>OZ037756.1:13324776-13964776 GCA_964035475.1 Salix caprea | reverse complement strand
CAGCCCTCCCACACTGTGCGTGATTTTGTCGTTATCGAGGGCTAAAACGGTGACTGCACTGTTTGAAACAATATTAAAAAAAAAAATAAACCGCTCGGCCGAACCGGGCCGGACCGGACCGGAATGGTCAATTACACCCGTGCCCCTCAGCGTAAACCGTGTTTTTGTCTTATTATCGGGGACGAAATCGGTAAAACACTGTTCATAGGCGGAAAAAACAAAAAAAAAAAGGGTGGACGAACTCGCGCGACGCACGGAGGATAAAGCTCGCGTCCACGGTGCAATGAGTCTGCGTGAACAGTATTTTTCACTGTTCAAATGTTCGTTTTGTTTTAGCTATTAGTTAATAAAGATACATGCAGGATTTATAAAACTTGAAAAAACCAACTATTTGCTTCACAGATATTTTAAAAATGTTTAACATGTTTTATGAAGAAATTAATACATAAGTTATACCCAGTGGGATAAATATTGCAGCGGTAAAGATAGATTACCGTGGATTGTAATAATTTAATTATTGTTTTAACTTTCAGTGCATTAAAATCTAATTCTTTGACATTTTAGATTTTTTTCATGGATCCGATTGATATATATTTTTTTTTAGAGGGGGTTTTGTGTTTTTTCTAAATTTTTTATATATTAAGACCACGGTTTTACCCTTGCTATAACACAAAACAATGTGTGATTGGGTAGGGATATTTTAGATATCTTGTTTTATGTGACAAAACATTATAGTTCCAAGTAAGGGTATTTTAGGTTTTTGTCGCTGGATAAACAGTGAAACTATGAATGTGCCACCGGAAACGACAAAATCAAAGAGTTGGTGTTGGGAACACATTCATATTTTCATGGGTGAGTTATTATTTTTTTTAAGAAAATCAGGTGGCATGTCTCATTGACGTGCTGACGGTTGTCTTCTGTTCATGTCTTTTCGACGGCGCTTGTTATGCCATTTGATGGTGAAAAATATTCATCTGCTATCTCATCAAATGCATTGTTGTGGCCCCTTCAATGTGGTGGCACGCGTGTCAATCAATACTTAATATTATTGTCATCAAGAACCCTAACGGGTTAATAAAATTTTTATGATAAAAAATAATTACGCTAACTGAAAAAGATATCATATTTGCATTTTACTTGGATAGGCTGCATTGATAATCTGGCTACAATATCTTAAACTATGACACTAATAAATATTTATCTATAAACACTTACAGATATGTATTGGTAAATATTCAGCTATAAACATTTTCAACTTAAGTATTAATAAATATTTTATAAAAAGGATATGACAATATTGTTTTCAAGGTGATAGGAGTATCACACCCTCAATTTCTTACAGTGGTAAATATTAATATTTATGATCTGGTGTTAGTAAACAAGTCTGTAAATATTTAAATTAAAAGCAAAACATTTTTTCAATTTTTATTTTAATTTTAATTTTTTGGGGGGCTAGATCTAACCCAATCATATAGCTGAGGCTGGATCCAGTCGTTCGCTCTTGGTCAAGCCCCAATTTGCTAGTGGGCGTAACAATCAAAATATCTGTATCTTTAAAAGTCGGAAACAAAAATCGTCTGAAACCTCAATATCCAAACCAAAATTGGCTAGAAACCACACCAAAATTGGCCATAAACATCGCAGGAAGCGCTGAAATAACACAAAACAACGAAGCAAATGAAAATCATTAAGCCTAGTCGGCCTTGGAGGCGGAGGCAGCGGCCTGTCCTCTAAGACGACCGGTTCTCCTGGCGGCGATGAGACCAACCTTTTGACCAGGAGGAGCATCGCGCCTGACTGTGCTAGCATGACCAATATGTTGATGGTTACCACCACCATGAGGATGCTCCACTGGATTCATAGCCACACCACGCACCTTAGGCCAGCAGTTCCTCTTCACTCTGAACTTGTGGTATGCGTTGCCAGCCTTCAGCATGGGCTTCTCGGTCCTTCCTCCACCCGCAACCTGTCCGATCATTCCACGGCAGCCACTAGGAACGATCTTCTTGGAACCAGATGGGAGCTTGATCCTGCAAGGGATAATCACAGCATATGATTGGAAAAACTATCTTACATACAGAGATGCAAATATGCAAAAACGATAGATTACTTTCACTGTGGTTTATGTCTGTCACTCAGCTTGTCAAATAAATAAAATCATAAAAATCAATCAGCAGTCCAGCACAATAACAAAAACATGACCCAGGCCACTGCAGAGAAATGAAACATGGGCTACCAAGAAATTCAAACCACCAGAAAACTTGACATGAGAGACATCACATGTGCATTAGTCCAAATGATATAACAATTGAAAGCTAACAATCAAAATGCATTTTATTTTCAAATCAATAAGACGCTGGATGTAAAAAACAAGTTGTAAGCGTTCATCTTTGTAACTCTGCGAGTACAATCAGTGAGTTCAATTTGGAAGATGTTCACCAGGGTCATGAAAAAATGCTTATAGCCAAATTTCCAAATCCTTATTAATTCTAATCACTACACGGCGACTCACAGACCAATAACAATAAAAGCATAACCTCCCAAGAAGTAGCATACACTAGCAGTTTAGCAAAGACAATATAAACAATTAGACAGTTCCACTTCAAAGCCAAACAGAAACTACATGTCCATAGGAAAAAAACCAAAGAATTATATTGTCAACAACATAGCCGAGCCCCGATTAGTCAAAACACAAAACCATTTCCACTTTAACCAGACAAGTCAGCCCAAGTTATGACCTTTTACACAAAGAGCTTCTCAATTCATTACAACAAAAATTACATTAACCCACTTCAGACCCGAAAAATATTTATCATCAAACACTGTCAAAAACATCAAACCCAGCAATAAAATCACAAATGAAACGAACCCACCTAAAGTAAGGGATTGAGCAGTACCTGGTGGTATCATTATCAGGATTGTGACTAATAACAATAGCATAATCACCGGAAGCTCTAGCAAAAACACCACGGTCTCCAACATGATGTTCCACGTTGCAAACAACAGCACCTTCAGGAAGAGCTCTCAGAGGCAAGACATTCCCGACCATCAAGTTAGCCTTCTTTCCACAGTACACAAACTGTCCAGTATACATGCCCTCGGCAGCAACAAAAAGCTCCTTCTGTTTCTTGTACCTGAAAGGGTGTCTGAAAGTAACTCTAGCTAATGGAGCGCCTCGACCCGGGTCGTGGATGATTTCGGTCACGACACCTTTCAGATACCCATTTCTTTCACCGAAGTCCAGAGACCTGAACCTTGCCGGACCCTTGCGATGGTGGGTGTGGGATTTGAAAACAGAGCCTGCTCCCTTTCGTTGGGCACGAATTACACGACCCATTCGTGGTGGTGGTGTGTGAGGTGAACGGCTGGAGAGTATGAGAGAGCAAGGAAATAAGGATGACGGCAAGGTGAGGAATAGATGTGTTAGGGTTTAGAAATAGGTGCCACAGATTTGGTTTTGTGGATATGGAAGGAAAGCCCATACTTTTTTTTATATAATTTTAATGCAGTGGTTAAAATTAAATCTAAAGAAAAATTATTTAATATAGCTATACACTCCTCCCCCACTTAAAAACTGGTTAGATGAGAGGAGAGAGCATAAATAATTTTCTATGAATATAAATAAAAAAAAAGGGATAGAGATAAATATAGAGTTTAAAAATCTTGAAAAACGTATCATTGGATTTACATGCATTTTAAAATTATTTAATATATTTATTTTTTATATATATTTCTCAATGTTAAATGATATTCTCAAATCAAATTTAATCTATTTTTTCCAAACAAATTTAAAAGATCTGATATGTACGAAAAACATGCATGATATTTTTTTAGTTTTTCTTATAATTGATTGTTAGTACGTTGTTTTATTTTTTACTTGAGTGTTTGTATTTTTTCAGAAAAATATATCAATTAAATGTTTATAATTATAAAGGCTAACACGTATCTACTTTACTTTCTCTACATCCGTGGTATATTTTATTTCAAAAGTATTTTTAAAAATTAATTTTTTTATTTTAAATTAAATATTATTGATATTTTTAAATAATTTTTATACACTAATGTCAAAAATATTTAAAAAAAATAAAAAAAATATATCAATTGGATGCTTAAAATTATAAAGGCTAACACATATCTATTTTACTTTCTTTACATCCCTTGTAGGTTATAGTTGATAAATGAGATATGAGATATTTAGTTTTGTTGGAGAATGTTTTTAAAAATATTTTTTATTTAGAAATGTATTAAAATGATATTTTTTTATTTTTTAAAATTATTCTTAATATCAGCTTATGAAAATAATATAAAACTATCAAAAAAAAAATAATTTAATGTAAAAATATTTTCAAAAAAAATGAAATGCAATAGCAAACATGACTTAGTTCATAATTCAATATATCTATGTAGAGTTGTAGAAAAAGAAGAAAAAACCAAAGCTTTGTTGTGAAGAAAATATTTATTCTATAAAAATGATTAATTATTATATTTTTTAAAAGGTTAGAGCTTTTTACGGTACAAGTTGATTTAATTTAATTTTAATCGAAATAAATTATTATTTTTCCTGGTCAAATATGACCTCCACGAGGACAAGAAGTCTACACTTGTTACCTTTTTCTAACTCAGAAGCATTCAACTGAAAAGGTTTTGAAAGTTCATGCACTTAAATAGGAAAAAATAAAAGAAGAGGCTCTTATTTAGAAATAAAGGTAAAGGTCATGCACCCTCGACAACACGTGTTAAAATATATTAGCCACTAACCCGCATCTCATTGCGGCTGAAATCAAATTTTTTCAATGTAAAAAAATATTAAATCTTTGAAGAATTCTTGTGAAGTATAAGTTTATTATTAAATATATGAATTTTAAATTAATATAAATTTATTTGTTTAATAAGTTTCAACAAAATCATCAACATAAAATTATCATCATTATTAAAAAAACAAAAAGATTTGGATACCTGAATTACCGAATTCATTGCATTGAGATTAGTTTATTTTATAATTCAATTTAAATTAAACACAACAAACAAAATATAAATTATGAAAACTCCTACAATAATCAAATAAAAAAATAAATAGTTAATTTTTTTATCTAAGAAAGAAAAAAAATATCATTGCAAATTCATCCCTACGTTACCATCATTATCATGATCATAACAATTAAAATTATTATTAATATTATTTCCCAAAAATTTAACTCATTAAATTGCCCCAAACAATAAAAAAAAGCAAAATACTTTTATAAAAAAACAATGAAAAAAAAAACACTATTATTATTATTGCTCATACAATGAAATCATAAAATCATATGACCCGAAATCAAATAAAAATAATAGAAAACACACAAAAAAAGAATAAAAGGAAAAAAGAAGAAATATTTATATTAAAATGGTTACTAATATAAATTCAAATTTTAGGATTGAACCAAATAAAAATAAAACATTAAAAAATAAAAACAAAACTAAAAGCATAGGTGCATAAATACGGGTAAAAAATAAATATTGTTCAAGAAAGACCAAAAAACAAAAGGAATTAATACCAAATAAGAAATTCAAAGAATCATGGTTGAAACTAAAAATAAAATATATAATTAATTATAATCGAAGGATAAAATTGAAACAAATAAAAACCTTGAGTCTGAAAGAAATAAAGGCATTTTTTTTTTAAATGTAGTGTAATTTTATTGAAAAATTAAAAGAATAAGGACCAAAATAAAACGTAGCATATATGACCAATTTCAATTGGAGGACAAAAATAAAACTAATTAAAACTTGCATACCAAAACAATTAAAGGAACAAAAAACAAATCAAAAATCAAAAGAATAAGGACTGAACTGAAAACTAATATATATAATCAAATTCAATTGAAGGGCACAATTAAACAAGATCAAATTTTTAATTGAAGAAATTAGAAATAAAAACGAAATCAAAATATCATGGACTAAATTAAAACAATCACA
Organism: Salix caprea; assembly: GCA_964035475.1. Taxonomy (NCBI): domain Eukaryota; kingdom Viridiplantae; phylum Streptophyta; class Magnoliopsida; order Malpighiales; family Salicaceae; genus Salix; species Salix caprea. The sequence goes on along the minus strand of OZ037756.1, from coordinate 13,958,818 downwards.
AACATGAAGGACTTAAATGCAATACTCGACGGCATGAGAGAGGAAGGTAGAGAAAAAAATAGTTTATCGATGATTCACCGACCATTTTTAACCAACACTCGCGCGCTGGGAAGGAGAGGACATGGTGGCGCACTAAGTGACACAACGAAGGGGCGGTTAACACTGCCCTAAGATGCTGCACACGCTGCCTGAATGGCGTGAGCTCATGAAACATTAGGGGCGTCCACGCCGTGTGTTAGAAATAAAAAATAAAAAAAATGATAAATTGCCTATACAACCTTGAACCTAGTAATCACGAAAAAACCAGTTGTAAATTACCACGCTACCCCCGATTCCAAGCTCTTTTTGTCTTTTTGAGGGGTTATGTTCATATTTTTACCGTGCACAAATATGTGAAAAACTGAAATCACCCCATTGTTCCTTGTTTTTTTGTCAGTATTCAGAGGTAAAATAATATTTTTACTGTGCAAAGAAATCAAAAATACCATACATGTTCCGTGAAAAAATTAAAAATATCACCGGTTTAGGGGTTAAATATTTTTGGCATTGGGGGTAAAATAATAATTTTACTTTTTGAATCTAAAATAATATGTGTCTATATACATAGTGAAAAACCAACGTCTTTTATCTTTTAAGTAATTTGATAGGATCCACGTAAGCAATTGAATAGAAATAATTTGAAAGCTAACGCACTCACAAAAAAATAAAAAACTTCATACACCGAATATGAAACAATCTTTATTTGAGAGGGTCAAATTAAATCATTTAAAAATAATTTCTATTTATATATTTTTAAATAAAAAACATTTTAAAATTCAATCTCTAACCCTCCCAATACCCTTTTATAACCTATTAAAATAAAATTAAAAAGAAGAAGAAGAAAGTAGGAGGTAAAATTGAGGAAACTGATAGCGGAGTATTCATTCCATCAAGAACAAAGCAGGACACCAAACATACAACAAAATCACTGCAAATCCTCGAAAACAATGATTTTTGAAGAACGCAACTACATTTGTATCTCAATCCACCTGCTAACCCACGGCATGAGCTGCCTTATTCCCAGTAATTCCACAAACAAGAACATTAACAAGCTACCTGCAAGATATAAAAGACTCCATAACCTCCATATCCCATGCAAATGGAGGATTTTTAAGCCAATAATACGGTAAATTGACAAAAAAAGAACTTAATTTGTTATATATTTAGAGATAGACGGGGCTGAAACCATGGAGTTTTTGCTTTCTATGAATAAAGATTTTCCAGCCTCCTCGCGGCTTCTAGGATAATCTCTCTGTGTCCGAAAGCACTAACTCTGATGAACTCTTCACCTGCTGGACCAAAACCAGAACCTGGAACAGTTATTATATGAGTCCTCTCCAGAATCTCAGAAAATACATCCCAGGATTTTGAACCAGGAAAATGTACCCAGAGGTAGGGAGCATTTTTACCACCATATACTTTTAGCCCAAGAGAATCAAAAGTGTTGCGCAGTATTTTTGCGTTCTCCTTGTAGCAGTCGGTGATGGAGCACACGGCGGCGAAACCCTCCGGGGAAAGACATGCCAGCCCGCCAGCCTGGGCTATGCTTGAAGCTCCATTGAAGCAGGTGCATACAATGCGATCGAAGTCTTTGATTAAGGGAAAACCATCTGAGAAGGACAGTTCTTCAGGAACAACTGTCCAGCCAAGACGAATGCCTGTGAACCCTGCGAATTTCGAGAAAGATGAAACTTCGATCGCAACCTCTCTTGCCCCAGGAATTTCAAAGATAGACCGAGGAGAATCATCGGTGATATAGGCTGCGTAGGCAGAGTCAAAAATTATGATCGATCCATTCACCTTAGCAAACGTCACGAGCTGCTCCAACTGCTGTCGCGTGGCTGCATGTCCGGTGGGATTATTCGGAGAGCAAAAGAAAATTATATCAGATCGTGAAGTTTTGGCCAAGTCAGGAAAAAAGCCAGTCTGGGGCAAGCATTTCATGTACTCAATGTTTCCATACATCCGAGATTTGTCGTCGAAATCACCAGCCTGACCAATTATCACACTCGAATCGACGTAGGCCGGAAAGGATGGATCCTGCACGGCGATCGACACGTTGGAGCCGAGTAGCAGCTGAAGGCGAGTAATATCACACTGTGAGCCATCTGAAACAAAAACTTCTGTTTCCTTTATCTGAACATCTCTGTAAAATGTTTCTGCGATAGCTTTCCTCAAGGCTTTGTTGCCCTGCTCAGCTCCATAGCCTCCATAACCCTCCGCCGTCGAAAGTGAACGTGCATAATCTGCCATGCTTGAAGCTATGATATCCGGCAGGGGCTCCGTCGTATCCCCGATCCCAAGGCTTATCAATTTTGCATCGGGATACTTCTCAACGTGTCGAGCCTCACGCATTGAGATCTCAGGAAACAAATAGCCACTACGTAACCTCTCCATGTTTACATTGCGGGCTACCCTTGTATTGCCTGCAATTATCTTCTTTTGGTTTTTCAAACTGGCCTGGATAATCCCACCAGGCCTCGTGAAATTTCTACAAAACATAGAATTTCCAGGTGAAGAATAGGAGTGCATTTTGGATTTGGATTTGGATTTGGATTTTTTCCTCAGCAACAACTCTTTCAAAGTTTTCTATTAGATGCGAAAGAAGCAGTTGCATGATCAATACCACCCTTGCACATCGAGAAATATATAGACGCATACTGCTGTCATTCAGCGCTGAAAAAATCATCATAATCAGGTCACCCTGACCTCAATTATTTTGAAGGTGTCATCAAGAAATTTCCAATTGTCAAAGATGATAATTAAAATTATATTTTCAAACTTCATTATTAAGTTTTTGTGTTTAGTGGTTCTCTCATATAATATTACAAGCTTATTAATTAAGAAGTCATATATTTGAATGCCACTACTTTTTTAATTTATTTAATAAAATTTAGTATAAAATAACTTACATATATACAACTTTCGAGTTAATTTTTTATTTATTTAAGAAGATGCGTTAGATTTATAATATAAACCACATCTTCAGAACTAATCGAATAACTTGAGCTTTCTTGCTTTCAATCCATAATTGTATATTATATCGTCATATTACTCGTCCATTAGTCGACCTAATTTCCTCCCTGTTTCCCTTTTCACATTTTCCATTTGTGTCATCATCTTGACTTGTGTAATGCACAGACAATTGACCAAGTTTCAGCTCTATTTTCTTTGATCATATAATCTATTCAATAAGAACAAGAACAGCAATTCCAGCTCAAACAAACTTTTTTTTGATGATAGTCAAGCTTTCTACTTTGTCAATCAGGGTTTTCAAGTAGTATGACGTAATGATAAAGAATTTATGATCTATGCGGTAAATCTCAATTTCGAGTCAGTGCATATATCCTTATAAAAATATTTTTTTTTGCTGATTTTTTTTTTGCTCATTTATATTCATAAAATATATTTACCGGAGATGATCATGGAACCAAAAACGATGCGCATACAATGCAGCCTCTAGTCCTTTACACTTGTAATAGAAGATTCAACCCTTGAACTTCATAATCGTGGACACAACCTGTTATCATTAGGCCAGTGGAATCGATTAAGGTGTTAGAGAGCTACTCAACCTTGAAGGTAAAGCTGGCAAGAGACCAACGAAATAAGTAGTAAGAAAAAACTTAGCCTATAACCTATTTGACACGTGAAGAGAGTATTAATTTCCTCTGTCAGGCATTTCGTCAAACAAGTTGAAAATCACGAGGAAAGATCAACGAGTCGAAACAGGCTAGTGAAACTACATCCTCCAAAATATCTACCAAATTTTTCAGAAGTTTCGCAGAATTTATGAGAGAGATTAACATTCATAAATTGAAAACACATATTAAAAAATTAATGTTCAAGTACCTTCGAAGCAATTAATCGTAATATGCTAAAAAATGACTAAAAACTAAACAAAATGTATTCAAATCGAGCTGAAACTTAAAAAGCACACTCACCCCGAAGAAAATGAATGGAAAGACGAGCACCCAGAAGCTGCAAAACAAACTTCAGTGAAAATGACTTTTCCTGGTATGAAAGATTGAAAAAACGGAGTTAGCATTACATATTCATATTTATTGGGCAATAAACTAAGTGAACACCTAACACTAACAGCTAAAAAACATAACTTCAAAGCCAATTAACAAGCAAAATTAGTACTTAAATTTTACAAAATATAAAGTCTTCGGCACTAAAACCTAAAGCTTAAAACACATTTTATATGAAACGTTGAAAAATGTGAAGTCAGTGCAGACCCAGCTACCAAAACTTCCATGCAGCGACGTGTTCTAGACTCTTACCTTTTGTAAAGGTTGAAAATTCTAAAACTGGAGATATATCCTTTTCTTGAATCCTTTAGTGGGGAGACAAAAACCAGGGAAGTCAAGAAACATAACTTTAAATATGTTCTCGTCTGCGCAATAACAATTACTAATGTTTTCGTCAAACTTAATTGGAACTGAGAGCAAAAATCCAAAACAGAAACGACATGGAGACTAGAAGGAATCTAACCACCCGTGTTTACAATTTCCATGCTAGTGATTATATATGTATATATATATGTATGTGTGTGTATATATATATATATATATATATATGGCGGCTTGCAGATACTTCAGGAATTGCAAATTAACCAAACAAAGCTTTGAACTCAACTTTTGTTGGCTTTGCTGGGGTTTTAACTAACTTGCTGAAATTGAAACATAATAAAGTTTAAGACTTCAAGTGACACACAAGCGGTGCGGTTCTTAATATATATTAATTATTTAGAAACACGAAGGCTAGAGTTCGCCATGAACTTCTCCTGCAAATACATAGATAACTTGTGAATTTAGATTTTGGTCAGGTGGTTTTTTTTGTTTGTTTTGAATATGTTCATATTGAGCTCGTTAAACTTGGATTCATTGGTTGACATAATCAAATCTTAGAGATATTAAGCAAGTTTAACTCCAATGATTTTATTATATTTTTTCCTTCTAAAACGACCTTTTATTTTTAAAAACCGAAATAAAACTATTTTGAAGTTGATTTAGCAAGCTAGAGAACCAATTTTTAATATAGAAATAATAACCATGGATATATATACGGATAACTTGTGTGTTTCAAAACGCCGGCCACGGCATCTAAGAACCTGCTTGACAACAACCGTGTTTTTGCTAGAAAAAGTTTTTTTTTTAAATAATTAATTTTTTTATATTATTTTAAGATATTAATGTTAAAATAAATTTTAAGAAAATATTTTAAATTACAATATACATTATATTTAAAGAATATTAACAAAAGAACCTGATTGAGAATAGTCTAAAAGATTTGAAATAAACTATTGAGATTTATAGGATTGAAGCCTAGTTGAAGATTAGTGGATTGATCAGGGATTTACATAAAAATAAAAGTCCTTACACTTCATGAATTTACAAATAAAAGAATTTATTACGCGGTTGTAATCTAAAAATAACAAAATAAAAAAGAGCACGTGAATTCTAATGAAGTAAAAAAGTAATATTTGTCTCTTTGAAATGTTTATATAGCCTTGAAACTTATTTGAATCCCAACCTAAATTAAAAAATAAGAATAGGAATCCAAGATTTATAAGGAAGAAATCATAAAATTCTAAAAAAAAATGAAATAATAAGATAAAATCACAAAAAAATAACAAAATCACGATCCGAGGCAAGATTTTTAAAATCTAAAGATCTAATTATCGGAGTAACGATTTCATGTATATTTTAAGAAAATGACATCTAAAAGCTCCTCGAAAAAAATGAGCACAATTCAATGATCAAATCAAAGTTACAATCCCTCAAAGCTGTCACTCGAACTTAACAAGATTAAATTGCTTCATGAACCTAAACATGTCTTGTTGTTACATGAATAAATATGTTAAATTGTTCACGTAACTTGTTCTAGAACATGTACTCTTTTGGTTGGAACAATTGATCAGAATCAACCATTTTAGCGAGCACAACTACAATTTACGTAGTATCTGCTGTAATAAATTTGACGACCTTGTTCTTAATAATTAATAAAAACATTAGGATTGTTATGACCAGGGTTATCAATACCGTTATGTTTGGCCGGAACGTTCCGTGCCATTAAAAAAACCGAGATAAAACGACGTCGTTTTCGTCTCGGTTTTAATTCCGGCCAATTCCGGAAATACCGGCCAAATTCCGGCAGGAACGTCTCGGTACCGTTTTGGCTTTAAAATCCTCTTTATTTTGATTAACTTGTGATTGTGTTTCTAATTTTGAGATTATGTTTGTTTGACTTTGTGTTTATATTGTATAATTTAAAGTTAATTTATCTTGAATTTTAGTTATGCTTGTTATATTAATATTTTAATTTTTTTCATATATATATATATAATTAATTATTTATGAATAGTACAACTCCGAAATGACATGCCAAAATGCTCCGAAACCAAAACATTCAGTACCAATAAAAAAACTGGAATGACAACCGGAACAGTATTAACAACCAAGGTTATGACTGTTTGAGTGATCCGAGGAGTTCAGTCCAATAAAACGGTTTGTGTCTAGCTAATTTACAACAGACCGATAATCTGAGCCCTAAAATATAAATTACTCCAATAATCGGGTAATGAATTCAAAGCCCATAAACTCAATGCCTATACTGAAAACCCTCTTATGGGCTCCGTCCACGGCCCAATTGCAAAGCCCATATGACATAATGTCCAGATTTAAGCGCCATTCTCAAATTTTTGACTTGCCAAACGCGGCAGGCTAAAAAGAATTCCACTTTCACTCCCCCAAGAAAACCACGATCCCGCTCTCATCGTCTCCACCAATAACATTCAACTACTTAAATCCAACGTCCCAAAACCCAAATCCCATGCCTCACTCGGATCGCTACTTGATCCAACGGTGACTCGTCCACCTATCTCTCTATAAAACAGACCACAGATCATTTCTCTACATCCCAATTTAAAAAATTCAAGAAAATCCAGAACAAAAGAAGAAGAGAAAAAAATGTCAGGGAGGGGTAAAGGAGGAAAGGGACTTGGAAAGGGAGGAGCGAAGAGGCATCGTAAGGTTCTCAGAGATAACATTCAGGGCATCACCAAGCCTGCAATTCGTCGACTGGCTAGGCGTGGCGGAGTGAAGCGTATCAGTGGGCTTATCTATGAAGAAACCAGAGGTGTCCTCAAGATCTTCTTGGAGAATGTGATTCGTGATGCCGTCACCTACACAGAGCATGCTCGCCGGAAGACGGTGACTGCAATGGATGTTGTATGTTAGATGCTGGATAATTTGGTAGAGTTTTTGGTAGATTTGATGTTCTGGCAATTGAAGGAGCCAGGGCCTCCACTTGAATTAATATTCAATTTTCGGAAATTTACTTGTTGTCTATTAATTGGAAATGCTGAGCCTAAATAGGCTGGAAATACAAGTTAAATAACTACCCACTACTTAATTAACTCCCCACATCAGATAACCCCCCATTACAATAACTGAAATACATAAATTAAATAACAGTCCTTATACTAAGTTGAATTGCATCCCGGTCCCTAATGTAAATAATAATTAACTTTTGCCCCCACTATATAAACACACAACAAACCCTAATTTCTTTTAAGACAACCTTCATCTGCGTTCATCTCTTCTCAGCTGCCTCTTCATCTCTCTTCAGCTGTGGCGTGTAACAAAGCCGTCCCCTTCAGAACAGCTCGTCCACGAGCTGTGGTTGTGATCGTCGCAGCTTGTCGGCGTCTTCCCCTCTCCGTTCGTCATCTGATTCAAACTCCAGCCCTTCTGTGGGTGCGATCGTCGCAGCTTGTCGGCGTCTTCCTCTCTCCGTTCTTCATCTGGTTCAAACTCCAGCCCCTCCAATAGGTACAATCTTGGCCTGTTACACTTGTGACCTGCATGAAACTTCTCATCACAAAAATAACACAGCCCCTTTTCTCTTCTTTCTTGCATTTGTTCTGAGCTTATTCTTCTAACTGGGTATGGGTTTCTTCTTTGGAATGTAGGTTCGGTTCTTTGGGGTGCTGGCAGCCGAAGGGCTGGTTGTGGTTGTGGGTCTGGTGGTCTGATGAAAGAGGTTGGTGTGGGTGTTTTTGGTGGTATTTCGGATGTAGAATTGAAAAGGGTAAGTGCTGTTTGGTTGCTTCTATAGGAATAGTGTTTTCCATTGACTTCTTCCTCCTGCAGGCGCGCCAGTCCAAATGCTGCTGCAAGTGTGGAGGGTTTGAACATGGTTACCGTGATGCGCAGTTCGTCTTTCAAGCCACTTAAAAAGGTGCTGATGCGGAAATCTTCCCCTAAGCCACTGATCTTGTTAGACAAGACCTCAAATTCTGTCTGGTAATCTTCTACGCTCCCTCTTTGTTGTAATTTGGTGAATGCACCTACTGGATCTTCATAACATGAGGGTCCAAATCTGATGCGGATAGCCTCCACAAATTCTTCCCATGTTGATGTATGACTTGAGTCTCTTAGCCACTGATACCAAGTGAGTGCCTTACCCCCCATGTGGAAAGAGGCAATCTCTATTTTGTGGTCATCTGGTGTCTTGAAATAATTAAAGAACTGTTGTGCTTTTAGTATCCATTCGCTGGGATCACCCCCATCGAAGTGTGGAAAATCCAGCCGTAGTGAGCGAGCCTGAATTCCCCCGTTACCTTCAAACAAGGGATTATCATGAACCCTCGTAGTTTGAGAAGAACCCTCTCCGGAATTTCTCCTGTTGGTAACCTGGACTAGGCTGTCAAAGTTAGATGCCATGCTGTTGAGTTGCTGTAATACCTTTTCCATGAGTTTCTCTTGTTTGGATTGTTGTTCTGTCAATCCCTTAGTTACTTCTTGTAATTGCTTCACTGTTTCAGCAAGTTGGGATATTCTGGTGCCTTCTGTCATGGTCGCTGGAAGGATAGCTCTGATACCACTTGTTAGATGCTGGATAATTTGGTAGAGTTTTTGGTAGATTTGATGTTCTGGCAATTGAAGGAGCCAGGGCCTCCACTTGAATTAATATTCAATTTTCGGAAATTTACTTGTTGTCTATTAATTGGAAATGCTGAGCCTAAATAGGCTGGAAATACAAGTTAAATAACTACCCACTACTTAATTAACTCCCCACATCAGATAACCCCCCATTACAATAACTGAAATACATAAATTAAATAACAGTCCTTATACTAAGTTGAATTGCATCCCGGTCCCTAATGTAAATAATAATTAACTTTTGCCCCCACTATATAAACACACAACAAACCCTAATTTCTTTTAAGACAACCTTCATCTGCGTTCATCTCTTCTCAGCTGCCTCTTCATCTCTCTTCAGCTGTGGCGTGTAACATTGTATATGCTTTGAAGAGACAGGGCCGTACTTTGTATGGTTTTGGTGGTTGATTTAGGGTTTTATGTACTGGCCTGATTGGTTTATAGGATTTTTAGAACTGGTTCGTGGATAGCTGTATCTCCTTCTCGCCAAGTGTTATGTATCTACGCGTCTCTCCTTTGATGCTTGAATTAATGACTCTTAATTTGTGTTTCTGTTTCCCTTTTTTATTTTTTAATTTCTTGTCCAATTTGATACCAAAATTTTCCAGTCACGACGATAACTCTCTACTGTCTACAATAAAATACAGTCCATGGTCTAGCCCAGGCCCAGGTCGGCATCCAAGACCTTTATCATCGTAAGCCCAAGCCCATCTACCACTGATTAATCCATATGCTCAATTTACATTAGACGAAGCCCAAAACGAAATCACTTCAAGGTATTTCATCTAATAATTTATGGGCAATTAACTCTCTTAAATAATTTCAAGCTGTAATTATCTCCTAGGTTTTTATTAATTATCCCCAATAATAATAATTGTTGTTTTTCTTTCAAACTAGATAATTAATTAGTAATTAGCAGTATTTTATTAAAGTTAATCTAATTAACGTGCCCCAAAAAACAACCCTTCCATCAGCCATCAGGGAAAAGCTAGAAGATAACCTATGACATCAAGGCCACAAGGCACTATAATATAATCACACGACGGATATAAAGAAAAAAACCCTACACAGGAGAAAAGGTACTGCTCTCTCACCCGCAAAAATCACTCTAAAAGAGCAGCAAAAATAGATTCAGATCGGAAGAGAAAGAAAGACTCGATCTCACAAGAAGATCGAAATCGAGCACAGCCATCCAAACCAAAGCACAAAGAAACCCACAAAGAGAGCGAAAAACACAAAAAGAGGCCTAAAATGGCATCATCAACATCAGGGACTCAAGTTCGAGCATCACACATCCTCATAAAACACGAGGGTTCAAGAAGGAAGGCATCATGGAAAGACCCAGATGGTCGTGTGATAAAAAACACGACAAGGGATAGTGCTGTTTCTCAACTCAAAGCAATTAGAGAGGATATTGTTTCTGGCAAGGCTAAGTTTGAGGATGTCGCTTCTAGAGTCTCTGACTGTAGCTCTGCTAAACGTGGCGGGGATCTCGGTTAGTTCTTTTTCGTGTTTTTTTTTTGTCGGGTTGCTTTACTTTTATCTGGAGACTTTAGCTTTTAGTGGTCTTTTGGTTAGATTAGGAAGATTAAAGTGGGGTTTATCATTGTGGTTTGTTGTTGAAACTTGTGTGATGCTTGCAATTAGTGTTGGAACTGAACAGGGATGTTTCTTTGGTTTGTAGAGTGTGGTCTTAAGTTTGGAATATCTGGGTTGTTTGATGGGATATAAAATTTTTGTTTGTATTGGGCATGTATGAAATGGGTAGTGGTTATTTTCTTGGCCAGTGCTAGTTGGCGAGTTTGATTTTACTAGAGGATTAACCACGGAGAGGTTATAGGAATTTAGTGTTCAGAGGTGAAAATATCTGGTGGTGACGTTAGTTATCGGGGCCAATTTATGCTATGTTATATGTGCAGCTGTATTTGGCTGTGATATAAGTTACTCGGGCCAATTCTGTGCTATACTGTTATTGAAGTGCTTAGCTCATTGCTTTTGAGGGTAGAAATGCTTGCTATAGCAAATCAAGTCTCTACACCACTGACGTAATAGGTGCTTCTTATGGATATTTTAAATGGCTGAGAGTTAAATACTGCTATCCTGTTTGACTTACAGCATCTATGGAATTGCTGTTGCATCAACACATTTGAGATAACTAGAGGTGAACTTGTAAATTCAATAAATGGGAACAAGAATTGCTTGGTAATAGAAGTCTTCAAATACAGTGATGCCTTTACAGTGAGAGTATACATCTAAGCTTGTTGTTTTTAGCTGCCATTAAATTTTATTAAATGATGTATGTTTTGGGAACACATGCACACCTCTTGATTTGTCATGTAGTACACAGTTTTAGATTGATAGATTTCTGGTTCAGCCATGATTAGCTAGGTGTGAGTCGCTTGACCATGTTTTTGGAGCTGCATTTCCCTTCTCTTTCCTGCCCCTAGGAGCAGAACCAGAAGTTCATCTCTGTTGTGGTTAATTCTGTGTTACCATGCTCTTAGTAAACCGTTGCAGCTGTTAGTATTAGTTTGATTAGGTTAGGTTAATAAAATATGTGTATTTGATAAACTATCAAGTGTACAAGGGCAAATGTCACCTTTTGCCACTATACTCTTGTTTTTTGTAAGGTTTTTGCTCGGTTGCAATTTTTCTCAATGGATTCTGTCCTTTTAACCTGTGATTCTGTTAAGGACTGTCTTTTCGTCTAACACTGTTAGTTTGAGTGCCGCATGTTGGCCAATCAATCATTCCCTGAACTACGAGAAAATGACATGTGGAATTTAGAAAAAAAGAAAAGAAGGGTTTTTTCTTAAATTATTAGAACCTAATCCAAAAAAACAATCCAGTTTATTTTTTTTATACCAAAGAACAGCCTTAAATAAAAGACAGACGGAATTCTACTAGATCATCAACACGTTTCTCCTCAACCATCTATTATCTATAAAGTTCAAAGCTTCAACTCCACCCAGCTCAATTAAGCTCTTGTTCAGGTTTGTGGTTGCTAGGTAACCGCCAGTGTCCAAATGGAATTAGGCCATCATATCAAATTTTTGAAACCATCTTGATCAAGTATTTGTGACTTTAGCAACATATGTGCGTGCATATGCGATGAGAACAAAGTTAAGAAAGTTTTAGACTTGCTCGGGAAGCTGCATAATGTCCAAGATGCGATTGAGATGTGATCTTTGCTATATTCTTGCCTCCTGGCCTCTGTAAATATAATTGCTGATATTTTAGTTGCAACTTAGATTCTGTCTGTTTTGGTTATATACAGATTAATTTGCATCTTCTCATCATCAAATGTTAATATTTCTACAGGGCCCTTTGGTCGAGGCCAGATGCAGAAGCCTTTTGAAGAGACAACCTTCTCTCTCAAGGTTGGTGAGATAAGTGAGATAGTGGACACTGACAGTGGAGCTCACATCATCATGAGGACTGGCTAATCATGCAGGGAGATCATGGCGTGCATTGAAAAAATATGTACTTTGCAAACAGATTCAAGCATTTACAAGATTGGATTTGCTTTCATTTAATCCCACAATGATCACTTGGTCATTCTTATCGTGTTGAATTGGTTTCTGACTCATTAATGCATCTTCTTTCCCCGACACAGTTCAGACTCGTGTTCTTGGGATTGAATTGCTTCTGAATGATTTCTGGTTGTGATTTGGGTCAAATGTTGCCGACTCTCTAATAATAGCTTCAAAATAACTCGTCTCTATCCTATATTTCTTACAAGCAATCTGTTTTAGATGGCAGGATATCACTTTTCAATCAATCTTATATCTGACTAGCTGTTAGTTTATGCCCCCACCAGGTTTTATCAACAAGAAATTCATGAATAAACAGATTGCAGTGGTTACTATAAGCTCTGATAGTATACATTGTCGATGGACCGTTTGGCTTTATGATGCTAGATTATCATTAAAAATATATGGGTGCTAATGCTTTTCCTACTATAAAGAATTTTTTTAATAGCAATTGTAAATTAAAAAGTTGACGTGTGTTTAATAAAATAAATAATTTGGGTATATTTAGTATTATATAATAGTTTTTACTCGCGGTTTTAAAAAATAAATTTTTTAAAATTATTACCATAAGGTAAGGCTGCACTTTCTAAATCCTAGCACGTAGTTGTCGAGACATGGACAGGTGGAAAACATACTTACCACCAAATACAACGACAAAACATGGATTGGACGAATATTTCACATCCCACCACCTTTGAAAACTGACAGAAAATTGAAAAATAATAATAAAAAATTAACAAGGTCTTTTAAATATAATATTCAAACTTTTTTTTTATAAAAATAAAACTTTATTGTTGCGATAAATTGTATTTTTTAAAATTATTTTTAGTTGTTTAAAAAATAAAAATAAAAATAATTTTACAGGTAAAAAAACGTATTAATAAATAAGAAAAAATTGTTTTCAGCTTCCACTTCTACGTTTCCAAGATTTAAAATAAAATAATCCTCAAAGTTAATCAAAGTTACACGCTCGCTCAGGCTTTGAGCCATGTCGATCGATCTCTGATCAAGTCTGAGTAGTTGTAGATTATTTTTAAAAATATTTTTAACATAAACATATTAAAATAATTTAAAAACACTATTTTATTTAATTTAAACTAAAAATTAAAAGTATTGTTTTTCAAAAAACAATTTTAAAATACATTGTCAAACATCCCTTACATTACAGTTTGTAAACAACCCCTTACACTACACTTTGTAGATGTCATAAATATTGCGGTGGATGTGAAAATTAATTGCGAAACCCAATCTGATTTGATAAATATATAAATAAAGGAAATTCCATTTGCTATTGCCAGGCCATAAGCTCATTTTCTTTTCTTGACAAAAACCGATGCCCCTCACAACCACCCTTTCTTGCAGCAAAATTGTTGATTTACAGGTTTACGTGTTCATAGCTCTGGTCCAAGTTAATGCAATGGGGTCAGGTCAAGTCCTCCCGGCAGTGATTTCCCCACTAAATCTCATTCTCTTCGCCACCTGGAGCTCCGGATCACCACTACCAGCCTGGAACTGGAACGACATGTCATGCTGGAAATGGCAATCGGAGCCATTCCGGCATCCCTTGGGAGTTTTAAAGTACATACAAGGCTTCTGAAACTTGGGTTTCAATTCTCTATTTCTCGAGTTTTGTGTGGATTCTGGGTTTCGATAATGATTATAATAGTGATTTCCACCATGGAACAGGCTTCGATCCTTCATTTCTTTCTTTACTGTTCCATGCTCCTTTATGAGGTTCTTAATGTAGCTCACATCCTTCACAAGGTTAGTTTTCATACCTGCTTGAGGAACACCGATTGGTTGCTTAGGCTGCTTCACCAGATCAAACATCGGGCTGGGATGGTTGTCTGTGAAATAAGATATCTGGGGTGTTTTTGATTCTGCAGGCACAATGCTTGGTGTGGGCTGCATTGAATTAGATGTGGGAAACAAGTTCCCAACTGGGGGCCAAGATGCTGAAGAGGCTCTGGCAGGATCTTGAATCGGCACGGGAATAGGTGAAGCAACTTCTAATCCAGTTGCTGGAACACCATCCTGATGCACAGAAGTTCTACTTGTTGTCGTTTGTGCCTGACTGAGTTGATAGTGCAGGCTTCCATTATAAGCCATTGATGGAAAATGCACTGCAGGTTTTGGACCGGTTATGGGAATCTGACCCACTGGCTTTGACCAGGGCAAGTCCTCGCTAGGCAGGTGCTGCGAGATTCCATTAGCAGGGGATGGTGCTGAGACCATAGCTGGTTTTGCACATAATGGGGACCTGGAACTAGAGACTGGCCTGGATGTAACAGGAGGTGTTTGATTGCCACTGATGAGTTTGTCAACCATTTTCGGGCCGCCAAAGAATTTAACAAGTAAATCAGTGTCGATACAGCCTCCCTGCTCCTTGCTTTTCATGATAGCAGTAACAGCAGCAGAAGCTGATGTGATTGGATGAGTACCTGGATTAGGTAATCTTCCAAGTTCTGGATTTTGACTTGCTGGTGGGTTTAGAGCAGTGGTGTTGCAGTTTGAAGAGTTCACGATCCCAGATGACAATAAAGCTGAAGGCAATGCCAGTGACAGGGAAGTTGTGGGTTTTTTTAGTGGTTCTGTCAAAGCAGCTGGCATTTCTGCAGCTTCCTCTTCTTCAACAGGAATGAGAGGGATAGTTGGAGTGAGGCTATCATCATAAATCTCCTCTTCTACGTCTAAAGAAACAGCAGGGCTGCATGGAAAAGAATGTGAGGCCAAGTCAGATGAAGATGATTTACAGAATCTTGGTTTGCAAAAATAAGAAACTTTACCTGGGAGGAACAGAAGAAGGGCGTGGATAAACTGCTTCAAGAACTCTCATTTCCCTCAGTTTTTGAGCCTCTGACTCCTGGCTTTCTTCTCCGACCGTGACACGCCAGTTGTAATTCACAACAAGCTGTTTTCAGACGAGAAAAGCCAGCAGTTGGGGTTAATAATTTAATCACATCACGAATGTCACCCCATGGTGCATAAGAAACAACATATTTATGCAAGTTAAAAGAAAAATAACTGAGAAAATCTGCTTACATTGGGTGGGCACTTCCATTGAATCCTATGAATGTTGGATAATTCCTTTATATATGGATTCAAAACACGAGTTCCTTGAAATCCAGGGGGGAGGTCATTCGAATCCTTACTGCTTGAAATTGGCAAAAGCCGCAACGTGTTTTTCTGAAGGTGATCTAGGACTTGTCCACCGACTTCTGAAGGGCAAT
The DNA here is from genome assembly GCA_964035475.1 of Salix caprea. NCBI lineage: Eukaryota > Viridiplantae > Streptophyta > Magnoliopsida > Malpighiales > Salicaceae > Salix > Salix caprea. The sequence continues at coordinate 13,943,068 of OZ037756.1, read as the reverse complement.
CCTCGGATAGAAACAGCCTCACCTATTAAACATCAGAAACAAGTCCATAACAAGAAATTAATACCCAGTAACATTTAGAACCTTGTTTCGTTAATTAACATAAAAGGGAATCATCTAGGGGCACTTAAAAATATGAGAGCAAGATACACTGCTTAAAAATTACCAAGAAGACTGCAGACAGTTATCAACTCAGTCAGCGCAAGTAAAAACTAGGACACCGGTAAATTCTCATACTGACTATGATATGAACTAGAAAAGAACACTATGATAGTGAAAATCTAATTGCCAACAAAAGCATTATGGCAGTGTGAACAAGCAACATTCATACAAATCCGAACTAAATGAACCACCTAACAAAATTGAATTAGTTCACAAGATCCTGAATACACACCACAAACCTGGATGCTTTTCACCCCAATCAACTTCTGCTATTTTGACAAATGAGCTCACTCAATTATGAAAACATAAACATATATGACTCGATGCACTGGACAGTCAATTCCTGATTATATTGTTCGTAGTTCTGCTCTCATACTATAATTGAGTGATCTTCGATAAGAAATTAAATCTCCAGCAAATAATCCACTTATACATTAAAAAAGGTAGTCTTCATCTCTGCTTGCAACCTAAAATTATAGGTTTTATGGTACACTCTTCCCATGGACTACAAATTATCAGGACAGAAAGAGATTCTGATGCAATCATACAGCACCAATGTCTACAAGGAGAAGTTTAGAACACCTGATTCTTACAGCCTACACCACATTACAGGCATGAATTTGCATATTGGAAACGGCCCTCCAAATGTGTTGATTATAGTAAATTGACATTAATTTACAGGAAACACCAATCAAATCCATTCTGAACTCAAAACTAAAACCTTATCAAACATGCCGTGATGTATCACTAAGCAAAATACACAAGCTGCTAACCAGATAATATAAAAAAGAAGCAGAATTCAAGCATTCTCTTTTAACATTTCATCATGTTAAAACTGACTGAATTATTTTCATCTGTTTGTACCAAAGTGCAATACAAGCATTGATTTTAGGATGGATTAACAATCTGAGAGATCAAAAAAATAAATTCTTGTCTCATAGGACAATTATTTACCTGACATCTTTGTTTCTTCCTAATGAGTAAAGTGTGTTTTATGGCTAACAGGATTACTTCCTTAACCATCTTCTCCTTTTCCAGTTCTTATGCAATTTTCTTTTTCTTTTCAACAGAGTTCATATCTTTAATCATATGAAAAACTACAATTGCAACCAATTTTTGCGATTCTGACATAAGATATTGTACTTCAACTGAGTGCTTGAAGGGGATAAATCATCAAAGAACAGTTCCTCAAGCAAGTCCCATCCTTTAATGCTGCAATCTGAACCAATACCCTTAATTCCTTCATGTGCTATATCATCAGATCCTCATTAAAACAGACCATTATCTTATCAGTTGATTAAGATAACACCATTGCACACATCCAGATTTAGATTTTGGACTATTTGAGAAATGAAAGAAATAATAAAATAATTTTAGATATACCTGACAAAGATTAAGAGCTGGTGCCCACGAAACCCTGCCTGATTTCCTCGATCGCTTCATATCACTAAATCTAAAATCCTTCTCTTAAAAAAAAATCAAATTTTATCAACTATTTTTTGATTTAAGTAAAAGTAACTGAAACAGTTCAATCAGTTTTTTTTTCAGATTTCAAAAACAAAAAGCACAACACGTAGAGATTTTTTTGAGCAAACTCTCAAAAGATTTTCGCGAAGGAAGAAGATATATATAAGACAGACGGGTCTGTAGAAGGGAGCGGGAGAGGAGATGGGTACAACGTACAAGTAGTAATCAACTCGCCTGAGAGGACAACTCGGTGACTTAGGGGGTGTAGTATTTAAAAAATTGTTTTTTTTTTTTAAAAACAAATTGATTTGTTTTTGTTTTAAATAAATGTTTTTAATGTTTTTAAAAATAATTTATTAGTGAAGATCATTTTTTAAGTATTCTTAAAAAATACTTTTAAGATATTTTTAATATGTGAATGTTAAAAATAATTTTTAAAATAATTTTTATTCTTAAATTTTAAAGTGAAAATTATTTAAAAAAACAATCGCAATCATACTCTCTTAGCGCCTGTTTTGAAGTGTGATTGAGGTTGTTTTTTAAAGTATTTTTATTGCATTAAAATGATATATTTTTTTATTTTTAAAAATTATTTTTGACATCAGCACATAAAAATAATCTAAAAATACTATTTTTTTAATTTAAAATAAAATAATTTTTTTTTTCAAAAACATTGTCAACCATCCTATAGAGCAGCTAGAATTGCATTCAAAAGATGTGTTTTAAAAATATAATTATTTTATTTAAAATTATTATTTTTAATATATTTATATTGTTTTAATGTATAATGTTAAAATATTTTTAATTTTTAATTTTTTTTAACAAAATCAATTTTGAGAAAATAATTAATACTTTACTTTCAACAACTCATCCAGTGAAAAAAACTTAATTTTCTCTTACTAAAAGTATAGCTAGGTGGTTGATTCAGGGCAAGTTTTTGGTTACAAGGTGAATTGAGTTAGATTAATCTAATTATATTTTATTTTTTAAAAATAAAAATAATATTTTTATTATAAAAATTTAAGACTGGGTTTTTTCTCAGATTTACCAAGTTTTGGGCCAGCCTTATATTTAACCATATCATACCAGCCCATATTTATTTATTTTTATTTATAATTGTCTTTTTTTGAAAGATTAGACAGCGCATATAAAGTTGGCAAGTGGTGATGAGGTGGTGGCTAGTAATTGGTCTACCATGTGTGCTCTTATCTTTTTTTGACTTTCCAAATATATTAATAATAACCATATATCTTTATTCTTGGCTGACTCCGCACGTCGGAATTTTATTCTTGCCTTGTTAATACTCTATTATGTGAAAAGCTTGCTCTTGTTAAACTAATTATTATTATAATAATAATAATCTTATGTGATCCCCAACCTGACGCTGTGCTCTTGAGTTGAAAGTCATTAAAGTATATTTTGGAGAGTTAATTATAATTTAATCTTTTTTATTTATCAAAATTAATAAATTGTTATTTATCTGGTTAGAATATATTCCCACTACCTCTTTTTCCCTCGTATAATTCAAATAAAACCAGTTTATTTGGTTGGTTATAATTATAATCCGAATTATTGATTTTTTTTATTGATTTTTTATAAAACAGCTACTATTTTTCTTGAAAAATAACGTATACCCACAGGCCACAGGGTAGAGTGGGCACTAGCCTTGTCAAATTTTAATCCTCTTGAATGTATACCAAACAAGCAAACTAATCTCTAATTAAATTAAATTCTGATGATATGAATAAGCAGTTGTTTCCAATTATTCTTCTTAAAACTTTCCTTTTTCTCCCGACATAACTCAAAATCAAAATCAATTCAACATGGAAAAGGGTCAGAAGAATCAAAATTACATTTTGATAATATTTTTTTATGTTCCCAAAATACACGACGTGATGTTAAAAGACTCGACATCTGCATTGCAAGTCTTAGATTCGAGTCAAAACATGCTCACTTTATAAAAAATTTAGAATAAAAAATAAAAATATTTTTTTAAAAAAAAAAAAGCTTTTTGAAACAACAAACACCCTTTAAGAGAATTGAAAGAGCAAGGTGTTTTTTTTTCATTGTTCAGTTTCTCTTTGCACTTTGATCCCTATAGTTTTTGAAGTTTTCATTTGGGCATCGTACTTAACTTCGTTTACATTCTAATCGATAGAAAATGCAGTCGAAAAGGAAAGGAAAGGGGAGATAAGAACTTCGGCCTTCCCCATTCCACCTATTGATTTTTATGTTAACTAAACCTCCTAGTAAATGCAGATTGGGATTTGAAAATCTTGTTATTATTTTATTTTATTTTAAATGTTTAGCCATATTAAGGTGTGTTTTGTTGGGAATTTATTTTAATTAACATGATTCGAACATATTATGGGTGAATGAAAAATTAAACTCAAATAACCCTTGACTTTTCTAGATTTATTTTTTTATTTATGGCGACGAATCAAATGTTAATAATGATAGGAGTTAATTCTTCACCTTGTAGATTTCAAAATTCACTATAAAATAATTAATAAAGTTTCTAGTTATTTTTAAAATTGTTTTAACAGTGATCTGAATATTTACAATATTAAGCATTAAACATAACAGAGATTAACATGATACGGATTGAAGCAAGTATGATTTTAATTACAACATCCATGCTAGTTAAATAATAAACTATTTCAAATCCACCTTCAAATAAATAGAAAAGAATTTGAAAGTTGTACATCCAAAGTTGAGGAATCATTTCGATGATTTTACGATCTGTCTTCCTCCACCCTTACAACCCCTCCCCCCTGCACAGTCCTTATTTTGAAACGCTCAAGCTTACGTGACAATTTTTCAATCGTTGATCCTTCACCAGCACTGCGCTGTGAGCTTGAATCCACCTTCAAATCTCTTAACACGTTTCCAGGAACATCAAATTTATCTAAATTCACCTGGGTTTTTATACTTTGAGGAAGTTTTTCGTACAATTCCAAGATGGCTCCCCAGTGTTCCTCCCGTGTTTCCTTTTCACCATCCCCCATCGTGGTTGCAGGTGCATCTTGTTCTGCTGATCTCTCTTTAGGACCATAAGCTTGTCGTCCCATATTGTCTGAAATCACAGTGGTTGAGTTTTGAGGCTGTGATGACTCCTGATAGAAGCTGTTAACGGGTCTTGTTGGCTGAGGAAAAGCAATCATCTTGTACGGTGTGGTTGGAAGGTATTGGGATGGCCCTGCTAGCAAATATATACTGATTGGTAAGTGGGTCTGGTTCCAAGTAGGATCTGGCTGGCATTTCTAAGGTCAAAGGTTCTTACCATTGAAACAGAGAAATGGTCAAGCTCAAACAGTTCAGTAATGGAATCTTCCAGGAAGATCAAGCTGAATGGTAGCAAGTACCGTGAATTTGCATTGACACCTTCCATGCAGAAGCACACGACAAACAACGATGAATTTCAAAGCTGTCTTTCTAAATTTCGAACAAAAACGAGGAATTGAACTCGTGATTTTGCCTGCGTTTATTCATGACATTTCTTTAGAAAGTCTTTGACTCCGTCCCAGATATATTTGACTTTTCTCCTCCATGCAAGTGGGACGGGCTTTCAAAAGAAATTCGTTGGATGGCAGTAGAAGCTTGAAGAGTCAATGAAACTTGATTCAAGACCTCATGCCTATCACGTAACTTATAATAGATTAGAACTAACTCTTATTCATTCATATCGATGGATCTTATCGAGACCATTTCCCTGCCACATACAGTTGCTTGTGCCGATCAGAAAAGTAAGATGTCTCTGCCTGATTTGTCAATTAAATTACATTTGTAATGTTGATTACCATTAATTTATACTTATTGTTATATCATTGAACATTAGCTAACAAAAACTTACCCTCACAATTAAAAAATAGGGCTCTTAGCTTAACAATGAAATACTATCATTGTTAATATAATAATAAATCAACATTGGATTATGTTTAGCGATGAAATATCCGTTGTTGAATACAACTTCAAGATGTTTTTACTTAACAATAGATTTACCGTTACTACTTTATTAGCAACAACAAATCCGTTACTAATAACAATAACAGATACATTCATTGTAGATAAATTAACAATTATAAATTTACATATGATATTGTCGGTTGCAAATTCCATCGCTAATGTTTTTTAGTAATAAATTTTAATTTTATCAGCAATAGACTGGGTAGTTGCTAATTGCCTCATTTTTTAGTAGTGTCTATCCTGTTTGAATTTATGTTAATGCTATTAAACTCGGTTCATTTCATGACTTGCTCTAGTTCTGTATTATAAATTAAATGGTTTTTTTGTTAAAAAAAGAGAGGTCGAACTGGTTGATTTATCCCGAATTGATCTAGAATGACTCTTTTAAAAACCCGGTCCAAATTAGAGGCCGGGTTCTTGGTCGAACCGGGTTTAAAAAATGTGGTTTTATGAACTACTACCCTTGAACGTTTGGCCTTGAACGTTTGGTGGTGTGGTGGAGCCCTTTCCATCATTCACCTTTCGGTGAAATAATTGGAATAAACAAGAGATCGAAGAAGAAGAAAAGCAAAAAACTTTACAATGTATCAATTATAATATTAATCCATCTCCTTTAAGCTACATAGCTGGAGGGTTTTTTTTGTAAGCGCCATAAATAGTGTAGAAGGTTTGAGCTACTGTAAGGAGTAGGATAATCAAGGCAGCCAGTGCTGATACAAAAGACCAAGGAGTTCCAAAGTAAGTATACTTGAAGCTTGCCCATTGCAAATGCCTTGTGTTCTTGTAATAGCGGTGAACATCGGAGAAGAGCTCGGACAAATAACACCGTCCGATGTCAAAAGCTACTTCTTTGCCCGAATCATTGATCAATCTTGCAACTTCTGACTCCGTACCAAAGTAATTCTCGATAATATTGCAGTCACATAGATGCTCTACGTCTTTAAAATTTGTTACCAGGCAGTCCAGAAGAGTTGCATAGGTTGTGAAATGCATCGAAGAACCATTGTGACACTGCTCGAATGCTACACAATTCAGCAAAAACGAACTCATGTTATCATCGATGGTTATGGTCGGCATTTCTAGCACCCCGTTCTTGAATTTCACCACCAAGAAACTGTCCGCGGGATTCCCTTGACTGAGCTTGATTCCGGCACGGCGAAGTTTGGATATTGATTCCATCATAGGAGCTGATTGGTCCACATGGAGTGGCTGGCCTTGCTCGGAATCTATGAAACTTGAACGGACTAGATCGAGTAGATGTTTCGCTTTGCGATTGTCATTTCGAGCAATAATATTGTCCGGGCTTTGTAGTCCATGATTGAAGAAATCCAAAGCAAGCTCGCTCAGAGAAGGGCCAGATTCTTCTCCAGGCATTCTTGTTATCTCGTATAAACACTCAAGAACAAACAAGGGAATCTGGTTCTCGAGTCTAAGTAAATCCCTGTAGAAAAACGGCATGATCCATGCCGTAGTAACAATGGGGTCATCTACCTCAAATCTAACAACATTTCCAACTTTTCGAAACAATTCTATGATAAAAACGCCATCAAGAACCATCATTTCAACAAATTCACAAGTTTCAAGGTGGATGATTTGCGAGTAACACTCTCTTGCCTTCAGTTCTAGCGGCTGTATTGCCTTCAACAAGACTTCTAAGTCCAGACCGTTGTTCTGTGTCCTGGAGAGCATGCCCCCTAAATACACCCACTTGTGCTCCTCAATCATCCTAAGATGTGGCTCGCCGTGATGATAAGGTCCGACTGAAACTATATGAGGTTGGTAGGACTTACCGTTGATATCGATGAATCTCTGTGGGACTTTAAAAATGCAACACGAGCTGTTCGCCGCCGCTTTCTTCAGCAACCGTGGTGGATCGGAGATTTTTCGCTGCATCAGGCTCAGGCGGTCCTTGTTCACCTCCCATGTTTCTGCGACATGATTGGCGTCGTCTTCATCTTCTGCCGAGCTGCTTCCCACTTCACCGGTCCTCGCCATGAGTTTCTTGGGTCAATGATCTATCTAGAAAGCTACAAGAGATTTGCAGCTGTTTTCCTTTCTCGACCTTGAGAGGACGGTGGCGAAGCATTTACAGGCGATTGGGTTGCGACCAGCTAGAGAGAAGATTGACAAAATATCAGTACGGGTCGGGAAAACCTCAAAAATATACCTCTGCTATTGAGTTATATCTAAAACAATACTCGTTAAAAATTTTTATTGAATTATGAATTAAATAAATTCAATATGAATTATTTTATATCAAATAACTTAACTTTAAAATTAAAAAAAATGTAAGATCATAAATTAATCTAATTATTGAAATATTAAAGTATAGAAATCAACTATATATAAGCTTTAAATCCAAACATGTCAAAACTTATCGATACATGTAGTTTAAATCCAATCCATTTTAATTCCAAAATATTAATACTTTCAAATATTCAAAAGTCCAAAAACAATTTATAATTCACTCACGAAACTTAATAATTCAAACCATTTTTTTAACACGAACGAAGGATTCAATATTCATATTCAAAGTCAAATTGATATTTAAAAGACTATAGTTATTTTAACCATATCATATCTTATCTTATGACTAAGTATTAAATTTTAAATAAAAATATCTATAAATATCAATGTTTGACTCGCTGATTCAAAGTGCAATAAATTAAATTCATATTCATATTCAATCCATGAATGAGTTTACAAAAACAAAACATGATCAACATTATTTACAAATCATTTATCATGTCTTATATATCTAGTTTACCAAATAATAAATATTCTAATAACAGAAAAATTATTTATTGCATGAATATATATTTTCTAACTAAAAATTATGACAAAAAAGAATCTTGACAATTTATTTTTTTATCTCAAGTAAAGCAGTGTTTTAAGCATAACTAAAGTAGAGGTGTAAAAAAATATTAACTGTGACTATTTTTTAAAAATTATTTATTAAGTAAATAAATCAATTTGTATTTAAATAAAGGGTTTTTTTTTCCAATTCCTTAATTTCATTATTTTTTCAATTAATCTACCAAAGACATAAAATCACTTTCAATGGCTTCCTATTAATTTAAGAATTAAGACTTCAATGGTATAACATTCACTCCTTAAAAAATAATGAAAAATCAAATATTATAAAAACCTTAATTCCTAAATCTTTCTCAATAGCTTTAATATGCATAAAAAATTAAATTAAAAGGTAAGGATAGAAAACACACATATTAAATTGATAAAAGAAAACAAAGATTTTGATCATAGATCAAATCTTCTCCTTGATCTTCATCTCTTTTTTTTTCTTTCTATAGATCAAATCATCTCCTTAATCTTCATCTTTTTATCTCTATTGATGTAGGTTTTGATTGTCCAATAAAACAGAATATAAGTTATTTTATGGTTTATTTTTTTTATTCTCTAAATTATTATATGATTACTAATATACTCACCATTACTCATAATATATTTAATTAATAAAAAATAGCATAATATCAAACCTAATTAATTATATTATTTTTTCAAATTCTATGAAATGTACTAATTGCCCTTTTAGGATGACAAAAATGAAACATGACATTACATTATTGGGATAGTATTGGCATTGAAAAGTTTGCATCAAGATGTAGATGTTAGATATAAAAAAAAGGATTTTTATTTAGTCTATCATGCAACATTGTATGCATTATTTTTTTATTAATTTAGTTGTTCGGATTAGCTTGCGAATACCTCGGCTAATCTATATATCCTAAAATTAACGATCATGTAAGTCTTCAATGATTATCATATTAGCAAGTACAAGGCTTGAAAATGAGAACACAGGAGGAGCAAACCTTTTAATCCCAAGCTCTTATCACTAGGTCACCTATTAGATGGTTAACATTGTATGTATTCTTAGTTGTTGTGAGTATAGTGTGTCTTTTAAAAATATTTTTAATAAATAAATAAATAAATATATATATATATATATATATATATATATATATATATATATTAGTCTTTTTATAACATCAACAACATTAAAATTATTTAAAAAAAAAACTTAAAACAACATCAATTTAATGCTTTTTATACAAAAATATATTTTAAAAAGCATATTAAACCACAAAGATAAACATTCCATATGGCTTTAATTTCTTTCTTATTCTTCAATTTCTTAATTTCTCTCTTTCTTTTTCAAGACGAAAAAAAACTCGAGTAAATACTTTTCTAATTATAAGATGGATAAATTTCAAACAAATTATACCTTGTTGGGAACTCCAAAATTTACAGTGTGAAATACATAATAATAATAACTAACAGGTTTGTATGCTTTAATTTCTAAATATTCTTCATTTTTTTGGACGAGAGGAAACTCCATTTCTCGAAAAATAAATTTTGTGAGTTCAGGTGAGCGAATAAAACCTTGACTGTCCTAGACTCTCACAAGAGGTACACGTCCTGACTAGAATTTAAGACTTGTTGTGCAGATCACAATCCTTTTGTCATCACATCATACTTCTTGGAGATTTCTTGCTTCTTCTATTTATATAGAATATGCTCTATTCATTAGTTTCAAATTAAGAAGGAAAAAATACTTGTTAATGCTTAATGGTATTTTCCATCTACAAGAGGGGTCAAGAGGTCAATCATAAGTTGAGGAAGAAAGCTAACCGGAGGCCTAAATTGGACGGCTCGTTTCTGAGGGCTTCTTTGAATTGGAAAATTCTGCTTTGACAATTATAAGCTGAATCTCTAGGATTTTAATTTAAAACATATTGTCCTTATTCTATATGATACAATATTGTTAAACTTTCACAATTAAGAATATGTTTGTTTTTACATTTTAAAAAATTTCAAAGAATTTTTTTTGTTTCAAATTAATTGTTTAAAAATATTCTAAAAATAGGAATGTCAGCTTAACAATGAAATAACAACATTGTTAATATAGTATTAAATCAACATTGGATTATGTTTAGCAATGAAAGATCATTTGCTGAATACAACTTCATAGTGTCTTAACTTAGCAATAGATTTATTGTTATTATTATTAGCAACAACAAATCCGTTACTAATAACAACAACAAATACATCCGTTGCAGATAAATTAATAACTACAAATTTGCATATGATATTGTTTGTTGCAAATTCCGTTACTAATGTTTTTTAGTAATAAATTTTAATTTTATCAGCAATGGACTGGGTAGTTGCTAATTACCTCTATTTTAGTAGTGTCTATCCAATTTGAATTTATGTTAATTCTATTAAACTCGGTTCAGTTCATGACTTACTCAAGTTCTACATTATAAATTAAATGGTTTGTTTTTTTTTTTTAAAAAAAAAAAGATGTTCGAACTGGTTGATTTATCCCAAATTGATCTAGATTGATTCTTTTAAAAACCCGGCCCAAATTAGAGGCCGGGTTCTTGGTCGAACCAGATTTAATAAATGTGGTTTTATGACCTACCCTTGAACGTTTGGCCTTGAACGTTTGGTGGTGTGGTGGAGCCCTTTTGATCATTCACCTTTCGGTTAAACAAGAGAAGAAGAAAAAAAGAAAAAAAACTTAACAATTTATCAATTATAATATTAATGCATCTCCTTGAAGCTACGACAGGATTTATTTTCTGTAAGTGCCATAAATAGTGTAGAAGGTTTGAGCGACTGTAAGGATTAGGATAATCAAGGCAGCCAGTGCTGATACAAAAGACCAGGGAGTTCTAAAGTAAGTATACTTGAAGCTTGCCCATTGCAAATGCCTTGTGTTCTTGTAATATCGGTGAACATCGGAGAAGAGCTCGGACAAATAACACCTCCCGATGTCAAAAGCTACTTCTTTGCCCGAATCATTGATCAATCTTGCAACTTCTGAATCAGTGCCAAAGTAATTCTCGATAATATTGCAGTCACATAGATACTCTACGTCTTTAAAATTGTTAATCAGACAGTCCAGAAGAGTTGCATAGGTTGTGAAATGCATCGAAGAACCACTGTGACACTGCTCGAATGCTACACAATTCAGCAAAAACGAACTCATGTTATCGTCAATGGTTATGGTCGGCATTTCTAGCACCCCATTCTTGAATTTCACCACCAAGAAACTGTCCGCGGGATTCCCTTGACGGAGCTTGATTCCGGCACGGCGAAGTTTGGATATTGATTCAATCGTGGGAGTTGATGGGTCCACATGGAGTGGCTGGCTTTGCTCGGAATCTATGAAACTTGAACGGACTAGATCGAGTAGATGTTTCGCTTTGCGATTGTCATTCCGAGCAATAATATTGTCCGGGCTTTGTAGCCCATGATTGAAGAAATCCAAAGCAAGCTTGCTCAGAGAAGGGCCAGATTCTTCTCCAGGCATTCTTGTTATCTCATACAAACACTCAAGAACAAACAAGGGAATCTGGTTCTCGAGTCTAAGTAAATCCCTGTAAAAAAACGGCATGATCCATGCCGTAGTAACAATGGGGTCATCTACCTCAAATCCAACAACATTTCCAACTTTTCGAAACAATTCTATGATAAAAACGCCATCAAGAACCATCATTTCAACAAATTCACAAGTTTCAAGGTGGATGATTTGCGAGTAACACTCTCTTGCCTTCATTTCTAGCGGCTGTATTGCCTTCAACAAGACTTCTAAATCCAAACCGCTGTTCTGTGTCCTAGAGAGCATGCCCCCTAAATACACCCACTTGTGCTCCTCAATCATCCTAAGATGTGGCTCGCCGTGATGATAAGGTCCGACTGAAACTATATGAGGTTGGTAGGACTTACCGTTGATATCGATGAATCTCTGTGGGACTTTAAAAATGCAACACGAGCTGTTCGCCGCTGCTTTCTTCAGCAACCGTGGTGGATCGGAGATTTTTCGCTGCATCAGGCTCAGGCGGTCCTTGTTCACCTCCCATGTTTCTGCGACATGATTGGCGTCGTCTTCATCTTCTGCCGAGCTGCTTCCCACTTCACCGGTCCTCGCCATGAGTTTCTTGGGTCAATGATCTATCTAGAAAGCTACAAGAGATGCGCAACTGATTTCCTTTCTTGACCTTGAGAGGACGGTGGCGAAGCATTTACAGGCGATAGGGTTGGGGACCAGCTAGAGAGAAGATTGACAAAATATTAGTACGGGTCGGGAAAACCTCAAAAATATACCTCTGCTATTGAGTTAGAGTCAATTTTGCCCCTCAACTATTTTTACTACCAAATCATTTCTAAATAATTTTGATTTCTTAATTGGAATCTTGTGCCATGCCCCGAAGCCCTTAATTTTTCCTTTTATATGGCGGCGTTGCATGCAGGCATGCAAGTCATCTTATGTTCAATTAATAAATTATTATACTATATACTAAAAAAAATCCATGTTCGGTTATTGTAGTATGTGAGAAAAATTACTGTAAATTATAATAATATTGTTCAGTTTTTGGTTGTTCGGTTCGCTGTATACTAATACGTTGTATTTATGTTTGCACAGCTTCAACCAAAGAAGCGCCTGCAGCCCAATGGAAAAGGCTAAGCTTTCCTAAGCCGGATGGAAGCAGTTCGGCCCTGCCTACCGCGCCTTTTTCTTTTTCTTTTTTTTTTTTTTTTTTTTTCTTTTTTAACTTATACATTTCTTTTGTTCTTTCTTTTGGTTGTTTTTTATTAGTTTCTTTTTTCACATCAAATGATTTTGTTTAACTAATAATTATTTTTTTATGTCATTTTTGTTTGCTCTTTTGCTAAAATTATTGACCTTTTTTCTTAATTAAAATTTTCCCCATTATTAACGTAGTAATAATAATAATAATTTTAGTTTTTTTTCTTATTTTCTTTTTTATTAATGTTTATGATTTTTTTCTCCGGATAATTTAATAATTTTTATTGTTTTAGCAATAATAATAATAATATTTTTAGATGTTAAGACTTTGATGTTCCTATTGTTATAATAGGGTATGTTCATGTGTTTTATTATATCAAATCTTGTATGTATAGATGTTATAATTTATTTGATTTTTTCAATTTTTTCATTTAATTGATAATATATTTGGTTTTTGTTTAGACCCTTATATTTTTAATTTATGATTTTAATTCCTTTAATTTTTTATAGTTCTTAAATAGTCCATATTTTTGTCTATGTTTATATATATATATATATATATATATATATATATATATATATATATATGTGCCTATAGTTTTGGTTTTTAATTTTTATTATTTTCTCTTTTTTTGAGATATATTTTTTTTCAAATACTTTGCTCTTAAAATTTAGTTTGTGTTTATGATCATTTGAAATTTGATATTTTATTTATTTATTTTCATGTCGAATGATTTTTAAAAAAAAAAACTTTGTTGTAATAATAATAATAATTTTAGTTTTTTTTCTTGCTTCCTCTTTTACTAATGTTTTCGAGTTAATAATAGTAATGATATTTTTAGATTTTAAGTCTTCGATGTTGTTACTGTTATAATAGAGTGTGTTGAAGTGCTTTATTATATTAAACCTTGCATGTATAGATGTTATATTTTATTTTTAAACTACCAAAATCTATTTATTATTTTAATATCAACAATCATAAAAAATATTTGTTCGGCCCACAACGTAATGCGGGTAATTAACTAGTACTATATACTAAAAGAGGTCAGAGTTTGGTTATTGTAGCATGTGAGACAAATCACTGTGAATTATAATAGTGTTGCTCAGTTTTCAGGTTGGTTCGGGTCATTCCAGTTCATTTGGTTCGCCATTTTACTGGTATTTAATACGTTTTGCTCAAATGAAATCCAAAAACACCCGCAGCTTAGTGGACAACGCTCATGCTAAGCACGGCTGGGTCGAACCCCTGCCCAGCACGCCTGCCTGACTATGTTCTATTTTTCCTTGATTTTGTTTTTCAATTTTTTTTCTTTTGATTGTTTTTTTATTATTTTATTTATTTATTTTGACGCCAGAATATTTTTTTCTTATAATTTTTTTTCATTTTTCATTTGTTTTTTTTTGTTAAAGTTATTGATTTTTTTTCTTTGATTGAAATTTTCCCATTATTAACACCATAAGAATATTAATTTTAGTTTTTTTTCTTACTTTTTTTTTAATGTTTTTGATTTTTTTCTTCGGGATAATTTAATATTTTTTTATTGTTTTAGCAATAATAGTAATTATATTTTTAGATGTTAAGATTTTGATTTTCATGTTGTTATAATAAAGTGTGTTAATGTGTTTCATTATATCAAACCTTGCATGTATAGATATTATACTTTATTCAATTTTTTCATTTGATTGAAATTGAAAATATATTTGGTTTTGTTTTTGGTCCTTATACTTTTGATTTTTGATTTTTGATTTTATTTCCTTTAATTTTTATAATTATTAAATAGCTCATATTTTTATCTATGATTTTATATATGTGCCTTTAGTTTTGATTTTTGATTTTTATTATTTTCTCTTTTGTTGAGATAATATTTTTTTCAAAAATTTTGATCTTAAATTTTAGTTCATGTTTATGATCATTTAAAAATTGATATTTCTTATTTATTTTCCTTTTTCTTTCTTTTGGTTTTTTTATTAGTTTTTTTTTTCACGTCAAATGATTTTTTAGCTAATAAGTTTTATTTTTATTTTGTTTTCTCTTTTGTTAAAGTTTTTGGGCTTTTTTATTCTTTTATTGAATTTATTTTTCCATTATTCATGCAATAATAATAGGGTTTTTTCTTGCTTTCTTTTATTAATATTTTTGAGTGTTTTTCTCCTCGAAATAATTTAATAATTTTTATTATTTTAACAATAATAGTAATGATATTTTTAGATATTTAGTCATCGATGTTGTTGTTGTTATAATATGATGTTTTGATGTATTTCATTTTATCAAACCTTGCATGTTTTGTTGTTATATTCGTGCAATAATAATAATAATAATAATAATAATAATAATAATAATAGGTTTTTTTCTTGCTTTCTTTTATTAATGTTTTTGAGTTTTTTTCTCCTCGAAATAATTTAATAATTTTTATTATTTTAGCAATAATAGTAATGATATTTTTAGATATTTAGTCATCGATGTTGTTGTTGTTGTTATAATAGGATGTTTTGATGTATTTCATTTTATCAAACCTTGTATGTATAGGTGTTTTATTTTATTTTTAAACTAACAAAATCTATTAATTATTTCAATCCCAACAATTATAAAAAAATATTTGTTCGGCCCGCAACGTAATGCGGGCAATTAACTAGTTATATCTAAAACAATACTCGTTAAAAAAAAATCTTGAATTATAAATTCAATAAATTCAATATAAATTATTTTATATCAAATAACTTAACTTTAAAATAAAATAAAAAAGTAAGATCATGAATTAATCTAATTATTGAAATATTAAAGTGTAGAAATCAACTATAAGCTTTAAATCCAAACTTGTCAAAACTTAACATTATTTACGAATCATTTACCATGTCTGATATATCTAGTTTACCAAATAATTAATATTTTAATAACAAACAAATTATCTAGTACATGTATATATACTTTCTAACTAAAAATTATGATAAAAAAGAATCTTAAGAAACATTTTTATCTCAAGTAAAGCAGTGTTTTAAGCATAACTAAAGTATAGGTGTAAAAAATTATTAACTGTGATTATTTTTAGAAAATTATATATTAAGTAAATAAATCAATTTGCATGTAAATAAAGCTTTTTTTTTTCTTTTCCAATTCCTTAATTTAATTATTTTTTCAATTAATCTACCTTAGACATAAAAATCACTTTCAATGGCTTCCTGTTAATATAAGACTTCACTGGTATAGCATTTACTCCTTAAAAACTAATAAAAAATCAAATATTATAAGAAAATCTTAATTCTTAAATCTTTCTCACTAGCTTTAATTAAAAATTCAATTAAAAGGTAAGGATAGAAAACACACGTCTTAAATTGTTAAAAGAAAACAAAGATTTTGATCATCGATAAAATCTTCTCCTTAATCTTCATCTTTTATTTCTATTGATGTAGGTTTTGATTGTCTAATAAAACAGAGTATAAGTTATTTTCTCGGTTTTTTTATTCTCTAAATTATTATATGATTACTAATATACTCACCATTACTTATAATATATTTAATTAATAAAAATAGCATAATATTAAACCTAATTTTTTTTTTTCAAACTACGAAAATGTACTAATTGCCCTTTTAGGGCGACAAAAATGAAACATGGCATTAAATTAGTGGGATATTGTTGACGTTGAAAAGCTTACATCACGATGTAGATATTAGATAATAAAAAAATGGATTTTTATTCTGTCTATTGTGTAACATTGTATGCATTCTTTTTTTTAATAATTATTAACGTTGTTATACGGGACCATTTGATTGTATAAATCATCAAGTAATCTCTATATAGAAGAGGTGAACTATCTTACGCTATATTTCAAAAGTGTTTTTGAAAAAAATAAATTATTTTAATATATTTTTAAATAAAAAATATTTTAAAAATAACTTTAATCATACTTTCAAACGAGGAATATTTCTGAAAAAATAAAGAGATTTTTCCTTTTAAAAAATAAAAATTAATGATAAAAAAATAATATAGATAAATTGCAGGATTTACTCGTTAGTTTATATAGGTAAGGAACTTGGAGGGTTTTGTGGTCACAAATATATGGCTATTTTTGAAAACATGTTTCAAATGTGAGGGTAGAAGAGACAACATCTTGATTAAGATGGATGTGATATTGAAATTGATATTTTATTATTATTGCAGTTTTCTTATAAATTTAAATCAACCACCGATTTACAACTTTTATTTTTATAATAATGACAGCATAGATAATTATAGTAATGGAAGAGAGAGTGTCATCAATGATACCCTCACTCATGAAAGGTGCTCGGCAAGTTTACCATGATCATTTTGACCACAAGTTTATCACAAGGTAGACTTGCAGTAATAAAGGGTATAATTAAAGAGAACAATGAGAATTTAGGATCTAATTAAAGAAAGAACTTGAAGATTGGGGCAGACTTGCAAAAAAACATTAACATAATGCATTCCCGGAAAATTAATTATTTACCAGATTTGTTAGGATGTCAATGAAATATTCGCTTGGGAAAATATGTAGTCTTCGTATTTTATTTTATTTTATTTAGAAAGAAAAAAAAAACACTTCTTCACATCGTGCAAACACAACACGGGCAATAACATGTGTGCGCATCTCACCAATAAGGCAATAATACCACCGCCCCCATCCTCAAGCCCAAAATCGTCAATTCAGCTCAGAACATCGACACCTCACCATCCACTCCATTGACCTTCCTCATTTTCCACCTTCCCTATACTGACCATTCTACCCTTCTCCACCGTCCTCTCCCTCCCGCTATATTAAACCCCTTCCATCAATAGCAAATTCACAGGCTTGCATTATATCAAAAACCCATCAATTCCATCTCGGACCGTCCATCCATGGCATCCGAAACAAACCAACCCGGATCCGACTCCACTACTCCTGTCAACGGCGAAATCAAACCCAAGATCGCCCTGATAACCGGTATAACCGGCCAGGATGGTTCGTATCTTACCGAATTCCTCCTGGACAAAGGCTATGAAGTTCATGGCTTGATCCGCCGGTCATCCAATTTCAATACGCAGCGGATCAACCATATTTATATAGATCCACACAATGCTCATAAGGCCCGAATGAAACTCCACTACGCAGATCTAAGCGATGCGTCGTCTCTCCGTCGCTGGCTCGACACTATCAACCCCGACGAAGTCTATAACCTGGCAGCCCAGTCACACGTGGCTGTCTCTTTCGAAATCCCTGATTACACGGCGGATGTTGTCGCCACAGGAGCCCTCCGCCTTCTTGAGGCGGTGAGATCTCATATTGCCGCGACAGGGCGGAGCCAAATCAAGTATTACCAAGCGGGATCTTCGGAAATGTTTGGATCTACGCCGCCTCCGCAATCAGAGACCACCCCGTTTCATCCAAGATCCCCATACGCGGCGTCAAAATGCGCGGCGCATTGGTATACTGTCAATTACAGGGAAGCTTATGGGTTGTATGCTTGCAATGGGATTCTTTTCAACCATGAATCTCCACGTCGTGGAGAGAATTTTGTGACCCGAAAGATTACGAGAGCTGTTGGGAGAATTAAGGTGGGGTTGCAGAATAAGTTGTTTTTAGGGAATTTGCAGGCGTCGAGGGATTGGGGTTTCGCAGGTGATTACGTGGAAGCAATGTGGATGATGTTGCAGCAGGAAAAGCCCGATGATTACGTGGTTGCGACGGAGGAGTCGCATACGGTGGAGGAGTTTTTGGAAGTGGCATTTGGATATGTTGGATTGAATTGGAAGGATCATGTTGTGATTGACAAGAGGTATTTCAGGCCAGCTGAAGTAGATAATTTGAAAGGGGATTCGAGCAAGACGAGGAAAGTGCTTGGTTGGAAGCCTAAAGTTGGGTTTGAGCAATTGGTGAAGATGATGGTTGAGGAAGATATTGATTTAGCCAAGAGGGAGAAGGTTCTTGTTGATGCTGGCTTTATGGATGCCCAGCAACAGCCTTAAAAATCGATACATCCGGTGCTCTCTTCTGGTTCAGAAATTATGTTATGAAGTTTATGTTCCCACTTTGAATTTGAATTGTTAGTCATAATTTTTTTCAAAGCATTCAAGTTTATAGGAGGATTTTTAATTTCGTGTTCCTTTTCTTCTTTTTCATAGTTCATGAATTGTATGCGAGATTAAATCATATCAGAATTGAAATTGGATCTTTAAATGTGTGCAATCAACTACAAAACTTGCAGATACACACTTACTGCCTGTATGGAAGTGATTGGACATGCTACCAGGAGAAGAAGCATCTCTAAAAAACTATTTTTAATGTATTGAAGAAATATTTTTAACATATTTTCAAGCAAAATATTGTTTTAAAAAAACTATTCATCGCATTCTCATACCCACATGCATTGGATTGGATGTGGTTTTTAAAGAAAAATCTCAGGCATCAGATCTGAACTCATGTCGGTGCGGTACCAACATTACGTTTTACAACAATAATAAAACAAGCTGTCTGCTTCATATCAATAATTTCAGCTAACTAACGAAGAATCTATCCTGATAGGGTGGCAACAAGAAGAATCACAACTTGTTGCTTGGTAGCAACGGGGGCAAATTTCGACCTCGATGAAGATGGGTTAAACAATACAGGGGAAAAATAAAAAGGTGAAAAGAGAACGTAAAATAGTTAGTCTGACTTGGCTTCATTGGAAGGTGGATTGGATTTTAGGACAGATGATGAGCTAGATCTGATCTCTGAGTCAACTGCGGCAGTTGCAAATGGCTTACAAGATGAACGAAGAGATTCTGGCCCCTCTGTATCAATTCTCTTGCACAACGCATCACAATTACTAATAACCTCTGTCAACCTTCCTTTCAGCTCCCCAATCTCCACCTGCAGAGAATGAACTGCATGTGTTGTCCCAAGTATTAAAACGTTGATCGAAGATGCAATTAAAATAAGAAACTGAGTGTTAGAGAATAATATAAATCATATTCTGGATCCTCATCTAACAACTTAAATTTTAGATGAGATTGTTCCTTAATATGGTATCAGAATATTGTTGACTCAATGATCACGAGTTCAAATCTCACCATCCCATTCTATTTGATAAAAATCAAGCACAAAGTAATACGGGTCTATGTAAATTTCAAGCCCAAAGAGCTTTCACTTGAGAATAATATAAATTATATTCTGAACCCTTACCTAACAATTTAAGTTTTAGGTGAGATGATTCCTTAACATTGAGATTATTACTAGTGGCTTCATCAAACTGCAGTGCGCCAAAAGGCAAACGATATTGAGAGAACAATTAATTCTCTGATAATTTATGTCTCTGGTTCCATAATCCATTAGTAATCCATTTCTATTCAGTATGTTGTGAAGTACCTTCTGATAGATGCTGTGAAGAAGTCTTCATTGCTGACACAGAGTAGTTAAACCTTTGAAGAAGTTTAATTGCCAAAGCATCTGCCACTTCTATCTTATTTTCTATCTCCTCCTGCAATAGTTTTCACCGAATCAAAGTTGGTAAATGAGATAAAAAGTTTTCCAGGTGAAAGCAAACCCCTAAAAGGATTTGAAACATTGACACAGTAATATAACTGTTATTGCACTCTAGTACAAACAATGTGGTTAAGAATCAGTGGTTCCACACTTCCACATTCATGGGCAAAACAAAGAGTAGCAACTCAAATGGTTCGTCAGTTATATCTTTTTTGACATAGAACAATGTTGTTTAAAGTCTTTGAACCTGATCTATTAAAGAATCAGGTCACCCAGAATTGAGCGTACATGAAGTAAAACCAGATCATCTGGTTTCTCTTAACAGCAGATTGGACACTTCATGTTTCTATAGTGTATCCATTGACGTCTCGCCAAAACCTAAACATAAGCAATGACAGGTTGCAACTACAGAGTAGAAAATTCATTTACATGTGGTCCTAGCCTATAAACAAGTTTTGTACAGATCCTGGATGGGATTCATCATCATCCAAGGACCATGTTCGTGAGGGAACTGTACATCCTAGTAATAAATTCAACCTGGATCTTAACTTGTATTCAAAAACTGCATCAGAGAAAAACTGGAAATCAATATAGATCATAAGATCCATCCCACGCCTTAACAGTTTAACTTCATTTTATAAACTGGTCTTCTACTCATAGTAGTTCTTGGTGACAGAGAAACCTGTTTCGTGCTTATCTGCTGAACCTTCCCCTCTTGCCAATCACGATATACTGAGAAGAGCTCCAATAACACATTTGGATTTACAGTTGCTGCATTGACCATTATAAACAGCACACATGCAAATACCAAATGAAAAGATTAGCCTTTCTCAAACAAATTCAAAAGGTCTGGGACAGACACAACAAATAACATCACAAAACCACACCTCTGAGCAATATACAACACATAAAAAACCACACCAAACAGCTACCATTCAGCCTGGCATAGTGTTAATTTCATTCTAAACAGAACGTTTAAGAGATAGAAGAGAAAGCACCAAACCTGCTATTCTTTTCTTTTCTCTAATGAAACGAACCCTCGAATGTTTTAAGTTAAGAACATTCACACACATTCGAAAGTTCGCTACTTTTCTGTTTCATCGGCAGAGATCTTTTTTCAAATCATTTTTCACTCACTGGGTAAAGAAAGCTAATTAATTTATGTTTATCGAACATTCCAACTTCTAATCAATGCTTGAGTCCAGAAAGAAGGAAACGGAGAGATAAAGCAAGTCCAAGACTCACCAGGAGATGAAGAAGACGATGCCTTCCTCACCAAAATGTCAGTCAAGCTACCCTCTTCCTTTAGAGGTGAAGTTAATATTGGCCTTGTCTAAAAATAAAAAATAAAAAAAATTATTTCCAACAAAAAGATATATGTCTCCAGATTGGGATATTTAATGGATAATAAAAAGCTTACAATCTTGAGGGATTTGAGCTTCTCCAAAACGGGATCCAAGGCTTCTGATCTCTCAGTGACAGTAGTGATCTCGTCTATCATTTGCTTTACACCATACAACAAACAAATTATTCAACAGAGACAATTTTATTGTAAACGATCACTGAAATTAAAAGAATTACCTGGGAACTTGAAAGACTAGATTCTGAGGCTCCCATGGTACTTTACTTCTTCAATTCTTTTCTTCAGCAGAACGCTTGCGCGTGTATTTCAATCGCCGCCGAGCACTAATGGATCGACACCGCCGGGGGATCGCGGAAGGGGCCGGAACTCTTAAGTCTGGGACTACTAGTTGTCTTTGTTGGTTGAAATTACGGGTTATAGTTTAGTGGCATTTTGGTCTCTCAAGTTTTTCATTTTTACTGCCAAAATGAAATTGTTTTAAGGTTGTTTAAATATTAAAATATCATAAAATTAAAAGGGTTTGATGTAATGATTAAGGAGTGTTTTTTTTTTTTTTTTTATCAATTATTATAATTTTAATCTCAAGTGAAATTATGAAAAATAAAATCAGATTAATTTTTTCCAGATTAATACATGTCTTTTATGATGGTAGACAACTTCTACAAATTCCAATGACGATGGATCGTTGAAAAATTAGAGTTTTTGTTTGATTGTTTTTTAAAATTAAAAATCAATTTTCGACCCAAAACATTTTGATAAATTATCTATGTCCAAGAAAGATAAAAAGATAAACGACTAAAATAAATTTATCAAGCGAAATTCTAATTCTAAAACCCATGTATTTTATTTGTCATTTGCACTTTAGTTTTTTGTTTTTTAATTCAACTATTTATTATAGAAAAATATTTAATTATATGCTGATATCGGTTAAGTATTTGTTTAATAGTGTGGTTGGGTTTGTTTTTGAAAGTTATATTTTATATATATATATTTATATAAAATAACTTAAAAAGCAATGTTGTTTTTTATATATATATTTTTTTAAAAAGGTAGAACGCCAACAAATTGAAAATCCAGGTGGAACCGGGTTCTGTAAGGTATCCACCTGTCTCATATAGTCCCTCAAGCCCCTATTTTTTATTCTTAAGAAAATTGTAAAATCAATAAAATGAAGAAAATTAACCTTTTCCACTGAAAAATTCCACTCTTGCCAATCTTCATATCCATAAATTCAAAGCCGATACTGTCTCCCTCTCTCTCTCTCTCTCTCGCAGGGTATGTCAGCATGAAAACTACAAAACCAGCCGCAATTAAAAAGACGCCGGTGGGAAGGAAGCCTGCCGCTGTCAAAGCAGCTCCTGATTCTTCTACGGAGGAATCAACGGTTCCAAAACCCCCACCCAACGCCAAGCTGACACAAAATAACGACATGATACCTTCGCCAATTACCGGTTCTGCTTCAAAACCTGAACAATCATCAGGTAACGATAATTATTCCCTTTTATATGCAAAGAACTAATTGATTGTAGTGTTATTTTTATTTAATTAGCTTAATATTCTTAATTAGGTTTTTTTGAAGTTTCTTGTCTTGTCCTGTGATGTGATTTTTAGTTTCTTATTGAGGTTTGCTTCTTCTTTTTCTCTTAATATTAGTTGGTGGAACAAATATACAAACGGATGTGAGTATGGTGACACTGGAAACTACGAGACCTCTTCCGATTAAAAAGAAGATTGTGAGGAGAGTGGTGAAGGTAGTGAAGAAAACCCCTGCTAATGCAAAAGTTCTTTTGGAGCAAACGCCGAAAACTGTGGTTGCTGCGAAGTCTAAGGTTGAAGAAAGGGAAAAGGAGGAGGAACTTGCTGCTGAAAATGTTGGAGAATCTATAAAGAAGGGAGTTGCTATGGGAGTGGAAGAATCTAAGGTTGAATGTGTTGCTGTTTCTGTAGAGGAGGAAAGTGTGGAAGAACCTGTAGTCGATTCTAGGAAGGAGGATGAAGCGGTTAATGATAGGGTCGGGGAGCCTGTGAAAAGGGAACGAGCTGCCGTGGATATACCTGCTGATGAGGTCGGGGAAGTATCTAAGAATGAAGAACCTGACAGAGTGGGAAAGGGAGTTAGGGAGGACGAGAGGAAAGATGTGGATGATGAAGTGGAGACCAAAAATGAGGCTGTTAAGATGGAAGGAAGTATGAAGGATCAGGTTCGAAGAGAAGAGATTCAACATGAGCAAGATGAGTATGGTGGTGATGATGGATATGAGGAGTATGGAGATCGAGTGGACTTTGAAGATCCTGTTGAGGATGACTTTGAAGATCCAGATGAGCCTGTTGAAGAAGCTGATGCAATGGAAGAGGAACGCAGGGAACTATCTGCTGTTGCTAAGGAGCGTAAGATTAAGAAAGAATATGAAATATTTGTTGGTGGGTTGGATAGGGATGCTACAGAGGAGGATTTGAGAAAGGTTTTTGAGAAGATTGGTGAAGTAGTTGAAATTCGATTACACAAAAATCTTTCAACGAATAGGAATAAGGGGTATGCATTTGTGAAATTTGCAAACAAGGGGCATGTGAAACGTGCTTTGTCTGAAATGAAAAACCCTGTGGTATGTATCACTCCGTAGTTCAGGCTTACATTTTATGAGTATCATATTAACTCCTCAACTGTTCACAGATTCGTGGAAAGCGATGTGGGACAGCACCAAGCGAGGACAATGATACATTGTTCCTGGGCAATATATGCAACACTTGGACGAAGGAAGCTGTGAGTATCTAATAATTGTATTTCCTGATTGTTTTTAGAATTTCTCAATGATTTATGATATTATGTGGGTTGGCAGATAAGACAAAAGTTGAAGGATTATGGCGTTGAAGGTGTTGAGAACATCACTGCTGTACCAGATGCTCAACATGAAGGGAGGAGCCGTGGTTTTGCATTTCTTGAGTTTGCCTGTCACGCTGATGCAATGCTTGCTTACAAGAGGCTTCAGAAGCCTGATGTTGTATTTGGTCATCCAGACAGAACTGCCAAAGTGGCATTTTCTGAACCTATACGTGAGCCTGACCCTGAAATTATGGCTCAGGTGAAGACTATATTTCTTGATGGCCTTCCTCCTCAATGGGATGAAGACCAAGTTAGGGAGTGCGTGAAAGGTTATGGGGAGATTGTACGAATTGTCCTAGCACGGAATATGTCAACTGCCAAGAGAAAGGATTTTGGATTTGTAGACTTCTCTACGCATGAAGCTGCGGTTGCTTGTATTGAAGGAATAAATAATAGAGAATTTGGCAATGGTAACACAAAGGTAATACTTTACCTAGAATACTTCATCTGCTTCGACATATGTTACTTTGCAGCTATTTCTTTTCCTTTTTTTTCTTATGTGTTTGTAGTGAAATCACTTTACCTAGAAAGCTATTTCTAGGTTTCACTAAATTATTTTGGCATTTTTGTGTGTTTTTAGTTTTAATTTCACATGCTTTCCTGGTAGGCTTTGATCATTCCTGTATTGATGCCTGTGAAGTGCATGCATTTAGTTGCATGGTGCACAATAATTTTTTACCCCTTTTCTCTCTAATTTGGTAAGAGATGATGTATGAACTGAGGTCATGATGCATCATGTGCTGGCAGATGAGAGTTAAAGCGAGGCTGTCAAATCCATTGCCTAAAACTCAGGCTGTGAAGGGTGGAATGTGTGGTGGCTTTCGAATTGGCCATTCTGGAAATGGAAATTATTTAAGATTTGGTAACCTTTGATCCTGAGGATTTGCATATTTCTTAACTTGCACCTGTCCCCATTTGATTTAGGCAACTGTGTTACAGGAAGGGGCTTTGGACGGGGTGGGAATCATTCAAACTGGGTGAATTTTCAACGTGGTAGGGGTTTCTATCAACGAGAACGCGGTCAAACTAGTAGAATGGGTCCTCACGAGCATGATTATAATAATCGATATGACATGCTCCCTGGGAGGCAAGGTATTCCATGGCCTCTCTCTCTGAGTGAACACACATACACACAAGCATGCTCTTCCTTTCCAATAGATGCAGATCTTTCATGCAGCCACGATTAAAAATCTTACCCACACTAATGTATTGAGTAGGAGGAAGAAGGGGTTCTTTCAGAGGAGGTTTTCAAACAGCTAGTAGAGGTATGGCTGCTGGGCCATCAAGATCTAATATCAATCGAGCTTGGCATGATACCCCTGAGCGAGGACATAGGGGCCATGTTTCTTCAAGGAGGCAACCATTTTATCCTGAAGAATCCTTTGATAGACGTTTCAATGGAAGGCACTTTGATGACCCCTATTTTTATGATGATGGTTCACGTGGGATGAAACGACCATTTTACATGACTGTAAGGATTTCTTTTTGTGGCCTAAAAGTTGGAATTTGGTTGTTTGTTCTTTTAAATTTTAAGCTTCTGTTGTTTGTGCATCCTTTATATTCTTTAGAGTTTGAAGTTTTCCCATGCTTTTAGGACCAAGATCCTGATTACATGGAACCCAGCAGGCTCCGACCCCGGTTAGATTATGCTGATCCCCGAGTAGATTATGCTGATCCGGCAGCTTCATTTCATGGGACACATTATCGTGGTATGGATTATGTTGTCCGCAGCTTCTTCTTTTTGTGACTTGGTTATTTTATTTGTTTTATTGTTTTTGATATTATCATCCTCATGGCTTTATTATGTTTCAGATACCTATGGAGCACGCAGTGATCCCTACTTTCATGAATATCGTGATTCTGATGTGAGCAATTAATCTGTAGCTTATCCCAAGTCAAATTTTAATTACTAATAGTTCATTGTATTTGTTTTCTGTTGTGTTGCAGTACGATCCATATCCACCTTATTATGGGAGGGACCACTCATATGGAGGTGGTTACCACTATTAGGCACAAGCAAATTTGGTAATTCCTTTTGCCTTGCAATTTTAAATACTCTATTGAATGTGATTCTTGAAGTTAAAAGGTTTTAACTTCAATTGTGTCTAGGTGGTGGGCTTGGAAAAGCAGGATGCTAATCATTGGTGATAGGCAAATGGCTTGCTGTTCTGAAACTAGTTGAAGCTGCCTTTCATTTATCTTTTCAACGTCTTGTATTTTTCCTTGTGATTCTCTTACTCCAATATTCTCTCCTTATGAAATTCTGGGTGCAGTGTCCAGAGAGTTTGTGTCTAGATTAGGTTATGTCTTCATAGGACATAGATTAAGCAAGTAAATTCTCTCTATATTTGGAGATTGGAATAGGCATTTGCCCCTTTGATCTAAGGTGTGAACTACTTGAGGACTTAAATTATGGATTGCATTATGGATTGTTCTAAAGTAAAGTTTTTGGTTGTGTTTATGCTCCTGAATCATGGATTGAATATTGATGTTGATGGAAGCCAAAACATAACAGATTGGTGACAATGATTTATGGAAGTGCAAAGTTTCAAGTCAAGGTTTTCTTATATTCATGGAGGTGAAGTTAATATGAAGCATACTGGTTCTGGCTTTGTGGAAATTCCTTGAAGTCTTAGCAAGAGAAGCGGAAAGTTTAGACCTTCTATGCCCAAAGTATGGGAATTGTAAATCTGAAAAGCACCATCTTGTGCGAGTTTATCTAGAATTGGAATGGATTTTCACTCGATAAAAAATAACGGTTACTTAAGTATGCATATGACTGGTTCACCTGGATATGTTTTGGCTGGTCATTCATAATTTATGCACCTATTACTAAAGCATAACTGTTGGGAATTGCATTTTATTTGACGGTAATTGCCCCCAGATGAAATTGAGATTTTGAACACCTTTCATTTAATTATTTCTTATGAGGAGAACTAGCAATTGGCTTGGTCCATAACATATTCTGATTCTTCAGTAGCATTAGTTTTTACATATTTTGAGAGTTATATTTATGGTATCTTTACGTAACAGAATCATTTGGTTTGGGTTGAGATGGAAACTGACAGATTTTGTGGTGAGACAGATCTGTCTTTCAAGGTGAATTGATTCTTAGGTAAAAATTGTCTCTTATCCTGATTGTTACTGTGCACTAGTATTGGATTGATGGAGAAACGGCTTTGGTGTGCCTGCAAGGAAATATATGTTTGCCTTTTAAACTTCAGTAGTTGAATTGCTTTTCAAAGCTTTCAATCATTTCTTGATGGTTGTAATGGCAGACACAGTTCACTGTATCATAAGGATAAATGGCATAGAATCCTAAAAATTGTGGTTTTAAAGATAAAGGGTTCTTATATAGTACTCAGTCACATTCTAGCCTATGCTACAGTTGATTTATATCCTTGAAAATCCAAATATTTGTTGTATGTTTATGCTCCAAGTACTTAAAAGGTGGCAGATGTCAATTGCAATGTGGTGTCCTGACTTCAAACAATGATCAAGTCTTGTATCTCCTGTTGGGGCATTGTGATAGTGATGAGGGTGATTGCACATGCTGAGAGTATACTACCATTTAGCTACTTTTTTCATCAAAATTGCAGGACATAATATTTTGAATCATACAGATCGCCTAGATTTTAGTGGGGTTGCAGTGTTGATTTAGGTTTGTTATCAATTGGTTTGCTGTAGAAAACCATGTTATAATTTGTGTTTACCTTGGAATTTCTCTTACTTGAAACAAAAATATTAAGTATTTCCGCAAATGATATTTTCCTTTTTTGCCTCAAATTGTTCTTGTAGGGGGGATCTGTAAATCATGCTTTTTTAAGACAAATAAATACTTGATGGTCACATGGTGGTTAGGATTTTGGATTTCTATGCGAGAAGATAAGGTGCTCCATGCTATAAAATGAATCCATGTTTAGAAACTCTACCTGCAGTAGACACAGTAGTTCTACAAAAAAATGGCAGTAGCTTTTTATTTTAGTGGTGTAGGTATGTTAATGATTGGTTAAGTTTTGCCTATTTAATTCTCTTGTTGCATGTTGTTTTCTTGTTGGTCAACAATACTTCTAGTCGATACATTGCAAGCAATCATAATGCAGGGGACTTGTAGCTCATAACGATGAATGCAATTAGGGCCTAATTAATTTGTTGAGCCATGAGTGTGATAATCAGGTTTCTATACATGACATTTAAGGTGCTTATCAAATGTAGTGTTAAGCATCCAATTTCTCTTATCTAGTATGTTTATTTTTTAACAATTCATTAGACCTGTAGTGTACCTTGGAGATTGTTTTGACCTCATGACACAATTTATAATCTTTCATTGATTCTGGCATGCTGTTCTAGGAGCAGTAAAGGTTTTCTATGTGATGTTAATAATAATCTACAAACGCTTTGTATAGGGACTTTTGAGCATTTTAGCATACTGCTTAGATGCTTGGGGTGTCGGAATTTTGTTGCTGAATTTATATATCCACACGGTTGTGTGACTTTTTGTTTGTCCCAGCTCCTCTTTACTCTTCCCTCATGTTTCCTGATTTCTCTCCTTTAATTGATTTTTTTCTTCTCATTTATGTATATTTGTGTTGAGGATCGTGATTTTATCACTGCTATGAACATTAATTTGAGGGAAACTACTGATGCATCCCTTAATATGATTTTCTATTAGTTGATAGAATCTGTTTCTAATAATGTTTCTTTAAATTGGATGCTTTGTATCGCATCCAGTCACTATTGCATCATTGTGCTCTGAAAAGGTGAGAGACCGGGTTTCCCCCCTTAGCTTCGAGAGTTGGTGCTTGCCCCAGGTAAATGAAGATTTTGCAACATTTCGAGAGGTGGCTGTCTGCCCCAGGTCAGAGGATGTTCATCCTGGCTGGGAAATCTGGTGGGTTCTTTTTGGTTCCTGGTTTATTGTAAATATTCAGGGTTTTGTCAAGCTGGTTTACATGTGAAGGAACTGAACAAGACTCTTGATCTGTTTGAATCAACATGGATTGATACCGAGTGGATCACCTGTTTAAACAGTAACCATCTTAGGTTAGGTTATGAAATTTAGGGATTTGATGTGTGATCAGTTATTAATTTTGGCATATCCTAACTTGTTTTGGTCATATGATGCAGAGTTGATGTGAATAGTTTTCCTCCTAATTTTAATCTAATTTCTAGGCTGGTCAAAGTATCTTTATTTATTATCCATTATGTAAAATAGTTATATATTTAATTTTTTTTTTATTGAATCTTGGATATTTTTTATTTATTATTTACTACAAAATAAAAGGTATCATATATATATTTTTTTAAATAATGAAACTGTCAATATTATATATAATAAGTATTGATTTGGAAATATTTATATAATCAATTTAGATTAATATCTATTCTGTATAGTGACAGATTTCCCTGGACAGTACCTGGATTGTTGTGAATAGAAGTTATCGGTTGAAAATTAACAAGGAAAGGAAATTACTGTCACTGGAATGGATTCTTTTTTTCTTTCAAGTTTTTTCTTTAATATTATACTTATAGATAATTAAGATTTATAATTTATTTTCTTTGGACTTGTTCTATTCTCATGATGCAAGTTGCTAATTTTGCTTGTTAACTCAATTGATTTATTTTTTTAATTTATTTTTTCTAAATTTCATCTTCTATCATTTGAGTTGATTGAGAATTAAACTACATAATTTGTTTAAGAGTTTTGCGGGATAAATTGGGGTGACTCGAGATTTTTATTAATTAATTTTTTTTCTCAATTTCATCCTTAATTGTTGGATTGATTGTGAATTTAGTATTATAATTTATTTTAATTTGTTTTTTTTATCGAGATATTTAAGTGTCATGATCCATGTTTAACAAGTTAATCCAAATTACTTGAGTTTTTTTTTTAATTAGATATTTTCAATTTAATTATTTAATATTAAAGTGATTGAGAATTGAACTTCAATATATTTTTTTATTTGTTTTTTATAAGGTTATCACTATCTTATAAACTTAATCATGAATTTTACATGTTAACCGAGTTATATCAGATCAATTTGTCGTTTCAATATTTTTTAATAAAAATGTTGTCTTCTAGTATTCTTTAGTCAAATTATGTTTTTTTGTTGTTTTAAATTGTTTTTAAACTCACTAAATTAATCAAGTTACACCAAATCAATCTCTAAACAATTTAAATTTTATTTTCTATATAAAACATTTTAGTAGTATTTAAATATATATTTTTAAAAATATTAATAAGTACACACACAATGCAGCGGTAAATGATGAATCAATACCCTACATGGTCTACTTACAGGATCCCATGTCTTAATTAAGAACCAGAAGAAAGAAAGAGGGAAATATTGTTGTTTTTTGAATATTTTAAAATCACCCACCAAAATGCCAACCATTTTACCCCATCTTAACAGCGCTGTGATCAACAGTTTCCTGGCTTCAATCTCATAAAATTTTCTCAGCAAGAACCCTAATCGGCCAAGAGAATTCTGATCCCAAATCTAACCGAAAAACACAGCTTTTTAATCATCATCCCTGTAAACAAAACCAAAATCCAAGTGCCCTCCTTATTCCTATCCACAATAATCCACATCTTCCTATTATTTTACTACCTACTGAAAAGGAATATAAACAGCCATTAGATTCCTCTCCATGTGTACGTTCTAGATCTCTCCTTGTACACGTCACCAATCTCCTAGCATCCAAATGGACCAATCAAAACCCACTCTTTTTCTTGTTTCTTTGCTATAAACGTCTTCCAAAGAATACAAGGCAAGATCATATCAGCAATATTTACCTCTCTTCAAACGTTTTTCTGTCTGTTTTCTACTCTGCCTGATCGCCATGACAGCCACCGAAGAAGCTGAAACTGAGGCTCCGGTCGGGGAGCAACCAGCTGCCACGGAGGAGCCTAAGGTGGAGGAGAATCCCGTTAAGGGAAAGAAGCCAAGGACTCCCAGAGAGAAGAAGCCTAGACAACCTAAGCCAAAACCTGCTACTCATCCTCCTTATTTTCAGGTATTTCTATGTCTCTTCATGTTTCAGGTTTTTATTTCTCACAAGCATGCGCTAACCAAAAACCTGCTGCTCATCCTCGTTATCTTCTGGTATTTCTATGTTTCATCATGTTCCTGGTTTTTACTGCTTACAACCATGCGCTGTTACTATTATTTGTATTGATGTTTAATCTAATTTGGGAATATTATTGCAGATGATCAAGGAGGCTATACTGGCTTTGAATGATGAGAGTGGGTCGAGTCCATATGCCATAGCCAAGTACATGGAAGAGAATCACAAAGCAGCCCTCCCTGCAAATTTCAAGAAAATTTTAGGTCTTCAACTGAAAAACTCCGCCGCAGCAGGAAAGCTAATCAAGATCAGGGCATCTTACAAGCTTTCAGAGGCGAAAAAGACTGTAGAGGTTAAACCTACTACAAGAAAGACCAGGTCTGTGAATAAAGCCGAGGCTGCTGCGAAGAAAGTTGTTGGGACGAAGAAGGCCAAGAAATCAGCTTCTGCTAAACCTAAACAGCCCAAGTCTATCAAGTCTCCTGCTACCAAAAGGGCCAAGAAATAGAGACCCGTTAATGGCTGTAATTAGTTCTTGATGTACGATTTTGGGTTGATGTGAATATTTGATGTACTATATCGTCTAGTTTGACTGTTCAACTACTATTTTGTATAAATTTCCAGGTCCGGAGGTTAATGGAACTCAGTTTTGCTCTTTTATCTTTTCTGAATCATTTGTGCTCGCGAATCTCGATTTCTTTTTGTTTTGCAAAGTCTTAACTGGTGCATAGCTGGGCAGCCGAGAATTAGAGACAGCTCAGGATGGTGATGAGTTGATTTATGCCAATTGAACTCGGTCGTAAACGCGCCAGAGTTTCATGGAGATCTAGCCCAGGCACTGAGTTGCTCTTTTCTTTTTAATTCTTCATTCGTGAATAATCTTATTCAAGTAATGGGTGGTCAGGTGACATTTGATCAATTTTGGAAAAGTAAAAACGAAGAGACGAGATATTTTTGTATTTTTTTAATTTTAAAACATATGAATTCACTTAAAAAATATTCAAATATGGATTTATTTATATTTATATTTCTTTAATCAAATATATGATTATGTGTATTTATTCCTTTCGATGTTTTTTAAATTATTTTTTGTTTAGAAAATATTAAAATAATATATATGAAAATATTAATTTAGAGCACACTGAAAAAACTAAACTTTTTTAATTAAAAATAAATATACTGTAAGCAAATAAAAGAAATTGCCACCTAGTGACCCATGTAACTAAGCATACATGTTTTTCGGTAGAGGTTCTTGGAGTATATTCTCCAATTGATTCCAACTTTGTCTTTTATGTTTTAAGGAGGCTTATAATTTGTTTGATGGATAACTAAATCATCCATTCCAAATTTACCCTTATCTATCTACGAGCTGAAGCCAGAACAAGTGAACTTTTAGAAGAGAGAGATGCTGGTGGGCATGCAAAGAAAAAAAGGAAAGGGAGTCAAGAGACTTGTAATAAATCATAAAGGTCATAAGAGTAATTCTATTCTCCAATGAATTGTTCCTACGCCGTCGTTTAGAGACTCATTACTTCTCCCTATAAAATCTACACTACCCAAAATCTCCCTCACGCTCAAAAATTCGAAAATAAAACTGAAAACCCCTCTCTGCTCCTCCATCTCCATCCCGACAGGTAAACGCAAACCCTAACCCTATTTTTTTGAATTTCCTCTTCGATCCTAGTTTATAATAATGCAATTTAAGACTAAATATTCTTCTTCTCTTCCAAATTCAGGTCTAAATGGCTCGTACTAAACAAACCGCTCGCAAATCCACCGGTGGCAAAGCTCCTCGCAAACAACTCGCCACCAAGGCACGCCCTTCTCCTTCTCTCAGATTAAGGAAAAATATACAAAGTCAATTCATAGGATATTTTATCAATATTTGCTTGATTTCATGATATCTGAAACCTTGTTTGAATATACAAAGTCAATCGAGGTTTGCAATATTCATTGTTGGGTGTATTTTTGATTTATAAAGTAGTGCAATGAGAACGAATTGTTTCCCAATTAGTAGTGTGAATTTTTATGATTAATGTTTTTTGTTACCTCTCCAAAAGCTGTGGTGGTAGACCCTGAATGGAACCAATTGGTGACCTGCCTCCTGACATCAGTTGCTTAGAGAGGCTAGTTGTTTTTGTAATGTTATGAATTTTAACTCTTTATCTTTTATTTTGAATTTGAAGGCTGCAAGAAAGTCTGCTCCCACCACTGGTGGTGTCAAGAAGCCTCATCGTTACCGTCCTGGAACTGTAGCTCTCCGGTAAGGGCTTCATTCCTTCTCCAAACATTATTTCCTAGTTATGATTGTATTGTGTTTTTTCTTATGTTGGTTTGTGCTTATAAATCCATTTCTTTACAACAGTGAGATCCGCAAGTACCAGAAAAGCACTGAACTCTTGATCAGGAAGTTACCTTTCCAGCGTCTTGTCCGTGAAATTGCACAAGATTTCAAGGCAATAATTCCTATGCTGACTGCAATTTCTCCCTTTTCATGTTTAATTTTATAAAGATCATTCTGATTTTTCTTTCTTTCTTTTAGACGGATTTGAGGTTTCAAAGCCATGCTGTTCTTGCGCTTCAGGAGGCTGCAGAGGCCTATCTTGTTGGTTTGTTTGAGGATACTAATCTTTGTGCTATCCATGCCAAGAGGGTCACCATCATGCCTAAGGATATCCAACTTGCCAGGAGAATTCGCGGCGAAAGGGCCTGAAGGTTGATGCTGCTTTGTTTAGGTTCCGTTTATTTGCTTAGGCTGTTATTAACGTGTTCCTACTATCAGGTCTACTGTGCTATTCTAATATGAACTGCTGTATTCTAGTAACTTAATATTTTTATTTCGTATGACTTCACTTTATGTTTAATATGACAAGCTATTATGTTCTTAACCCTACTCTTGACCTTTGTTTTAATTCCAAATCTGAGTTCCTGTTTGTGTTGCATGGAGCCTTGATCTCCTACCCTTTCTTTTTTATTTTTCTTCCCTAACGGGCAATTTGTTTTTGGCTG
This sequence comes from Salix caprea, assembly GCA_964035475.1. NCBI lineage: Eukaryota > Viridiplantae > Streptophyta > Magnoliopsida > Malpighiales > Salicaceae > Salix > Salix caprea. Next base: position 13,908,142 of record OZ037756.1, on the reverse strand, counting down.
GGAATTTTATGCTCGTTTGATAACAAAACGAGGTCCTGCAGAGACCCTGAAGCTATTTTCCTACAAACTTTCCCACACCAATAATAAATATCTTTTCTAGTGTCCTTGTTTGGCCAGGGATGCTAGTAGTGGTAAAGATGGGAAATTGTGTTTCAGATTGAATAGTTGGGTGAAATCTTGCTAAACATTACTACAGAAAGTTGTGTGATTTCCTTACAATATGACCTGTGTTCCTGAGATCTTTCCGAGGTCTGGTTATTAGGATGGCTTTTGTAGGCAAGATCATGTACTTGAAATCTGTCTTTTTGGTTCCTAATCCTTGTTTGGAAGCGTGGTTTTAAGGAAATGGTGTAAGGTGTAGAAGGGCTTTGGTCAACCAAGCCGGCTTGCTTGCCTACGACGGGCCTGCATTTTTAAGGAAATGGTTGTCTCGGTTTCTGTTTGGGCTTCCAGAACAAACTTCCAGAAGCTGGACCTTAAAATGAAAAAAGTCCAAGCCTAGAAAAATGAGATAACTCTTAAAATTTCTCCAAATTTCACGTTACTTTCAGAAGCTGGACCTTTGTTGACAAAACGTGATGGGAAATGGATTGATGGGAACGGAATCCAGGACTGAATCTGATATGTGATTAAGGGAGAGACTCGAGAGATTTTTGAATCATAAAAGAAGCTGACAATAAGAACAGTCCACTTTGTTCATTGAATTTGAGTATAGCAAGCAAAAGTGAAACCCCCACCCACCCAGCATTACAAGAAATATTTTCTCGAATAAATTAATTTGTACGTCTACTAACTAGTTAATTTGCAACTTGTAACTAATATTGTTCAAGCTATCCGCAGTGAGAGGACGTTATGGGTAGCTTAACCAGTAAAGTTATTTGAAACAATATCATGTAAATATAGAGTAGAATCTGTTCCATACAAGAATTAATTGGAGAGGAACAACATGGAAGGGAAAGGGACATCTTTCATTGCGCAGCCTAACGCCATTGAATAAACAGAAATCTTGAAGAAAGAGCATGGTTAATTAAGCTATACTCAACGTCTTCAACAAGAATACATGCCAGGTCAATTGCTTAATTTCCCTCTTAAATTGATTTAATACCCAAGTTTAGGGTTAGATCAGGGTGGTTGTGCTTGATTCGGTCTTTAATTCAGCTTCTTCTTTTTTTGAAATGGTGTGTGGATCATAATTTCATGATGAAAATAAAGGTTTTCCTGTCATCCCTGTCATATTAGATTTGAGCATTGATTTTGTTGTGAAATCATCTCACTTAAAAGCTTAATTTGTTAGATGAAGTATTAGAATATAATTTATATTATTCTCTAACACCTTTCTTTAAGTAAAACCCTTTTAGATTTGAACTTGCACATAAACTCACATTACTTTGTGTTTAATTTTATCAAATAAAATAAAGATAGTGAGATTCGAATTCGTGATTGCTGGGTCAATAAAACTTTGATACCATATTAAAAAACTATCACATCTAAAAGTTTATATTATTAAATAAAATCTCAAAATATAATTTATATTATTCTCTAACAGTTTTTTAATCGCGAATAATTCTCAATGTTTTCAACTCAAGTTTACAAGATGATCATTAGTAGTTTTGGTTCACACTAAACAGCTTGTCGATTTTCATGCATTATCTTGAGGCAGTTCTCTAAACACAGTCATTAAATCTAGCCTAACATGTAAATTTAAAATCTAGAGATCACATTTTTATTGCAGCAATTCTTAAAGTGGAGCACAGGGAAGGGGGTGGGGGCTGTATTTCGTTCACCTTTTCTATCTTATCTTGAAATGGGGTTATGGTAGTTTTGTTGGATGCCATCATTGTTTCACAAAAAGGAAGCTTGTTTTGGTCAACCATTACACTAATTACTTATCGTGGAGGCTCTTGGTTGGCCCAGAAGCTTCTATCTTACACTCCCCGACCACAACCCAGACAGCATCTGTTTCATTCTCATGTCAGATGTTAGTTTTTTTTGATTTTGTGTTTTAAAAATATTTTTAAAAAATTTAATATTTATTTATTTATTTTAAATTAAAAACAATAATATTTTTATATTATTTTTTATATATTGATATCAAAAATATTTTTTTAAAAATAACATCGTTCACGCTTCATGAAATCGATCATTTGTAGTGACAATCACAAGGAGCAGCATTCCTTTTTGTTCAAACAATGTTTCATTGGCACTCATTGGGAATGGTCCAACCCCTTCGATTAATATATATTAATTTAATACCAACGAAGGGAAATCTCTCGTCATCAATACAAATAATACTTTGCTTTCAGTTTTCAACCATTTGGTTTATTTACGTGCAGCTTAATTGGTTACTGATATGTTCATGCACTGTATACATAAAAAAAAAATGATGAAAGTTTTTTTTTAAAATTCTCTATTAATTTCTGTATAATTTAGAGCTGTTATACGTTACAACACATGAACTTGACTGAAATTCATATACATTTACCGATCTAAGATTAGTAATATATATTTTGAAGGATTTCTTTAACATAAAGTTTAATAATAATAATAAAAAAAACTCAGTTTTATAGCATCACGAGGTGGTTCAATTATCTATTTACAATGAACTTTGCAATTTCAAGAAAGTTATTGATATTTTAGATTTGAGACAGTGTTAACTCCTCCTTTAATTATATATTCCGTTTCAAAATCTCTATTAAAATCAAAACTATTAACTCATTAAGAACATGTAACATATACTAATTTACTGAGATTTTGGTTAAGTTTAACTGTAGATCAACTTTGACCATTGCCGATGAACTCCAGCAGAAATTAGATGCAGTAACTTGCTTCGGTTTAAAATTCAAATCTCAAGAACCCTATATAATCTCTCTCTCTCTCTTTTTAAATTTTAACAAAAATCTCAAGAGCCCAATTGTTTTATCAAACTATATATATATATATATATATATATATGATTTAATGAGGCTGATCAACTGTTGAACCACATGGACCCCGCTGCCCAGATATGAGACCAAGTATGCTGATTAAAGGAAGCATTGGTCGAGTCAAGTTACAGGTCCTGTGGAGGTGTCTGCAGAATGACTTTCAAGCAGACAGCAGTGATTATTTCTGGGTGCAAGGTCTATTTTGCTGATCGATTAATATCAATCACCTCACACCAGTACTTATGAAACGCAGAACTCAACAGGAATCATTAGGAAGACTAAAGTGCAGCAATCATTTATACCTAATCAAAGCCTAAATACTTGCTGACATGACACACTGCTGAATGTTTTTATTTTTTGATCCGAGAAAATCCTATCCTAAAAAGTGTATTTTATAGGTTAAGATGAGCGAGTATAATCCCGGGTGTTCCAGACTCTTACAAAGATAAATATTCTAACTCGAACTCGAAATCTACTGAGCAAATCTCAATTCTTTTACCATCACGATACGTTCATCGGGGGACACGCTAATGAATGTTGTATCAGCAATAAAGGTGATCTGTGCAATCACTGAAATGAATGTGATTTGGCCATTGAATTTAGCTAGAAAATATCTGAGCATCAAGGGGATCGAGTCCATGTTGAAAGGGAGCTGTTTCTTCGACTGTACATTTTTATCATTTGACACTGATCGATGCACCAGCAGGTCCTCCTTGTAGACTGCTTCCATCATTTCAATTTGCTCAAGTTAAGGACGTCATTTAAACACATCAATTAGTTGGGGATTCTCATGGAGATTTGAAATCATCGAAAGCTTCTTCAACCTTGGTTTCTACAGGGCTAGCCCTAATTACTTCTTGTCTTTGTTCCCTATGCATGGCGCGGTAGCAGCAACAGTTGAAAAGAAATGATCACGATCTTTCTTGTAGTCAGGGAAAGAGGAAGGTGAGAAGTTGTGAAATGTTAGCTGGGCGACAATTACGACTCTTCCTAAAAGTTCTTGTGGCCTTGAGATTGGATCTCGAAGGGATAGAAATTAAGGTTTTTATTATTATTATTTAAATGGTTATGGAGAAATATATATAATAAAAAATATATAAACTATTTATATACAAACTCGTGTTTTTTTTTAGAATTTGTTTTCATACAATCCTTTTTCAATTTGAATATACGTACAACGATAGAGTGTGTGTGCTCATGTAAAATTCATTTATTCCCACAAAAAGACTAAGAAGCTGTTTGGCACGGAGTTTCACCCGCCGTGCCGCAGCTTTTGGTAAAAAAAAAATTCATTTTAAATGAATATGTTTTATTTTTTTAGATCTTTTTGATATACTAATGTCAAAAATAATTTTTAAAAAATAAAAAAAAATATTATTTTGATGTATTTCAGCACGAAAAGCACTTTGAAAAGCTACCGCAACAGCTCTCCCAAACAGGCCCTAAATCAAATGAGCTGCGCTCTTGATTTGTCTTAACTGTGCTGGTGATAGAAAAAAAATCAAAATCGAATATGCATGTACAAACCCTAGTTATAAAAAAACCCTAATTATAAGATTTAGCCTAACATGATGAATCAACGCAATAAAATATAAAATCGGAGCCTACCACCTCGGGCATGCTAGCAAAACAAAAAATCCCTATTATATTTATATATATAAAAAATACTTCACAAGGCTTTTATATAAAAAAAAATCAAAATTTAAATTAAATCATTTCAATCCTAGTCATGTAACCCGGATGTCGGGGTCATTCCCTGTTTAAAATACTATGATACAAACACATAGTATATGACAAGAAACATCAACATTAACACATTAAGTGGACCCATATAAAAATGTTAATCAGGACCGTCTGGGAATCTTGTCCACCTAATGCGTGAAAAGGCAATTTACCTGTTTGTCCATTCAAGAAAACATTTTTGAAACATAGATGGTCAGTGATAAAAAAAATTAGAATTAAATAATTTGGTTTTTTATAATCTCAGATTCGAGCTTTGTAATTATTAATATGATGATAGTTGAAGATTTATATGGTTATTAATTTTAAAATCTATAAAATTAGACAAGATGTGCATAAGCTGACTTGGACATCTACATTAATAAAAAAAAAAAATTAAACACAAACAGAAAATGCAATTTCAATTGCATGTAGGTACGTAGGATATACAAACTTTTATTTATTTATTTATTTATCAAATAACTATTTTCCAAACTTAATCAAATAATTTGACGTTCTTTTTATGTACAGGAACATGATTATCTTATTTTTTATTTATTTCTAACAGTAATATATCAGAATATTACAAATATAAATATAGTGTTTTTAATAAAAAAAACATATCACACTCCTGAATAAAACTACGTGAAGCTACAATAAGAGCAGGGGTCAAAATGTAAATAAAGACAAAGCATGCCTAAACGGATAACGCATGCTAGACAAACCCTTGGCCCACCAAGCCCACACCTAGATGTTCCCTTCCTCGACCATCTTCCTTTTCATACAAATCAACCTCAGCTCTCTCTTCCTCATTTCTCCCGCTGAAAAAGATAGAAATAACATGATTTTCTTTCTCTCACAATCTGTTTGGTTGGCAAGAAAATAGAACATGTGTATTCAATCCCATGCTTTTCTTTCACTCATATCTGTTTAAGCTTTTTACTATTTACTATTTGAGGAGAAGAAGCTTCGACGTACGGGTGTTTGAGACAATGATAAATATATTTTTTTGAAGCTTTTTTATTTAAAAATATATTAAAATAATATTTTTTAATGTTTTAAAATTTATTTTGATACTAACAAATTCATTCTACACCAAGCTCATTCATGGCTTCATGTTCTAGATATTAATTGAGGTAACCTAAGATTTTTCTCTCAAAGATAAATGTGTATATTTTTTTTAATAAGGCAAGTATATTAAATAAAAAATGAGTTTAATTTTCTAAACAAATTTATAACATTCACTACAGAAGAAATATGCAATTAAATTATATATTTCCATGGCAGAGCTATTTTTCAATAAGGTGGTCCTGATCATGCCTCTGCCAAGCCACCCACCTGCTCAAAATTGTCTTTCATAATTGCATGTGCACTAGTCGTAATACAATATAATTCAACATATATAGGGTTCATGACCAAGTCGGGCTTCCATTGATGCTAATAAAAAATAATAATCAAATCATAGTAAATAAAAAATAGAAATTATCGTTTTAATGTATGAAAATATTCTACAACAATTACTTTCTAGCAAATTATATCATATTACAGCTTAATAATTTATTACAGTTGTGTTATCATGAAATGCATGGCATTGCACTAGATCTTTAGTGAAAGCTAAAGCCAGTATATTGTTTTTTTTCATTTTTTTATATTAGATGAAGGTTTTTTTATTTTGTTTTTAATAAATATTCAAATATTCTTAATGATAACTTGAAAATATACCTATTTATCATGAACTAAACTAAGCTTTCAAATATACTTGTTAGACGAAGATAATCTTGAAGATCATGCATGGGAACAACCTGTATCTGATAACTGGTATCCGCAAACTACACTGTCCATTTGAAGATTGCAAAAAAGGCTAGGCTCACGGTTGTGTTTATTTTTAGGGGATAATAATCTTCCTTTTTTTTTTTTATCTCCATTCTAAAATAGATTATTTCGTGATGAAGAAATTCCCCCGAAAAAGAACAAAAAGACGGTGAGATCTTATAATATAATTTATATTATTTTTTAATATATATATTCAAGTAAAAACTCTTAGCGTTTGAAAATTCTACACATGTCATACTACTTGTATTTATTTTTTATTAAATAAAATGAGGGTGATGAGATTCGAATTCGTGACTGATAAGTCAATAATGTTTATCTAGTAATCATCTCATTTAAAAATTTAAATTATTGGACGAAGTCCATGAATTTATATTATTGATGAATAATAATTTTCACATATTTCTACCTAAATTCTACAAATAAGAAAATATGATAATTGAGAATCGATTCGGATTAATGAATCACAAGAAGTAGTACCTTGCCCTCACTACTAGGTACTAACTATAGCTTGAATTGATTTCTCTTCCCAAGTAAGGCACGCTTCAGAAAGTGTACTTTAAAGTTCTTCTTCACTTTTTCCTTACTGCTTCTTACTTTGTCTCTCATGATTATTGAACAATTAAATTATATATATTTCTGTTTTTTTTTTTATATAAATATATATAGTCACGTTTAGACATAGAGAGAGAAGGGGGGAAGTTAATTTTTTTCATTCATGAAAAACCATATATATATTTTAACAGAAATATATATATATATATATATATATATATATAATAAATTTCATCAGATTCATCAAACACTAGAGTAGTAGTATTACAAGTAAGAAAAGGCTATTAAAATCCCCAGGTTCATTTCTCAAATATGCATATTCCAAAATCACAGTCAGGACTTGAACTTAAGAACCCGTTAAATCTGTTGTTCCCCTCGTCTCTTCCACTTTGCAATAACATCAATGACATATCTGATGAGTTGTTTTCTGCTCCAACAAAGCTTGAAACGCCAATATCGCCGTCGTATCTATCTTCTTGACTCAACTGAGAAGCAACGAACTTGTCAAGGGCTCTCCAGTCAGTTACTTTCTGGGCGCTGTTGCCGGACAACATTCTATTCTGCTCTTCCTCTTCCCTGTTACTGTTGTTATTCTCTGGTATCAGAGATATTGATGAGCTTGGCCTCTTTATTAATGGCAGAGATGGGCTCTCTAACTGAGGAAGCTGAACATAATTTTCTGAGTGCATAAAACTTAAGTTATCTCCTTCTGTCTCCTGCTTACACAAGAAATTCTGAGCCAAAAAGTTTTGTGGTTGCCTTGCTATATAATCAATAGGATCCACCACTGAGCTAACCCCACTTGATTCCTCATAGAAGTAGCTCGAGTCCCATCCTTCAATGCTCTTGTTTTGGCCTGTAGCTCTTTTCTTGAATGCACGACAAACTACCCATCCTTCTTCCTGCATTTGCTTAACAAAAAAATTAAGAGATCATGAGTTCTTTTTATCTCTTAATTGCTTCAATAGTTTTCCTATAGCATAAAAGAAGCTGACGAGCACCAAGAATTTTTGAGTCATCTTTTTGTTTGATAAAGAGAGGTAGTGGTCAAAGATGATGAACAGGATGAGAGTTAGAATTTTTCTTTTGAAAAAATGAGCACAGAAATGTATCCCATACCAGAAAAAGGAATCGGAAGAAAGCTATTTGACATGCTTTATAATTTCTAATGACTTTTTGACTTAAGTGATGGTGGAGGTCCTCTTTCCAGAGAACATACACAGTGAAACTACAGTTAGTGCATGCAAAAGTAAAGAGTGATATTTGTTTCTAATAAGTTGAAAAGTTGGATGGTGGGAAATTAAATGATTTAATCTAAAGGCGATCTATATATTTGTCACTAAAAGTTAGGTAATATGAAGAATTTATGAAGCACTAATGATCTTGTCCAAGAGAAAGAACTCTCTCACGAAACTCAAAGTAATGGATTCCTCAACCCTCTTTATAATTAATAAACTCTAACATATTAGGTCAATATGTAGGAGCCTGTTCAAAGCTAATCAGTATGTTGGAAGACATTAATGGAGACAACATTGCTTTCACCCCTTTATTGTATGACATATCAGGGATGGGGGTGACATATATATATATATATATATATATAGGTTGATGTGCTTGCCTGTGGAGGACCATTCTCATCGGATTCAAGCCGGTATTCATGCATGATCCAGTCACTTTTCTGGCCATTTGGGGCTCTTCCTTTGTAGAAAACAAGGGTTTTCCTCATGCCAATGAGTTTTGTTTTGTCATAAACTGACTTGTCTCTCCCGGTCGCCTTCCAAAAGCCAGCCATGGTTGCTCTGTTAGTTCTTGTCCCTGTCGGATATTTCTTATCCTTGTGGCTAAAGAAATACCACTCATTCTGCTCTTCATATCCGATCCGGCATCTTTCTGTACATCATTAACAATATTGCTCATTAAAAAGTTTTAGCTAGGTTGATTCAAGTTTGTTCTTAGGAATTAATTTTGGCTAACGTAACTAATGATGTCAGTATGACCTAAGGAAATCATTGAAATGTTACCCTATTTGATCCACTAAAATCAGTAGCCGTGCACCGAGCTGTAGTTGAAGGATGTTGCTTACAGAAACTTGTTGATACACAAGATCAAGGGATAGCCAAAACTAATCCTGACCAAGGTCAAACCCTAACTAGCATGCATGCTGATCCATATGAAATCTGAACTAAACGATATCCCATATGATCTATAAACCCTAAAAAGAGAAAAAAGATCAAGGAGTAAAACTTTGATATACCTTGTAGATCCCATGGTTCAATTCTGTAAAGATCGATATCTCTAATAACATCAAGATCGATCTTTTGTGATGCAACTTTCTTCCTTAGATAATAGCCAACAAGCTCTTCATCGGTTGGATGAAACCTGAATCCAGGTGGGACACACGACTCCATTGACTCCATCATAACAACTGTTGATGCTGCTGCATAAAATTCACCAGCACCTCCGTTACCATCAATAATAATGTTTTCTAATTTTCATCATCTTTAAATCATAACAAAATGCGAGTGAGTGATGGAATGAACTTATATAAAGACACCAGAGAGATCACAGAAAACCAGAGAATAAAAAGCTAATAAAAAGGGGAAGCTAGCTAGAGTTATGGTAGCATAATACATAGAAGAAAAAAAAAAGAGAAAAAGAAACAATGGACCCTCCAAACGAAAAGGTGACAAGCGTTATCAGGTATAATCATCAACTCATTTGGTGGTAAGCAGCACTCACCATACATACATATATCTTTGACAGGAAAATAAGGGCGTGTTAATTATAAAACAAAACACCCCATAATTAATTGTTTCTCATAAAATTATTTCTTACGATGAAGGCTAAAAGAGGAAAGAAGGTGAAGAGGAAAAGGAAACAAAATCATTAGAAAGTTTGTATTTTTTTTTATAAAAACCAAGGGATAGTTGGAGCTTAGCTAGCTAGCTAGCTAGGTCATCCTCTATCTTGTACAGGGTCCATCAAGAAATTTGGACAGCTAAGCGTTGCACTAATGATGTTGTCTTGTGTTAGTGAATGGTAGAAATGATGCATCAAGAACGGGGTTTCCATTATAAACAAACATGATTAAGAAATTAAATATTAATTAGTGTGGTTTTATATTTAATCTGTTCAGAGAGTAGAAAACTGCCAAATGGACAAAGAGGATGACGTTATCACAGATTTTAAAGCATGCGTTTCGAAAAGGTTAAGAGAAGGCAAAAGGAGAGACACAGTTTCTGATTGGATCAAGCCTGCAAGAAAAGAGATCGAAGGTAGTAAAAAGGAGAGAAAAGAAAAGCACTCTCATGGGCGCCGGTCTTCCTGCTGCAGAGTGTGTGTCTCATTAATGCCGAAACGGGGTCTGACCATTTTGTCTGTTTGTCGAGATTTTTCATCGCAGAAACTGATCGACGCTCTTTCATATGTTCAAACTCCAAGAAAAAAATGCAGAAGAACCCCACAAGAGATGAAAATGCTTATGATTATCTATGGTAATGCCTCCTTATCCTAGCATTTTAATAAATCAAGAAATGGTGAACGACCTACTACAAGATTGGTGAATGTTAAGGAGTTATTGTTGATATAATAATAGTCAAGAATAATCGGGTGGGCTTATTTTGTCAAGGTGTTAGTGACCTGGTAGTTTTCATGATGAGAGACAGAGAGGGAGAGGTCAACTGACTCTTTGAACGTATAGTTTGAAAGAGAATCGACGAGGGAAAGATCCCATATGTAATAAAGTTCAGGAGAGAACGGTGAGTTTGAGGGTTCACCTATATTAATAGCAAGGAAATGAACTTTCTAACAATCTTTTACCAAGATCTTGGTCTTCTTCAGGTGTGTGTTCTCTGACTCTTCTCCTCTTCTAATTGATGCCAAAGTTTTCTGGACAAAATGGATTTTGACGTAAGGGAATCTATCTAGGCAATTAGGGATGTGCTACCTCTCTCCAATGCTTGGTAGAGAAAGACGGATAGGGAGAGGTTATCAGAAAGGTTTTCAATCAGAAAGCAACTCCTAATTTCAGAAATGAAATTCAAGAAACCTTTTGAGTATTTCTAGCTAGGAGAGATGCAATTAAGCAAATGCACCTCCTTCCCTAAATCCCATATGAAAGCTAGCTTAAAAACATGCTGTGAAAGAATGAGATGGAATATAATAATGTTTGTAGTGCAATTGGGGGATGGATTGAGCTCCATGCAAGTACAGAAAGCTTACCTTAAGAGTTTGTATGGACTAGCTAGCCTGGGGTGTTGTATTGAAATTAAATTACTTAAAATACAGAAAGAGTGAAGAAGAAGATCGGAGGAGACGAAAGGAAGAAGATGATCGGAGCATAAACGGAGATCTGAACGGAGAAAAAAAATTCGTTTGGGAGAGAAGGATGGGAGAGAATATAAAAGGGCCGGTGGGGAGAGGGGGAGGACCGCTTCATTGCGCATGGTTGATGCTTGTCCCCAGCCGCTTACGTCACTCCTAGCTTCCTACACTAAACTAACCCCTTTATTTCTATTTGCGATTGTGATTGTTTGTAATTCTCTTTTTATGATTTTTAAAAGTATATTTATTTTGAAAGAATAAATTAAAATGATGTGTTTTAGTGTTATTTTAATGATTTTGATATGTTTAAATTAGAAATTAAAAAAAAAAATACATATTGAGTTGTTCTGAGGGATTATTCATTCGCTACTATTAAACACTGCAGGATGAAGGGTTTTCAACTATTTGTAGTCTTACGAGCTTAACAAAGATAATTTCTACTTTATTTTCAAATTAATTTACTACTTATTGGATGATCGATCGATAAACATTGTTGGTTCCTTGTAACATTGATGGTTCCGATTAGCTTTTGTTATTTTGCTCCGACAATTGAAAATTCTCTTATAGTTCTTACTGATAAAAGAGAAAAGGTTGTTTTGTTTTTCTCTTCTAATAAACTCAAGATCTGATATCTATTGTTAAAAATAAAACACCCAAGTAATTGGATGAGCCTCCCGGTCTTTATTGATTGATTATTATTATTAATAATAATACATGTTTTTATTATCAACATACTTGAAAATTAAATGCATTAGCCCTTGTATCTATAGGAAAAATGCATCTTCAACTATATATGTATTAGTCTAACTAGGAATCTCATTATCTAATTAAATAAGGATTGTAATACATTATTCAAACACAAATCTTTTTTTACGTAGATTAGGAATTTTATTTAATAATTAAAACCCAAAAAAAATGTAATAAGAAAAAAAGTGCCACCAAACATTGTACTTAAATTGAATTCTTCTATTGTTCACATGTTTCGTGCTCAAGTTGGGTTTGGTAGATGATGAAAAGAAAAAAAACAAAAATTGTTTAAAGGAAAAAGGAAGGTGGGTGTTTGGCTCGGAAGAATAATAAAGAAAGTGAATGCATGTTTTTAATTTTATTTCGAGAAGGATGGGTGTTATTAATGTTAAGCGTGGAAAATGAGTTCTTTCCCTTTGTCTCTTTACTTTTTATAATTTCTTCGTAAGTAACGTAATAGTTTTACTCTCTGTGTGTGTGGATATATATATATATTAGGTGTCCGAACCAGCTTGTTTGTATCCTTACCAATTTTATGAGCCCTGAAAAGATTATGTAAGTCTCTAATGACTATTATATTAGTAACTATAAGACTCGAAATTAAAAAATTACATGAGAATAAATCATTTAGTTTTAAATAAAAAATAATTTAAAAATATAACTTTTACTAAACTTAGAAATAACAAATATAGATAATTAATCTATAATTTAAGTTTTGGATCAAATCTACCCTGTATCGGGTAATTGATAACTTATAGTTAGGCCGGAAAGCAAAGCAAAGCAAAGACAACTCGTTCTCATTAAATTAAGGCAAGACTACGTTATTTTATCCTGTTCTGTCTTGACAACTACCATCCAAAACAAACTTATCATGTCGTCTTCAATTTATCATCAAAATATCATATCCAGTAAAGCATAACTTCTGCTGCTTTCTCTCTCACGTTTCGTTATCAAACTTTCTGACACGCCTGCCACGATGGCACAACTCGACAACCGGCCGCCAAAATTACCGCCCGTCCATGCCGAGCTATTCACCTCCGATACTCCCACCTCACATGGCTTTGTCTTAATTTTAGTTGCCAAAAACACCCCCCCCCCCTTTTTAATCCCCTGTCAAAAACTCAAAACCCCCCTTTGTAATAGTAATTAATTTTTAAAATATATTTTATTTAAAAATATATTGAAATAATATAATTTTTATTCTTTAGAATAACATCAATACATAAAAATAATCTAAAAATATAAAATAAATAATAATTTATTTATTTTTTCAAATACTTTTGAAACTCTGCCTAACAACGAGACTCAAAACGCAATGCCAAGGATGTTCAGACAAGGCACGTTGACATCATCAATTCATGGGTTTGTCTGAAATCACTTTCAAGGGCAGTATGGTCATTCGAACTTAAAATTTTACGCCCTTCAAATGATTTACCGACAAGTATTTTGTAGAAGGCAAGGGTAGAAAAGCAGGGAAAACGTACGCATAGAGAACAGTGGGGGAGACGTGTCAGTCAGTGGTTGGTGGATGACCCTGTACTTTACGTAGAAGATAAACAAAGCAAAAGACAGAAATTTATGTGCTGAGGTAATGAGGACCCCCACTTCCTCCATCAAAACGACCCAGCTCACAGATATTCTCCCCAGTTAGCATCAGATTTGATATATGACTCGATACCCAAATGTCTCCTTCATTTCATAAATCAAAGACCAGGTAAATTTGGACTTGAATTTCAAAACTGCAACAATGATTTCTAGTTGATTTTACCTTTACTAAATCATCTCTTTTTTTTGTTTAATTTGTGTCTTGGAACTGAAAGAATACACACATGTAACTAAAAAGTTAAATATGAAAATATAAAATTGAATTTATCTTATTTTTAATGTAGATTTTTTTTATCAATACTTTGTATATAAAAGTTGGATGAGATGAGATTGTTTGAAATAAGTTTACGACTGAGAGAATTACTGAAAAATCCCATTTTTCTGGTAAAAATATATATAATTAAAAAATATATATATAATTAAAAATAATTAACTTGCTACAAAAACTCATCTAATTACTAATACGATCTTGTATTTGATATAATCTTGCATATTGCAAGAACTGAATTACAATCTCTTTCTGTGTATTGGGTATAGTCTATGTATATATATATATATATATATATATATATATATATATATATATATATATATATATATATATATATATATATATGGCAGTGCAGTATTTGGTTCCTAATTGCTTCCTCATTGCCGTAGGAATACAACTGTCTTATTGTATACGGATTTCTTATTTTACAGTCTAATAATTACTGTATAAGGAAATATATATGTGTGTGTATGTATATGTATAGTTTGTAATGATTTTTAAACGTTGATCACTGCTTAATGCTCTTTCCTGTTTAGGGATCGGAAAAGAGAAATGAATATTGTTTTAGATGATCTTGATTAAAGTGGGCTAGCTAGTTAGTTTCGAGCAAACACCCAGCGTGGCCACCCACTTAAGTTCCTTCAGAAATAATCATATGAGATACTTATGGGTTTATCCACATCGATCCTTTTGGAAATCATGGATGTTTAGGCTACGTATTTATGATGCTTCTTTTAGCCCGGTTTAGCCTCCGATGCTGTGTTAGTGGCTATATATATTTTAGAAGATTCGAAGTTTAATTAGCGTTGTTCAAGTCTCAAACCGGGCTAAGATCATAGTATTTTAATTTAAAGTTATTACAAATTTCAAGTTCGAGGATAGTTTGCTTTTCATCGAACTAAAAAAAGTTGAGATTTAACTATTTAGTAGTTGATTTAGTGGTACAAATTTAAGATTAAAAGATTTGCTTCTCTTATGATTTTAGGTTCGAGTCTCATAATTGCTAATATGATAGTTATTAAAAGTTTATATGATTGTTAATTTCAATTATCATGAGATTAATTAAAATAAACACAAATTGATCTGGATACTCACGTTAATAAATAAAAAGTTGATAAAATTAATTGAAAGACCATGTATGGTTGGTGTTTATCTTTCATGTCTTAGTGCTTGAAATACGGCTTACGTAAGAGATGTTGTCCCAAATCCATAAGTGATCGTAAAACTCACCTAGACATCCAAAACTTATAAAATACAGTCTGCATGTATCCTATTTTTATCTAAAACGGAGGTTAAAGCTAATTTTGCAGTGGTTTTTAGATGAAAAACACAATAATCATCCTATTTTTATATGGATATATTAATTTATGTGAATTGAATTAAATAATCAACTCCTTTCCATTAGAAAAAAGCTCCATCTTCTTCCTCTTTAATTTTTTCTCTGCAGACACATATAGCAAAGCCTCTTGAGGCTTATTTTTTCCATCATTGACTTAAACATCAAAAGATTTCCTAAAACTATGAAGAGAGCTTATTTTATAATTGTTTCATCAGTTTGCTAGGTCTAGTGTTCTACATTTTTACAGCCCAAGATCTTGAAAATACCATAAAATTGCTGTGATGTTTTTAGAAATCTCCACTATACCTGGAAAAAAAAAACTTAGCCATTATGAGATGTCATAAATGGGGCAGACATATAGAAACAAGGGAATAGGTTCGTATAAAGCATCCACCAAGAAACGATAGAGATGCTGCGACCATTCAACTTCCCTATTTAAATTTTTAGATAATATTTTATTATATAATTTATATTATTTTTTAATATATACTCTCAAGTGATAGTTCTTTGGACTTGAAACTTGTATAGACTCATACTACCTTATACTTGATTTTATCAAATAGAATGGGGTAGTGAGATTCGAGCTCGTAACCACTAGATCAACAAGACTCTGATACCATATTAAAAAATCATATCACCTAAAACCTTTAGTTTTTAGACAAGATCCCATAATATAATTTATATTATTCTCTAATAATAGTCATCAACGGTCACCGTTAAAAATGGCAATGGCAGCTTGTCATCTTGAAAAAATGTTGGAGAAGAAAGAAAAATTGAAAGGGAAGAAAATGGCGATTCAAATTGGAGTTCAATGGACTGCCTTGAGATAATGTAGCCCGAAAAGAAGGTTTATTTGAAGATGATGATTTAAGGGAGCATTGCATGCTATCGTACTGTAAAAAGATTAAGGTTTGCGTGCCATGGAAAGGCCGCATGGGTCTGTGCCTTGAGACTCTGTTGACTTTAGGCAAAATCATGAACCTTTTTTTTTACCAAGCATGGAGCACGTGCCGTGTGAATGCCATATTTAGCTAAAAATTACTTTGTCCCTCTTAATTCATTATTATAAGGCCTTACAATCCAATAATTAGTTCAAAATCTTTTTATTTAATTTTGTTTTATTACCATATATACAATTTCACCCAAAGTATAGCAATGTTTCCCTTAAAATTCACCAGCCAAATACCATTTGGAGGGAGAGAGATGCCTCTAATCGTGTTGTTAAAATTATTTTGTTTAAAAATATATTAAAATAATATTTAAAAAAAAATTAATTTTGATATTTGTATATGAAAATAATTTAAAAATACTAAAAAAATATAATTAATTTAAAAAATACTTTTAAAACACAATTGATTTCTAGGTTAAAAAATGTTTCCGTTGGTTTATTAATTTTTAAAATTATATGACATGCAGCTACAGAAAAATGGGGCATGAGTCAGGGGGGGCAATTGTGGAAATATCTGTGTAGATAGAACAAAAGCTGGGTACAAGATACTAGATGACTAGAGACGTGGACTCTTAGTACACGTAGGACGGTGATGGTCGGCCGTGGCCACCCAATCATGCGGCGGGCCGCATCATTGAACTCATTAGAACCCCCTCCCAATGCGGCCCCCACCACCACCACCTCTCAAAGCTGGCCGGTGAGAGCTAAACATGAAGCTCCCTTTCTTACACGTTAAAATAATAAAAATATGCACAATATTTTCAACCAGATAAAAAGAAAGAAAAAAAACTAAGGATGAGGCGCAAAAAACAATTGTGGAGACGCATAGAGTTTGCGTAACTAGCAAAAGGAGATCCTTTGGGGGTCCTATTTGGATCTTAAAACACTTTTTGACATCGACCCACCTCCAACTCTTAAAATATCACCTTAGCCTTGCCTTTGTAATATATATTGGTTAAGTTTGTGGCTGATCCATGGTGGTTGATGAGCAGAGAGAAATTAACTCACCATGAACACACACATATATATACTCTTTTTTTTTGGATTCGAGGAAATTTTATCCTCTATAAAATATATTTTGTGAGCCCAGATGAGCGAATAAAATTCTAGTTGTCCTAGATTCTTATAAGAGATGTACGTTCTGACTCGAACTCGAGACCTACTATGCAGATCTCAAGCTATTTGTCATCACGTCACGACCCTTTAGTACTATATATATATGCAAATTCTTCGACTTCACTCTTGTCTATAGCTCCGCTGCTGTACAATCACTGTATATCAAGGTGTGAAACACAAGCTTCTTTCAAAGGGACATCTACTATCATTGCCCCCCTTGAAGGTACTAATTCTAACATCTCTATATATTTTGAAAAGAAATTAAGTGCCAATACTTTCAAGAGTCCATCTACCATTTAATCACCGAGGAGAGTGGATGATTGAAAACAAATTTCTTGGACCAATTTGATGCTTTTCTTCAGTTCTTTTTGTTGATTGATGGAATAAAAAAAAGGGTTTTACAAGTAATGTGTCGTTGTATGAGATGATGATTGATCATCATGTAATTAGAAGTGGATATCCCGTGGCTAATTTCTGTTGTATGGATCATATTTTGCAAAAGGTGAGTTGATTATTGATTGAAAACTACCCCGATATATTTTTACTTTCTCATCAAAATAGTTACATTATTGGAGCTAGCAGTAACTAGGGTTTTTTTTTATTGTTTTAATAAAAAATAAATATAAAAATATTATTTTAATACATTTCAAAACAAAAAAAATATTTTAAAAGATAATCTTTATCATGTTTTAATTTAAATATCCACTAATTAAATCATTATTACGAGTTGGGGTAAAAGAAAGTGTGTTGGAGGTATAATCTATCATTTTTTCTCTCGATTAAAAGCCGAAAGATGAGAAAGCCCTATCATTTATGAGTGAGAGCACTGAGTATTTAATAAATTTTTAATCGAGAATTTGAGTAAAAAGAGATGTATAAAAAGATTTAAATATTTATCCAGTTACTCGAGTCTTATTTAATAATCATTCAATGGAAGAGAACCATTGCATTCGTTCAGATCAACTTCAAATGGGCACGTGTTACAATTCGTGTAAGCTGTTCATTGGTCTGCCGACTACAGAAGCCAGTGCAAGAAAAGGAGGAGGATTTGCTGGTATGATTTTGATGGGCAGGGCGTTGCTGAGAAGAACAGGAACTCTCTGGGCATGATGTATTGATTGAGAAAGAATGGGAGAAAATAAGGTGCATGATGTTTACTGGTTAGCCAAAGGGTCCTGCATGCAGGCCATGGCAATGGTGAGCTCTAATAATGAGTTGGCTCCGACTCAGCCCCGTGTTGATGAGAGCTTGCTAGGGTTTTGAGTGGGGGGTCCAACTCACATCAATTATAACGCGTTCGAATTGACTTGAGTTTGGTCTGGCTAGGTTTGTCAAAAAGCTAATATGATTTTACTTGTAGCCCTACTTTTTTTACCCTCATTTCTTCTCCGTTATTTATGAAATTTCAGGTCAAGGAACTTTCTTAGCAGACTGTGATTAGACTTTGATGCATGCACTCAAGTGTTTAGTTAATGTTTCAAGACAAAAAAAAATAAATAATAAGAATATAAATAGCTGAAATAAATAAGTTTACTAGGTTTGCTGTTTTTTAATGCCCAGAATACAATTTGTTTTTTATGTTATCGTGATAATATATATATATATATATATATATCAATCCTCCATATTAAAGTCTTCTCCACATACTCTTGCAATTATTTCTATGGATTTCCTACCATTTTCACTGGCCCCAGCATCTACGATTGGCTTGAATTTGTAAGCTTTGTAATGAAAGCGTGGTCATACATCCACAAGCATATACTATCTTTTTTTTTTCTTTTTCTGAAAAGGGTCTTGAGATTAATGATCTCCAATTAATTATAGCAGAAACCTTGATAAGCATCATCAATTTGAAAATGGAAATTCGACTGCTGGGGCTTTGAGATCGATCCATCTGTTTTGGTGATACAATTATGAAAGTAACAAAATCATGCATGTAAATTTCTTTTTATCCACAACTTAATCACTTTGTATTGACGATTAAGCATTCGCACGTCTGTCCAGTCCATATATTCAAATGGTTGTTAGCAGAAATTGGGTGAGAGCCATAATTAATCATATCTACGTTGTGTATGCTCATGAACTTTTAGTTTAAGATTGAAATTTTTAAACAATCCAAACACAAGAAAAGATGGATATAGCTAGAAACTTGTTGCCTAAGCTCCACCACTTACTCCTCATTATAGCTTAGAGATATGGAACCACATCGATGAAATGCTTGCATGAATGTACACGTGTGCTTTACTTGTTCAACTAAAATTATTCCATTAGTAACCATACTTGGTGTTAAAAGTTTGGGATTAAAGGTTCGCTTCTCATTTGGTTTCAGGTTCGAGTATTGTGGATGCTAATATGATAGTTATTAAAGGCTTATATAATCATTAATTTTAGAACCCGTGAAATTAGTCGAGATACGCGCAAATTAACCCGAACACCGATGTCAATACAAAAAATTCATCCCATTACTTTACTTAACGAGGGACAAATATATAACAATTCTCGAAAGAATTAGATCATCATTGTTACTTTTGTGCAATGAAAAAAATAATTGATAATTGTTTTCACCTTATGGATAATTAATTGCTCTAGAGCTCCATACAAAACTCTAGTGTTTGTAGACTATCTGTGTCAATATCAGAACTCATCAACATACTTGCGGGCTTGATATATAGTAAAGAAGAAAAAGGTCCTGCAATGATTCCTGCGTGAAACCACCTCGTACCAAATAGGCCCGAAGGTTCTTGCTTGAAATGGCCCAGCATGGTTATTGTTGGGCCGGGCCTGCAGGCTTAGGCTTCTTCAGTATAGAGGATTCATTCGACAAGTTTATGGGCTGGATACGTGTCACTAATGGTTAATGGGCCTGCATTACTAAGCTAATATTTCAATTTATAAGTTTGCTAGAAGCGGGACAAGATACATGGCATTTTGGAAAGAATTAGATAACCAAGGTCACTTTGTGAAAGGAAAATTAGCAATAACCAATCCCATAAGTGCAGGCTTCATCAACGGCTCCTCTTGTCTGCTCACTCGTTAAGGGTCTTGATTGCTTACTGGGCTTGGCATGGATTGCTGCATTTACCTATACTCATTGCTTCACTACCTTCTTCTCGTTTTAAATCTTTTCATCAGCTTGTTATGAGACTTGCTGGGCAACGCAAGATTAAACGATCATTTTTTTGAATAAGTCAAACACTAGTTTAGTCTGATGCGAATTGTGTGTTGATTGCATCGAAATTTGAAAATTATCGATATCTCTGTGTACATGATTTGGTGATTCTTTCATTGTACTAGCATCGAAAGCTCAAGGTGTTCCTCAGAAGTTCTTCCATCAGCTTTACGTGTGGGCTGTGGTGTGGACAGCCTTTTTGCTCATCAGAAATTGGCACTTTCTTGCATCGGAGGCTCTTGACTTTGCAACGAGTCAAGCGGTTGAGATGAATGTCAGAGGCCATGAGATTGGCTTTCGATGTTGAGCTTATCACGACGAGGCTTGGGTGGTGCCTGCCAGTGGGTAGGTGCAGCCATGTTTGCTTGGGGGAGGGTGCATCAACGCCGGGATCTACCAGGTGAGACGGAATTGGTAACAGTGATAATTGAGCTCTATCCAAAGGTCCAATAAAAGGTTTCATTTCCAAAGTAGGCCCATGACTTACAATGTGGGCCACACGACGAAGCTTCCTTCCAGATCGCACACTGTCACCGTCGACGGTGGTTACTGGTTACCTTACCTCTCTAAAAATAATCATCTCAAAATCTCACTTCCCTCTCTGTTTCAATCAATAAAAAATGGCTTCTAGATTCAGCGGCGATGAAACAGCACCGTTCTTCGGCTTCCTCGGCGCCGCTGCCGCTCTCGTCTTTTCATGTGAGCACCGCCGCCACTATGATCAACTAAGAAATCAATCATCTTAAACGACGTCATTGTTTCTGATTCTTTTCTGTTGTATTTTTTATTGGTAGGTATGGGAGCAGCGTATGGGACAGCGATGAGCGGTGTAGGAGACCGGAACTTGTAATGAAATCAATAGTTCCGGTTGTGATGGCTGGTGTGCTCGGAATTTACGGTTTAATCATTGCAGTTATAATTAGTACTGGAATTAATCCTAAAGCCAAGTCTTATTATTTATTTGATGGTTACGCTCATTTATCCTCTGGTCTTGCTTGTGGTCTTGCTGGTCTTTCTGCTGGTATGGCTATTGGTATTGTTGGCGATGCTGGTGTTAGGTATTTTTTTACATTTTTCTTTTTCTTGATTGATCCTGTGTTACGTGGCTATTAGTTTGTTGCTTTGTTTGATGGAAATTGAAATTAATTAATTATTATTTTATACTGGTGTTAGGAATCAATTATTTTATGGCCATTGTTTTGATGGAAATTGAGTGTTTTGTAAAAATTATCACTAGCTTAATTGGATTAGAATTTGGCTTTAGCGTTTGTTATTTTAATGTAGATGTGATAGCAAATGAAGTCTCTATTGTGTTCCTGAGCTGTATAGTGAGAGAGCTGGAGTTACAGGGTGTTAGCTATGCGTTTAAACCTTTTTTTTTTTTTTGGCTGTGCAAGTGTAATGTTAGTGTAATTGTATAAATCATAATTTGATATAATCAATTAAAGAAAAATAAGAAAAGCTTAATTATTTCAACTTACTGGAGTTTAAGATTATCTAGCAATTTTCAAGTTTTTTATTTGTAAAAATTAACCAAGTTTTTCAAAAAAGTAAAACATCTTATAAAAATAAAAATCTTACAAGGATGGGTAAATCACGGGAATGTTAGAAGAGTGGCCAAACAATGTAATCAAAGTTGTGATGCAATCACAACTACATTATGACTCTAGTTACAGGCTGCCGAACATGTTTTTTCTCTATGATAAGAATTATTTAGTGCCTAAGAAGTTTGTACTCCCTCTCTAACATGCATGTGCTTCTATAGGTAGCTCATATAGTGGTTCCACACATGTATGTGAGAAAGGGAATACCATCTCAAGGATAACTAAGTGATTTGGTTACTATATTTAGTGGTTGGTTCTGCTTAAGTAAATTATGATATGTCAAACTTCTGTCTATGATGATTGAATAGTAGTTAAAATTGATTTTTTGAATGCTATGAAGTAATTTCAGCACTCCCTCCCTTTCCCCCAAAATAAATAAAGAAAAGAGAAGTAATTTGAAGCTGTTATGGATGTAAGAAACTTGCGCACATAGAATATGTATACTATCATATAAAATAACATTTCATACTACATTTCTTAAAATTATACTGTTAGCTTATCCCCTGTCGATGTCCTTCATTCTAGAAGTTTGATGCTTTCTTTCATTCTTTATTTCCAAATGTGCATTTCCAGTACCTGGTTTGTGATGTATTGTTGAATTGGAATCAGGGACAATTCAAGGGTAACGAAAATGGGGAGGTTGCTTTGTTTTGTGTCTTTATCTTGTTTTTCTAGTTACTGGGTTATTGGAAATTTGGTAATTTTTAGCCACATCATGGTGTTAGTGAAATAAGAATGGTGCTACATTAGCTTTCCCTTTGTTAGGTAGATGTTACCATGTCTTGTAGCTTCCTGCAGTTTAAAATACAAGCGAAGGTACTGAAGAAGAAAAATTCTTAGACAATATTGGACTGGTTCCTTAGACATATGCTAGATTTTGGCAGGGATTTTATGCAGGGTTAAGTGAAGTTTCGTTTGATTGATACTATGTCAAACTCTTAATAACTTTGAAGGCAATATTGGAGTTGATAATACCATTGTACAATCTCCTCAGTTCTTATCAGATTCAAAGTCATGAAATTTCCACATGGTTAGGAATAACTAGACGTGCTTTAACCACTGTCTAGTTAGAAGATTGTACTTGGCATTATATACACACATGGATGCATTTTTATCATGACAAAATGTCTCTGAATTTGATTATTTCTTTTGTAGAGCTAACGCACAGCTGCCAAAACTATTTGTTGGAATGATTCTGATTCTCATCTTCGCCGAGGCATTGGCTCTATATGGACTTATTGTTGGCATCATCCTCTCTTCTCGTGCTGGCCAATCCAGAGCAGAGTAGAAAACAGGTTTTTGGCATGGCTTTGCTGTTTTCAGGTTGGTGATGGTAGTGAAGAGTGCGCTGGTGTTAAATCAAACATTTTTTCAATCATGTAATTATCTCTCCAAATGTATTTCAATCATGATGTTTCATGATCTGAATCTCTGGAATGTCTTGCTGACACTCGGGTCTTCTTAAGAAATAAGCGGTGGGTTTGAACATTCATGATTTTACCGGTTCTTTTCAACAGATCTCAAGATCATTTGGCCTCTTAACCCCCCTATTATCAGGTAATGATTTTGTTGGATGCAGAATCTACGTGCTTAGGCTACATGGTGCTGGCAGTGTTGTTAATTTCATTTTGTTTTGGCTGAAACGGTAGAAATGTTCTGTATTAGTTAAAAAAACAAGATAAAACAATGCAGTTTTTACCTCGCTTAAAATTTCGGTCATTTCCGAAAATTTCGGCCGGAACGTTCCGGTTTCGTTTCGGCTAAATAATATTTTTTAAAATAATAAATAATTTTATAATATCAATCATCTCTTAATTCGAGGAGTCTCTCAACATATTTATATATATTATGTTAAAATTTCAGAGCAATCAGATAATGTAATGATATTGAGAGAATGATGATAGCATTCTTGTAATATTATAAATGTTTATAATTTTGTTCAGAAAAATTATTTTATTGTTTTTTTAGATTAAATTGTATAATTCTAAATAATTTTATTTTTGAATTTGAACTAAAAAAAAATTATTTGATCTAATTTTTTTTTGAATTAATATTTTTAATTATATATATACATATACAAACACATATAAACAATACAACTCTAAATTAGTGTGTCAAAATACTTCAAAATCAAAATTATTGGGGTCGAGATATCTCAGCTCCATGATTGCTTCTGTACAAGTCAGTTCAGTGCTCGTACTCTCAATATATTTGTTGTATTGTGGAGCTTATTTTCTCCAAAGAGAGGGAAGAGCTTGAAAAGTAGCAAATAAAGATGAACCATTTAGGAATTTATGAATGGAATCAATGACCATACTTAGCAAAACTTTGTTAGATAAGATAGATTTATAGGTGAATAATTATGTTTTATGGATGTTCACACTCATCCAAGTACAATTAAATTGATTTTCTTTTATAGAAAAGGAAACGTTTTTTTACACAGAGAGGTATAAGAGCTATCACAAAACCCCAAATGCTCGATCCAAAACACCTCATAAACCACTTTTCACCAGATCTTTGTCTATTAGTATCTAGACATAGGACTTTTGGAGGTGTTGTTTGCTAGTTTCTAGGAATAGGATACTAAGTGCCTGTTTAGGACGGCGTTTCAACCACCATTTCCAAAAAAAATGATTTTTTTTATTTTAAATGAATTTTTTTTGGTGTTTTTAAATTATTTTGATGTGCTGATGTTAAAAATAATTTTTAAAAAATAAAAAAAATATCATTTTGATATATTTTTAAATTAAAAACACTTAGTCGTGTGCATAGAGCTTACTGTAGATTTGGTAAATCGGTGCCCTGCGTTGCTGTGTTTTTAGCTCATTTTCTTTCATGGAAATCTTGCCACCTTTTCAAGCGTTTGATGTTGTTTTTAAAAGTATTTTCTATTTAAAAATATACTAAAATAATATTTTTTTAAATTATTTTTAATATCACCACATGAAAATTATCTTAAAAAATTAAAACTTTTTATTTAAAATATATAAAAAAAATCATGTTTTTTCACATGTAATGTCAAACACCCGGAAGGGTGCCACCCCCAAAAAAAAAAATTATGGCCTACAATGCGGATAATTAGGAAAGGTGGGGGGTCAAGTACAGTTTGAAAAGGAGTGAAGCTCGTAGCCAAATTTGACCCCTTTGTTAGAGAATGGGTCGATGGTAGTGATCTTTAGTTGCTTTGGGGTCGATTCTGTGGAGTAAAGTTTAGATTTGGTTTGGAGCTTATCATCTTTCGGTTCGGGAAAGGAATGTTTTTGGAGTAAATGCAGCTCCCGGCATGACAACTTAGCTGACATTTTTTTTGAAATTGATCTTTGCCCTTTTATGGCATTCGAAGAATCATGTGGACGTCATCATCATTAAGACCAAAAAGCATGACAAGATCGTGGATTTGATGGCCGTGAATTTGGGTCTGTTTGGAAGTGTAGTTGCGGTAGCTTTTTAAAGTGCTTATCGTGCCGAAATACATCAAAATGAAAATTTTTTATTTTTTAAAAATCATTTTTGAAATCAGCACATCAAAATGATCTAAAACACACAAAAATATATTCATTTAAAATGAAATTTTTTTTTTCAAATTTCGGCCAAAAACAGGTGGGATCGCAATTACAAACAGGAGGGATCGCAATTACAAACAGGAGTATGTTTATAAAAAATATTAAAAAAATATTTTTATTTTTACTTTAGAGTTTTTATATTATTTTGATGAACCGATATTAAAAAAAAAATTTAAACAAAAATTATTTTAAAAAAAAACTTCAATTATATTTTTAATAATATAATTTGACAATTTACCAACTCTATGACAAGATGCCCTCTTGCAATCCCATGTGGGTCTCCTTTTGGTTGGGAGGTAGAAAAGGTCTTGGCCTATTTTGTTTGTTAAGGTTAGTGTTTATGGTTAATGTCGGATGTATGATTTATTTTTAAAAATATTTTTTATTTTTATTATTAGAAAATCGAAATTATCAAAAAAAAAACATAAAACATTGATTTAATATTTTCTTTATATAAAAAATAATTAAAAAAAAAAAACAAATTCAACCGTAAAAACATGAGTATATAATTGATGCAAAGGTTGAAGTTGTAGTGATGTTATGCATGGAACACCCTAGCCAGACACTAGTCAAAGATCTCATTGTCAAGATCTTGTACTCTTCGTTAGAGGGACAGTGCATCTTCCTACTAACATCAATTTAGACTTAAAAAAGAAATTAACAATAAATATTTAGATGGGATGAAGTACTCATCCAAATTATTATTAAACCTGATTTGATTCAATGGGATGAACTATATTTATTTAAAAATCAAATAGAATCTAACCTAATAACTCAATCAACTAGATCAAAATTCAATTTGATTTTAAAAAAAAAACTATAAGGATATTACTTTATTTTTTTAAAAATCTTGAAATAATATTTTTTAAATCGATATAAATCAACTAGTACAACCCACTACCTAAAACTTGTGCATTGATTTTGATGATTGACGTGAGTTGAGGGGAGTAAATTTTAGTTTGGTAAAAGTAATCAAAGAGGCCATCTAACACCGTGCCTCAGAAGACCTTGATCGGAATAGAAAACTTCCGGCGATGACTGGACGTTAACTCCGGCCAGATATGTGCCTTTGGGATTTTGTTCAAAGGCATTGAAGGGATTATAGAGGTTGTTAAGCACTTTTTTCTTGTAACATCACATCGCAACTTCTCATAAAGCTTCCATAAAATTGCAAATCACGCAATAACATTTTATTTTATATGATATTACATTACAAATTAATTTGCAACGTAAAGAGTTTCATGCTTGAAAATCGATTATTTTATATTAACGAAGATTTTTTTATATTTATTTTTTAACAAGAATTTAGAAAACCCAAGCAAGATCACGAGACATCGGGGAAATAAAATAGTATAAAAGACAGCGACGATGAATCAATGCAGTGACTTAACGACGTTGAACATGGTGTCCTGACCAGGAAAGCCATGCACGAATAAGATGAGATCTTAATAAATAAATAAATAAAATAAAATAAATAGTACAAATACTTAACGGTCACTGCATCGGATTTGACACCTCATTTTCCACTTCTCAAGGCCGTTGAAACATTAACACAGTCCCACCCATCGATTCAATTCTTGCAATTGCACGCGACTCTGGTAAGAGATTCTTTTCAAAATAATTTTTTATTTAGAATAGTTTTATTTGTTTTTAGTATTAATACATTAAAATTATTTTAAAAAACCATTAATTTAATGTTTTTTGAAAACACCTAAAAGTAAAAGCAAAGATTATGTTAATCAATTAGAGCTTGTTTGATATTATAATAACAGTTATTTGTAAAAAAAAAATTTATTTTATAATACATTGAAATAATATTTTATTTATTTATTTATTAAAAATTATTTTTATATCATCATATCAAAATAATTTGAAAACATAAAAAATACTTTGAAGCAAACAAAAAAATAAATAATAATATTTTAAAAAAACATTTTTAAAATGCAAAAACAAACGGTTTCTTAGTAGTTGCGAGTCTAGCTTACAAAAATAGTATGTGTGTTATTGGAAAAAAAAACATATTAAAAAAACTATAAATTATAATTTTTCTCATACCTAAGTTCTTATCATAAATTTAGAAAAAGAAAAGAAAAGTATGTTTAACCAATAAAATTAAATAACTTTTGAAGTTATGATCAATCTAAAAGTATCTTCAACGACATCACACTATAAATTTTAGATATGGTTTATAGCATTTGAGATTAAAAGAGTAAACATGTACAAATATTTAACTTTATTAAAATATATGACAAACTATTATCTCTATTTCAAATATTCTTGCAAAAAAAAGTGATTTTTATTTTATTTTTTTATTTTAAATTAAATTTTTGATCATTTTTATATCTTGATGGCAAAATTGATTTTTAGTGTTTAACCAAGATTTGATGGTTTGATACTTTAAATAATATATTTATTTTGTCTTCAAAGTGTTGCCCAATATCTCTTATGGAGTGTACAACCTCTATTCCATATAATTTTTATTCTTTATAAACTTAAGACCGTTTATTTTCATGCAATTTACCCCAATTTTACGGATTTTTTTTTTTTTAAAAAAAAGAAGAAATGTCTGAAACTTGTCAACGCCAACGCCCTAGGGTTTTTTCTTAAGAAACGTTTTTTGGCCATAGCATCTCTGGTTATTTCAACATCACAGCTACTACTGGGAGAATCTTTATGGTTGTTGGGTTTGCAGGCTACCCTCCCACCATTTGCAGAGATGCAGAAAAAGCATAAACAAACAAGGAGATGGATAGAGCTTCTCTCCTTTCTGAAGACAAAAACAACAATAAAAAAATACACTCCTACCACTACCGTCTGTACTGGAAAAAACAAAATACAGATTAAATGACAAAAATCAGCAGGCAACAATTCAAAAAGAAAAATTCATCAACAATAAAGAGTCCTATCATGACCCCACCAAAAAAATTTGAAAAAAGTTCAAAGTTAATTGAAGATGTTGAGCCATCATTTTCCTCCCCCTTTTCTGTAGCTTTCCCATCCCCTTCCTGATGATTGATTCAGCGGGTCCTGAGATTTTGTGTCTCCGGCCCCAAAATCCATCCATCATTTTGCCCTCTACCAAGAAAATAAAATAAAAAAACTGAAGAACGACAGAAGATCCTCTCATGGCTGAGCCAGAAACCATCTTCAAGCTGCTGTACTTTACTACTACTACTACTATCCATACTACTATTACTACCTCCGTTTTTTTTTTTTAATAGATAAAGACACCTCCTTTTACGTTTCTTGCCAGCTGCTCCTCGGAGCCCACAACATTAACGGCTACTTTTCCACTCTGCTGCCACGTGACTCCCTTTGGCGCCAAAAAGACAAAAGGGGACCCCACGGCAGGTGGTGGTCCCCCAATCGTTGACTGCAATTTATCAACCTTGTGGGCCCCCCATCTTTTCTCTCACGCCGGCATCAGAGACCGGAGTGGCGAAAGGGTAAGAAAGAAGCAACACACTAGAAAAGGTTCTAAGAAGAAAGGGTCAAACTTTATCGGGTTATTTGGAGCTCGGGCGGGTCATTAAGCAGGGGATGGTTGTGAGGTTGGATCAGCTGAAGATGGGATATCAGGGCCGACACGGCAGCCTTCAAGCATGAAAACAATATCCGGCATCGTGGGTCTATCAAGAGGGTCTGGTGCGGTGCAAAGTAGCCCAACTTTTACACCTAACAAGAACTCCTCCCATTCTGATGATTCCGGGTCAAGTTCAAGCAAACCAGGCTCCAAAAGTTCTGTTATTTGACCCTTCTGCAGTTGCTTCTTGACCCACTTGACGATATCTTCATCCTGTGTGAACATCACTGGCCTCTTCCCTGTTAGTAGCTCAAGTAATACTATGCCAAAGCTGTAAACATCTGATTCTTTTGAGACTTCTCCTGTCAAAACAGCTTCTGGTGATACATAACCCAACGTGCCAACTGTTGCCGAAGTTGAAGGTTCTGTTGGGGTTGCAATGCTTAATCTGTCGAGCCCGAAGTCAGAGAGATGGGCTTCGAAATCTGCATCAAAAAGGACGCTTTGTGGCTTGACATCGCCGTGAACAATGTTGGATGTGTGGAGGAATGCAAGTCCACGGGCAATTCCGAGAGCTATCAAGTGACGCATTGGCCAATTTAGGACATGACCATCTTGGTGGGATGCTTCCTGGAGGAGAGTGGCAAGGTTTCCATTAGGCATGTAGTCGTAGACCAGGAGTCTCATATCTGGTGCTCCAGCATAGTAGCCACGAAGAACTGTTAGGTTTCGATGCTTCACTTTGCTTAGAAATTCAGCTTCTTTCCTGAACATGTTTTCATCTAGTGATCCATCTGGGAGTCTGCGGACTGAGAGCACCATTCCATCAGTATAACAAGCTTTAAAAACCAGGCCATATCGGGTTCTGCTAAGCACATTCTCTTCGTCGAATTGCCTGGCTGCTTCAATTGTTTCTGCAAGTGTGATCTTGTTATTGAACATAACAAGTTTCGGCCCTCCATTATCTGTGCTGCCACGACCACCACTTCCATTTGAGCTAGGCCTTGCTGGGCTCCGTTTCTTCTCACCCGCTGCACCTTGTTTTAGTTTCTTGCGCCACCTCAAGAGGCTGTATGTATAGAAGCAGCAACATAATGCCAACATGCAAGCTCCACTTACAACCACAACAATCAACAGAATCAACCTTTTCCTTCGATTGCCTCCTTCTATAGCCGCGCAATTTCTAGGTAATGGCTTTCCACATAGCCTTGGATTATCTGCAAATGCTGATGGATTGCTAAATCTAGAACCCAGCAATGTTGGAATCTCACCTTCAAGGTTATTTCTTGAAACATTCAAGTATACCAGGCCAGAGATTTGTGCAAGATTGGCAGGAATCCGCCCACTCAAGTTGTTAGCCGATAGATCCAAAGATGTCAAGTTGGATAAATTGGATAACGACTCTGGTATGCTACCTGAAAGATGATTGCTATACAGCGACAATGAGGATAACGACGAGCATTTGGAGATTTCATTTGGGATTTCACCTGATAAATTGTTCCTGCCTAGATCAAGCACTTTCAAGTGCAAAAGGCGAGAGAGATCACCGGGAATATTGGCAGTCAAAGAATTTGATTCTAACTCGAGGGTTTCAAGATTCGAGCAGTTGCCAAGCTCTGGTGGAATCAACCCTGAAATATGATTCTTGGACAAAGACAAAACAACCAATGACTTGAGAAACCCAAAAGTCAACGGAATCTGACCGGAGAAGCCATTGGAGCTGAGGTTCAAGTAACGCAAACCCGACAAACTACTGAACCCTTCATGAACATCCCCAGACAACATATTCTCCTGCAAAGCAATGACCTGAAGATTCGGCAAGCCAGCAAGCTCAGACGGCAACTCTCCAGACAAATTCTGTCTGCTCAAATCAAGAGTACTTAACCTCAATAGATTTCCAAAACTAGATGGTATCTTTCCTGAAAAACCATTTCCGCTCAGATTCAGAAACATTACCCTGTTCAAATTCCCAATAGTAGCAGGAATTTCACCTGAGAATCCATTTCCACTGAGGTCCAGCGTAGTCAAATTATTCAACCCCATAACCTCATCTGGCAAGCTTCCATTCAAGCCATTACCACCCAAATCCAAGGTCTCTAGCCCTGTAAGATTCCTGAAACTCCCAGGAACCAAGCCCGAAAACTGATTTTCACCGAGAGATAGCACCTTCAATCCCCTTAGATAGCCCAAAAACTCAGGGATGTACCCTGACAAATCATTCCCATGAAGATCAAGAACCTGAAGTGACCTACATTGCTGAATCTCCACTGGAACCACCTCTCTAAATCCATTACCAGCCATCTTCAACTCCTCCAGCCTCGACAAATTCCCAATCTCCGCCGGAACAACACCAGAAAACAAATTCCTCGAAACATCCAACAATTTCAACGTAACCACACGTGTCAACCACAAAGGAAAAACTCCACGTATGTGATTCTCTTGGAGATCCAAAACTTGCAAAACACTAAAACAATCGCCTGACTCCGGCCCAACAACACCACTAAACCCATTAAACCCCAACTGAACAATCCGCAACGATGGCGGATAAACCGAGACATTACAAAACATTGAAGTCGGAACGGCCCCAACAAACTTATTTTCCGAAAGCGAGACAACTTGCAATTTCGGAAGCTCGCCGATGGCAGCCGGAATCAAACCTCCAAGACTATTACCATTAGCACTAAAATGCACAAGCGAAGAACAATTCGCAATGGCAGAAGGTAGAGTCCCTTCCAAAACATTATAATCGAGCCACAAGTACTCAAGGCCCTGAAGCTGCCCAAAACTCGCCGGAATAGAACCGGAAAACTGATTATAAGACAGGTTAATAAGCTGCAACTGAGCCAAGTCAGAAACACTTGAAGGGATAGAACCTGAAAATGTATTTGATGATAAATCAAGATACTTCAAACTCACAGGCAGAGATCTAGGAATCTCTCCAGAAAATCTATTTTGCGCGATGTTCAGGACCTGAAGATTAGTTAAGTTACTAATCTCAGGCGGAAGGTTGCCGGAAAATGAGTTGTACTGCAAAAACAAGGCGCGTAAGAGCGTGCATTTTGCAAGAGAATGAGGCAATGTTCCATTGAAGAAATTTGATCGAAGGCTGATTTTACGCAAGGATGTTAAAGAAGCAAACTGGTCACTGAGCTGTCCACCGAGTTGGAGACGAGGTAAACGAAGTTCAGCAACTCGGTTGTTTGTGCAAAAGACACCACGCCAGTCACACGGAGCTAATGGGGTTGTTGGATCCCAACCCGTTAAAGCTCCAAGCGGGTCGTGGAGGTTTTGCTTGATGGATGTCAAGGCTTGGGTTTCTGGGTTTTGCTGGGATTTACAGGCCAAGAAGGATGTAAACAGCAAAACAGAAAAAAGGAAAGGGCTCATTTTAGTAGGATTCATGAGATGGGTTTCGGTGTTTTTCTGTCAATGGGGAGGAGGAGGATGAAGAAGAGACATGTGGGGAGGAGAGGCAGAGGGGGGAGGAGAGAGAGGACTGTTGCTTGTACTCACACTGCTAAAAGCCTAAAACACAAATGGAGAGAGAAACACAGGAGAGAGATACTTTCTCTCTCTCTCAGACAAAAATCATTTTTTTATTTAATTTTCTCTCACTATTTATTTCTTGATGGAATGGGAGCTTGGGGGGGTAAAGTGGGGTGTAGGGTTCCCTCTTCCCAAAAGGTTTTGAACAGACTTTTTCAATGGGGAGGGAGGGGTTAGGGTTAGACCTTTTTAGCCTCACATGATATGATATGGGTTGAATCATTGAGCCTTGTGTGCTATCTTATCTGTTACAATATACAACTACACGTTGTCCTTCTGTTTTTTTTATATTATGATTATTATTATGAAATATTATTGGGTTTTATATCTTTCCAACTGATATTTATTTTAGATTTTAGACAACCTAGGAACTCTATAGGTCCATTTGTCTGCTGGTTTCAAGTTTCAATATAATTACTTATGCTATTTTTAATTAAATTGCATTTTGCTTGAAAAAACATATATATATATATATATATATTTAAGTTAAATACAATTTAATACATGACAGTGTGTAGACAAATAGATATTTAATGTAGGTTTGATATTACGGTAACTTCTAATTTTTTTCAAAAAATAGATTAAAAAAAAAACATTTTAAAAATATATATTTTGTTAAAATTGTTACAAGATGAGTGTTTGCATACAAAATAAATAAAAATATTGTTTTATTTTTTACAAGATCAAATATCGAGTTTTGAAATGCAATTAAGACTATGTTTGATATTATTGTTTTTAGATAATTTTAATATATTAATATGAAAAATAATTTTTAAAAAAATAAAAAAATAATATTATTATAAAACATATCTAAACAAAAAAATAGTTTTAAAAACAAACTTCATCGCAATTACAAAAGGTTACTTAAATTAGGGCGGCTCGTGACTGCAGACCTTCTATTTTATACCAATGAATAATCTTTTTATTTTTAAATTCCTGAATTTATTGGTGGCAAATTTGAATTCATTTATGATAGCGGGAACTTCTTTCATTTTTAAATTATATTTTTTTAAAAAACAAATGTATAGACACTTCTTCGTTATTATTACTATTTATTTATTTAAAAAAAAAACCGCAATAGAGATTATTGATACATGCTATTGCTATAATTAGATGTCCAATACTTTTATTATACACTTATTACCGATATTGGACCTACCATCCACTAGCATTCAGTATTTTTTTATTATTTTAGATGTGGAAAAACCTCATTTCCTGGAAAATACATTTTATGAATCCAGGTAAGTCAGAAAACTTCAGTTGCCTCAGGCTTTTACAAAGACATATGTTCTGACTCGAACTTGAAACTCGTTGTACAAATCACAAACTTTTTGTTATAACGTTACATCCCTTGAAAACAATGTTCAATATCTCATTGCTGGGATGTGTTAATGATGGACTTTCAAATATAATTTTAAAAACAAATCTTTCATGTGGCCATGGTGCTTTTCATGTTTATATGCTATATATTTGGTTAAATTTATTATAAGACGAGTGTTTTCATTTTATTTTTTACTTTATCAATTATTGAGTTTTGAAATGCAATTAAGGTTTTGTTTGACATTACGTTTCAAAAATATATATTTTTTTAAATGTTTTTTATTTTAAATTATTATTTTTTGTATTTTGGAATTATTTTTAAGTGCTAATATCAAAAACATTATTTTAAAAAAAATATTATTTTAATATATTTAAAAAAAAAACATTTTTAAAAATAAATTACAACATAATTCCAAAAAGTTACTTAAATCAGGGCGGCTTGTGATTGCGACCTTCTATTTTATAGCAATGAATAATCTTTTTATTTTTAAATTCCTGTTTTGATTTTAATTTTTGCCAATTATAAGAATTAATAAAGGGTTTGCTATCATGCTAGAATAACCTTTATGCTTTCACTGCATTATTTTGTTTGCTTTTTTTTCTTCGTCTTCTTGTGATTTGACAAAAGTAATGGAATACTTTTCCCTGTTTTTCTGACTTTGATATCACATCCTGGACTCCCCCCTGATTTTCTATAATTTATATAAATTACTTTTTCCTATTTAATTCAATGGTCAAAATGCCAAATAGTGATGGATTAAGGGGGGAAGGATATCATTAAACTTTCTTTTTAAGGTGATTATGAAGGGAAACTGGGAAAGTACAGAAGGGCAAAACCTAACCATGGTGGTTTAAAGCCAACCAACTACATAAAAAGGACTCGTCACCCAATAGGGAGTCATCAATGCTGATGTGGGCAGCATGGGATGAATTTATTGGTGGGAAATTTGAATTCATTTATGATAGCGGGAACTTCTTTCATTTTTAAATTATAATTTTTAAAAAAAATGTATAGATGCCTCTTCGTTATTATTACTGTTTGCAATAGAGATTATCGATATATGCTATTGCTATAATTACATGTCCAATACTTTATATTATACACTTATTACCAATATTGGACCTACCATCCACTAGCATTCAATATATTTTTTTTATACGAGGAAACTTCATTTCTGAAAATTGTATTTTATAGATTCAGGTGAACGAATAAAACTTTAGTTGTCCTAAATTTTTACAAAAAAAATACACGCTCTAGCTCGAATTTAAGATATACTGTACATATCATAAGTCAATGTTTCATTGCTGAGATGTGTATTTAACGCTAGACTTTCAAATATAATTTCAAAATCAAATCTTTCATATGGCCATGGTGCTTTTCATGTTTATACGCTATTTGCTATGAAGTGAATTTCAATTTCATCCCATAGTATTTTATAACATTGTAGTTGATTGTTTTTGTTTTGAAAATAACAAGTTTTTTCTTAAGAAATAAAGTCTCATTAAAAATCAATAGAAAAAAATTAGGTATCGTTTGTTTTTATATTCGAGTACATTTACTT
This sequence comes from Salix caprea, assembly GCA_964035475.1. Lineage (NCBI taxonomy): Eukaryota > Viridiplantae > Streptophyta > Magnoliopsida > Malpighiales > Salicaceae > Salix > Salix caprea. The sequence goes on along the minus strand of OZ037756.1, from coordinate 13,872,477 downwards.
TATAAAAAATATCAAATTGGTATTCTTATAATATTTTTAATGTACTAATATTAAAAATTAAAAAAAAATCATTTTAACATATTTTGAATTGAAAAATATTAATTTTCTTTTAAAAATATTATTTACCACAGTATCATACACGTGCTAAATTACAAACAAAGACACTAACATATGAACACGATATTATTATTATTATTTTTTTTTAAAAAAAGGGGATCAAGTAACTATTTTACTATAATAATAATAATAATAATTTAGTCTTTGCCATACAAAACTTTTAATGCATAGATGTCTACCATGTATTTATAGCTGCATGGGCCATTTGTCGAACTCAAACCACCAAGCTGGGTTGGTTTTAGGCAATATAATTGCAAGAACTTATGATTGCGTTACAAAGTTATACCACTTTAATGAGTTAGGCAGACAGCCTTGATTTAGACTTTTTCTCAAAAAGTTCACATAAAAAAATAAAAATAAATAAACTGCTACGTGAGAAATGGGATGGCCATGCATTTTCGGCACTGTTTGTCACCGTTTTTTAAAAATATTTTAGAGAAAAAATAAATTTGATTTATTTTAAATTAAAAAAATTGATTTTTTTAGACCATCTTAATTTAAGGATATCAAAAATAATTTTTAAAAAATATTTTAAATAACAACTTCAACCACATTGTCAAACAAATAAATAATCTACAAAGCAACTTCAACCTGGAAAGCTGTGGTAGGAAAATACATTGAAGACATTCTTGATTGCTTATTGGAGCATTAAAGCATAGGAGGTATTGACACCCTGGGAAGAATTTATTGGATCTGTCTTTCAATTTATCAATCAAAACTTAAAAATAATCAGAGGGAAAAATATTTTATCCAGAAAAATAAATTAACCCCGTAACTAAATTAGGGGAACATGAGTTATTTGAGTGCCTTGGCTTGCATTTAAATGGGCCAGGCTCCATTTTCCCTAACCTCGGGACATGATATTCTGCTTCTGGAATGATAATTATAAGAATAAGAAAATCTACAGGAAAGGGGCGTAGACACAAACGATAATGATTTATTTATTTATTTTGATTAATATGAGTATTCGGGTGTTCGGCCAGGTTGCATTGCTAATTTTATGAATACTAAAATTAATGATCATATAAATTTTAATAGTTATCATATTAACAATAATAGAACTCGAATCTGAAATAACGAGAGCAAACCTTCTAATTTTAAATTATTACCCATGTAACACCTGCTAAATGTTTATAATGATTTATTTATTTATATATGTATCCTCCACACGAGGACGGCTATTGTGATTTCTTGTAAAGAAAAAGCGACATCATGGTGGGATGCATCACAATTGGGAAAATAACAGTGACTAACATAACTATTCACTAATCACAATAGTTTTAAAAGCTATATATATATATATATATATATATATATATATATTAAATAATCCTTATATTTTTCAATCTATGTATCTTTAGTTTCTCTCCCTAATTTAATATTGAAAAATAAAAATGAAGAGGAGAGAAGCAGAGGATGGATCCTTTTTTCAAATTAACCTAATGTTGAATAATAAAATTGATTTTTTTTTATAAAAAAAAACTTAAGTCAATTCATGTTAATTTGTCAAAACTTGTATTATGAGACCGAGTTTATCACGATCACAAAACCTAAATTACAAATCAGATTAACTAAATTAATCCATTATATTATTATCTTAATATTTATATGTAAAAAACTATCTTGAATATTAATTTTAATTCAAACTTCTTTTTTTACAAGTTATCTAGGTTACATCAAATAAATCCCTATATGATTTAAAATATAAAAAAAACAATAGAAATATCTAAAGATGTTTTTCATATTAAAATAAATAAATAATCCTAGTGGTAATCATGTGGTGATAACTAAGAACAAAAGGCTACAATTTACTAGACGAGTAAAGACTAAAGAAGGCACATGGTATCTAGTGGATTTAGTGTAGAGGGCCTAAACCCAACACAAAGCAAAATGGGCCAGCCCAACCATAGTTAACAACTTTCACCGAGCTAGGCACCGGGTCTTAGTCCACTTTTCTCATAGCAATTCCCAGTTTTATGATTAACGAGTGGCTGCACCCCGCCGCTGCAGCGACATTTTTTTTTTTTTTTGCTTTATTTCAATATATGTAAATTTTTATTCTATATTTTGATTTTGATTTTTTATTTTATTTTTTTAGTTAAATTACCACAGTCACGTATCCGACCAATGTAGAATGCTACGCGCATCACCATGAAAAAAAAAAACATAATGATACATTCGGTGAGATGCCAGATGAATATTTTTCACCACCAAACGACTCTGCACGCGCCACTTGAAGAAAACATGAGGTCGAAAACCGTCGGTGCGTCGGCCAGACACGCCAACAGTGCCCGCAAGAAAAACTAAAAAAACAAAGGAATATTTAAACACCCATAACAACTAACTCTTGGACTTTATCTTTTATGAGAGTATATCTGTATTTCTATATTTTCAAAAAATACTAGTAACACCATGCTAATAGCTCTTGGTTTTTGTTTTATTTGAGGATATTATGATTATTTTATTATATATATAAATATAAAAAATATAAAAATAACTCTAAATCCGAGACTAAAATTGAAACACAGAGATAAAATAATAATTTCACTATTATAATTCATATGTATATTGCTATAATATTTTCACTACAATGATTCCACACCTGATTTAGCTTACAGGTAATGAATCTTGTTCAAAGAAAAAAACCAGACAGACCAGTAGACACAGCAGTACACCCAGTGTGCCGCTGCCATTTTAGCGTTCTTGCTTCCGGCCAAGGTTCCGGCATCCGCGATTGACTGGCTCCATCATCTCTTGCATCGCCGACCATGGAAAATAGATCAAATTCACTAAATAATACAAGTTCTGGGGCGTTCTTGACGTTCCCAAACCCCATGTTAGCGAAAGATCTGTGACAAGAAAAAGACCGGAAGACAAATCAACACCCAAGCGTGGCTGCTCGTCGGCCCTGTCACTTAATTTCTTCACCACACTCTTCTGAATTGTCGTCCAGCTTTTCCTGCTCCACCTGCTTCTCAAGCCACAACACATTTCTTCAGATCATATGAACAGCAAAACGTTAATGGCGGCCGGGTTATGAAAACATATGTATGAGCAAGATTGATTAAAAAAAGAGTATATCTTAACTTCTTACGTTGTGAAGAAGAGAGATGTTATCATATTTGTCTGAAATGCCATGAACAACAATCATTTGAGGGCTATAATGTTTTTCCGGCGAAACGTTTTTTTCTTTTATTTTGAGCACGAAACATGTAAGCTGCAAAGTTGAGTTATATAGGCGCATGAAGGCAAATAGATTTACACTGTTGAAAGACAGAGAGATTCTCATGAATAATTATAGGATAAGAAATCTTTTCATCATTAAAATCTGATAATTCAGGATCTTAATTTTAAAAATTATCATTTTTGGAGAAGGGCTCTCATTGGTTCAATAAAATCATATCACAAACTTTAAATTTCAAGAAATCTTGAAAACCTTTTTTCTTTTTTTCTTCTTCTTTATCCTTTATTATTTTATCATAGATCAAACTTGGAACCTACAATATTCAATGGTTAGACAAAAAGGAATTAATATAAAAAAATATCCTTTAGGGATATAACGGGATGACAAAGAGCTTATGATCTGAACAACATATATCGAGTTCCAGTCAGGATGTATATCTCTTGTAAGAGACTGAGACAATAAAAAAAATCAATTATAAGAATCATATATATTCTTAATTAAATTCTTCATCTAGTTGATCTCCAAATCAAGATTTTTTCTTTTCCACCTAAGCGAAATGTCTCAACCTTTCATTTTACCTTGATTATATTTCTTCAATTTTTGTGCTGTTCTTAACGTTTTGGCAAAGCTTAGGATATAAAGACAACATTAATAAGAAACAAAATTTTCTCCATCCCATTAAAAAAACCCTGTCAAACTTGTTTGTTTAAGAATGCAATTGATTTTTTTTTAAATTATTTTTTACATCAACGAATCAAAATAATTTAAAAATGCTAAAAAAAAATCAAAATAGTTTTTTTAAAAAACCAATGTTCATTTACTATGAAGATTTTTAAAGCTAAACTTCCCAGACTATTGGACAGAGACAAATATGTTATTTTTTTATATATATAATTGTGTTATTTGAGTTAACTTGTATCTATTTTAATTATTCTACGAGATTCTTAAATTAATGACCAATTAAATTTTTAGTGAATATGAGAAAACTTGAATTAGTAATGATCATATGAAGTGAGCTATCCAATTAAAAAAATTAATTATGATATCTTGCTTTTGGTAGGGCATATTAGGTGTGAAGATCGATGGATCCTCATCCCAAACGATGGAAAGAACATTATTTTTGTAGAATCTCGTAGAATAATTAAGGTACATAAAATGATCCAATTAATTAAAATAATGTTTTAAAATATTTAGATGATGTTTGTAAGTATGGTTAGGACCATTTATCAAAGTGTTTTTTTCCTTGAAAATATATTAAAATTTTATTTTTAAAAATATTTTTTAACACCAGTATATAAAATGATTTAAATTTTTTTTTTTATTTAGAACAAAAATAAGAAAAAATCATTTTTTAAAATAATATGACACGTGTACATTGGATGTTTGGAACAAACTACTGATTCTAAGTAATTTATAAATATCAAAGAAGAAAGTGATATCATGTGCTAATATAGTAATGTCTGAATATAATTACCACGATATTCTTCATTAAATTTATGATTCCACCACATCACCATTGCAGACTTGACATCGAGAACTTTCTTCATTTATATTCGACATAATTATTTTTATTATATTACTTTTTTATTTATTTTTAGATTTTAAAGAGATGTGGAAGATTAAGAAAGCATGTATAACTATTAATCTGATTGTTTGGCTTAGTTAAAATTCTATTAGAATGTTCTGAAGAAGATTTGGTTACCTAAAATACTTTTATGCCCGTGCATTGCGTTTCAAATTTTTTTGAAAAAAATAATTTTTATTTTTATTTTAAATTAAAAGTTTTTGATATTTTTAGACCATTTTCCCGTGCTAATGTCAAAACTAATTTTAAAAAAATAAAAACATTATTTTGATGCATTTTGAATAAAAAATACTTTAGAAAATAACATTAACTACACTTTCGAGCACACTCTAATCTCGTACAATGATTAAAAAAAAAAGCTTGTATAAAACAAACAAAAAAAATTTGTTTTCTTCATTTGAAAAACGGTGACAAACTTGTTTTGAAAAACCATGTACAAATTTAGAAAACAGAAAGAATGGAAAAACATTCCATTTAAACATTAAATTTAAGTTTTTCTTCTTCTTCTTAGTTTCTTTTTTCTTTCTTTTTTTAAATTAAAGAATTAGAATATTGCTTTGTTTAGAAACAGCGAAACAAGTGGCTGTCTTAGCTGTTGGCATGAGATCAAATCATTACAAGGATGATGGAACCTCATTATGCAACTCAAGAAGCTACCATTAATTCTAATGGAGGTCCAGTTTATAGCCAAGAAGATGAGAAGGGAGATAAAAGGGAAGCATCAGCATTACAATTTTACATCAGATTTACAAGCTTTCTCATCACAAGTTACAATCAATGCAGCTAGGATTAGAGAATACAAACGACTGAAACTTACACTCAGAAAGCTAAATATGAACCCTCGAGATCAGCGATTAGCCACAAAATTTTACAACAAGGTGGACTATAACAAAGCTTACAGGAAAGATAATCCACTGCGCTTCCAAATAGAAGGTTTCCTCCTGCCTGGATGTGTCGGTGTGAAATTCAGCAGCCCGAACATCTCCTTCAGAGCCTGCTCCTGCTCTTCAAAACCAACTAGCTTTGCTACAAGAGTGGCACTTTCTATGATATGGTCCATATCTGTTGGCTTGGTCCATAAGCGATGGACCAGTTGCAACCTTCTATTGGTTCCATTCAATGGGATACCCCACTTGAGGAAAAGATTCTCTCTTTCTTCTCTGGTGAGCCTCTTCTGCATGTGCCGTGCCAGCATCTGCCGCTCTTGAATCAAAGCCTTCTTGCTGTTCACAGAGGAAATATTTTATCTTGAAATGCTCGCAGAATGTATATATTAACATGGATTGATCTGGAAATGAAAGGTAATATACCTCGAGGTGGATGTTATAACTTGTCCATGAACGATGGTACTGTTACCCCTGGATAACGTGTTCTTCAGAAGGGAAATCCGTCTGCTCTCCACTTCCATGTAAAAAGAATCTGCAGGATCACCATTAAAGAGCAGGAAGAAGTAGGTTCTGTGGACGAGTGAGACATCACAGGCATGCCAAAGCTCGATGATCCTGCTTTGCTTCCTTTTGAATTCTAGTGGCCATTTGGAAGCATTTTCTGCATCCTCTTGAATAGGATCCAGGCCAACATCTTTTACATTCTTTGTAGACACATCATCTTGCATAGCATCCAAGCCAACGTCTTTTACCTTCTTTGTAGACACATCTTCTCGCATTGCATCCAAGTCATCATCCTCCATGGTCTCTTCTGTTGTTTCTTGTGCCTGTCAACCATTCAAACCATAAAAAACATGAATGAGGAAGATGGAAGAAGAAGAAGAAGAATGCAATGGAGTGGGGGAAGAAGCTGGTCTACTACATCTAAGACATTGCAGACTTTTTATATTCCTGCTAGATTCGGCAAGGACATTATGCATCAGCAAAACATTCAATTATTCCACAGTTATCTTGCAAAGGCTTCGTCCTTGGCAGATAAAATAAGATGGTAAGGAGCTCATTCATTTAATATATAATTTCGCATCCCATAGCCTGAATATGAGCTAGTAAAAGGAATGAAGATGAAAGAAAATAAACACTCACCAAATCATCAGCCATGCACATCAATCCCGCATCTGAGTTTCCAACACTGGCAGTCCTCCAATCAGGTGAAGTTCCAACACTTCCCTCTTTGAGCTCATTAACAGCAAAACTGCTCATAGAATTCTCTGAGACATTTCTTGATAAACTTTTGATGTCATGATCATACTTCAATACAGGAAGTTTCTTTTGAAAACCCTCAGGTCTCCCAGTGAAATCTTTCTCAAACCCAATTAATGGTGTGCTCTCATTATCTTCTACCTTCTCGAAATGGGAATTCGGTGAGTTATTCATAAGCCTTGCTCTACAGCTTCTACTCCTGATAAAAAATCTCCTTGATTCAGACAGGCTTTCTTTCTGCAGCCATGGAGAGGGCTTTTCAGGAGACGGTATAATAAAAGTGGAATGCAAACCATTCAACTCTTTCTGTTCCTTCAATGGGGGCGACTTTAATTCTTGATCTGCTCTTTCATCATTTACGATCATCGTTAAACCTAAGGTATCCGTTTTTATATCTAAAGAAGGCCTATTAGATTCTTCAAATCTGCATGGCCTAGACTCAGACATCTTCGAATTTGAATATTGTTTTGTAGTTGGCTCTTCCACTTCAACGCATTGCACTTCCTTCCAATGACCATCAAAGTTTTGATTAGCTCGTTCTTTGGCATCCTTTTTCTCATGTAGACCATTTCCTACAAAGTTAGAGGTTTTAATTGAATCCTCCGGAGATAAATTTTCTGGAATAAAACTCTCTTCAAACTCTGGGAATTGGATGAAGGTTGCTTCAGAACTTCTGCTACTTCGCTCATCTGAACATTGAGATGCATCAAAAGATCTGGCACCAAGGTCTAGGGAGGGAGGATCTTCCGAAATGAGTGAATAAGATACTGAATTGTCAGATCTGAATGAATCCCGCACTCGCAATTTAGGGTAGTGATGATCTTGGTCTGGCTGTATGGGGACGTGCGGAAATCAGATTTGGATAGTAAAGGCACATTGAGATAGAGTTGGAAGCTTGAACTAGAAATTTTATTTTTTATTTTTATAGTACTAGAAAAAATTCTAAGAGTAAAAAAAAAATGCAAACCCATACCGTTGAAGCTCTGTCACCTTCAGACGATTGCAGTAGATTCTCGACCTGAGACTGAGCAAGATCAAGTTGCTGAGTCAGCTCCGCGACCTCTTTCATTAGCTGCAAGAAAAGGGGTGTTAAAATTCAAAATTTAGCTAGTAAGTACACCGACAAACTTCTCCATGAAAATGCATCTAACGATGCTAGCACATGCTTGGGATATGAACTGATGGTTGAATTTCAAAATGCCAAAAATTACCAATATTTGTTTCAAGTTACATGAGAAAATTTGTTGGAAGACAAGAAAAGACTGGTTGGAAAGTGGGGCAATTACAGGCCTACTTCCATGTAAAGTTCAATGAAGTAGCAAACTACTTTCTGCTCTAGCTAAACTCTCCACAAATGTTCACAAGAATAAAGAATATAAGATGATGTCATGCAACAGAAATCAAAAATCAGAACCTGAATTTCTGAGGTTTAAATCCACATTGCATTCTGAGTTTATGATACATAAATAATGTATGGAGGTTTCAAATGATAAGTCTCTAATTCATGTAATATGCAGAAGATGATCGACATATCGAGAGCCTAAATTAATGAAAGTTGGAGCAATGTCTTGATATTTTAATGTGCAGGAGCAGGACTCTAATTGTGATATTAAAGGAGTTCAAATGTGATACTTGGAGACTGTACCCACCTTTTCAATCTGAAGGTCTTTTTCTATCAGAACCGCCATGGAATCTGGCGCGACAGAATCTGGTCGAGTGTTTTTTAACTCACTCTCCAATCTAGTCAATTCTCTTTGGAGTTGCTTTACCAGTGTTTTATCAGACACAACTACATTGACCTGTGCATTGGTTGTCACTTCCTTAGCACAGCTTGCGAACAAAAGTGTGTTTCTAGATTGTTCGACATGGCTTCGTGCAGGGCTCATGGTACAGATGATGGCAGTCCTAGCATTGCCCCCTAAAGAGGACTGCAATATTCGCGTCAGCTTTGAATCTCTAAAAGGAATATGCCCATTTCTTCCTTTGCTGCATCAATCATAAAGCAGGATGAATTAGAAAAGGCATTGGCAACTCAGTTTATTATACGTCAAGACTCATGCACAGCCTAATGAATTAAAGGGAGAAGGGAATAGGAATTCATAAAAAGAATAGAAGATTACATACACTGTTTCTATGAAAAAATTAGACGGGGTGCTTCTGAAAACACCATGGAAACTGATATGATATGTCTAAAATATTCCAAAATTGTAATATATTTACTGCACGATACACACATCTTGACTGCTCTATGGAATGCCAAGTTACAGGAGTATATTATCTACAACTTCATGTACTAGTAGGGAAATGATATGGTTCAATTTTATTTTGTAAACTTATGTTAAACAACATCAGAGAAAGTGATGTAGCGCAGAAAAAAAATACTAGAGGAAGAGCATAGCCCTGTTTTGTAATGAATTCATGAAGTATAGCCCCAGGATCTAACGTCTAGAAAAATACCACAGACCAAATCGGCTTAACTCAGATGCTTGCGGTACTATTCCACCACTGTTAACAAAATTCTGAGTATTACTGAATTCAAAAACTCAAATAAGCCACACGTCCTAACCTTAGCTTACGGATAACAGTTCCCAGTGTCAGTAGACTACGATTTATGTGGCAACCTTCTTTCAACCTCATGCCAGCTGATAATGACTGAGAAGCACGCTCACTTCCTGCTAGATCAACAAAGTTCTGTGCAGAATAGAATAATCGTTACACATTGTTGAGTCAGTCTTACCATCTAAACCAGAGATCGAGAAACTTTTCACAACACATACCACAGTGGAAGCGAGAGTGCTGGACTTGTAATGGCCTAAAAGCTCACGTGCAGAACTTTCAATTGTCTGGCATATGCATGTAATCAGTAAACCTTTTAATAAATGATTATCAAGTAGTGATAACTTGAAATTTCACGTTGAAATGAATATCCAGTTTTACCAGCCTCAGAATCTGATGAGATCTAGAACTTGCTTCATTAAGGGAGGTCTCCCCTATTTGTCTCTGAGCTGCAAAATCAACAGGATGCTTGAGTATGCAGTGACAGGTTTTGTAGTGAAATCAACCTTAAACTCAGGAGCATGGCTGCCAACGAGCTTGTTTAGCTCGACAGGCATCCATGCCCCCCTCTCCCCAAGAGATCCTGGATTCAAGTTTCACCATTGGAAACCGAGAAAAAAACCTTAATAGGCATAACTTACCTTCACAGACAGATAGAAGTTCTTTAAAATGATTCCAGTCCCTTATCGTTTCCTCTGTGAGCCTCTCCACAACAGTGCCTCTCTGTTAATAAAGTTAAATGTTACTGAAATGAAGGGGAAAAAACATCAAGCAATTCTTCACCTAAAAATGAAAATCACCTCTGGATCATCTAGAAGTCGGAGAGGAGTTGTATCTGTACTTAGGAGGTCTCTGACGGATTCGTTGTAAATCTCCATGGCAGAGAACTTCAAAGTAAACTCTCTTTCCTTGTGCTATAAAGGTGGTGATGGGGGGTGACAATAAAATATTTTCATTGATCAGGGAACATCAAAGGAATACAATAAATGCAGGATTTAGAGTAATGAAAGAAACCTGTATCGAGTATTTTCATTACCTTCTCTACATAGTCATATATATCTGCTACAGTGTACTCAGTAATTCCACTCATAGTGTAGGTTTTTCCACTACTGGTTTGTCCATATGCAAATACACTTGCTGAAGAAATTCATCATTGTAAGCCAAAAAAAAATAATAAACACAAATATGAAGGTGAAGGTGAAATTCATGAGAGATGAAATAATGAGCGAGTGAAAAAAGGAGGTTGAACTCACAGTTTATACCACTGACGACTGAAAGAGCAACTTCCTTGGCTCCTTCTCCATAGACTTGCCTTGTCGAGCAACCAGGTCCAAAGACTCTATCTAGAACCAACAAATCAAAGAAACAAAATGGATGGGATGAGAAATTGAAAACATTCTGTATGAACTATGAAAAGGGAAAACAGAATTAAAGACAAAACCACATTGCAATTTCAAAAATAACAAGAAGGTTCAAACAAAACGTTTCTTATACAGCTGGATAGAGTGATTTATACACTGATAGATGACAGCAGATGCGGTGAAGATTTATAAACGTTTCTTATAAATCATTTGTGATAATCAACAGAAGTGCAGAAGGGCAGATGAAATTTGCAAAGAGAATAGAATCAAATCAAACTAAAAATGTGATAATCAATTTCTCACCAAATTTATAAGCTGTTGGGTACATGGACCGCTCCGACACTGAAAGGCTATTCCTGTATATGACAGTGTCATCATTGATGCATTCCCAATCTGATACATCATTCCTTGTGTTTTCCTTCTCATTCAAAGGCCGCAGCCGAACTGAAACCAGAATTTTCTCGTCACCACCACCACCACTCAGCCCCTTCACTTGCCCATCCGCATCTGCCACCCCAATCTCTCCCATTCTCTCCAAACAAAACTGAAAATCATACCATATGTAAAGAGGTCAATCTATCACCAATTGTCATATTCATATGTAAAGACCATGAATAATTATTTTGTCTCTCTTCTCTCCAGCTCTCACCCGACCACTCCCTTGTTTATTCGGTTAATGAAATATGCTTTGAATTTGCTTGATAAAACAATTTTGTTTGGCTCCCAGATAACATAAGGGCCACCACCAAAACTCAACAGCCACGATCATCTTAAATCTGACAAACTAATCATGGGTCATTTCTAAATTCACCGACATTTCGGGCTAGTTCCTTGTCTGAAGCAAAGAAACCCCATTTCTTTAATCTCCTATATTTCTCATTTAATAAAAGAAAGCATGGCCAAATACACAAGCCAATTCATCAGCTATGACATTGTTCATTTTGAGCCAAACAAATATTTTCTTATCTAATTAAAATACAAAGATATATGGAGTTTTGTCCTCCGGTCCCCTGTTACAGTCTGTCAAAAGCCTCCTCTCATGTTCTAGTACACACCGTTCTCATTAAAAAACAAACAAAATAAAACAAAACATGCCCCTTTAAAATAAAAACAGAATGCATTGGAACAGAGAACTTAGGATTTAACCTTGGAAATTGTGAAAGAATTGACTTACGGCTTTCTTTCAAGGAATGTTTTTGAGCTTTCTGAGAATCTTCAATGACTCCATAAATTGTCACTGGATTCTCAGATTGATCCTGCAACATCAAAAACTCTAAGCTTAATAACCAAAACCCACCAAAGATAGAATCTTAGAAACAAAACGCAAGAATTTAACTCCAAAAAACCAAACTTCTAGCGTCAAACAATCTTTTCCTTGCTGCATTGGCTTGAAACAATTCAAAACACAACGAAAAAGTTCTCAAAATGTTAAGCATTCTCTCACCTTGTGACTTTTGAAGGAAATGCGGAGAGAGAGGAGGAGGGAGAGATCAAGAGGACATAAAAATTGTGTCTTTACCTTTAAGGGCTATATTTGAGGCCTTAAATGCCAGATCTTTGAAGGTAAATGAATGGATTTTCTGAGTGGTGGTTATGGAGTCTAACTGGGGTGGTTAGTTGCTTTCATAAGTCGCTCTGTTCGATTTTATTATTAGCCTTTGATTTAAAACTACCGCGCTCATAAAAAGAAAACACACACCAAACGTCCAATTAATTTTTATCTGTTAACACGACTAATTCAGACATCTTAGGATGTTTTACCTATTTTGCTTAGTTATTAAGCCTTAATTAGGTGATTAGTTATTGCCTCTCACCACATTTGACAACTCCTCTACTTTTCATATATATATATATATATATATATATATTCTTTTTCTTACCAGGTCGAAAATGAAGTTCCACACTTTTTCTTGGAATTCAAATCCCGGATAAGAGGAAGAAATCCACTTAACATACCAGCCAACGTGTAGATTATGTCTGATTAGTGTCTTAAAATAAAAAACAAAAACATTTTTGGTTAGATAAAATAATAATAATATGTTTATAAACAGTTTTAAAATAAATTTATATCATTTCAATGAGTAAATACACACACACAAACGCTAGCAATCGCTGAATTCATTCCCCCCTCCCTCTCATTTCTCTTCTCAAAGAAATCCAATCTTTATTCCATTGAATTTCATGCTCCCTCTGTTACTATTTTTGAATTGCAAATCTAAAAAGCTGCAAACTTTTTATAATGAAAAGCATTTCAACAATTATATTTTCATTTAAAACAAACCTGGCTCCAAGAGAGGGGGAGGGACCATTCCATTAAAGAAGAAGTATATTTAAAGAGTAACAATTTTTCAATTTCCATTGTTATAATCCTCCAAAGAATCCGATCCACACACACACTGGCAGCAAGTCGTCTAGATGTTTCAGTCAGCATTGAATTTCTTTCATTCCACAGTGAGACAAAGAAAAAGCTGCCACAGGAAGAAAGTGGGGACTGTTTTGACTAAAAAAATGAAATTGTGCAGCACCCCATGTGTTGAGAGAAGAAAATTGCTTCATTTTCGTCCCTTGCTTGCTTGAATGAAGAAAAATAATGTCCACCTTCCACGAAACAACTTTTGATAAAGAGAACCAAAATTATAAAAACCACCTAGATTGTGGGGCTACTCCTATATATATATTTGCTATCCTTCTTTCTTTTCCCAAATCTTGTAGAAGTGCAGTTCGTTCTATTTTTTTAGTGTTTTTAAAAGTATATTTATGTTGAAAAAATATTAAATTATGACTTTACAGATAATTATCATAAAGAAAGCTTCCAAAAGATGTGTATTCTATAGAGTGAGCTTCACATAATTTTGTCAATTAATTATTGTCATCTTTTTATTAATCTATAGAAAGATGTCTCGTCTCTAGCTCTCACACCATGTGAAATGGGTCAAGGCAGAGAGATTTAAGACGATTTTTAAAAGAAAAAGGAAGATATAAATCCATGCATGGGAGATAGCAGACGAATTAAGAATAGCCCGGAGCACATGATGGAGACTTTTCCACGATGACTTTGCAACCAGCAACCAAACTATCCATCTCACCATAAATTCCCCCTCTTCCTTTAAAATTCAAGCACATAATTTATTTATTTTATTAACATCGATACCTGGATCAACTTGTCTGTATCTTAATTAATCCTATAGATCCTGAAATTAACGATCATATAAACTTCTAATGATTATCATATTAACAACCACAAAACTTAAATTTAAAATAATAAAAAAATCAAATTTTTTAATCCCAAGTTATTATTACCCGTAGCCCACATCTTTAACATCAAATTTTGTCAAAATGATGATTAAAGATGGGTGTGCGATGCCTCGTAATTGAAAATCCAGCTAACTTGAGATTTGTGGTAGATATATGTCTCTCCATTAAATTGAATCCAAAATTTAATAAAAAGATTGAGGTGAGTGATTAACAAATAATTTGAAGTGACTAACCGAGTTGACAGAAATTAGGGTTATTAAATTTTAAGGTTATAGTTTTAAACTATAATAAAATAATTAATTACTATAGATTGCCCACTTTAGAGTTTAGATGATGAATGTTTAATGTGTTGGGTTTCTGATGATTTTAAAGTCGGTTTGTTTTTGCGGTGCACCGCACAAATAAACAAAGCCTTGGAGAGTGTTCTTGACCAGTAGGGTATACTAACCCAGAAACAGACAGGAAACACGATGCAGATTCTTGGGCAATCGATTTGTTTAATGGAACCATCTTTAACTCGCAACCAACCACCTGGGAAGTGGAACAGGTAGCCATAGATTTGCACATGCAAAGAAAGTGCAAGGCAAGCAGGCCAATTTATGTCTGGAAATAACCAAACTAAAGTATTTTCTCTTAAACAAAGGTTGGGCAACATGGCAAGTATTTTTTTTCTGATACGAGAAAACCTCATCTCTAAAAACACATTTTATGAGACTAAGTTGTTACAAGAGGTGCACACCTTAACTTGAACTCAAAATTTATTATGCAGATCACAGGTTATTTGTCATTACGCCGCTAACATGACAAGTTTTGCTAAGCGCCATTTACATTATCATTTGTCCTTGAATACTATTTCTGAAAAACCTCATTCATTTTTTTCTCTCTTTTTCAGGCCCGTCAGCAATTGTTTTCAGTGCATTCTACTCATTATTATTTATGCAGGTTTTTGGGCTGAGTGTGGCTTAATTATACACTTTGTAGCATAATTAAGTAGAGAAACCTGGACCGGGGGAGACTTTTCTGCATTAACCTTCTCCTGTGCCAAATATTGTTGCTGAGATTTGGATGTTATCCCCTCCTTACGTCCACTTACCTCCCACCTTAATTGTGTCTATTAGCTCTGGTTCGAGCATGGACACCAACATTATAGTTTGCAATTTGTGGATATGTCCTCAAGCTTCGCCCATCCTGTTCCTGCCTTGTGCATGACATGGTTGTAAAATTTCTTAGCCCACCAATGAATGCAATCTAGTTTGTATCCTCGTTCAAAAAGGAAAGAAAAAAAAACTGAGCTCTTGAAGGCTTAATGGCACGGACTCTCTTGTTGTTATATAGTTATAAGAAGGCAGCCGCACGGGAAAAAACAAGTGATGCAGTGAAGGAGAGTTTCATATAGAAGGGAAATGTATATATAAAGAATAAATTTTGATTATATGGGGGAAAAAGAAAATCTGAGCTGCTAGATATCTCATCTGGGGCCATAAATTAATCATGATCAAGGCTTTTTGATGACAGTCGATGTCTGCAATGGTGATATTGAACGTCCGGAATTGTATTGTTTCAACCTCAAGAAAATTATCTATGGATCGTGATGAAGTCCTGAACACTTAACGAATTAATTGGGTTTTTCCATGATTGAGATCTTGGTCTGATGTTGTGGCTAGACTTGACACTGGTTCAATGGGTTGATGATGTCACTTCCATGAAATCAGGCTGAACAAAAGCATCAGGATTCAAACAGAGAATATTTTCATTTTTCAAAATTGTTCGAATTTACCTTGGTTCCCACAACGTAGCTAGTCCCTTGCTGGATGGTGGGTGTATTGCTGTTCATCCTTTTATCGAGGATCTCGCAGTTTTTTTGTTCGATATCAATTCAAGATACAATGGTTCATAGAAGACTTAAAATGTAGGAGTCCCTCACATCATTTCAGCACCGCAGTTAAGTATGCAAGAGGCAAATTTGTACCTCGTATTGTTCATGGATTGGATGAGACTATGCTTGGATCGCCTCTTGATGACGACTTCACCATTTCATACACGTCTCTTTTGGATGAGAGAAAGCAACACATTTTGCCAGATTTTCACCTTCGCGCGACGTTGAGCACTTCGTGAAAACTCAAACTTCAGGTATTTTACTCGCCTGTGCACATTCAAGTTGGCCTACGGCAACTTATGTCAAAATTGTATTGAATAGGAACTGAATGCCCTTTCTTCTTGAGTGTCTTGTCTCTTAAATAGACAATAAACCTAGCTACAAATTAGGGCTAAGTATGAAAGCATAAGTGTTCTACTAAAACACTACTATCTATAACTCATAATTACTTTCCTAATTAATACATAATTGATTCCCTTGACATCCCCCCTCAAATTGATGCTAGTCGATCAAGAAGCATCAATTTGTCAACTAAATAGTAATATCAGTCCGGCTAAGATAGCCTAAAGGAAGCAAGCCCAAAAAACAAAGGAGAGAGCCGAAGGTGTCACTGCAAACCAGAAACAGAGTAGTAAACCCCACTCATCCACCACGACAACCACCGAAACAGAAAACCCACGAAGTCGATGACCACCGACAGTGCCAACACACCAAAAAAATTGTCCTGCCACACAAGGATTAAAAAAAAATCTTCGTGTGTCAACAGACCCAGCCACAACCAAGAATCACGCCAGAACAGAAGAGAACCGACGCTACAATCACACGAGAGCCTTGTTTCTAAAAAATACAGCCCAGAAACCAAGACGATGCCGAGGGGCTGTTCTCCGACCAAGCCACAACCAAAGAATACACCATAAGTGTTGAAACAGATGTATTTAGGAAAAATATAGTCAAAGATACCGAGAGCCATGGACAGCACGGGGAGGGGGCTGCAGCTGCCAAGGGGGCTAGCTACTGCAGCCCCTTAAACAAAAAAAATTAGGGTTTCCTTTGTGTTTTGGATTTTGGCTCTGATACCATGTCAAAATTGTATTGAATAGGAACTGAATGCCCTTTCTTCTTGAGTGTCTTGTCTCTTAAATAGACAATAAATCTAGCTACAAATTAGGGCTAAGTATGAAAGCATAAGTGTTCTACTAAAACACTACTATCTATAACTCATAATTACTTTCCTAATTAATACATAATTGATTCCCTTGACAACTTAGTTACCTGTGACAGTCACTCAAATCTCAGTAATGTCAATGATGTATAATGTTTGTCAGGAGGGCAAATATCTATGGTAGAAAAACTTGTTAGGTTATGCCATTTCAGTTTAATGATTTTCTCCTAACCATTCTGTCATAAGAGTATGTGTTAATCTATGATTCTGTTCCCGTGAGTAAGATCTGTTGAAATATTATTCTTTCTTTTTCTGCGGGATTCTTTCCTCAACTGGTGCTTTTTGACTTGCCTTTCTTAATATCTATATATATATATTAGGAAAGATCGATTATAGGAACAAATCATATGTTACCGTTATATGGTAATTATAGCAGCAATATGACAGACAGAATAACGTGATTATAAGATCAGAGTTGTTGATCCTTTACTATATGTATTTACCTGAACTCTTCATTCAAAACAGTGAAATAAAAACTCTTCTTGTTATGTGAATTAAACTTTGTTATGTGAATTAAACTTGGTATCAGAGCTTCATTGACTTGACGGTCACAAGTTTGAATCTCACCATCCTCATTCTATTTGATAAAAATTAAGCAAAAAGTAATGTGGTATTCTGCAAGTTTCATGCCCAAAGAGATTTCACTTGAGAATATGTGTTAAAGAATAATATAAATCATATTCTGGGATCTCACCCAATAGCTCAAGTTTTTACGTGAGATAGTTCCTTTACATAACAATGTAGACTTCCATATAGACTTGAAACCTCTGGTAACAAAGGTTTATTAGCAAATATAGTGATCATGTTGTTTTTGTTCTTTTCTATTGATTAAGTTTAACGGAGCAGCTCTTTCTCAAGAACCATATTTGGCGTGACGTTGAACTCTGCATCCTATTTTGTTTGCTTGAATTCAATTTCCAAGCTCTATTCCTATTCAGGGAAGCATCAAATTTGAAATATCTTGATGGCTTTGTCAGCAGTACTTCTCTGATCTTTTCTTCTTCTTCTTCGTTTGGTGTTAAGCAAATTTATTGTTTTTATTTCCAGGCTCTCTATTCGTAGCCAATATGAGATCCTGTTTTTCACTATTTTGAGTTTCTGTAACGTGTTATTCAAACATTTTAAGTACTATAAGAGCTTTGTAATCTGATCCTGTTCTTTGAAAACAAATCTGTTATTTGTCCAACCTTTAGGTGTAAGCCTGCAGTAAAGGTGTCGGCATTGGAAGGTAGCTTAGTTTGCTTTGGCTAAATTTATTTGTCAATGGACTTTCCAGTGTACTAATTGATCATGTGCTGTATCTTATTCCATTTTTGCTTTAGTTTAGGGGGATCCATGCTCTTAAAACCACTTGTTTTGGTATTACTTAAATCAGTGCTCAATAACGGGCTCAGATCCTTGTGTTTCTTTGAATATGATTAATTATATCTGCAGAATTCTGTTAGGATTGTGATTTTGAGAAAGCTTTACTGGTTTGTGACATTCCCAATTTATGGATTGTGGTGGCAAGGCCAAGTCTTCTGAATGGCTGGCTCTGTCCATAAACCAGATTGCTGGGCGTAAACGAATAGCCTTCCTCCAATTATGCTGCTTCTGAATTGGAATTAGTGGGGTAAGATTGATAGATTTTAATCTATGAGGGTAAAAGTAGAACATTAGTAAATCTACGAAGGGCAGAAATATAGTTCACCCAATAAAAAAATCTCCAAGAAATATACTTTCCCAGTTCACTATATCTACCATGCAGTAACACTGAAATCGTCAGCTATAAGGAGCTAGCCTCCATTTGAATGAGGAAATCATGCCGAGTGTCTGTAGTGTAGCTACTGGCCAAAAGGCTAATCTCACCGCCCTTTCCAATTGTGTGATGGATATTTTGCACCGAATGTTAAAAATGACAAGGTAATTTGGTGAGAGGAAACATCAAAGAAATTTCAAGTTTTTGGAAGTTAGTAGTTTCGGACAAGAATTGAAGGGTAAAGGCATCTTCCATCCTCAAATCATCGCTTTATGGAGAAAGAAGGTTCTCCTCAAGATCATATTTGGCTCTTGATTACCATACCATTTGCCCCCCTCTCTAGCTCAACTTGCTTCAAGAACATCAAGTAAGCCAAAGTTAATATTCCAGCATCCAAATAGGAGAATCCTGAATACCCTATGATTTGAAACCAACTGACCACTGTGCATAAAAAGCTTGGCCATTGCTTTCAATAATCACTTTTGTTGGAGGATTGTAACACCAAATATCTAGCATGAATTTTGTTTGCAGGAAATCCAGGTTGAGTTCTGAATGATAAATAGCCAGCAAATACAGAACAAGTAAAATAATTTTGTTGAAAGGAAATAAAATAGTCATAACTGATATGGGATATTGGTATAATTGAATTCCAAGTTGAGGGATTTAGTGTCAGTTTGGGACTGCGGCCAACTGCGCAGTGAAGAGGAGAGCACATATATCATATTTGCATAAGCAATGGCAGTGAATGGCGTTGGCTCAATTCCTAGCATGCATGATAAGTTGTGCAACCTCCAAGGTTTTTCCATTTTGTGGAATTGAGTAACTGATATAGATTACAGTTTACTCCATATTTAGCTGTCATGGAGGCTAAAAGATGGTGTTGATCTGAATACTGATTGGGGAGAATCTGCCAGGAAAGTTCCTCGCCCATTTAAGGACAGAAAATCCAGCGTAAATTTGAATTCAAAGTAAATAGATATCTCCACGATGCTGCTTTATAAAAGGAGCTTTGCTAGTTATGTGTTCATGCATACAAAGAGAGTAACAAAACTTGAGTGAGCAATAAAAAAAAACTAAGGTAGAGATGACAATTGAGATTGAGGAAGCAAGCAGCTATGGGGCACTTCCCCTCCTCTCACTGAATCACGTATCATTGATGTGCAGATCAGTGTGGGCTTCAGCAAGGTTTTATGAGGATGTTTTGGGGTTTGTTCACATCAAACGCCCCTCTTCTTTCAATTTCAATGGAGCTTGGTTAGTTTATTTAATCCTGCATTTTTAGGCATTGAATATACCTTCACTGCTTCCTTTAACAAGAACTG
Organism: Salix caprea; assembly: GCA_964035475.1. Classification (NCBI taxonomy): domain Eukaryota; kingdom Viridiplantae; phylum Streptophyta; class Magnoliopsida; order Malpighiales; family Salicaceae; genus Salix; species Salix caprea. The sequence goes on along the minus strand of OZ037756.1, from coordinate 13,852,114 downwards.
ACTGAATTGTCTGATTTAATGCAGGCTGTACAATTATGGCATTGGCATACATTTGATCGAGAACCCATCAATTGATGAGCTTGACACCATTGTCGAACCGCGTCCGATTAACCCCAAGGATAATCACATGTCCTTCCAAGTAAGATTTGTGGATTCAAAACTTGAGATACTAATGGTGGTGATACTAATGACAGGGCTTTGTTTTGTGTTCAATAGTGTACTGATGTTGGCCTTGTCAAGAGGAAGCTGCAAGAAATGGGAATGAGGTATGTGACAGCAGTGGTGGAAGAAGATGGGATCAAGGTGGATCAAGTGTTCTTTCACGACCCAGATGGGTACATGGTTGAAATCTGCAACTGTGACAACATCCCAATCCTTCCTCTGTCATCCTGCCCATTCAAGCCACCAAGATCAGGAAGTTTCAAGAAAGCAACACCAAGTAGCTGTGGATTCATGGAGAATGTGATGATGGAGAGCTTGAGCATGGATATGATGAACATCTCATTTTGAGTGGCAAAAAGAGTGATCGCTGATCACATGTTCAAGTTCTTTTTGTCTGTTAAAAAATATTATTGTCCTTCTGCAAATGTATTTTATTGTAGGTCCTGAATGTTAAAGGGTCTAGTTTCTTGGGTGATGATGAGTGAGTATTTTGGTTATTTGGTACTTAATGTGTAATAATCACAACTGTGAGATTGAACAAGATGTAATCTTTCTGTAAAAACCCTGAGCCAAGATGTGGCTTTTGCATTTGGAAGTGCAAATATCTGCTGTAATCATAAGTTTTTTCAAAGAAAATTTCTGCGATCTGTTCTGTATTGGATTCTGTCCGTAGAGCTAGACTGAGCTCCTTTGTTGCATGGAAAATTCTTGTTTTGAGTTACAATTTATTTTTTGTTTTTCGAAGCAGTTTTTGTGAGAAAAAAACTATATTTTTAAAATATTTTTGAATGATTTTGAAATTACCAACCCACTTCAAACCCCAGCCCAATATTCACTGTCAAAGCCTAGGAAATCATTGAAGTTCTTCCATGACCTCATCACACCCCTAAACTTTTAATTTTTAGGCTACTGAAAATCTAGAACCACCTAATGAACAATGGAATCTACAGAACCTGTAAGGTACAAGATTTTGATAGGAGATGTCGTTACCTTATGAACGGCTAGGTTTCAAAGAAAAACAAAAGCTACTTAAAGAGATGGACCCCATGTCAGATATCAAACTGGTGGGCAAGAATAATCCTCAAAAAAATACCCCACTGCCTGTGAAATTTGTGGCCACAGAGAATGAAACAAAGCTTGACAAAACATAAACTAAGAAAAAAGAGAAAACCCTCCATTTCTTTAGGTGTGCACTTATTAAAACCACCAGTATCATCTCTTGTTAGAATCTCTCCAGGCCCCTCTCTACCCCCAGTTTATGCCCCTCTATTTCCATAACAACCAACAACCAAAACATTAACGCTTGATAGACAAATAAAAATCAAATATTCCATCATTTTGCACGTAGATTTAGTGAAGTTGTGTCTTGTTGTGGTGTTTGATATCTTTATTGAAAGAACCTGTACGTGAATCCTTTTTATCGCTGCTTGATTTTGGAGAAATGAGAGTGAGAGAGAATTATGCGTACCCTTTGTGACGCCTGTGAGGGTGCTGCTGCTATTGTCTTCTGTGCTGCTGATGAGGCTGCACTCTGCCTTGCCTGCGACGAGAAGGTATACATGCTTGGCTTGCCCTTCAACTCTTCTTTATTATGACTGCATTGGTTTTAATCTTGATATTGAAACATGAAAGTAATTTATCTTTCTAGACTTGTAGTGGGTTTTGGGGGTGTTCTATTTGTTGGGCCAATTGAGTATTTTTTGTCTTGCTTTTGATACGGAGAACTTCAATTTCACTTAAGACCATTAAAAGAAGTGTGAAAAGATAGGATTTTTAGAAGTGTGATTTATGCCTTGTGCTTGAAAGTGCCTAAAGATAGGAGCTTTTTGATTCTGACAGTGTTGTTACTAGGTTAAGAAAGTGTATAAAGCTTGTCCTTGAGTTGAAATTCGAATTTGACAGTGTTACTCCTCCCCCAACTCATATAGAGAATTTCGGAATTTGACATTGGACAAGATTGTTGGTGAACATCTGCTAGTGAAGCTTTAATCTGTTTATTGGATTGACAGGTCCATATGTGCAACAAACTTGCTAGCAGGCATGTGCGAGTGGGTCTGGCGAATCCCAGTGACGTTCCTCGCTGTGACATATGTGAAAATGCACCTGGTATGCAGTTTCTTTTTCATCTATTCTCCTCTTCTGGTAGGCTGAATCATTCATTAATCTGGCATTTTGGAGAAGGGTTTGAGCTTTGTTCTTATGTTCTCTGCTTCCAAACATGCAGCTTTCTTTTACTGTGAGACAGATGGAAGTTCCCTTTGCTTGCCTTGTGATATGACTGTTCATGTTGGTGGTAAAAGGACACATGGGAGATATCTTTTGATGAGACAAAGAGTTGAGGTTTGTTATTGGTTCCTGCGGAAAAATCCAACAATTCTCTTCCTGCTATGTGAAATTCCTTTAAAATTTGAACCTTTTGAGTTTCTAAATAGTTTCCAGGGGATAGACCTCAGCATGAGAACACACCCTCGCAATCTATGGATCCAGGGGAGACAAGGAAGGAACAGAATCAGCCACCAAAGACAACAGCAGGAGAGAAGCGACAGAATCGCCAGGTTTCTCCAGTTCCAAGGTCAGTCAATAATTCTGATGGAAATGGCAAGGTGGAGAAAAAGATGATTGATTTGAATATGAAGCCTCAACGAATTCACGAACAAGCTTCTAATAATCAGGTTACTGTATTCTCTCATCCCTGTGCCTGAATTTCATCTTATTATCATAATCAGCTTCTTAGTGAATCCAACAAGAACACCTTGTTTATTTGCACTAATTAACCTGATAACCTTTGGCTTAAAAACATGATGTTACCTAATAATGTGTTCTATTCTCCAAGAATTCTACCTGAGTTTTCTTAACCTCTTTACAGGATCTATAATATTACTGTGTTAATGGAGTTATTGCAAAGCTGAAGGCACGGTTCCTCTGCCATCAGAGAGATGGACAGGAACAGGGTTTCCTCTATAATATTACTATTGTAGCTTAGTTGTTCAGACCAGCAACGGACAGTATCCACATCTTCATCTGCAAAAAAAGACAGAATCAAGAGCAGCTGACAGCTTTGTGGTTGTGTTTGAGATATTTTTCTTCCCATGCATCCCTATTTCCAAGTCTCTGATAGTCGCAGAAACGGCATTGTAAGAAATTTCTTTCAAGTCTAGAGAATTTGGTAAACTATTTCAGATTATTGCAGATGCAAGTTTCCAGCTGTTCTTAGTCTTGATTTTGGATGGCGACACCTTGTTTTTGAAATCAGACTTCTGGTTCATATCACAACGCAAATCGATAGATCTAAGCTCGCTGGATTACAAGGACACCTCTTGTCTTCTTTGTATGTGTTGAAGAACAATAATCAGTTTATTAATCATGTTTTTAATTGAAAAAATTCATTAATTATGGTAAAATAAACCCAAATTTATTAGATAGTTCGGTTTAGCCAAGAAAAAAAAATCTAATATGCTTGGATTAAACTATATGTTGAGCCTGAAATAATATAAATACATCAAGTTATTAGACTCAATGTATTTAAATTCAGCCAAAAAAAAAACATTCATCTCAACTTAGACCATGTTTTATTTTAGATCCATCTCATGCAAGGTTTTTTTTATTATTATTATAGTTAAAAATAGAAAACTTTCTATATTATATCAATTTTAAATTTGAAAAATATCAATAAAAAAGGTTAAAAGTTCTATAAATAGATCACTTCTTGGTTTGTTTAATAAAATCATACATATTGATTTGATTATTCAAAGCTTAACTTATATTTTATTTTATTTTCAACTAGTTTAGAAATTAGCCCGATTAAATTTAGATTAATAGATCACCGATCAAACATGAGTGACAACCAAATGATCTATTCTGAGTATTTTTTTTTAATTATTTTTTCATAACATAATATTATTGATTTTTTTATCAATTTTTATTCAAAGCAATCTCATTTCTTCTTTTATTTTTTTGTTGTTGTTTTGGTTTTAATTTGAGTTTACCGGTAAATTTACTAACTTATCTAGTGCATCTTTAATATTGTATTTTGAAAGTATTTTTAAAATAAACAGGATTTTTTTTATTTTTAATTAATTTTTTTATGTTTTTAATTCATGTATTAATATCAAAATAATTTTTAAAAAATAAAAAATATATTATTTTAGTATATTTATAAACAAAAAATCATTTTAAAAAATAACAACATCAAATCTTCAAAGACCAAATACTTATCAAATCTGCCGACCGGTATGATTAAATGACTTTTTGAAAGTGTGATTAAAAATGTATTAAAATAGTATTTTTTATTTAAAAATATATTAAAATAATATATTTTTTTAATTTTTAAAATTATTTTTGATATTAATATATGAAAATAATATAAAATACCAAAAAAATTATTTAAAGTAAAAAATAAAAATAAAGTTTTTAATTTTTTTTTAAATAGATGAAAATCAACGATAACAAGCCAAGCCTTAAATATTCTCCATGTTTCAAAGAAACAACACCAACAAGAAGAAATGACGACATTGAAGCTAGTGTTTATTTCTTTGCTGCTCTTATCAGTAGCATCTCACGCCTCTCTCGCTCTTAGAACGCAGCTTCACAGCTTGTCTGAAAGCAGCAACAGCAATAATTACTTGACCACTCAAGAACTCTGGTTCAATCAAACCCTTGATCACTTTTCTCCATTTGTATTTCCTCTCTCTCTCTCTCTCTCTCTCTTTTCTTTTAACTTTGATGTTTATGCTGAAATGGAAACTGGGCTTCGTGTTTATTATTAAAAAGCTCCTTTTTCTTTGTTGAATATTTCAAGTTTGACCGTTGATGACATATTTCAATAATCTAATTTTACTTGGGAAAGTGTGATATTTGGGTTCTTGTAATTGTTGAATGTGTAAACTAATTAATAGTCTAGTGATGTTAATATGTGATTAAATGATTCGTATAGTGTGGAATTGTGAGATATAGTTGAAGTGATGTTAATGTGTGATTGATGATTTTGCTCATTTAAAGTTGAGGTTTTGAATAAAATTACGTATGGTTTTGAAGAATATGATATGGGTTTTGAAAGATTGGCATTGAGTGTAAGGTTTGTTTGGTATTTGCAGGATCATCACAAGTTTCCGCAAAGATACTACGAGTTTCTTGACTACTTCAGGATTCCTGATGGACCCATATTTTTGGAAATTTGTGGGGAGTCTTCGTGTAACGGGATAGTCAATGACTACATCAGTGTAAGTTTATAGTAGCTCTTAAGTAGCATTAAAGGATGTTTTGGTCAGTGCTTGATTATGTTTATAGGCAATTTTTAAAGTTCATTGCGAAATAAATGAAGTGAAAATTATGGGTGTTTGTCATTGTTGTCACCATGATAAGATTTGGTTTGAAAATTCATCTTGTGGTGTTCTTGGTATAGTAAGTGATGAAAACTTAAACTAGAACTTGTTGCCTTGTATAGGTTTTGGCGAAGAAGTTTGGAGCAGCTGTTGTTTCACTTGAGCATCGTTACTATGGAAGAAGTTTGCCTTTTGAATCAACAACAACAGAGAATTTGCGATATCTTTCATCTAAACAGGCGCTATTTGACTTGGCTGTTTTCCGTCAGTATTATCAGGCAAGTTGTCGAGCAATGTCTTCAACATTTTCTTTGAATCAAATTTTAGTTATAGGTGAATGAAACCTGTATTGAGCCTCATTTTCCTTTGATAGCAGCCAATCCAATGCCAAGAAAAAGTACAGAGTCATAGTTGTGGAATTAATCTAGTCCTGTTATTTCCCTTCACTGTGATCAAAATGTAACAAACAATGCTGCATTCTTTTCTAGATATTTATAGCCTTGAGTTATCTTTCTAATTCACTTTTTAACAATACATAATTCCAAGCATGCAGACAAACCCATGTGTAAAAAAATAATAAACATGCATGTGTCTGGATACCTGAATCAGATATTGACATGTCTATGTGAAGTTCCTTGGAAGTATGTCGAAGCAAAAGCCTGAAATGTAGAGAAATAATGCTATTTCTTTCTTATGTAGATTTCCTTGTATATAACAGGGAAACACTTTCGTGTATTTATATGTTTAACCTGTCCTGGTAGTTTTCATAGTGGCTCTTCATATGCAGGAATCATTAAACCTGAAGCTCAATAGAACAAGTGTTGAAAATCCTTGGTTTGTTTTTGGTGGTTCATATGCTGGAGCTCTCAGTGCATGGTTTCGTCTTAAGTTTCCACATTTAACATGCGGGAGCCTTGCAAGTTCTGCAGTTGTTCTTGCTATTCAAAACTTCACGGAATTTGATCAGCAGGTACAATGTTGATTGAAATCCTGTAACCACGTCCTAATCCATGCCTGTGCTTTTAGTTTGATTCTCTGAAGTGTGTGGAGTTTTGGATAATGCTAGGGGTACTTAAAATATTTGCAAAACCGTTTTTAAGTGATGTGGCATTTGTTACAAGGTTTTCAAATCATGGAATGTGAATCTTATCAAATTTAGCAATGCAATGATAATTATAAAATGTATTAACTAATGAATCACCAACCATGCATTGCCATATCATTTAGCAAAACAAACTTAGTAATAAATAAATTATCTCTTGCATTATCATTTTGAATTTTAATTCTTTCTGTTTGGATATGTTTCCTCATCTTGAGAATTTTTCCCTGATGATATCTTTAATAAAAGACCTTTCTTGTCCCTGTCAATTTTTTTAGATTGGTGATTCAGCTGGTGCTGAATGTAAAGCTGCACTACAAGAAACTACTAAACTTGTTGAAGAAAGGCTTGCATCAAATAAACAAGCAGTGAAGACATTGTTTGACGCAGCTGAGGTTTATTTTATCTATCCATATAATAATTCATCATGCGACAATCCGGCACAATGAGATAAACTGCATGATTTATGAGGCTTTGTTTACATTTATCATTTTGAATGTTCACATTTTACATGTATTTGCAGCTAGAGATTGATGGTGACTTCCTGTATTTTCTGGCAGATGCGGCTGTTATAGCAGTGTGTGTGATTTCCTTTTTAGTTTGCTGACTGATAATAATTTCCATATTAATAGCATCTACTTTGTGCCAATCCCATCTAGTTTAGATTGGGGCTTGGTGCTGGGTTTTTTTTTATAATGACATCTGCTTTGTACTTTCTCAGTTTCAATATGGGAATCCAGATAAAGTATGCTCCACTCTTGTTAAAGCCAAGAACAGTGGAGATGATTTGGTGGTAAGATCCAGTTGTTTTCTCGACATCTATCTTCACATATACATGTATGGAGCCATTATTTTAAATGAAATAAAGAGTATACCTGTTCAGGATAAAGTAATTGGTACCCTTGGCAGTCAAAGCCTGTTACTCCTTGCTTGTTCACTGATGACCCTTCTAATTTTCAGCCACAGCTTTGTTGGATATTCACTTTTTCTTTGTACATGGAAGTTGAGAACTTTATCAATCTCGATACCTGCAAATGGCATGACCAAACTTTGAAATGATGATTGCATTTTGTTGTTCAGAAATACTTTTGATATTATAGGTCCTATCCAGTAACTAAATGGCAAATTAGACTATGCGGTTTGAGACTGATGCTATGGCGATGGTGAGATTGATTGGTTTTATGTCAATTGCTCATCACACCTCTTTGTCTATGGAGCTTTAACTATTTGCCGATGATAATTTCCAATCAATTCCACCCGGACACCAAGCATCTCCCTTCATGTAGATTCCAACAGCATAACAAAATTATTGGGCCATTCTTGTTGGAACTACGATGCTACCCCTGCTGCAAATGTTTTCAAGACTCCCTGTCAATTGGCTGCTGTGATGAAGGGGTGTGGTGACATTAGACATATCTTGTTATTGTTATGGGGATTGCTTGACTCTAACCTCAGAGACAAAGTCCTATTGCTAGAAACATAAAGTTTATCCTATTGACCAAGAAAAAGGAATTCCTCTAACATGCTGCTAAAATGTTGAGAATTATCAATTGTCATGCAAATAATTATAGCTATTAAATATCATGTCTTTTTCCTACCCCCACCCCCATTTTCCATCACAATGTTCCTTTTTTTTAATCATGGAGACCTAGATTTTGACTAAATTGTTAATGATGCCACCCATGGCAGTATGCCTAACTTCCATGTATCAGATTGGATGAATTCCTGCTGCCCTAGGCAGCGGTAATTTTTGTTCATGTGCTGCTTCTGTTTTTGTTACTATAACTATTATTATAATGTTTTCTACCTTCTATGTTCAGTGTGATAATAATTTGTTTCCTTGTTTTCTTAGAATCGATAATAATTTAAAATAATGCAGGAGGCATATGCAAAATATGTTAAAGATTATTATCTTGGAACTATTGGCTCCAGCGTTCAAACATATAATCAGAAGTATTTGAAAGACACTTCTCTTAATAAACATACTGGTGATCGATTGTGGTGGTTCCAAGTTTGCACTGAAGTAGCATATTTTCAAGTGGCACCCTCAAATGATAGTATTCGCTCTTCAAAAGTCGACACAAGGCATGATGCTTTAAATTATCTTCTATACACTATTATGTTGCTCCAAGTGTCTTTAGACTCTCCATATGCTTCTTGTGTTGAGTTTACTATGCTACTTTTCTGTGTGACCTCACTCTACATGATTTGGCCGTATATGTTGCAGATACCATTTGGACCTTTGCAAGAATGTCTTCGGAGAGGATATCTATCCTGAAGTTGATGCAACGAATATATATTATGGAGGCACCAATATTTCAGGTCTAGAATTCACCTTTATTTCATTCTTAAAAGCTTAATTTGGATAGAAAATCTATTAATATAGTCATAGTTCTATCCATAATTATTTTGAATTTTAAATAAAGATTAAAATGTCAAATTTTCTTTTTTGAGATATTCTTATACTTGGTCTCTACACATGGATTATTCATCTCTTGGAGATGGAGTGCTTGTCTCTGCACAAACACTTAGTAACTAGTCCAGAAGAAAAGGTCATATATACTGGATAGTGAGCTAAGCAGACACTACAGATCATTGATTGGGTTGACTGTCAAGAAAATTTCCACTAACTATGTGTTCATAAACTTTGTATCTTGCAGGTTCAAAAATTGTTTTTGCAAATGGGTCTCAAGATCCCTGGCGCCATGCGTCGAAACAGACCTCATCCCCGGATAGTGAGTTTCCAATTGCTTGTTAGAGAATTTAATCTTGGAAAATGGGGGAAAGAACAATTGCTTTAGTGGGAAATCATTTTTTTCCAAGTGGAACTTTTAGAAATGTCAAAAACACCTTTACGAAATAATTTTTAATCAGTTCTTGGGCCATATGCTTAGCACTTGATAGATTTCCGAGTGGAAATGAGCATCATCCTTCTGCTGGAACCTGATTGTGTTTGATTTCCACCCTTGATCCCCTAAATTTGGTGTGATTATTGTTTTTCTTTTTCAATCATCTTTGCTGGTTTGGAGCACCTGAATGTCTGGGATTACTGCTCTTTTGGTTTTTAGATTAGTCATTCGTACTCAAATGGCTCAATAATCCTTGTTATGCAGACCTACCATTTAATGTTGAATGTCATAACATCTGGGAAATGTATTTATTTGAATGCTTTTTCTTGCTTGCTGAAATGTTTCTTTTAAACTTTTCAGTGCCTTCCTTTTTAATCTCCTGTCACAATTGCGGTCATTGCACTGATATGCGAGGATGTCCACAGACTCCTTTGAGCCTTGAAGGTACGTGTCAGTTTGTGCTTGCTATTATCTCAAGCAATTCAGAATATTTGGTAGCCATTAAAAGCATATGGACCATTTAAAAAATTAGACTTATGTTAATAAATTGTACATCTGATAACTTTCCTTCAAATCATGCTGGAATACATATCCTTGGCTCTTGTCCAATTCGCTACCAATTTTGCTTTCTGGTTCAACTTTCCGACACATTCATTTTATGTAACAGGTAATGCTCGGAACTGCAGTTCCCCTGAAGCAGTTGAAAAGGTTAGGCATCAGATCATAGAAAAGATGGACCTGTGGCTGTCTGAGTGTCATGCTGGCAGTTGGAGCTCCATGTGATGCTATTTATAGCACAAAAACTTGTTATATTTTTATTTTTCCAAGCTTTTTTTCTCATATCATAGCGACATCCCAAGTAAAAGATGATAGAAATAGAGTACTGTAAATAAAATTTCAGTAAGTAAATACTGAAATGTGTATGTTTAGAATATTGAAAACTTATATAACTATTAATTTCTCACAAGTGAAGAATCTGAAACCGACAAGTGAATTACAACGTTGGATGTTTTGAGCCTACAAAATCATGCATTGTTGGAAGTAGAAAAGGAGTTCAAATTTTTCACAGGTTTTTTTTTTTTTTATTAGATGATCTGCTTATAAGTTCATTGTTCACAGGTTTGCAATCAACCAATTAACAAACGAGATTCCCAAATCCAAAAGCGATTAATACATTTTCATACCTTCCAATCCCCCCGTTAGAAAAATAAAAAGCAGAATATACAGCAGCAAAAATACCAACCAAATCGTAGAAAATTAAAATAGGAAACGTTTGTCGGTTCAGCAGTTTGGATGAAATTATTTTTAAAAGTATTTTATTTATAGAAATATATTAAAATAATATTTTTTAAAATTATTTTTAATATTAATACACAAAAATGATTTAAAAATATTAAAAAAATATATAATTTCAAACATATAGGTTTCTCTCTACACTCACGCATAGGCTACCGGCAACACTATTTTTTTTTTTTTTTTTTGTGTTAGGGATTGTGGTAGTATTTTGTAAGAAAAATATTTTTTATTTAAAAATATATTAAAATAATATTTTATTATTATTTAAATTTATTTTTGATATTAACATATTAAATATCTAAAAATACTAAAAAATATTAATTTAAATAAAAAATATTTTAAAATACAAACACAAACAAGCTCTACATGAAAAATGAAAGTTTAGATTACCTTCCGTAACCAAATATATAAATTCTAGTTGAGTTTGATTAATATTCCAAAACAAAATAGAAATCAAATAGACAAAAAGTGTTGTTAAAGGAATGTAAATAAAAATATAGTTGATTAAAGTTTAAGAAATAAAAATATAAAAATAAATTATATTTCTCGAAGTGACAAAAACTGGAAGAAGAAAAAAACACAAATCAAAGAGGCTCAAACTTGTTTAGTTGGACAAAAAACGAACGAACGAGTTATTTATATTTTTAAAATAGAAAGAATATAAAACATTCCTTACACCTGGAAACAAACTACACACACATAGATAGATAGATAGTGAGAGCTGTCTGACAAATCGTAAATTAGCAGACACGAAGATACCTTCATGACTTGTTGCTAGAGTTAAGACGCGAAACTATTCAACAGGGCAGGAAGAGAAGACAGCAACTAGAAGAAGAAGAAGAAGAAGAAGAAGCAACGGAAATGATGAAACTGGTTTTGATATCAACGTTTCTCTTTTTCCTGCTTTTCTCAACATCTCATGCCCATCTCGCACCTCGTACGCTGCTTCACAGCTTCTCTAAAAGCAGCACCAACAGCAACCGCTCCTTGACCACTAAAGAACTTTGGTTTAATCAGACTCTTGATCACTACTCTCCACTTGTATCTCTCTACCCCCCCTCTTTTGTTTTCTTTTAATTTTGATGTTTTTTCCTGAAATCAAAAGGGGTTTCCTGTTTAAAATTTAAAGTTTTTTTTTCTCCTTAAAAATGGGTTATTTTTAAGTTTGTTTCTTTTATAAATCTTTGAAGTTTGCTAAAGAATATTGGGTTCTTGTAATTTTTATGAAATTTATATTCTAATTGATTGTATGGTGATGTTAAAGTGCAGTTAAATGGTTCGTTTAGTGTGGAATTCTAATAATTAGTTGAAAAATGAAATGATGTTAATATGCGATTGCGTGATTCTCTTAAAGCTTATGTTTTGAATAAAATTCAGTGGTTTTAAAGAAATGTGGAACTGGTTTTGAAGGATTGGCATTGAGTGTAAGGTTCGGTATTTTGCAGGATCACCATAAGTTTCAACAACGGTATTATGAGTTTCTCGACTACTTCAGGGTGCCTGATGGACCCATCTTTTTGAAAATTTGTGGGGAATCCTCATGCGATGGGATAGCCAACGACTATATCGGCGTGAGTCTTTGTTAGTTTTTGACTGGTATTGAGGATCTTCAGGTTGTTAGTACTAGAATCATTTATAATAATGTGCATTGCCTATTGAATGGGAAGCAAATTACTGGTTTTTGTAGACGACTTATCACTGCAAGAGTGCATTGATGATTTACTACCCAGCAGTGTACTAGATGTGCTCAATTGATGATAAATTAAATTAGACCTTACTGTTTTATATAGGTTTTGGCGAAGAAGTTTGGAGCAGCGGTGGTCTCACTTGAGCATCGTTACTATGGAAAAAGTTTACCCTTCAAATCAACAACAACAGAGAATTTGAGATATCTTTCATCTAAACAGGCACTCTTCGACTTGGCTGTTTTCCGTCAGTACTATCAGGCAAGTTGTTGTGCAATTTCCTGAAATTTTTCTTTTTCACATCAAGATTATTTGAAGGTAGATGCGTTCTTGTTGAATCTGACCATGTGCTAGATGTCGCTGTCCTTCAAATATAATCTTTCCAATCCAATGAAGAAGTTCAGAGTTGTGGTTTTGGAATTATTCTAGCCTTTCATTATCATTTTTCTCAATCAAAATGTAAATTTCAATTCTTCATTTTTTGTTTCTGGACCTTGATTGGGTTCAGCTATCTTTCTACTTCGTTGTGTAACAATAAACAAGAATGTGCTTGAAGATAGGGATGAATCCAGAATGCGGTGTTTGTTTGGGGGGAGGCCTCCAATGACCCTCTCATTAAGTGCATGTTTGGGAGTGTGGTGGATATTGCTTTTCAAAGTAATTTTCGTTCAGAAATGCATTAATATTTTTTATTCATTTTTTTTTTAAATCATTTTTCACATCAAAACAATCTAAAAACATTAAACAAAAGTAAAAGTAAAAAAATTAATTTTTTTACAAAAGTGTTTTTGAAACACACTCCCAAGCAACCCATAAATTTGTCTGCTTGCAGATGAACTCGCGTGTTAAAATATAAGTATGCATGTGCAGGGATACTTGAATGTAGTTTAGTTGTGCAAAAGCATGCCTAAGCAAAAGCCTGAGATGTAGAGAGACAATACTATTGATTTGGGATGTTAATTAATTCCCATGTGCATAACAGGGAAACTTAGCCTTGTCTGCAGGTTTAAATTTGTCGCAGAAGCTGTTGGAATGGCCTTTCATATGCATTACAGTTGATGATAAAAATTTCCTGTTCTTTTGAGGTGCATGGTTATAGTTCTGTTACCAACTCCCTTTTTTTGTATGCTTTCTAATGCAGGAATCCCTAAACCTGAAGCTCAATAGAACAGGAGTTGAAAATCCTTGGTTTGTTTTTGGTGTTTCATACTCTGGAGCTCTTAGTGCATGGTTTCGTCTTAAGTTTCCACATTTAACATGTGGGAGTCTTGCAAGTTCTGCAGTTGTTCTTGCTGTTTACAACTACTCTGAGTTTGATCAGCAGGTAAACACAGTATTTATTATTATTATACATCCTGTAATCATGTCCTGATGCATGCTTGAGTGTTTATTTTGATTGTCTTCCATACATTGATTTTTAATAGTTTGTTTTTTGGATATGCTTCTTCCATGTCATGATGAAAGACCTTTCTGTCCTTGCCATTTTATTTAGATTGGTGAGTCTGCTGGGGCTGAATGTAAAGCTGCACTCCAAGAAACTACTCAACTTGTAGAAGAAAGGCTTGCATCTAATAAAAAAGCAGTGAAGACCTTGTTTGGTGCAGCTGGGGTTTGTTTTATCAATCCTTTAATCATACACACAAAATAATGAGATGAGATTCACACTTCATGAGACTTTCCTTACACTGATTATCTATGTTCATGTTTTACGTGTATTTGCAGCTTGAGATTGATGGTGACTTCCTGTATTTTCTGGCAGATGCAGCTGCTATAGCGGTGTGTGTGATTTTATTTTTACTTTTGTTGCCTGGTATGAGGTCTTCATATTAATGATGTTCACCACCCTGCCTTTTCAGTTTCAATACGGAAATCCAGATAAACTATGTTCCCCTCTTGTTCAAGCAAAGAAGGATGGAGAAGATCTGGTGGTAAGCTCCAGTTTATTTTCATCTATCTCAGTGGTCAAAGCCTGTTGCTCCTTGCTTATTCACTAATGATCCATATAATTCTTGATCCTGGCTTTCTTGGATGTTGCCTTTTCTTTTCTTGTGGATGTCATCATGTCAAGAACTTTATCAATTTCAGTGCTGGCAAGTTCATACTATAAATGATTGCATTTTGTTGTTTAGAAATTCTTTTGATAACGTTGATTGCACATGGCATCCTATTAAATGATGAATTAAGCTATCCAGCTTGAGCATTAGCTGACCATGCTGCAGCTTTGGCGAGTCTGATGGATTCCAAGTTCAGTAGATTGATCGTCATGCTTCATTGTATATGCTGTATAAAAGGGTTACCCATGATAATCTCCAATCAGTTCTACCCGGACATCAAGTGTTTCCATCATGTAGATTCCAATGCCTGAAATAGAATTGTTGGGTTAGCAATCCTTAACAGTCCCCTTGGAAGTTCATCTGCTAAAAATGTTTTCAAGACTGCCCTTGTGTATTGGCTACAGTGGTAAAGTGGTGTGGTGGACTTAGGATTGGTTAATATATGTGATTATCCGTTTCTGTTTTATAATGATTCCACGTTTTCTGTTCAGCATAATGTATTGGTGATGATTAAATTTATTGATGAGTCATAAGGCCATCTCTCCCTAGTCCCTGGTTGTTTAATATGCTTCTAATGGAACTTCAAAGCGCAAATGCAGGAGGTATATGCAAAATATGTTAAAGAGTATTACGTTGGAAATTTTGGTGTCAGCATTCAAACATATGATCAAAGGCATTTGAAAGACACTACTCTTAACGAGAATACTGGTGATCGGTTGTGGTGGTTCCAAGTATGTACAGAAGTGGCATATTTTCAAGTGGCACCCACAAATGATAGCATTCGCTCCTCACAAGTTGACTCAAGGTATGTTTTTATTTGTGTCCATTAATATGGTGTTTCAACTCACCGTTCACATGTTATGCTGTTTGGTTTATGATGCTCCTTTTGTGCACAATCTCACTCTGCAGAATTGTTGGTCATTTATGTTGCAGATATCATTTGGATCTTTGTAAGAAGGTCTTTGGAGAAGACATTTATCCTGAGGTTGACACAACTAATTTGTATTATGGGGGCACAAATATCGCAGGTCTGGACATTGACCTCTCTTTCCTTGAATAATTTTATTTCTTATCTCTGCATGAGGATCATTTCTCTGGGAGATGGAGGTGCTTGTTTTGCACTTGATCTCTGAGTGGGCCCAGAAGTAAGGCCACGTGTACTAAATAAAAAACAAGTTTTGAAGAGATAGGCATTTGATTTCTGAAATGATTGTTCAACCCCCCCCCCAACGACACACACAAAAGAAAGAAAAGAAACACTGAAACAAAAAGCCTTGAATGCACTCCTGAAAAAAACTTCCCCATTAAATTGTTTTTCATAGCTTTTGTATCTTGCAGGTTCAAAGATCATTTTTACAAATGGGTCTCAAGATCCCTGGCGCCATGCATCAAAGCAGATTTCATCTCCAGATAGTATGTTTCTAACTACTTAATCTCTTTGGTGTGGTTTATTTTTCATCGTCTTTCCAGGTCTGGTGTGTCTGAATGCTTGGTATGAGTATTACTGCTACTAGCCATGCCTTCATAAATGGCTTAATGACTCAATATGCAGAACTACCATGCAAACATTACTTGTAATATATTTTGGGAAATATATGCATTATCATACGCTTACTTGTTCACTGAAATGCTTCTTTAAACATTCCAGTGCCCTCCTTTGTGATGTCTTGTCATAATTGTGGTCATGGAACTGATATGCGAGGATGTCCACAGTCTCCCTTCAACATTGAAGGTATCTTCTAGTCTGTGCTGCCTATTATCGTATAAGAATTATGGCACCGTTTATTAATCTGGTTTCATTGTCATCTCAAGCAATTCAGATAGTGTTAGAAGCCATTAAAACGGACCTTGACTAAAAATGGACTGCTGTTCAACAATATAATATATATCTGATAGCATTTTTAATAGCATTCCTTCAAATTATGCTGGAAATCATATCCTTGTTCTTTGTACTGTTTGCCGGGAATTGCTCGCTGCTTATCAACTGACATTGTTATTTTCAATTACAGGTAATGCTAAGAATTGTGGCTCCCCTGATGCAGTTGAAAAAGTAAGGCATCAGATCATAGAAAAGATGGACTTGTGGCTCTCCGAGTGCCATGCTAGCGGTAGGAGTTCCATGTGATGCTATTTATAGCAGGGACGCATATATTTATAGCATGGCTGATTAACTAACCTTTATCTCACGTATTACCTTCTTAACAGATGTTTAGTTCCTCATCTATGAAATGTGTTGCCAGCATGATTGTCCTCGTGTCTTCACTGGAACCCAAGTGTATAGCAAATGGCAGTTATGATCGAACTTGTTTTATTTATTCTCCAATGTTACTTTCTCATTAAATGCGACAGCCAAATGTAATGTTACCCAAATCTTGAAGACATTGCTTAAGTGAACTAGTCGACAGAAACTCTTATATCGATGAAAAAATCTTAACGCCCAACCTGAATTTTCCACAGGAATGCTTAAAAGGAAAAAGATTCCTCATGTTCCTCAACGATTATACAACAAATGCAGAAAAAGAAAACGGAATGTAATTCTTGTCCATATGATGGATACACCTCCATTTACATTGATAGCAGAACAGTCATGCACACCTTCTCTTCCTAATTTTGGGAGGCTCATTGAAAAAAACTAACACTCACTACAAGCATCATTGCTGTGGTTAGAACGACGATCTGGCTTGAAGATAAAATGCACGATTGATGACCCACTTAACAATAACACCATCCATGACAACAAAATTGCAGCCTTGTACTGGGAGCTTGTACTATAGAATCTGGCACTACTTCAAGTAGGTAGATGAAACCCAAAGTAACGCGTAAGTTATCAATGATGTAATCACTTCAAAACTCCTTGGCCCTTTAACTAATGGCAACGGTGGAATCACAGATACCATCAAGAAGGTTCCCAACAGCCATGCGAAAATAAAAGATCCAGCCCTGCAACACAGCAGTGAAGTTATGATCCATGACATGGTTGCTTTTTGAGGAATTCAGGTTTGAACAGTAGAGAAGGTAAACAATGAATTAAGAAAAGAAAATAAGGGTACTTTGGCGTTCTGAAACTATTGAGCAGAATTCTGGACAAACTCATGATTGAACAATAATTAGAAAGGAAATTTTGTTTTAATTAGTACACCAGCTTTGGTGTCAGTAAAAAAGATGGTGTTGTTTCGAAATTTTCATAGAATGAGAATGGTAAAACAAAAACTAGAACGAAAAAAGAAAAGTATTCAACAGATGAGTGAGCAAAGATTTAACAAGCAGAAGAAAGCGATGGAAGACATTGTCCACATACCCGTAAAGAAAAGCCCGCAATTTGCTTTTCAGCCGATCATGTATAAAATATATGGTAGCGATCAAGGAAATGGCTACCTGAAGGGTTGGACCTTCTTCGGTTGGAAAGAGAAAAGTAAGAGCTCCCAGTACTAAAAAAGCAATTGCTGTTTTAATAATAACATTTGTTGATGGAGTCTGGAACCTGCTTGTGACAAACTGCATAAAACGAGACTGCTTCATTTCCCTAACTTTTTTCTTGAAGTCTATTTTTGGGTTCTTCCTATCATAAAACTTCTGCATGATTATTTTGTCATGTGCTGATTCAATCGCATCCACACTTGGTTTGTGCCCAGCATATTGATTAACAAGGAATCTCCTTGCAGCTTGAATTTCATCTTCAGAAGCCTCCCTGCTTATTCCAAGTCGTTTGTATGGATCCCTTACATGGATTCTTGGAAAAATAACTGAACTTGCAGATTGGTTGTAAACAAAGATTCAGGGAATGAATGGTGCTAAATTCTTACAATTTCTAATAAACCACACCAATTACCTTTGGGGCAACAAAAATCAAACAGACTAGTAACTAAAACAGAAAAGGGAGTGGAAACTTCAACAAACCTTTATTGACCCACAACATGAGCACGAGCACGAACTAACTAGTATTTATGAATGAAAAGAACACCTATTGCTTACTTTCTGGGAATGCAACCAAGCATAAAATATCTCAATCGGTCATTTTGTTTTCATACACTTTCTAGCATTTGGTATAAGATAAGTTGACATATGTGAAAGGACACTCCAGGCACAGTTATTCATGACTCAAATAAGCCATGCAATGCAAGACATTGGCTCCATTTAGCTAAAACCAAACTGTTCATTACAGGTGCAAGCTCATATTGTCTTGAGGCATCTGGAATGTTCCGATACCAGTTTTTCCCTGTAAGTATTATCTGCACTTGCTTCTAGGGATAACATGATTTCATAAGTATGGGCTAAGCAAATGCCTCCACAAGCTAGCGTGTTAAGCAAATTGTGATTTTCTAACTCATTCTAACAAAATTGCTGAACACAAAATCAGCTAGGATATCACCCTAATCTGTCGGAAAGACAAATATCAAGCTTTCCATCAAATCCATTATCTCTTTAAGACACAAGTTAGGACGACCATCAAGAATGTTAACACGATCCATCTTCAGACAAGAAGGTTCTCCGGTTAACAAGCACTCGTCATGAAAACCCTTTGATCTAACAATCAATAGTTAATTTTAAGTCCAAAAGCCAACTTACAGGTTATAAGAGTTCAAATGATCAAGAAAGTAAATATTACCTGGTCGGTCATTGGTCATATCACCACCATAGGAAGCATCCATTGTACATTTAACCAAGTAAGTTTCCTTTATATTACATCTCTGTAAAGAACCAGCTAAATGACTTCTGCGAGATTAATAAAAAAACAAGTATCAGAGTGTACAAAATCTTCTGAATGAATTATAATGCTTGATAATAACCCATGGATACCTTTTGACACCAAGCAATTTAGCACTGTCTTTAGGCTTCTCAGCATTCAGAAACACTGAAAATCGTCTAGACAGAGTCTTCGGGTCATGTAATGGTATCCGTAGACAGCATGGATTACCGGTGAGTCCAGACACAGTCATCTTTACACTGCCACGCCAAGCTCACAATAAATGAACCACCATATCAAATATGACACCACGAGTCACCAAAGTCATCTTTTTTCTCATTTTTTTGTTTCTGGGTCACCAATTTGAATCAAGATAAAGCATTTCTCGTGATTTTTTATAGCATAAACCTCGCAAAGACCCACAATTATCCCCTATAAAAATCAAACTATCTTATTACTACACATAATTTAATTCTTTATAAAAAATGACGAAAACCCATTTCAATTTCTACTTTTTTGGGTACAAAGTAAACAGATAAATAGCATCACAGTAGCTAAAACTAACAACAAGCAAAACAAGGAAAGGAGAAAAGGCTTTAACCGCAGTTATGCTCACAATGTTTGCTTGGAAAAGCAAAATCCTTAACTTTTAAAGATTGAGGATAAGGTTAAGGCTAAGTTACCTGAATTTGGGATTAGAGATAAGTGAAAAATATAATCTTGTACTGTGTGAGGGTGCCGGTGCTTCTACGGATACGGAGAAAGTGAAGGGGTTAGAGTGTTAGACCCTAGAAGAAGATAGGTCCTAAAACCCTGCTAAATTGGAGAAAGAAGATTAATAATTTGCGTGTGAAAGTGAAACAGTGATTCCCCTTTTAGGCATCTTCTCCCTTGGATAGGTTTTAACTCAACGATGTCGTCTTCATATTGCTTACGTAAGATATTGAAAAAACAAATATTCCGTTGCCGGGACTTGAACCCGGGTCGCTCGGGTGAGAGCCGAGTATCCTAACCAACTAGACTACAACGGATTTGTTGGGGTACTATAAATATAATAGTTTATAGAGATATTATACAGTTTAAGGTGACATTTTCAGTTGAGATGCCCTGGTATGGCAGAGTGAGGCCTGCTCTTCTGAGGACAGTTCCAGTCTCCGGTGGCTCTAAAGTCTAATCACATGAGGGTGTTCGAAATTAGATACTTCAGACAGCACCTTTCTTTTTTTCAGTGACAACTTTTTCATGCTTTTCACCAAGTCATCCCTCTACTTTCTGAACATTCAAATAAAATTTGCTGTTGGCTATACCTATCCAAAGAATTCTCATAGTTCAGTTTTGTAATTCTGTTCTTTCTTGTTGTAGTTGTAACAAAACAATTTCCCGGAACTGCTTTCCCTTATTTTTGCCTTCCATGTGTTGATTGACTCGTTGAAGAAGCTCCGGCACCTTGAACGAACCTCGCATTAAACTTCTGTTAGAGTCTTAGCTTCCAAGTTTGTGAAATCCTTCCTGCAGCTCAACTTTCATGGAGTTTAATTGCTTGATTTCACATTACTCTTGACTGACACAAAACCAACTTCTTGTGCTAGATTTTGCATCAGTTTACATGGGGGCACTTCAAAATTCAAGCTTCGTTTATCAACATCTTTGATTGGGATGATAGAATGGCTCGGAAATTATTCATCTTCCATGCCACGCTACCCTTTGCGATGCAAATTATCCAGAATAGATGAGCCCTCTTTCACTAAATCCCTAGAGTCCTGTGATGTGAAAAATGAATCAGAGAATCACTGGAAAAAAAAACAAACTTCTTCTCCCTTAAGACCTAACTAAATAACCTCATGCTGAAAAGAAAGATGTTTGCCATAAAACCTGCCAAGCATGACATAGCTAACCTGAGAAGGAGAAACCTTATTGGAAGAATTTTCTTGTGCTGTCCTAATTTCCATAAATTCATTTGGTTCTTGCTCCCCCTGTCTTGATTAGGAAACTCATCTCCCTCACATCCAGTTTTGACTCAAGGAATTCCAATGTTTTCACCTATTACAGGAGATTGGTACACATAGCTGGGGAACCAGTTTCTTATGTCAGGTCGCTCGGACAGGCAAGAGAAATGAAACAAAAGTATTACAATTCAATTAACTAGTTTAGGTTTTTTCAGTTCATTAGTTTTATTCTGAAAGAATCGCAGTGAAAACTAAAATTTCCAGCACGCCCATCTCTCCAAGACTCGGTGGTCACTTTCTTTGAGGAAAAGCCTCCAAAATCTTCATAAGTATCCAAAACAAAAGACTACTACTGTTAACTAGGAGACAAGCTTCTTATATCAAGTGGCTCTGCAAGAAACCATAAAGAACACAATTTTCACACTACTTGATGACCTCGTAACATTCCCAGTTCAGATTTCTACAAAATAATGAAATCAGTGGACGTTTTTACTCAAGAAAATCTACATGTACCGGAAGGGTGTAGAGAGAGAGAGAGAGAGAGAGAGAAGATTTATTGATCTCTCACGTAGATTGGTTGGAGTTTATTTTCTGATTTTACAATCTAACGGGGCTGGTCGGCGTCTGATTTTTCTCAAGAATAAAGATTGGCCGGAAATATGTTAAGCCGAAGCCTAAACTCTTCGGACAAGCCCAAGCTCAACACTTCATCGTTTGGGCCTGCCATCAAGCCCATTTCTAAAGTTTTTTAGATATATTTTCCATGTTATTTATAAAAAAAAAAAAAAAAACATCATAAAAATATATTTTTTTCTCGTTTATTTTACTTTATATCCAGATCATTAGACATAGTTATTATATATTGCTCTATATATTAATATAAAAACTAGAGATTAACTTAATTTAAGCTTTAGGTTAGATTAAAAAAGATATTAACCCGTTAAAAACTAATTAATTGGGAAATAAATTGAATTACTTGGAAAATTCAATATTAAAATTAAACAAAATGATTGAGATTGAACTAGTGATCTATGAATTGATCTAATAACTTATTTTTTTTTCAAAATAGTTTTCATATCATAACAACTATATAATTAGAAGCCTTTTGAGGTTTCATATTAGGTATTTTGTTTCTTTATTTATTTAGACTAGTTATCATAAAATACAATCTCCATCCTTACATTTTGAAAAGGAAAACAAATTTAATTAATTATCTTATTTCTATAACTATTCCAATAATTTAATTGATATTACTCACAAACAATAAATATTACACTTCTAACTATTGCTTCTTTATGGTTGAATTTACTGAAATGTCAATGGATCCAAGTCCACTGTTTTTGTATTCGTTGTGTTTGGAAAATTAATTTAAAAGTCTTTGAAAAAAATCATTTTAATACATTTTTAAAACAATAAAAAAACATTTTAGAAAATAATTTTTTTAGATTCGTGGAAACTTCTTTGGGAACCCGAGTTAAGCGGGTAAAAATTTAATACTATGAAATTCTTATAAAATAAGCATGTACAGACTCGAACATGATTAAATTAAATTTTAAATTTTTTATAGCCTAATTAAAAAACTTTTCAAAATGATTGCTTTCCCTGCTGTAGAATCAATGCTGTGCCATGCTTTTCAATATTCTTATGTAAGATCTCCATTATGACAATAATTCAATAGGAACATACTTTTGTCATCTTATATCACGCCCTCTGCCCAAAACATACCGTTTCCTTTGTTCTTTCTCTACCACATTAGCAAGCTAGTCTCCCCTACAAATACAAGGTGAAATTTAATAAAGGACCAGCTAGCATCCTGTCTGCCCAGTTGCACGATTCTCTGTTCATCCTAAGTTTTACCATTCTCTAACACCTAACTAATTAGAATAAAGTATTTGATTCAATTTTGTTATTTATTTTGGGTTTATGTCGCTAATTTGATTCTTTATGGGAAAGAAAAGAGAGATTAAAGTTAGGTTTGTTTCCATTCTTCCCAGCTGTTTTTGGCTTAAAAATACATATTTCCTTAACCGGACGCGGGGTTAATTCATAGATAAATGACTTTTTATATTTATTATTGTGTGGTGGCTCCTTTCTAAAAGTGTTTTTTTTTTTTGTTTTTAACATTAATAAAAACACTAAAAAAATAAAATATACTTTTAAAAACAAAAATTATTGTGGTAGCCGATCATCATGCAAGGCTCGAAAAAGGCCTCCTGTTTCCAGGTGAACAAGGGTGTGTTTGGATTGCGATCAGAAAGCGTTTTTGAAAAAAATAAAAAAAATATTTTAAATTAAAAAAAATAGTGTTTTTAAATCATTTTAATGTGATGATATCAGAAATAATTTTTAAAAATAAAATAAAAACCATTTTGATATATTTCTGAACAAAAAATATTTTAAAAAACAATCTTAACTACATTTTCAAACAATAACCCCTAAAAAAAACCCTAATAATGCAAATTATATGGCTTTCTCACACCCATCAGCAAAAAAAGAGAGAGAGAAAGACCTCGAAAATGGTGCCCAGAGTGGTGTTGAATCCAATCCATTCCAAGCTGCAGTGGGTTACTTTATGCCACTTTGATTACCAAAAACAAAACATATTTACCTGGATACTTTTCGGCTTGTCGTGAGCATATATGCTAATGGTAACAGTTTTCTCGGTTTATGATAAAATATTACCACTACAGAGCCGACATGCAGACTCGGTTTTTATTTCTTAAAGAAATCAAAAAACCCAAAAATAAAAGTCGGGGAAAGCCAAGGAATAGCTGGCTTAACTCGCCAGCTTTTTGTTTGTATTATTTTCAATCTTGCAATCTCCCCGGCTTTGCACGAACCTGAGTTAAATGGAAACCGAGTACAAAGTACAAACACAGCGTCATGTGATGAACAGAAGTTGTGGAGCAGAAAGACTCCGTCACCTTTTATGCCATGTAAGGTTAACATTATGCAATTTTCAACCTCTCATGACTTTCCTGACAAGTCGAAACAGACAAAAAGAAATAACACAGGCTAAAGGCCACTGCTAGGTCTCTAATGGGTGTGATTGGAAGAGACGGTGTTCATATATAGTCACGTTCTGGCAGATTCTTCTGCCATTCCCTCTCCTCTAGGTTTCCTCCATTTAAAACACCTTATCTTTCTTCATCTTTGCTGTAGTTTCAGCCCTTCAACTGGAGGGACTGAGAAAACTCGACTATACAATGGTGATGAAGCTACTGTTCTTGATGGTATTGTTTTTAAATGCAAATTCTTTGTCGACGCCAGAAACGTTCAATGGGTTCTTGGTGCCTGAAGAAGATTACTTAAAATGGTTAAAACACATGGGTTCTTTCAAGCATTCTCTCTTTCAGAAAGCAAAGAACAAGTTCAAGCCTTGTTTGACCATGAAGGTAAGCAGCAAACCAAGGTCTGGAGAGTTTCCTACACTGCAAAAGGCCATCAATTCATTGCCAGTTATTAATAACTGCAGAGTTGTCATCTCCATTAGTGCAGGGACTTACAGGTAACATGCAAGATCAAGAATTTGATCTTCTTCTCATCGTTGACAGTTGTTTCTCTCTTTATGTCACATCTATTTATGTTTAATTACAACGCAGGGAGAAGGTTGAGATTCCAGCTACCATGGCTTACATTACCCTGCAAGGTGCTGGTGCGGACAAGACCATCATCGAGTGGGGTGACACAGCCGACCGAGTGGAGAATGGACGGCAATTGGGTACTTTTGGTTCTGCAACATTTGCTGTCAATTCCCCATACTTCATTGCAAAGGACATCACCTTCAAGGTCTGTTATACAGCTTGAATTGATCGAAATTATCTTCTGTTTGGCATGTGGTTCTTTGTCCCAAAAGTAATGGCAAAGTGCTTGTGATTTATATAGTAATTCTCGAGTTTGAGTTAAAACATGTATATTTTATAAAAACTTGGGACAACCAAGATTTTACTCGATGACCCACAAATTGCGTTTTACAAGGATGAAGTTTCCTCACATAAAAAAATAGGTTCTTTTGTTAACAACTGTTTCAGTTTGTATTCCCACTAATCCTATTTCTAGTAAGAACTACTACAGTGGATCTTTAATTTGATCCAAACACTGCATTATTTAACATGAATCAAAGCTTTATTAAGCTAGACTCTTGCAAGTAAGAGATTTGCTGCTTCATGACAGAACAAGGCACCTCTGCCACCATCAGGAGCTCTAGGAAAGCAAGCGGTGGCGCTGCGAATATCGGCAGACACGGCCGCCTTTATAAGTTGCAAGTTCATCGGAGCACAAGACACCCTGTATGATCACATTGGGAGGCACTACTTCAAGAAATGCTACATTGAAGGTTCCGTGGATTTCATATTCGGAAATGGGCTCTCTCTCTATGAGGATTGCCATTTGCATGCTGTAACGACTAGCTTCGGAGCCTTGACGGCGCAGAAGAGGCAGAGCTTCCTCGAGGAAACAGGCTTCTCCTTCGTCAACTGCAGGATCACCGGCTCAGGCGCCCTCTACCTGGGCAGAGCATGGGGCAATTTCTCCAGGGTGGTCTTTGCTTACACCTACATGGACAAGATTATCACCCCTAGAGGATGGTATGACTGGGGGGACAAGAGCAGAGAGATGTATGTGCTTCTCCTTCTCTCCCCAACACTAAAATAATCTATGATTTGGCATCACTATGATTAATCAATCTTTAATCATCAACTAAACAATTGATTATAAACATTTATTTATCGAATTTGAGTTGGTTTCTGCCATGTTGCTAGACCATAAAATGCTCCTCCGCGCTTGGATGACTTGTTTGTTCTGCAAATGTCTTGTAGGACTGTATTTTTTGGCCAGTACAAGTGCTCAGGGCCAGGAGCTGATTTCGGAGGAAGAGTCGCGTGGTCCAGGGAGCTAACTGAACAACAGGCCGAGCCCTTCATCTCAATTGGCTTCATCGACGGCCATGAATGGCTTCTTAATTCATAACTATCTTTTTAAGTGTACTCAACAGGCCAACAACGAAAATAAAACTATAAAAAAAATAAAAGATCAATATATGCTGTTCATACTGGAGTTTTGAAAAGGCTTTCATTTGTTGCCTCCTGAAAAGTACAATCTTTATGGTTTCAAATCTTGGAAAGATCGTTTGGAAAACAATTACAAACATCAGAGACTGGGGGAGGGGGTTAAAGTATATTGAAATACATGCAACTGAATTCAAGAAATACAGAAGCCGCCCGCCACCCCGACCCCACCCCATCTAATATTCTGTACAGATCATATGTACAATTTTCACATTTAACTTCCCCGAGATGATGCTTCCACTAAAAACAGCATATGCAGCTTTCTGATTAGTAGACTGTACAATATCCAGTTGCACCAGGCAACGTCACAGCATCCACCTAGGTCAAACGAAAAAAAGAAGAGAAATAAGGAAAACAAAGAAGTTATCAAAAGCAATAAAGAGCCTTTGTACAAAATACTGAAGTCGAGATTTCAAGAATTACATTGAGCATTGCTATGCAGCAAGAACTCATGAATTAACAGTGACAATGGAGTTCAAGGAATTACATTAAAGACTAGTTCAAGGAAAAGACTTGCAAAAAACAATGTCCTAATAATGATTGAAGACTGGATTTTGCACCTAGTTGGCTCTCACGCTAAAACTAATCTCACAGCAAAATGATAACAGACAAATTTCCATCATAAAACCACACATTATATTGCCAAAGAAAAGGATTTGTAGGCAAACCATACCACAGAAGATAAACATCATGCCTGGAAAAGAGTTACAGTTGCAATATAATCATTCTTCATCACCTGGTAACATCAGCATAGTCAGAATTGCACCAAATACCAAAATCTGATTTCAAAAGGGCAAATAAAACTTTGGCATGTGCACAAAATTGATCGTCAATTTATCCAAAAGCTCACCTCGAAGGCAATGTTCTGATAACCATATACAAAAGTGGATCCAAAAGGATTATTTGTAGAGCCCTGTGTTTGAATAGCTGCACGACCACAGTCCCCAAGGATCTCCTAGAATATTGACTTGCTCTTTAGTCACAGCCATGATTTACTCATGAAGGTCAAATAAAAAAGAATCATGTCTGATGCTAAGACTGAAATTTAGACTAAGGACATGTACAAGTAATACAAACAGGTGCCAACATATCTATATGAAGCTGGTGTCATTTATGAACACGGTTAGAGTGCCATTAGATTTTCTAATGTAAATTAAAGGGGGGGAAAGTAGAACAATTTTAAAAATTTACCTTCACCTGGTCCCATTTTGTGCTTGGTGTAATACTCTGTTTGGAGTTGTCTACTTCATCAAAGGCACACGAACGAGCAACAAGGAGAAAGAGTTTATTAGTTTCTACATTTACAACGTCAACAAAACCTTTCAAAATCAGAAAAGAACTTACAGTCAGAACCTTGGATGACAAAATTGCACTTTATGTACAAATTAAAATCTGCGTGACCAGGATAGTTTGTGTGCAAAACAAACTTTTTGATTCTATGAGTCTGCAAAAGTAAAATAAGATTATCTCAATACTTCCAAGCACAAAGATAGTTAAACAGAATCATGGATAGATATCCTTTTGAACAGAGAAAGAGATAAATACCTGTCCATCAAATAAGATATCCAGACCACGCGTAAAGTAATTGTAGAAGTAATCTCCACAAAGGGTTGTCCTTGGGCGAGGGTCAGAAGCAGAGTGAATGACCATTTGGTCAACCTGACAGCTACCAAAATTAGCATGTGCACCAAGAGTAGCGTGTTTAAGCAAATAAAACAGCTAAATAACACTGATTTGATAAAAAAAATGACAAAGGTCCAGCAGTTACGGGGTCCTTTCAATTGAAAAGGGTATCCCGTGTGTGCACACTGCCTTGATCCAACCTTACATGTGTGGAATTTTTCCCATCTCCATCCCATTGTAGTTGCAATCATTGACTCCAATTCAGAAGCAATTACTCGATCAAATTCCTATTTTATCTATTGAGTTATAGGATTCCTATTTCTCTCCATTAAACTAGCATTGCTTATAAAAAAAATAAAAAAAAAAAGCCTTAAAATTGCAATTCCAGGATAGTAACTCTACACTACCTGCTTTTGGTGAATCCCACATGGATGACCTAATTCTGTCCATACATCCTGCAAATAAAAGGAAACTGTGAGAAACACACAGGATAAGTGATTTAAAGCATTATAATCCCACATAAGAGGGCACACCCAGAGAAAAATATCGTGAAAGCCATACATGGTATCTGTCCTATTTTTTCCCTTCAAAACCCCTGGGGCATATACTAGCACAAGGAAGCAACAATATGATTTTGTGCAGAGTATCAAACTCAAGCTAAACAGCATAAAACCCAAAATTTACCTGTGGTGATGCACCAAAAGGAATATGCTGTCCTCCAGTAGAGAAATATAATTCTTCCCCAAGCTGCAGAGATAAAAATTGCATAAGAAAAGATACAAGAGACTAATATCACCAAAAAAAATTAACCTCTCAAAGATTTAAAAAAAAATGATGTTAATTCTCGAATCTGCATGGCATAGTCCTCTAAGGTTGATGCTAATATGTTGAGAGTCGAGCACATACGATACCCAGAAGTAATTAATCAACTAACAGATTGAACAGTTTAATAAACGAAATGGAGGGGTCAAAGAAAGAAGTCAAACCTTGACATGCACCTCTTCCATATAAAGGTTACCAGGAAGTAATGGGGGAACAGAAGCCTTGTGCATTAACGATCCAACACCCACTTTTTTGTCTGCGGAACCATCATATATAGAGACTCGGCATGTAACTGGCGTTGTGCCATCTGGAAACTCTAGTGGCAGTTCTGCTGTCAAAAAAATGAAAATAAAATAAACTAGTTAGGATGCTAAAAACCTTGATAAAAAAGTTATATTTGCCTGTCTGAAATGTAATACTTTACCTTCTCTATCATGAAAGCAATCTGTATACTGGCTGGGAATCGGAAAAGCAAATGACAGACCCTGAGCAATAGAAATGCAAACAAATCTGATCACGCAAGACAAACATGCATTGCAGAAAATATATATATTACAGTAGTTGCACTTTCATGTACATACAGGGTAAAACAGAGTGTACACGCCTCTATCTTTGTCATAAATCCCGGGAAAAGTCGGTCCAAAGAGTGCATAGACAGCAGCAAAAGTAGCTAGATTTGAAGGTCCCCTGGATATAAGAGCAACAATCAAAACATAATCTAACGTAAATATAAACAAAAATCATCAATAAGCCTAGAGAATACCCAATAAGAGAGGTTGCGTAGCGCATTTGAAGTCGTTTAACATCAAATATCTCAATCAATCGTAACCT
Source organism: Salix caprea (assembly GCA_964035475.1). Classification (NCBI taxonomy): domain Eukaryota; kingdom Viridiplantae; phylum Streptophyta; class Magnoliopsida; order Malpighiales; family Salicaceae; genus Salix; species Salix caprea. The sequence continues at coordinate 13,822,676 of OZ037756.1, read as the reverse complement.
CTAATATAAATCAAGGTTAAGACACAAAGTGCATTAGAAAAAGCAATTAACGGGGGAGAAAATCAAAATTGAAGGGGAGAAAAGGTATTACTTGTGACCACGGATCGAATCGAAGGTGAAACCCGTGATCAGGAAAGCTAATAACAATATCGAGTTTCAATGGTTCCTGCAAATAAAAAAAATTCGTAAACGCAAACTAGAAGAAAAAATAATATATGTATGTGGGTGTGTGTGTGTATAAAAAAATCAAATTCTAAAAATCAATCAAGACCTCAGACCTCATCGAAATGCTTCACATGGACGACATCGTATATGTTGGGTTGTTGTTCAATCTGAGCAAATGCTTCACATATTGGCATCCCTAACCACCCAAAAAAACTCAATTCATTGTTTCTCAAAAAACGGAGTCGTTTGGTTGGGGAATTGATTACTTACCGAGAGAGAAAGGGCCGATGCCGTTACCAGGACGAAGATCGAGAACGACAGCACCCATAGCAGTGCCTTCACAGCGGCGTCGCGGTCGCTGTAGCTGCTGCTGGTGATGGTGGTGGTGTAACATGTTGTTTGCTAGTTTGGGTGGTTGTTCGGTTTGGTTTGGTTTTAGCTTTGGCCGGGGATTCCAAAATTCCGTTAATTTCGCGAGAGGCTCTGTTTGTATGTTGAAATGCTTTTATCCCAAGTATCTGCCCTCACGCATCGTTTTGCTGTCTATTATTTCGATTGTTGTCATTCAATGAATGAAATGTTTGGTTAAAAATGATTTAAAAAGAAATTGAGATATTTTTAAAAGAAAATTAAATTTTTATATATTTTAATTTTTTTTATAAACAAATATCAGTAATAAATTTTAAAAGAAAATTAAATTTTTATATATTTTAATTTTTTTATAAACAAATATCAGTAATAAATTTTAAAATATATATATATATATAATAAATTTAAAAATATATATATATATATATATATATATTTTAATAGAAAACATTTTAAAAACTCAAGATAAAACCAAATAATAGATAACAAGTTAATTAATGAGCTCGAGCTTTAAAGAAAATAAAATAAGTAGATTTTTTCACCGACTCAACGTAGCCTCAAATAAGCTGACTTATCGAGTCTAGTGTCATTGTTGCTGGGTTTGTTTTGGAGTATGAATGGGTTGATTTTTAAAATGTTTTTTATTTAAAAATATATTAAAATGATGTTATTTTATTTTTTAAAAAAATATTTTTAGTATTAATATATTAAAATTATCTATAAACATTAAAAATAATTAATTTAAAACAAAAAATAAAAATATTTTATTTTATTTTTTTAAAAATATAATATCAAAGAGTCACGTGGAACTTGTATCTAAATCGGTTCTTGAGTGAGACCATGAAATTGAAAAGTCAACTTGCTTCTCTTCTCTGTATTTACTATGTTGGATTTAAATGTAATATTTATTGTGGACATAGAAAACAGTAATGTATCAAACTATCAATAGGAATAGGAATAGGAATAGGAATAGGAATATCGAAGAAGCAATGAATGAAGAAGAAGATGAAGTTGTGTTATGATGGGGTGATTGTTTGTATTATAATCTATTTTTATTTAAAAATTATTAAATTAATATTTTATGATTGATTTTTACATATTAATGTTAAATAAAATAAAAATATATTTAAAAAATACAATAACGAACACACATGCTATGTTATTTGATTGTGATTGGACAATAGCTTGGGGAGGCGGTAAATGAGATTATTGAAAAAGCTAAGAGAAAGATGAATCTGGACAATAATCCGTGATTTAATTGTGTGATTAGACAATAATTTGAAAAGGGGCGATGAATGAAAAAGATGGATAATTATTCGGATAATTGTCTTATTCAGTTTCTATAGAAATGATGACTTTGAACGGAATAAAAGGACACTCTTCTCTATTTTATTTTTATTTTTACTATGAAAATAAATTATTTTTTATTTAAAAAAATATTTACAGCATCAAAATAATTACAAAAAAACTACTAAAATCAACCCATCTAAAAAAATTAATAGATACTTTTGTCGGATAAACAGCACTTTAATAGATAATTTTAAAAACAAGTCAGAATCACATTGCTAAACACATCTCGTGTCTTTTTTTCCTCCCGTGGTCAAGCATATTTTCCTTCTGTTGACTTTCTAAATCCGAATCTTAAACTAACATTCAAGACATTTACTAAATTGCATGAATGCACTAAACTGACATGAAAAGTATATTCTTAAGATACCATGGAGAGATAAAACTTTACTTTTTACTAAAATTAAAAGAAATATTTTTCAAACACATTATTATATTATATGTACTGTCTTTTAAGTTTAACTCCAGCATGTATATATGTGTGTGTGTTGTTTTTACTGGTAAAGTATCAAGTTAATATTATTTGCAGTGTTCTATATTTTAATATACTAAAATTAAAAAATATATATTGGGGTTTCGGTTTTTCACATATTCATGCACAGTGAAACTACGCAAATACCCAAAGAAAAATACAAAAGCAAAGGCTTGGAGCCGAGGGCATTTCGATACTTTTCTCCCCATTTTTTCATGGTTGTCGTCGGGTCTAGGAATGTGTAGGTAATTTGATATTTTTTTATTTTTGGAAACACTGAAAGCAAGGTGTACTGACGCGCCAACATAGTTTCACATGCACGTGTCATTCAAGCAGTGCATGATGCGTCGTGCGGCGGTGTAAACTATCCTTCTACCATGTCACCTGGTGCGTCACCCTGTCCTCTGCCTCCAATTGCGGCGCATGGCAGTTATCAATGGTCGGCGGACAATTTTGATTTTCTCTCTCTTCTGTCGCTGGAAAATACATTTAGGTCTTTCATGTTTCTGTTGGTTTTAGTTTGATCCATGTTCTTTTGATTTCGGTTTTATTCCTGATTTCTTTAATAGAAATTTTGATTGTTTTCAATTGTGTCATTCAATTGAAACTGATTATATATGTTGGTTTTCATTTTAGTCCTTATTCTTTTGATATTTGATTTGTTTTTAGTTCCTTTATTTTTTTTGGTATGCAGGTTTGAATTTAATTTAATTTTGTCCTCTAGTTGAAATTGGTCATATATACTACTTTTCATTTCGGTCCTTATTCTTTTAATTTTTAAATAAAATTACACTGTATTTTTTTTTTAAAATGACTTTATTTGTTTTGTTCTCAAGTTTTTTAATTATTTCAATTTTATCCTTCAATTGAAATTAATTATATATTTTATTTTTTGTTTCGGCCCTTATTCTTTTTATTTTTTATTTGGTATTAGTTCTTTTGGTTTTTTCGGTCATTCTTTGATAATGTTTAATTTTTACCCGTATTTATGCATATATACCTTTACTTTTTGTCATTTTATTTTTTATTGCGGTTTTATTGTTATTTGGTTCAATCCTGAAATTTTAATTTATATTGATGATCATTTGAAAATTAATATTTCTCCTTTTTTTTCCTTTGTAATTTTTTTGTGTTTTTTGTGTTATTTCTATCTATTATTCTGATAAGATGATTATATGATTAAATGACTTTATTTGTTTCATTCTCAAGTTTTTTAATTATTTTAATTTTATCCTTTGATTGAAACTAATTATATATTATATATTTTATTTTTCGTTTCGGCCCTTATTCTTTGTATTTTTTATTTGGTATTAGTTCCTTTGATTTTTTCAGTCATTCCTGGACAATATTTATTTTTTACCCGTATTTATGCATCTATACCTTTACCTTTTGTTTTTACTTTTTGTCATTTTATTTTTTATTTGGGTTTTATTGTTATTTGGTTTAGTCGTGAAATTTTAATTTATATTGATGGTCATTTGAAAATTAACATTTCTCCCCCTTTTCCTTTGTTATTTTTTGTGTTTTCTGTTTTTTTCATATGTTATTATGATCAGATGATTTTATTGTGTTGCGCAATAATAATACTAATAATAATTTTAGTGATTATTTTTTTGTATAAATGTTTGGTTTTTTTAAAATATTTTTTTGGGCAATTTAATAATTTTAATTGCTTGAGCAATGATTCTGATAACAATTTTAACTAGTTATAGTCGTGATAATGATGGTAACATAGGGATTGATTTTCAATGATGTTTTCTTTTTTTTGTATATAGAAAATTAACTATTTATTTTGTTATTTGATTACTGCGGGTGTTTTCATAATTTATATGCTGTTGTTTTGTTTAATTTAAATTGAATTATAAAATGAATTAAACTTAATACAGTGAATTTGATAATTCAGGTATCCAAATCTTCTTGATTTTTTTAATGATGATGATAATTTTACACAGGTGATTTCATTGAAACCTAATAGACAGATAAATTTATATCTATTTAGAATTTTTATATTTTATAAGAAACTTGCATTTCACATGAACTCTATATAAATATATCATTTTATCCAAATTTATATTATAAAAAAACTCATATAATTAATATTTTTATATATTAAAAAAAATATAGTTCCGGTTCCGGCCGAGATGAAACTGAGGGAAGTGGCTAGTAATAGAATAGTCAAAGAAGGTGTCTTTATATATCAACATTCGAGAAAGAGGAGGGGGGGGGGGGGGGGGGGGGTCTGCGAAAACGGAGTAGCATTGAATGTCTCCACCCCACGTGAACCGTGCTTGAAGCAAGTTAGACCACCGTTTCGCAGTTGCAGCTTGCAACTAAACCGTGTCCGCGCTATACTGCGGCTATATATTATTTTTTCAGTAAATATTTAGATATTATAATTTTATTTTATTTAAAAAAAACAATTATTCTGGTTATAGTTTCAGCCAACTTAGGTTGCTTTTTGCTTATAACATTTGACAAAAAAACAACGACAACAAACCAAGCCAGAAAATATAAAAATGAAAAATCATCACATTAACATGGAGAAAAAAAACTTTATTCGGGACCAAAAAAAAAAATCACTTAATTTCATCACATTAACATGCCTTTAAGCCCAGCCATGCTCGCCTAATTTTTTTTAAAGGAAAAACGACATACCATCCATCCCTATTTTCTTTGAGAAAAATAACATAGGTGACATGCAATTGCAAGAAAAAAATAGCCCTTGAATTTGGCATCGAAAGTATGCAATTGCAAGAAAAAAATAGTTTCAGTACCAAAGTGAAAACAAAAGTATCGGTCCATGTTTCTCGCTTTTAAACAGAGACATGTCCAAAAGGGATGGGTCCCAACCCAATCAAGCCTCCCTTTTGTTTTCCAGGCTCTTGCTAATACCGCCACTACCCACGTGGTGCTTGCTCACAAGACCCCCTCACAGTCCAAGAGAATAATTAAAGCGCCGCGTCTACGCTCCCCCTCAGGTATACATGCATGCACAATTGGACATGGTGCCCAGGGACCCAATTTACGGATTTACCACCCCTCTTTAGCTTATATTTTATATTTTATTACTGTTTGCTTATATTTTATATTTTATTACTGTTTGTATCCGTATCTGGGATTAGCTTGTATTTATATTAATTAATTTTATAAATTCTAAAATTAACGAGTATATAATAATTATATAAGTAAATACAGATTCTCAAAATCGATTCTTGGTTCAACAAATACTTGCATGTTTCACGTTGCATTGCTTTTGAAATCACAGTTTCTTTTTTAATTAGTGAAAAAAAAGAAGCTATTTTTTAAATAAAAAACATGTGATGCATGCTTTAAACCAAAAGCATAACTGCTTACTCTGTTTCCCCCCCTGAATTGCACATACCGTATATTTTGGTTTTTTCGATAATTTTATTATATTATATTTTTTATATTTCGTTGATATCATTGAAATAATGTTTTGTATATACCATGGAATTACTCAATATCTACTATTTAAAAAAAAATCAAGATTCACTTTTTAAAAAATACATGTTCACGTGTTTATAAGTTTAAAAAATGGTAAATCATTTAATATAAATGAAGTGTATTTATTTAAATACTTCTAGTAAAATATTTATTGATGATTTTATTTTTAAAAACATGACAGAAATCACGTTCTGTATAAGTTTTAAAATGACAAATCAATTCATATATGTATGAAATGTATTTATTTAAATACTTCCAGTACGGTCTTTAGTGGTGATTTTATTTTTTAAAAACACGACAAAAAACTTAATCAGGTTATTTTAAATATCTATAAGCATGACATAATAACTAATTATTTATTATTGATAATGATATTATAAATTTTGTGGGTAACAGCACGATATTACATAATATGTTGACAATAAAAATAAATAAAAATATATAATTTAAAGTATTTTAAATTTAAAAGCATATTTACAAAATTATCATACATTGTGTTATTGAACACACACAAAAACTAATAGCCTGTTAAAAATATCGTTGCATTGCTGTGCTGTCACGGGTCGAAAATGCACATATAAAAAATATTATTCGATCAATTATTTTTATTTAAAATGGAAACAAATACCATATAAAATGCTTTATTTATTTATTTATTATTTTTATTGAAAACAAAAACACCTGCTTTGAACCTGGAGCAGTAAAATTACAAAGTCGGCAGAATTTAAATTAAATCAATGCCTAAATATATGTTCCAATAAACAAATTAGTGTATGGTATATATTCTCCCTTTTTAAAATACTTTGTATGGCTATTAAGACTCGTGTAGAAATCAATCTTGCTAAAAGCTTACATCATGGGCCAGATGGGTTATTTTTAGGTATGGAATCAATCAAATCTTTGACTATTTAATAAAAAAACACTTTAAAACAATGTTCAAAGTTGCTTTTATTTTATCTTAAAAACTTTAAAATAACATATTTTGTTTTTAAATTCAATTATAAATCAATAAGTTGTAGTTATGTCCCGTGCTTGGTGATCTATTAAGAGGTGTATTTTATTTTAAATTAAAAGAATATTTTATTTATTTCTCATACTAGTATGGAAATAAAAAAACATTTGATAATTATTAATTGTTTTATCTTAAATAATAAATAATTTAAAAAACATTTTGAAACAGGCGAAACACGATTACATTAACATACAAGCCAGAACAAGCAGGCCTTTTGAGCTGCTATGCTATTCCATTCGAGTGAAATAAAATAATAATAAAAACTAATAGTAAAAGAAGTCATCGTCCTTTTACCCAATCCCACGTGTCCGTCTCAGACAGTTTCGTCCTCGTTTTTATTTACCCCCCCTCTCTTACAAATAAAAAGATGAAATGCCCTGTCACATCCTCACCCAAGTCCTAGAGAGAGACCACCACCCTCCCCCCCCTCCCCTCCCTTCTTCCCCCAAGGCCCCAACCCACTCCAAAAATCCTAAAATCAAATCCTAGGGTTTCTATTTTTTCACCACCGACCAACACAATCATCTCTCTATCTCTCTCGATTTTCTATTCAATTGCTTCTCCACATGCGCCAGAAGCAAGAAGACTATAGACCTTCTATTCCAGATGCGACCGAAGAAGAAGCGCCGCTAACTTTTGACAATTCGGTGCCAACTCCTGATCCTATGAGCACCGATCAATGCCAAACGATCCCAGAAATGGATGATTCTCAGCTCGTTGGAGCTACAGTCTCGATGGTTACTACTGACGTGGACTTGTCCAAGAGAGAACCAGTACATATCGTGCCTACTGTAGAGGTTAGCAATCATGTCAGAATTGCAGAAAACAGTACGGTCAAGCGAAAGCGAGGCCGCCCGCCTAAAATTCAAGGGAAATTAGGGCCACCACAAGCTCCGCCTGCTTCGTCCTCACAGAGGAAGAAGAGAGATGAAGAAGATGTTTGTTTTATTTGCTTTGATGGTGGTAGTCTAGTTCTTTGCGATCGTCGGTGAGCTTGCCAATTTTGATTTTATTTCCTGTTTGGTTTTATAAAAAAATTGAACTTGATGTTTTAGTCGAGAAAGGAGATTTTTTTTTTCTTAACTAATCTAGTGTGCTAGATTTTGTTTTGATTTAGGTGATAAAAATAGAAAGTTTTGCGAGGTTTGGGACGAAATGGTGTTTAGGGCTTTTAGTATTTGTGCGGGCTTGGTTCAGTGATTGACTTGGTTTACTTGTTTGTGGTTCATACTTAGGGGTTGTCCGAAGGCATACCATCCGTCTTGTATCAAAAGGGACGAGACATTCTTTCGATCAAAGGCTAAATGGAATTGCGGTATGTTTTAGCAAATGTAGTGAGTTTGTTCTGAATTCTTGTCTTTTGTTTTTGAAAATTTGTTCGTGTATTCACGTACGTTGCATTAATTAATGGAACTCAATATTATCGAAGTGCAAAGTATGGGGCAGTGTGTGTGTGAGTTTGTGCTAATCCTTTTTCAGCTAGGGCGTTTTTTTAAGTTCTTGATGCAGTAAGCTTGATTGCAAGCAAGGTTCTACAATAATTTTTTTTTTAATTGAACCAGCTATCTCAGGTTAGTAAACTTATTTGGTTTAACATTTTTAGGCAAGAAATCAGTCCTCCTAAGAAAATCATACCCTCTTCCAGTAAAGCCAATTCACCAGTCAGTTCACCTTGCAGACAGAGGAGATATAGAATGCCGCATGCTATTTAGAAGGATGAGGTTTTAGTTTTAAATGTGGACTTAATTTTGCATGTGCATGTGATGGGCAGGTTTTTATTTGTAGGAATGTTGTTTTAGTTTATAAGCAGGAACATAGGTTTGCCTACATGTGCAGAATTGTTATTTTAGTTTTAATGTTCACAGTAACGACACTATCCAACCCACCCTCGACATTTGAAGCCCAATTTACTAAATTGTTAGTTAATGAATGGGCATGTTGATTTACTCATTGTAGTTGTATGCAGCAAGAAACGTGTCAATAGATGTGGCATGTCTTCCTTTTTTTTTGTATCAGATTCTTGTTTTTTCTAAAGTAGTCTTGGATCATCATAAACGTGTCAATCAATGCCTTACTCAACTCCATATGCAATTGAATTCTCGTGTCTGTAGATCAGTCATGGTTAATGAAGGCATTAGACATTGCCATATACATAATATATCCACTCGTCTCTCTAGAGTGGTCATGACAAAATTACCATTTCTGATTTCCACTGTTAGCTAAGTTCCTCCAATATTGAGCCGTATCAGTTATCTCATGCTTTCATTATGGCATATTTTCAGGTTGGCATATTTGTAGCAGCTGTCAGAAGGCTTCTCATTATATGTGCTATACATGTCCATACTCTTTGTGCAAAGGTTGTACAAGAGATGCTGATTATTTGTGTGTAAGACAGAATAAAGGATTTTGTGGTACATGCATGAGAACTATAATGCTGATTGAAAATATTGCAACATGGAATCAAGAGAAGGTATGTTAGTTGTTAGATGCTATATCTTATTCTAGTTTAACTAGCTTTCCTGGCTTAAATACATTGTGAAAGAGCATTAATGATAAGATTTTTGGAGTGTTCAGTGTCTTTTGGCACCTCACTTTGCTTTGTTTTGGGTCTATACTGTTTCCTTTGTCTAGCTTTTATATTGTCTGGCATCAGTTCAGGTTTAGGTTTTGCTGCAAAGCTGTTAATGAAATCCCTTATTCACTTCTTTGCTGTTGAAGTTTGGTTTTCCATGCCTTTGGGGCAGGGAGAGACGTGCTGTTAGCTAATAATTTTTCTTTTGCTGTCTGATTCTGTCAATTTTAGATATTTTCTCTCATGTATACCCTGTGCAGGTTCAAGTGGATTTTGATGACACAACTAGCTGGGAGTATCTCTTCAAGGTCTACTGGGTTTACCTGAAAGCAAAGCTATCTTTAACAGTAGATGAGCTAACTAAAGCTAAAAATCCTTGGAAAGGAGATGACCTAACCAAAGCTAAAAGTCCTTGGAAAGGAGCTAGTGCAATTGCTCCTAAGCAGGAGCCTTCAGGTGAATTTTTTCATAGCAATGACAGCGTCTGTGGAAACCTGGAAATACATGCTAAGAGAAGAAAAACGGAGGACCAACCAAAATTGCACATCGAGGAGAACTCTCTGGTTATGGAAAAATCACGCATTGACCAACTTACACAACTGCCTGACGGCACATTGTGGGCAACAAAGGAGCTCTTGGATTTTGTTTCACACATGAAAAATGGGGATATTTCTGTGCTATCACAGTTTGATGTTCAGAGTCTTCTGCTAGAATACATAAAAAGAAACGATCTTCGTGATCCTCACCAGAAAAGTCATATTTTTTGTGATTCAAGGCTTATAAAGCTCTTTGGAAAAGAACATGTGGGTCATTTTGAAATGCTGAAGCTTCTGGAATATCACTTTCTTGTAAAAGAAAAATCTCCAGTGGATGAAACTGCTGTTATGGGAGTTTCTAATGCTGTTGGTGGCCAGGTTGAGGCGGCTGGAAATAGTAACAGTCAGTTGATGACAGGTAGTGATCGAAGGCGTAAAACACGCAAAAAAATAGATGAGAGAGGACCTCAGATTAATTGTAATCCAGAGGAATATGCAGCAATTGATGTTCACAATATTAGTTTGCTCTACTTAAAGCGTAGTTTGATGGAGAACTTAATGAACGATGCTGGAATGTTTCATGAAAAGGTTGTTGGCTCATTTGTGCGAATCAGGATTTCTGGTGGTGATCAAAAACAAGATATGTATAGGCTTGTCCAAGTTGTAGGTATCATTCACGTCACTAGTGCCCCAAATTATCTATCAAGAGGAGGAAAAAGAAATGCTTCAGCTTTTTCTTCCAGCACTAATATATGTTTAACAGATTAGTAAGTTACTGATGATTTCTTCTGCAGGTACTAGTAAAGTCGCTGAATCATATAAAGTTGGCACAAAAACAACTGATGACATGCTTGAAATATTAAATTTAGATAAGAAGGAGCTCATATCAATTGATGGGATTTCAAACCAGGAGTTCTCAGAGGTGACTAAGACACCATCATAAATACATGTGTTTCCATATATTCATTTTCCTTTTTTTTGATTGCTTACAGTTTGTAGATTTTTTCAAACATTTTCAAGTTTTTTCTTGATGTGCTATGCTTGATGATGAGATTGTTATAATGAATTTTACGGATGCTATGATTTTAAGTTTGACACCAGAATTTTGAATTTACATAACTAAGGATCTAATTGTTCAGTGCGCTATCTCTACATACTAGAAATGAGATTGTTATAATGAATTGCAGGAGGATGGTTGATGCAGAAAAGCTTATGAAGTTGTGTTTATGGTTGTGAACAGTAAAGTGGAGTACTGTAGGTGTGTTTGTGGAGTTTCTGATTGTCTATTGCTGTAGAATTGGCTGAATATGAATGTGGGGATGGTTAAGGGGTTAGTGATGATCATTTAAAGGCTAGAATAATGAAGTTTCATTGCTGGAATTTGTGAGTAATGCAAGGAAGGGTTTCTAGGAATCACATCCGGGAGGAGGAAAGCCTAAGCATCCAATCTAGGGTAGAAGTTACAAATGCAATCACAAAACTTCATAATAGCAAGTGTACCATTTACATCCTCTTGATTTGAATGAAATGGTAAAAGCTAATTTAATCAAACAAGATATTTGTATCGGTTGATAAAGTCTGTTTTTGGAATTGAGTTCTGGAAACCGTGGTCTCAAACAATAATTTTGTGTGTTTTTATTGTACCTACAAGTTTAAAAGTTTGATTAGAAAAGGTATCCAAACAACCCAAACATGCTTTTTAATTTTTAGACCTGCTTTTGTTGACTTTACCACAGCCACGGCTATATCAGGTGAAGGTGTAGCAATTTGAACCAAAAGAAATGTAAAGTTTTCCTTCATTTTTGACGTGTTAACTATGTTTCCAGGGTGAATGCAAACGTTTGCGTCAGAGTATAAAATGTGGGCTTATCAAACGGTTGACGGTGGTGAGTGTTTCTGTCACATTCACTTCTATATCTCAGCTTAAGCATATGTGCCCCTTTGTCACAGACTACTTCTTGGTTATAGGGTGAGATACAAAAGAGAGCAATGGCGATTCAGGATGCCAAAGTTCGGGATGTAAGTTTTATCCTGATAGTTGTGTGTATAAATAGAACCCAGATTTCTTTTTTGTAAAGTGTTATATGGTTTCACATTGTTTTTCTTGTTACTGTAAGTGTAATTACTGATCCTGATCATCTCTCGTATATGGTTGTATGGTTTTGAATCCAGCGTTTGGATGAGGAGATATTAAGGCTTAATCATCTTCGTGACCGAGCAAGTGAAAAGGGACGTCGGAAAGAATATCCTTTGCTTTATGAAATTCTGGTTCCTTTCAGGGTTTTAGTTCTTACCATGCTTGCTCAGCTTATTTGCTGGTTTTCACCAACCATATTCTGTATCAATGCTACATTCGAAAATACACTCAAGCAAAAGTTTTTGCTCGTATTTCGTGGATGATGAGAATATTGCAACAAGGTGTGAGGGTGATGAGCACCATTAGTGGGTATGTACTTGATGTCAAGGTTGACGACAAAGGACCAGTCACATTTTCCTGAAAATTCAACAGCCTTGTTCTTTACCTGTTTTTTCTTTCCTCTTTTTTTTGGCAAGATCATCCATCTCAACATCTTATGTTTTGCTAGTCTTGTTCATGAAGTTTGTTGTTTGGCCTGGTTGTTTGATATCATTTTCCTTGAATACTTAGTTTGACTGTTAGAGGTTCTTAGGGAGAAATAAAATTTCTACTGTTGGTGGCGTTGCATTGACTTTAACCAAAGCCTTCTGTACTTATCGTCCCTTTTCTTTTCTACTGTCTCCTTGGTGACTGAACAGAGAACTGGATAGCATATTCAACACTAGCAACTGAGAGTGTTGTAGAAGGTTTCAATTGATTACCATTGTTCCATTTTTTTGATATTTCATATATATAATAGAACTTCATTAAGTATTGCTGTTCCTTGACTATGTTGCACGCTTAGAGAATGCGTGGAGAAATTAGAGCTTCTCAAGTCACCTGAAGAACGGCAGCGCAGGCTGCTTGAGATTCCATATGTACATGCTGATCCAAATATGAATCCAAGTTATGAATCTGAAGAAGATTCTGGAGAATCACACAATAAGAAACAAGGTCCCTAGCTATGTTTTTTAACAATTTGTGATGAACAGTTATGTTTGAAGTTCTCTGTAGAAAGTTTAGTTGGTGATAACTTTACTGGCGTATATGCAGGTGACCATGCAAGACCAAGAAATTCTAGCACTTCTAGAAATGGGGCAGTGCTCAACTATTCAATGGGAAGAGGGGATGTCTTGAGTGATAGAGGAAACATGGGACATAATTTAGCTACTGCTTCTGAGCAGAGTAGAGATACGTGCACAACATTTTATGTGGATAGAGATGGTACTACTATGGTTCATGAGAGAGTGACCAAGTCAATGCAGACTCAAGGAGGAGAACAAACTGGGCTAAATAGTCAAAATGTACCAAAGAACTGGGTAGCTTCTACTGGTTCGATGACTGATGATTGGAAAAGTCAATCAATTGTACAATGTGGATCGTATTCAGGGGTTGTATCACTGAATTTACCACCACCACTTTCTATAGGAAGAGAGCAATTGGTTGATGATATGGAGACGGACAAACTGTGGCACTATCAGGATCCAACTGGAAAAACTCAAGGACCATTTGCTATGGCCCAACTGCGTAAATGGAGTACAAGTGGGCTTTTCCCTCAAGATTTGAGAGTGTGGAAGATAAATGAGAAGCCCAATGACTCTATTCTTTTGACGGATGTGTTGGTTGGGCGATTCCATAAAGAGCCAGCTTTGCCTGACAATAGCTACTTGCTGGCTCAAGAAGCAATAGCTGCTTCTGATAAAGATAAAAGGCATGGATTTGATTTGCATCAAAGTACTGATGGCTCTCTGGTAGACAAGAAAAATATGGATCACTGGAAGTCGGTGCAAAACGATGCAAGTGTCAATTGTAATGACAATGAAGCACTTCTAAAAAGCAATGCATTGTGCACCCATTCTTCAAGTTGGACTACAGGTGCAGATGCCATCATTCCTAACAATGGGCCGGCTCAACTTGCTCTACAACTCTTGGAATTGTCCAAGGGCTGCAACTCTTGGAATTCTTCAAGTTCACTTTCCTCACTTCCATCTTCTGGAAAGCTTGGTGAAACTCCACCACCTCAGGGAAAGGAAGAACATGAGGATGAAAAACAGAGTTATGATCTGAATTATGTAAATGGGAATTCACTCAGGACACCTGAAGGTAAAAATAACAGTGGCAAAAGTGAGGATAAACAGGCTGATAGTGAGAGTTATTCAAACCAATCTTGTGGACAGAACTGGAGACCACCCATAAAAAGTTCCTCAAGCGGATGGGATTCCAAGTCATCTTCTGTTTCAGGGGATAAGCCTGTTGACACATCTCAGAAGAATGAGGAAATTGATTTCTTTGATTTGCCCAGTCCAACACCAAAGCAGCACCTCAAGGACTTGAAAGGACAGACTGCTGAAAACAACCACTCCATCTCTTCAAGGCTTCCTGTTCTGGATTCAGGATGTAGCTGGAGTACTGCTTCCAGTTTAGTGGTTGGTGGAGCAACGCTAGCTCAAGTAGCTGGTGAATGGGGTGGCTATTCCTCTGCTCCTGTCAAACCTGCTGAGGAATGGGACTCTAATCATGTGTCTGCCTCTTCACTGAAACCTACAGATGGGGGCAGTGATCATGCTTCTACACAGACTCCGGATAGTGGCCCATTGACACACTCTCCCTCCACTCACCCAGTGATTGATGCATCTGATTGGCAACCCATCATTCCTGAACCCACTGAGTTCTGCTCTTTAGTTGATGAATCTGTTTCAGATTTGTTGGCAGAAGTTGAAGCAATGGAGTCTCGTGGTGGGTTGCCTTCCCCTACTTCAAAATTGCGGTGTACTGAGGAATTGACACGAGGTTATGATGACGATGATTGCTTTAGCCCTGTTGAGGGGTTTAGCTCAGCACCTGATCCAGGCAAAAGTGATGCATTCAGTTCGACTGCTGATATACAAATACCTTCTCAATTGGCTGTAGTGAGCGAAGCGCTGCTGTCATGTCACATGCCTTCTGAGGCCACTGTCATAGATAAACCTCTTGGTGTAACTCTAATGCCTTCGCAGTTGACTGCAGTCAATGAATCACTTCGGATATCTCACACGCCTTCTCAGTCCACTATCACAGATGAACCACTTGATTTATCACAGATTGATGTTCCAAACCCTCAAAAGAGCTTCAGTGAACATTCTTCCACAAGCCCTGAAGTGGAAGGTAATGCTAAGCCCAATGATGTTTCAGTTAACAAATGGGAAAAAGGTTCAGAAATACAGCCTCTTGCATCATTAGCAGGTAACCATGGAGAATCAGGTTCAGACATCCAATCCACAACTCCATCCATGGTCATTCGATTGGAAGCAGGTTCCGATGTTCAACAACCCACACCATCCCACAAAGATGACAGTCAGGGAATAGTAAAGGGACGAGTCGCACAAGGAAACACAAACATGGTTTGGGGAAACGGTCATGGGACAGTTCAGCAACATGCTAGGACTAATGCAGCTGATGCTGCAGGTAACCCAGGCAGTTGGGGAAGCCAACCAAGGTATGGCGGAGACAGATTATCCGGTCCAAGAGACCACCGTAACAATTTTCAAGGCAGAGATAGAGATTCTGGTTTTGGTAGGGATAGGTTACCATGGAACAAGCAGCCATTATATGCTGGAAATGGAGCTAGTACATATAGACTTCCGCCCAAAGGGCAGCGAGTTTGTAAATTTTACGAAAACGGATACTGCAAGAAGGGGGCATCATGTAGTTATTGGCACCCATGATTTCCAGGTTCCACTTTTCCATAGGAAAATTGTGTGCATTTAATTCTGTAATCATTATTTGTATCAGCAATTCTTCCCCCTTGTCAATGTTCTAATTTAACTCGTGTATTGAGGTGGCATGAATACATACATACATACATCCATACATCTCCCCCCCTCCCCCCCTATCTCTATTCTTTGGATAACCATAGACAATGTTAGAGCTTTAAATTACTTGATAGAGTTTTCTTTGGTTCATGGATGTGGCAAATTGCGGCGTGTAAGATCATTTCACGACAGCCGTGGAATCTCTCCCACAAATGACCAAACCACAGAATCTTTAAGAGACTGAAGGCAA
Organism: Salix caprea; assembly: GCA_964035475.1. NCBI lineage: Eukaryota > Viridiplantae > Streptophyta > Magnoliopsida > Malpighiales > Salicaceae > Salix > Salix caprea. The sequence goes on along the minus strand of OZ037756.1, from coordinate 13,806,581 downwards.
GTTTAGTATCCCTTTTAATGTAGTGTTGTGTTTTGCTGAATGTTGCTGCAATTTGAATCAATCCATTTATTCTTTGACCGGCCTTCATATTGCACGTCCATTGGAGATGTATACCTTGAAACTAAAATCCAATCAAATTAGGAGTCAACGGCCAGGTGAGAACCGGTTGGAGGTTACCTTACCGTTTAGAAAAGAAGAAAATTGAAATAAAACTTTTTATGCAATTTACATCTTTGTAAGAAGAGGGAACAACTTGACCCAGCCCAAAAATGAGTTGCGAGTTAACTTAAAGCTTAACAAGTCAATGAAGCTTTATTTTTTTAAAAACCATTTAAACAATATTTTTTTAATTTTTTCTTACAAATATAAATCATAGTTGCAAGATTTAATTTAAAACTAATATAATTTAATACCTATCGGTCAAGAAGGAAACTTAAACTTTGATTTTTTTAATATATTTTTTTATATATATATAAATAAAACCTCAGGAACAATGTCATTTTGGTAAAAAAAAGAACATTTTGCACAGACCTGTCCTTGGGTTGGCGAGTCACTTGTAACGAGAGTATAAATACCAGAAATAGCGACGCGCAATTGGATTCGTAAGCTTCAACTTCAACACGAAAAGAGGAAGAGAAGACCGTTTCAAATCAGCACTGTTTTAAATCAGCACTGATCACACAGAACATGCTTTGCGCGACGATACGAATCCTTTAAAACGACAACAAAATCCAGTCATGTCAACCACAAGCTCTACCACGGCGAAGTCGTTTTTATCAACGACACAGAGATACGCAGCCGGAGCATTATTTGCAATTGCTCTTCACCAAGCACAGATCCATCAAACCCATCCGCTTGGCTTATCCTACGATGATTCGGTACAAGAGGAACGAACCAGTTGCAGCAGCAGTAATAGTAATGGCAGCAGCAGTGATTCCGTTTCTGAAGATCCTGAACTTTGGATACACGAAAATTCGGGCCTCCTCCGACCCGTATTCAGGTCCAATTCTTTTGTAAATTGATGAAATTGTGACCTTTTCGTGCTAATTTAAATCAGAATTGATTTTTTTTTTCTCCTTTAACGTGGATTAGGTTCTTAGAGGTGGAGTCAGCAGCCTGGACTGGACTTGAAGAGACAGCTGGTGGTTCTCCTGCTAAGCATCATGTTGGAGCTGTATGTCGTTTTATTTATTTTTTCCTTTTTAAAGAAATCAGGAATTTTTTACCATTCTTTATCTTGGTTGCTTGTTTAGCATGTAAAGCTCATGATGAGTTGTTACTCCATTGAAATGTTGTTTTCCCGGTTTCTGATTCGTAGGAAAATGGAAAAAGAAAAGAAAAAGGAAAGATAGAGTGATAAATTGTGTTAACTTCACCTTATTTTTTCTCATTTGCTTTTTTATTTCCTTTTTAAAAATAAGGGGAAAATCTGTAAAACTACTGTTACATTTTCCCGTCAGGTTTCGGCATTTGTGGTCCCATGTGGATTCTAAATGATGGACTCACAAATGGTGAAATCCGAACGACGAGATGTATGTGCAACAGGAGTAGAAAAATTCATATTTGACTTGGGTCTGGTGGATTTATGATGTTATCTGATTTGTTGTTACTATATTTGTAACCGCATTGTGTTTTGATCATGTCTTAGTTCATGAGGTTATTATCAGAAGAAAGTGGTGATGCATCCTCCTCTTCTTCTTCTCAAAGTTCGGATCAAGAAGTTGCTTTATCGAAGGCAGTTGATGTTATGGAAGAAACCATGGGAGCGAATCCTGTGTCTTCCCAGTCTAAGAAGGAGAAGCATAAGGAGTACGAGACTCAATGTCGTGAAAAGTTATCTACTGGCAGCGAGGTGAAATCAACCTCTGAGGTGGAAAATGAGCCACCACAAACTGCAAAGGATAGGGATTGCCATTCTGCTGATGTTAGTGATGCACCTCGAGACTCTGGACTTAAACTTGATGAGACACCCGTTGAAGAGGAGAAGATGCTAAGTAATCATAGGAAAGTGACAGTGCTGTATGAGATTCTTTCAGCTTGTCTGGCTGATAGACGAGAAGAAAATAAAAAATACACCCGGAAAAGAAATGGCTATGATGCTCGACATCGTGTGGCTTTGAGATTGCTGGCAACTTGGCTTGATATCAAGTGGACGAAAATGGTTTGTGCACTCCTTTTGTCATTCTTTTTAGCAGCTTTGTAGTTATTCTTCCCTGTTATTTTTGGCTAAAAAGATTAAATTGTTCCATACACTTGGTGGTCAGTGTGCATATCTCTCCTACTTTCCATGGCTTCGTGCTTGGGCAATTTCCTAGGATTTTTTATTTAACTTTTGTTTGGTATGAAGTGAAAAATCAGGAAGTAAAATGTAGGTGTTAGTAAAATTTAATGGTAAAGTGTTAAGGGTGTAAATTGTGTGAAGGGTGTTATTAGGAGTACAAAAGTTTGAGGGTATTGTAGGTGCCAACAGTAGTGAAACCAAATTTCAAATTAAATGTGACTATAAATGAAATTAACATTTTATACATTTATGATTTCCAAATGCAAGGTGGATGTAAAAGAGATAAAGTGTGGGTGAAAAAGCATAAAAGACAAATACAAAATTTTCCTTGGAAATAACCCTGTCCCCAACCCCCCAAACCCCAAATGAGGTTAGATGCCAAACTCCTTAACACTCCCCTATCCCTCCTAGTTTACCCAACACAATCAATGATGGGACTCTTAATCCTCATAACAAACACAACCTAGTAAATTTAGTTAGTTTTTTTTTTAAAAAAATTACTAACATTTCCTTCAGCTGTGTATTTTGCATCTAAAAAAGTTTAAGAAGTCTTGTAGTAATTTACGTCTTATGTGTTACTGGGGTAAAAAAAAATATTCTTTGCAGGAAGCCATTGAGTTGATGGTTGCGTGCTCTGCCATGGCTGTAGCAAAAGAGGAAGCATCCAAGGAAGAAACCAAATCACCTAAAAACAAATGGGCTAAATGGAAGCGTGGTGGCATCATTGGTGCGGCTGCAATAACTGGAGGAACCTTATTGGCCATTACTGGTGGTAGGAAACTCTAGTCGTGTTTCTTTGTTGGGATTAGTATCAGATATTGAAATTGAAATGAGTGCTATTGCTTTGGTTTTTTACTTTGGAACCCACATTTACAGGATTAGCCGCCCCTGCAATTGCTGCAGGATTTGGTGCTCTAGCTCCAACACTGGGCACTATTATCCCTGTAATTGGAGCTAGTGGATTTGCAGCTGCTGCAACTGCTGCAGGAACTGTTGCTGGCTCTGTTGCTGTTGCCGCATCATTTGGAGGTGAACCCCCTCCCAGGTTCCAAATGAACCTACCCTAAAGTTTTAGATGATTGCTTGGTAATGAATAATTCTTGTCTTCCTGTTGACATCTTTGTTCAATCAGCTGCTGGAGCTGGACTTGTGGGGACCAAGATGGCTAGGAGAACTGGAAGTGTTGATGAATTTGAATTCAAAGCTATAGGAGATAACCATAACCAAGGCGTATGTTTATGCTTTATTCATTTTTCTCACCTAGCTCATCCTCAGCTTAGGCTTTCTTCATTATGTACAGAGCCAACCTTATATTTTTCTTTGAAATTTTTCATCAGCGACTAGCAGTTGGGATTATGGTCTCAGGATGCGTGTTTGATGAGGAAGATTTTATAAAGCCCTGGGAAGGACAAAATGACAACTTGGAGAAGTAAGACATCTGTATGCTCCAAGTTTCTCTTTGTTGCACCTCTGCTGCATCTGAATTTATCAATGTTTAATTCTTTTATAATTAAATAGGAAATGCACGTGTACTTAAGTTGCAACTCTTGTTGCTTCCTAGGATGTATCTTCAAGAAATGATTTTTATGAAAAATCTGAATCAGAACAATGCTTTTTATTCATGTACCATGTATCCTAAGTAATTACTCGTTGCTATAATGACCTTGCCAGTCTTGCAATTTTCCTTCTGTTTGTTCTGCTTTTATTGACTGGAATTTTATAATTTTTCGTAGAGCATGCATCCATAACATTTTCTTACCATAATGCTCATTTTATATTTCCTTTGTTTGCTATGATCTGATCTTATGTTGACTGGTTTTTGTAATTTTTGTTCCAGAACAAAACTAAACTTCACTAGTTTTTTTCATGCTAAAAATGGATTCAGAAGTCACACCTCTTGACTAATGATATTTTTAGGTATGCGCTGCAGTGGGAATCTAAGAATCTAATTGCAGTGAGCTCTGCTATTCAGGATTGGCTTACTTCAAGTAATTGGCTTGCCCTGATGGGAGCACCTTGTTTTTCAAACTAGTATTTATATCTAATGTAATGATTACAGTTTTGTCTGCTGTTGACACTGGTAATCCCTGCTGTAGGAATTGCAATGGAGTTTATGAGGCAAGGTGCAATGCTGACTGTGCTAAGCACACTTTTGGCAGCTTTGGCCTGGCCAGCAACATTACTTGCCGCTACGGATTTTATAGACAGCAAATGGACAATTGCTATTGACAGGTCAGCATTCCTTTATTAACTATAGGTGAGATACTTGGATGAAAATGGGGAAAAAAATACCTTTCCATTGCAATTACAAATCTGGCACCTTAAGTTAAAGTCTTCAGGGGAAATTGGTAATTAGTAATAGAGAGTAACTTGCTGCCATAAAATTTGTCAATGTGAGTTTTCAACCATTGAATTTTCTGCCATTTTCTAGATGTGACAAAGCAGGGAAGCTGTTGGCAGAAGTGTTACTAAAAGGACTGCAAGGGAACAGGTAGGTCAAATTTGATTGAAACCACAGGCATCGTTTTTAGTTAACAACGTTACATGTAGTGTTTTATTCTCGATTAATTTCTATCTTGAAGTCATTTCTTAGTTAACAGTGTCATCTCTTGTGATTTATTTTCTATCTGGGCATTCCATGACTCTTCAGGCCTGTAACCCTCGTGGGCTACTCACTTGGTGCACGTGTGATTTTCAAGTGTCTCGAGACTCTGGCTGAGACAGAGCATAGCGGTAAATTACACCGATCATTTTTAAAGCTAGTTCTTGGAATTTTAGACTGATATTCAATGCGTTCCTTCTGAACTGACAGCTGAAGTTGTAGAAAGAGTCGTTCTTCTTGGAGCACCCATCTCTATTAGGGACCAGAAGTGGGAAGCTGCAAGAAAGGTGACCCAAGATCTCTCCTTGAAAGCGTTTTCTCTGCTGTTCCCCGGTCAATATTTTTTCTAGCTACTTACTTTATTGTCTAGGAAATTCTTCTTACATCTCACTGTTTTGCAGATGGTGGCCGGAAGATTTGTGAATGCTTACTCCACCAGTGACTGGACCCTTGGAGTTGCTTTTCGTGCAAGGTAAGCCGGTTGCACCATCTCATGTGTTGGCATTACCTGACGCTCTTGATCTGACGTTGTTTATGTTTCCTAGACAAATAGTTATCCAACCTCAAAAACTAATGTCTAGTTTTTACTAATAGCCTACTCACTCAAGGATTAGCTGGAATTCAACCAATTGATGTTCCAGGGATTGAGAATGTAAGCTTTTCTATTTACTTTCCCCCCATCACAATTTTGATTTTCGTTACAATCTTAATTTATCCATGATGGAAAATATTGCAGGTAGACGTAACCGATATCGTTGAGGGCCACTCTTCCTATCTATGGGCAACACAACAGATATTAGAACAGCTTGAACTGGATGCCTATTATCATGTTTTCAGGAGCCCTAATCCCCCTGAACACACAGACTGACTCTTCCTCTCGAGGAGCTAATGCTACGAAATCAAGCTCCTTCACCCCGTAGTCTCATGTCTTGATTTTTGTTATTCTTCCTATATATATATATATATATATATATATTACCACCCAAAAGAGACATTAAATTTTAAAACATGGGTTGATTTTTTTGTCAGATGATCAAAATAAAATCGGCCGTTCCTCAAATAAAAGGGAAAAAAGAAGAAGAAAGAAATAGTGGCCCCAAGTTACCAATCCAAAGTGAACAGAACGTGGCTTGTATGTTTAATGCTTCAGTGCTGGCACATTGCTTTATTTGTATTGTAAATGCTGACTAAATATTACCCAACGGTTATCTTCTAAGCTCTATCCATTCTGTGGATGATAAAAGTTCCGGCAGCTGGTGCATAGAAGAGTTGCTACTGCTGGTAGACGGTACCGGTGCTCCAGCTCATGTCCACCATAAAGAAGGTACGCAAATCGTTGGGATTATGCAGTATCTTATTACGTGTTCATTTTAGTGAAGTCGAGGTCTCCAGGCACATTTGTCGATGTGATAAATTGCAGCTTCTTCTCTTTGATTCTGTCCCAAGTTTTTCAGACCAAGGCCGATGATAGTTAATTCTCTTGTAAGGTTATTAAAATGAGGGCAATTCTTGTCATCATCTTCTTGTTTTCTTCTTTCTTCTCTCTAAAAAAATGTTAAACCATCATTCGAATTTTAAATACGAGGACCCCATTCTTAAACCAGTTGAATCTTCATCTCTGTTGCATGTGATTATATATATATATATATATATATATATATATATATATATATTTCACTGTTTTCCCTTGAAATAAGATATTGGAGTAAAAAAATGCGACATGCTTCATTGACCCTAAAAATAAAAGAGTTTCCATGCTATTCATTGCCCCCATGCCACACGATAGTGGTAAAGATGATTTTTTTTTCTTTCTAAAAATAAATTTAAAAACTTTTTTTCTTAAAAAAAATGAAATATATATTTGTTTATGTGTGCATAGAAGCTGATTCAATAAATTTGATTAAATATTTTATAAAATAAATTAGTTTTCTAGAAATAATGTTTAGCAAATAAATCACTTCCAACACGTGCACCAAAAACATTACTCAAGAAAAACAGTACCTATTGTTATTAAACCAGCCCCCCTTATAAGTCAAACCGATACTTAACCGATGCTAGTTTTATAATAAAAAAGATTAGAGGTGATAGTTGATCTGGTATTTTTATCAATAATTTTTATCGACTTAAATTAATATATTCAACCCATGATTTAGATGTTGGATTGATGATAAACCGGCTGGTTTAGTAACCTTTTTTTAATCCAGTTGTTTATAAAATAATAACAACTTATCAGCGTATTTAGTTTTCTGGCATTCTGGTAAAAAAATTTCGAAAAACACCTGAAGTATATAATTACAAAAACGACGTCACACTAAATCGTATTCCATATCCATGTCCACATTCTTATCTCTTCCGTCTTGTAAAGCCTGATTGTAGTGTGCATTAAATGGAGCTTTGCAAAAATGTATTTTTTTAAATGTATTTTTTAATTTTGGAATCGTTTGTGTTAATATTGAATTTAAATAATAATAATAATAATAATAAAATTATTTTGATAAAGCTTTAAATTACAACATTTCAAGCTCTTTAAATATCACGAACAGATAAAAACAAAGACCCTAAGAGTTCAATTTAATTACCAATAGTGCCCTCTTCATGCTGCCAATTTCGTGACGCGTTAGCGTAATTCCGAAATAATAACCGACACACATCACTGGGCGAACAAATAAGAGGGACGGGCGATCAAATAAGGGAGATGGGATGACAGAAACAGGAAAACACAAAGAAGAGAAAGAGGCAGCTCTCGTCATAGGCATAGGCATGGAGGGTGATAAAGTAGCAGGGGAAGAGAAAAAGCGAGAAAACGAGAAACTAAAACCAATCCAAAATCAAGGAGGTGGTGGTGGTGGTTCTAATTTGATAGGGAAATCATGCAAAGGGTATCTTTATTATTCTTCAACTCTCAAATCTAACGTCACCAACCCTCGCTGTATTGGCATCCCTCGTACTCTCCGCCAAAGTTAGTCTTTCAATTTCAATTCCGATTCCCAATCTTTATTCATATATATATATTTTTTTGATTCATGGAGGGGAAGGGATATTTAGGTCTGGATTTTTTTGGGTTCTAGAAAAGAATGAGAGAAAACGGAAGGCGGGCTCTTTATTGTAAGGTGAAATTTCGGTTCAAAATTTGAGAGGTTTGGTGCCTGTCTCTGTACATTTGAAGAAATTAGGGGAAAGGAAGTTGCCTTTTTTACCAGTGATCATGGCATAAAGTTAAACAATAAAATGGTTTGCTTAGATTAGCTTCTTTCTTTTGAAGGATACATGGTCTTTGTTACTTGAATGAGTAAGGGTTAGGAATAGCAATGCCCAATTTCTTCATTAGCTTGAGTGTAAAGATTGCCAACATTTGTTTCACTTGGGACTTGGGAATAGGATTTCGATGCTGTTCCAAATAGAAACACGCTGTGGTTTTATCTGAATTCATATCGACTTGTACTGCAGTATTAATATCATTACTAAAGAAAGGAAGTGATTTATCCCACTTGCAATACAATGTCTCGTCTCTTGTGAAATTGTAACCCTTGTTTTTGGTTGAACCAAACAAAGTTTCTGAGTGATTCCCATTCCATTCCTGATTAAGAGGGACCAAATGAGGCCTATATGCTTAATGCTTCAATTGTGGCGCTTTGCTCTATCTGTTCTGCTTTATGTTCCGGACACGTTACAAAATTCTGAGCGTTGGGAGAGCTAATTGTTTTAGGGATATTGGAGAAAATAACTTCATGCTGATGGTTTCTAATTACATCTATACATGGCAGCAATTCCTACACTGCCATTACTATTTATGCTGAAAACTGAGCGTTGCGTGTTTGTGATCCTTGGGTTCTGGTTTGGATTTACAATGTAACTTATATTCTCGATTAGTTGAGTGTAAAATCTAATTAAGTTGTAGAAAGGCATATAATGAATATGATGGTGGTCGGATTATTCAAGAGACTATATGCTTAATGCATGGAATGTGGTGCATTGTTTTATATCTAGGGTAGATGGCGACTGTTTCTCAGTTCTTCACCATGACATACTGAGTGTTAGGAGATCTATTTGCTTCCAAGTGCAATTGTGTATGGAATTCCTACACTGCCATTGCTAATTATGTAGTTTTTGCTTGGTCGAGCTCCAAGATGTTTGAAGATTTCAGTAGTTATATGCATGTTGTTGCTGTTGAAAATATTGGTGCCTTTTGACAAGTGCTGATATCTGAGTTTTATGACCAGTTCCTAATTATGTTGAACAATCCGAGGTAGACGCATCAAAAGATGGAAGGGTTCTTACAGATTTTTATTATGGTTGTGCTGGGTACTCTCTTTATTCCATTAAAGACCACTCAACTGATAAACAAGTGTCAAAAAAAGAACTTCCAGTCTGTGTGGGTCTTGAGGTATACTCCTTCACTCTCTTTCTCTGTGTGTGCACCTACGTTTGCTTTTGTTCAAATTATTAGTGGCTTATGCCTTTTAACTTTCATGGCTGTTATTGTTTTAAAATAATTTTGAAGTTGGATAGCAGTTTTTGTGATCATACTCCCCCAATAACTTAGTGCAAATAATGAGTAACTGCACTTGTGCATTAACTTTCCTTATGATTACTCTTGCCTGTTGTATATGGATTTTGTTATTTGTGAACCTTTGAGGTGACTTGTTTCTTCGGATTTGTCTGTCCAAGTGACAAGTTGCTTGAGCGGGCAAAGAATAATAAAACTATTACCTCCCGTGTTTTAGCCTTTCTTTTGGTGATCTGACAAAAACAAGTTTTTTCAGCTTTTGGTGGATAGAAGGGTTGCTACTGCAGATAGTGCTTCAGCTCCAGCTCATATCCACCGTAAAGAAGGTAATCTAATAGTTGTGGTTATGCTGCATGTTATTGCGTGCTCATTTTAGGGAAGTCAAGTTCTCTCCAGGCACTTTTCCTGATGTGCAAATTGTAGGGTGTAACTGTTTGATTCTGTCCCAGGTTATTTCAGACATACAAATCTGATTTTCAGTTCTCTTGTAAGGTTAAAACAATAGCTATTCTTGTCTTTGCCTTCTTATTTGTTCCTACCATGATTGAAACTCTACCAGAGGATCCCATTCTCTCTATTACATGAATCTTCATATCTGTCACATTCTGATAATGCTATTTATTTGACTACTTATCTTTCCAACAAGATATTGAAGCACAAATATTCCTAAGTTTCCATGCTACTCATTGACCAGGACCAAGCCACTGGTCTTTGGTTTGGGATCAAGACTTGTCAAAATCCAGTTTTGAACAGCAGCTTCATGCAAAAATGTATAAGAATTTTCTTGGGAACCATTTTGGTGGAATTGTAATTGTATAAGGACCTTTGTGATGGTAAACTCGGACAATGACAAATGAAAGAGAATCCTCCAAAATCTCAAATGTCTTAAATTTGGTGCATTCTTTGATATTTCCTAAAGACATCAATTACATTCTTCTAGTTCAAGCATTTTCTGGAATGTCAAATCACTTCACCGTTCACATATCACCCGTAACTTTTGGCTATTTTTTTTTTAAAGATGGTCGTGAATTGCCCCAGCCCCAACCTACACGTGAATTACCTCAGCCCCGAGCACAGAAACCAGCGAGTTCCCCAGCAGATGACTTCTTCAGCAGGCAAGCAAACAGCTTTGATTTTTTTGTGTGTGAATAATGACTGTCAATATACTAACGACACTTGCAAAACTACAGGTATATGAGGAATTCCGGCCTGGTTGCATCAGGGGTGGCCAGAAACATGCGAAGAGTGGGGATTTACATAAAAGACAGCGTAGATGATATGTTGTTTCCTTACGGAAGGCGACCCAAGTAGGTCATACACGCTTGAATTGATGCACGGAGGAATAGAGTTGGCCTGATGATGTAAAAACATGCCTTGTCCTAACCTGTGCAGTTCACTTTCGGATCCACGCTCACTCTTACTCCTTTTAAAACCCCTCCACACCCTTCCCTCATATCAATAAAACAGTGTTGCAGGTGGAAGATGAAGATGCTGTTATTCATTTACCTGGACACGATATTTATAGTTAATATATTGTATTTATAGCCCGGGTGGGGTAAGTGAGGGTGACAAAAAGGTCTTTTTGTAATATACAGTGAGCTGATCTTAAATTCTTGATGATAATGTTGTTCATTTCCTCATGATAACCTGCTCAGGCCGGTTAAGCTTTTAATTCAAAGATTACACGAAACCCATTCAAAATTTCAACCATAAATAAGCTTATCGTTATCCTTTCAACCTTTTCCTTCTCATTGTTCATAACGTGTATCCTTCTATTTTTATATATGTAAAAAAAATAATTTAAAATTAAAAAATATTATTTTGATTTATTTCTAAATAAAAAATATTTTAAAAAATAGCCATAGATAAAATTTAAAATACTTTTTTTATTATTATTATAATCCAATCTAAATTTGAAATGAGTTTAACCTGAGTTATAAGAAAACCCGATTCAAAGAATTAAATTTTACCAAGCCAATTTCTACTTAAACCTCTTTACGGAATTAGATTTTGAGGTGTGAGTGGAGTTTAATAATCACACACAATCCATTACAACAAAAATTGATATATTGAGAACGTTGACTCTTCATGGGTACTTCAACGACAAATCGTAGTTGTCTTTGTTACCGAATGTTAGCTGTCTTAAGATTCTGACATCGCTGGCAAATGTTACCATTTGCAAGCTAAATCCCTAGAATTCCCCCTAATTTTACTCATCTCTCTCTCTCTCTCTAAAATCATCTAACAAATTATGATAATTAAATAAATAAAATATTTTAGAAAGCTGAGTATTTATACAAAAATAAAGAATAAGCTTAGGATAGTTTTTTCCCTAATTTAGAAATACTATAATTAATAAAATAAAAAGTTCTTGAAGCACAATTTTTTTAGTTAAAGAAATGGACGTTGGACGGGAAGCAAGCAATTAGTAACATTTAAAAACTTCCCGTTCCTTCTCCTCTCCATTTCCTTGAAAGAACCAACCGCCAACTCTCTCCCTCTCTGCCTTTTATTATCAAGAACAAAGAAAAAATAAATTAATTGTAATAATAATTTTGTTTCTTTGTAATTTTATTTCGGTCTTGCACTAGCAGGTAAAGTAAAAGATATTTTCTGAATATAATTAGCGCTTGAAGTATTTTATTCTATCTTTTTGACTGATTTTCTTTGACCCCTTTTGAAGAGGAATTTTATAGAGCTTGGAAGATCAGTTTTTGAAGGACTTGGTTTTCAAATATTCGAATGGCGGCTGCTGCTGCTTGTAGGCGTGTTGGGGGCTATCAATTTGGAGGCAATTCGGGAGGTATTGGTTTTGGTAGGGGAGGATCTGGTGCTGTTTCTCCTTCAACTTTGGGTTTGATTTCTCAAAATAGGAAGATTTCTCAGCTTGTCAACTCTAATGGCAGGAGATTATTTCTTGTTGATACATTAGCCCTTGTAAGTTGTTAATTACAGCAAACCCTTTTCCTTTTTCTTATTTACATTAATGGGTTGCATTTGTTTCAATGTTAATTTCTTATTTGCTTATAAAATTGCTGCAAGGAAATTTAATAATAATATAACTCAAGAAACAACATTGCTGAACTTATTATTGAATTGGGAAAAGAAATTGTGGGGAGTTTTAATTGCTATGATTTGTTTCATATTATAAATAATTCGTGTGCATATTTCTTGGTTGGTGGGTTGGTCGAACGTGGGGCATACGAGATGATTGATCAAAGAATACTAAAATCTGAGCACTGAAGATGAATGATACAACGAGAAAACTGAAAGCTTAATACTTGGAAGCCGAATGTGGTTTTATAAGCTTGTTTTTTGTGATAAAAGGTTGAATGTTTGTCAAATGATGTGGTGTGTTTTTGGGCTTAGGTTAGAAGATTGGAGTCACAGGGTGTGCCTATGAAGCAAGCTGAGGCGATAACAGCTGCTATAACTGGAGTTTTGAATGATAGCTTGGAGAATGTGTCTCATTCAGTTGTCTCAAAGGAAGAGATGCAAAAGGTAGGCTCTTTATGTGGTAGTTCTACTTTTTCTCTTTTCTGTTATGTTGACATGGGTCAATTGATATTTGATGTAGCTTGATTTTGAATGAGCTATTTGTGCAAGGAGTTTGATTATGTTATAACTGTATTTTCACTTCGTGTTTTGTTGTTGAGCTTGTGTAATTATTTTATGTGTGTAGAATGCATTGATTCAAGAAACCAGCTTGTCAAAATTCAAATCTGAAGTCCAAAACTCGCAGGTACTCACTTGCTTTTTAATGCCGTTTTCAGATGTGAATTTGTTGAGATTTTAGCTGGATATGAAATTTGTTGGGTGGCATTGTTTTGTTGATGTTCTGCAGCTGGACTTTATAATTTTTGCTGATTGATGCTAATAGTGTCAGCAATAAGAGTATTCTGCTTATATGAAGACCGTGGAAAATTCAATGGGTGCTCAAGCATGTTAATTCAGTTGCTCATTCTTTGCCATTTGTGTTGTGATGTATAATTGGCCCTTCTGTCTCTTGGTAACATTGGGAAAATGTAACCAGGAGTTGTCTCTTCCCTATTATAGTGGTTATACTTATTTTCTTCATGAAGAATGAGCGCTATAAGAATTTCATTTGGATTCTGATACTTTCTAATGCAATTGATTAATTCCATGTTGAACAGGATAACCCTTCTTTGTGCATTCAATCAATTGTGTGACCCCAAAAATTGAACTGCGCTGTTGTGGTAAAAGAAAAAACCCAATGAGCATTGAGAATCTTTTTCTCCATCCCTCTTTCCCTCTTAAGCTCTGAACCTTATTGAACTATGGTTGAATTTCAATAAAATGCAACGATGATTACATCTGAAAGATAACCTTGTGAGACTCCCTTGGTGTTAACCTTATTTTTCTTGCTAGTTGTCTGGTCCCATTCCTTGAGAACACTGCCTGCTTTTCTTTTTGAATGTTCATGGGGGCCTGGTGTGTGTGTGTGAGGGGGGGGGGGGGGGGGGGGGGGGGGTGGGTTGAAGCAGCCTTTCAGAACAATAATGCAGTCTCATAAGAGTTTCCATGCATTTTTGTTAATGTTATCTGAACAATATTTATTGCAGGACCACCATTTTTCTTTGTTGCAACATGAGACTGAAAAACTTCGGAATGATATCGAGAAGATGCGCAGTGAATTGAGGTCAGGTTTATACATTTTCCGCACATGCTGGATTCATTTGTTACCAATCTTCTTCATGCCAAGTCATTGATTGTGATTCAGGCATGAAGTTGACAAACTCACTGCTGGCCAACGGTTGGATCTGAATCTCGAAAGAGGGTAAGAAATGTACTGCAGAAATTTCTTTTCCCCAACTAAATTACTGACACGAGTTATTTTCTCGTGGCTGTACAACCTTTCCAGGCGGATAAGGGAGGAGCTAGCAAACCAGAATGCTGAAACCACTAACCTCACTAACAAACTTGATGGTGTGAGTATTCCAACTGAAATTGATAGATAAGGTCAATTTGCAACTTTAACATGCTCCCTTTCTCTGTCATAATTTCAGGAAATTCATGGTTTAAGGGCCCAATTGGAAGCGGGAAAATATGAAGTGATAAAGTATTGCCTGGGTACTCTTGTTTCCATCTCTGCTGTTGGTCTTGCCGCAGTCCGCATCTTGATGTAAACATTTAGAACTCAAAGCAGTTGCTGCATGACAAGAAGGGGGGCAATGATAGCTTGTTTTTTGAAAGCTATTATTTGCATGAAAAATATGAAAACAAAGTTCAATTAACAATTTAAGTTTTTTTCCCTGTTTGTATTTGTATAATAAAAACAAGAACAAACTTTTCATTATCCAGAATCCTCATTGTTTTCATCTAAGAGAAGTGGTGTTGGTGGATGGAGTCTTTTTAAGTTTTCTTTGAGGATGCATTTTACTATCTTTTCGAAGTCATTGGCTAGCTCTTGCTATGTACACTCTTTAACTTCTCAGGTCTACTCATTAACTCCACCGATGTCCACTCAATTTATCCCGCTGTCTCTGCTCCACCAAACATCACCATCCTTCACAATATGCAAAACTGGGCATTTGAGGTCTTGACCCAGCTGCGGGAGGGATTTGTTTTCTTTTTCTGCACCCGGGTTTGATCTCACGATACTTTACCTGTCCGTTGGGGCTTGTAGGTGTTCAGTGGATTCGAGTATTAGTTGTGGTAAGCGTAAATTAGCAGTTATATATATAGAAAAAAGTATGCAAAATTGGATTTCAGGAATATTTTCTGGGCCTCAAATTTTTTAAAACAGAACACCATCATGATGAAGTATTAGTCTTGTTTTTTAGAATTAGAGCCGCAGAAGACTGGATCTCATCATATCTTCCGTTGATTGTTTATAAATGTTGTGCGATATCATCCAAAGGGAGAGGGGATTGTTTGAATGAAAATCAAGTTCTACTTGATTGCCATGTTGATGCCTTTAATGTTATCCTTTATAAGTTCAGTGGCATTTTGTACACTTCCTGAATCATCATCGCCTCCTTTGATCCTTGGCTGTGGAAAATTAGCATCTCATTCACCATACCTGTGTCACGTGTCAACTGGCTGTTCGTCCCAAGTGCTATTTTGATTCCTTTTCTGCACTATATAATTAATTATATATATATATATATAAAATTAAAATATTAATTTAACAAATATAATATAAATTTAAGATAAATTAACTTTAAATTATATAATATAAACACAAAGTCAAATAACATAATCTCAAAATTAGAAACATCTCTAAAATCATCTACTATTTAGTCTATCACAACATAGATAAGCAAGAAACACAATTATTTTATTTTTTGTTCTTAAATTGTTTTTTTTTATATTTCAATTTGTTTCTAAACAATAATCATGCATGTGTTTTATTTTTTTTCCTGGAATAATAATAATTTGTATAATTAGGAAATCTTTGGGCCTTGGCTCATAGTAAGAAATCCTAACTCAGGTCGAAAATCAAAAGCTTTGGCTTTTAATAAAGTGCAAAGATTTTTATCCGTGTCAGCTTCAAGCTTTCAAATTTTCAATAGTTCTCTGCATTAATTTTGCACCTCTGCAACTAATTCTTCTTATTTCTCCGTTTTTCTTTCTCCTTTCCTTCGTTATGGCGGTTAAGAAATCATCTCATCTAAAAGCTTAAGTTGTTAAGTTAGGCTCTAGAATATAATTTATACTATTCTCTAACACACTCTCTCAGGTAAAAATCATTTGAGCTTGAAACTTGCACAGATCCATACCACTTTATACTTAATTTTTATCAAATAGAATAGGAGTGATAAGATTCGAACTCGTGACCGCTGAGTCAACAAAGCTCTGATACCATATTAAAGAACCATCTCATATAAAAATTTAAACTATTAAGTAAAACTCCAAAATATAATTTATATTATTCTCTAACAATATCAACATAGACACACAAAACTATAATGTTTATGTCTCTTCGATCTCCTCCAATACTCCTACAAACCACAGCGCATCTGTCTCTGCGACCTCCCCCACCTTCAGTATTAA
This sequence comes from Salix caprea, assembly GCA_964035475.1. Classification (NCBI taxonomy): domain Eukaryota; kingdom Viridiplantae; phylum Streptophyta; class Magnoliopsida; order Malpighiales; family Salicaceae; genus Salix; species Salix caprea. The sequence continues at coordinate 13,790,174 of OZ037756.1, read as the reverse complement.
ACGTCAAGCCATGACAAGCTATGTGTCCGATGGGGGTGCCGTCAGTTATTCCCGTTAGGGCTAAGTATTACCAAACTCAGGGCATGGTTCCCCAAGTGGTCTCAGATCTATTGACAGATCACTATCATCAGCGTTGAAAGTTGTAACATGCCTATCTCGGCATTTAAATCCCACGTAATGTTGATTCAACGGTTGATATGAGATGCCCAGTGCTCGCAAAACATTTGCCTGATATGAGCCGTAGGCAAAACCTGATCTTTTCGGACGGGATTTTCGTCACGTTGAAGTCATTTGAAGTTCCCCTACAGTTGCTATTTTTTTTTTTCTTACAAGGCTGCAAGCATTGATCATCCCTGGTCCACATAGTCATGGCCGCATCTGGAATTGGAAGTTATTAGGTGGGGGGGGGGGGCGAGAGAAACCAGTTAATTTTGTTTTGTTTGAATTGAAATCCCTGAAATATTTTATATCAATTAAAAAAAAATCATGTTGTTTTTATCTCGTTTAAAATTTTGGTCAAAATATTCAAGTTTTATTCTGTTTGTTTTGTTTCGGTTAAATAGTTTTTTTTTAAATAATGAATAATTTTACAATATCAATCATATCTCTTAATCCGATTGTTAGATTGAGATGAAAACAATGAGTTTCTTGACATATTTATATATATTATGTTAAAATTTTAGAGCAATCAAAAAATATAATAAACTTTTTTATTTTTTATACATATTTATCAATCATATTTAGTCTATCACAACATAGGTAAGCACGGAAAACAATTATTTTATTTTTTGTTTTTAAATTTTTTTTTTATGTTTCAATTTGTTTCTAAACAATAATCATGCATGTGTTTTAGTTTTTTTTCCTGGAATAATAATAATTTGTATAATTAGGAAATCTTTGGGCCTTGGCTCATAGTAAGAAATCCTAACTCAGGTCGAAAATCAAAAGCTTTGGCTTTTAATAAAGTGCTAAGATTTTTATCCGTGTCAGCATCAAACTTTCAAATTTTCAATAGTTCTCTGCATTAATTTTGCACCTCTACAACTAATTCTTCATATTTCTCTGTTCTTCTTTCTCCTTTCCTTCGTCATGTTGATTAAAAAATCATTTTATTTAAAAGTTTAAATTGTTAAATTAGACTCTAAAATATGATTTATATTATTCTCTAACATACCATCTCAAGTAAAAGTCATTTGAGCTTGAAACTTGCACAGATTTATATTATTTTATGCTTGATTTTTATCAAATAGAATAGAGGTGATGAGATTCAAACTCGTGACCGCTGAGTCAACAAAGCTCTGATACTATGTTAAAGAACTATCTCATCTAAAAATTTAAACTATTAATAAAACTCCAGAATATAATTTATATTATTCTCTAACAATATCTCACACAAAACTATAATGTTTATGTCTCTTCGATCTCCTCCAATACTCCTACAAACCACAGCGCATCTGTCTCTGCTACCTCCCCCACCTTCAGTATTAAACTTCAAGCCATGACAAGCTATGTGTCCGATGGGGGTGCCGTCAGTTATTCCCGTTAGGGCTAAGTATTACCAAACTCAGGGCATGGTTAGGGCTAAATATTACCACTTTAGGTCATGGAAAGAAATGAGAAGATGGGGAGTAGCCCCAAGTGGTCTCAGATCTATTCACAGATCACTATCATCAGCGTTGAAAGTTGTAACATGCCTATCTCGGCATTTAATCCCTTGTTTGTAGTATGAACTCCAAAAGCTTTTATTCAAACCCTTTTACTTCCCTCACCCACGTTACTCTACCATATCCATACATTTTGTTTTGCATTGCAGCCAGCCACGTAATGTTGATCCAACGGTTGATATGAGATGCCAAACATTTGCCTGATATGAGCCGTAGGCAAAATCTGACCTTTTCGGATGGGATTTTCGTCTGTTCTACACGTTGAAGTCATTTGAAGTTCCCCTACAGTTGCTATTTTTTTTTTTCTTACAAGGCTGCAAGCATTGATCATCCCTGGTCCACATAGTCATGGCCGTATCTAGAATTGGAAGTTATATTAGGTGGGGGGAGCCGAGAGAAACCAGTTAATTTCGTTTTGTTTGAATTGAAATCCCTGAAATATTTTATACCAATTAAAAAAATAGAATTATATTGTTTTTATCTTGTTTAAAATTTTAGTCAACACGTTCTAGTTTTGTTCTATTCGTTTCATTTCGGTCAAATAGTATTTTTTTTAAATAATGAATAATTTTACAATATCAATTATATCTTTTAATCCGACTGGTAGAATGAGATGAAAACAATAAGTTTCTTGATATATTTATGTATATTATCTTCGATGGACACGTGGATGTCTTATCCTAAAATGGAGGATTTGAAAATTGAAACTTCAAGTTGGGCATTCATACACCCAACCCAGTTAGGTGCGCTTGGACCAGCATGATTGGGAAGGTTTCGGGATGTGGCTGATTGGTCCTGTCAATTGAACAGTGGAGGGAGATGATTGGGAAGTCCTTTCGGTGCAAGAAAATACTTAGAGCATTTAATAGAAATAGTGCTTGAAATTATTAAGAGTGTATTTATTTGTAAGGTGCGGCGTTGATAGAAAAAAAAAATAACTTCTGATTTCATTAAGGTCATGGTCCCGATTAATTAATACAGGCCGTGTGGCTATATATGTCTTGATAATGACTAAACTTATCGTTGATTTCTTTCTCAAAATTATACAAAATAGGATTTCTGATTAATTTATCCTATAATAATGAACACAAATGAATTAAAATTAAATAACACCTCGTGCATCGTCAATAATGTTTTAAACAATAATCTCACACAAATTATATATAAAAATAATGTTTTTTTTTTCAGCTGACCACGATTTAAAACACTTAAAAACATAGATTTTTTTATTTGTTTATATTTTTTACTTGAAATAAATATTAAATAAATATCTTTTAGTGCTTTCTTTTGTTATTGATATTAAAACTAAAAAAGAACATTAGAATACATAACAAACAATCCTTATCATTTAAATAAACACCTCTTCATTATTTTATTAATGTTCAAAGTTGTTTTTGACTTTTTTTTTATTCGATAAATCTTTTTTTTTTTAGCTTGGAGAAGAAGGGAATCGTTTGCCTCCTTAGAGGCAACAGTACACGTCATCTTGGTACTTATTTTGAATTGTGGTTAATTTTTTTTTTGATTTTTTTTTTAAAAACACATTAAAATGATAAATTTTTATTTTAAAAAAAAAATTAATATTTTTTTTATTTAAAATACAATATAATTTTTCTCTCTCCAAAAATACTTTAAAAACACAATCAAAACATAACTTAATATTAAACTGACTGGGATAATAAGCTCATCTTCTTCAATATCTTTTGACTGGATCACGTTATAACCCAGACCGGAAGAGGGAGGAAAGACCATGGGATAAATGACACAAACGCCTTCTCATTTGGAAGCTCTTCTTCTTCTTGTTCTTTCAATTTATCAAAGTAAAATTTCTTTTACTAGCTTTATTTGAATGTTACAAATTAAAAGGCAAAGATAATCTTTTTTTTTTCTGCCAATTATATATAAAAAAAGTAAAAATAAAAACCCTGCAAATTGACCTTTCGTCACCATGGCCTCAATATAGAATCCACGAATTAAGGAAATCCCATTCGTTTCCATCCCTTACCTTTCCCCAGCTTCCTCAGAGAGGGCAGAGCACACGCTTGCTCGGAACGGCAACGAGTCGAGTTGCTCTGGGCGCGGTGAGTCCAAACATATCAGTCATGTCGAGTTCACTCGGTTTCATGCCGTCAGGCAATTCCCATGTAAAACAATGAAGCAAGTGAGCAACAGCCAGATCAAGTGAATATAACCCAAGTTGCATTCCAGGGCAAGACCTCCGACCAGACCCGAAAGGAATAAATTCAAAGTGATTCCCTTTAAAATCAGGCACACCTGGCTCCAGAAATCTTGAAGGCTTGAAGGAATCAGGATCTTCCCATGAATTCTTGTCTCTCCCAATAGCATAAGTATTGATCATCACCCTTGTTTTCTTCGGAATGTAATAACCAGCAACCTCAGCATCTTCAGATGTTTCATGTAAGAGAAGAGGGATTGGTGGGTGCATTCGTAAGGTTTCTTTGATGGCGCATTTCAGGAATGTAAGTTTGTCGAAATCACTTTCCTCCACGCGCCGCTCTAAACCCACCACCTCTGCTAGCTCTTGCTGGACTCTTTTTTGATCCTCTGGACTCTTCATTAGCTCCGCCATGGCCCACTCTATTGCCGACGCCACCGTCTCTGTCCCACCAAACATCACATCCTGCCAGATAACCATCAACTTAGATTGATCAGCAATTCATTAAACTTCATCCACCCACATTAAATAAGAAATATCTGTATATCTGCGCGTTATTGATTTTTTTTTTTTCTGGTTTCCATACGAATCAAAACGACAAAAAACCGGATTGCAATATCGATATCCTAAAGTTAAAGTCTTATATCCATGTCTGTGTACTTACCACATATATTTATATATAAGATGTTATTTCGTGGGATGGTTGGATATTGTAAGAAAAAAGTGTCAGTAATTACCATGATTATGGCTTTGATGTTGTCTTTAGTAAGGCTGATGGTTTTTTGTAAATCATCTGATTCGTCTACTTTCCTCGCTTCTTCACTGTAAAAGGCTAGCATGTCATCGACCATGTCGGTTTCAGCATCTTCAGAGAGATTATTTTCTTTTCTTTTCTGGATATGATCATCGATGATAGAGTCGATGAATTTATCAAGAGCCTTGCGAGCCTTGACAAGTCTAGCCGTGAGCCCTTGCGGGTCAATCCAGCCTAGCCATGGAATGAAATCAGAGATGTTGAACGCTCCAAAAAGCTTGGAGAACTCCTGCAAAATCTTGATAAACTCATCCTGTCCTTCATTTTTAGCCCCGAAAGCTGCTCTGTAAGTGATATTCATGGTCACAGTAAAAATGATTTCTCCAAGATTCACAGGCTTGCCTATATTGGCTTCAACTGTCTTCACCATCGAGTCCACCTCGTCTCTCACCGTCTCCCACGACTCAGCCCTTTTCCGGCTAAAAAGCTTCATGACGCAGAGCTTACGCATCTGGCGCCAGAACGGGCCATAGTGCGCAAAGGCCATGTCGGCTCGATCATAGGTTAAGTACCTTATGGCTATGTTGGCTGGTCTATTGGAGAAAATGTTATCCTGGACCTGCAAAACTTGGCGCGCTACTTCAGCGGATGAAACAGTTACCATATGCAAGTACCCCATCCGCATATGAAATAACCCACCGTATTGTTTAGCCAGTTTAGCCAACCCACGGTGAGTTAACTGGTCCATCATGTGCATGCTGCCTACAAGTGGCAGCCCTTTCGGCCCCGGTGGATATGGTAATCTCCGGCGACGGCGAGAGAGAAGACCTAGGAAGAAAAGCGAAGAGACAGCGATCAAGAAGAGAGACACGAGTACTATTTGCGAAGATTGGAGAAGAGAATCCATGGATGGTTTATGTGTAGGTGTCTGTGTGTGTTTTCAGCCTGTATTGCGTGTAATCCACAAGACTCTACTCCTTGCAACTTTCTGATGTTGCTAAGTTGAGAGAGATATCATGGGGCCTTATATAGATTTTTTTCGTGGCCTGTCCAAAAAATCGCACAAGTTGGCCATTTTTTATTTATTTGGTTACCTTAAAATTATTTCATTCGTAAGGTTTCGTCTCAAAAACACTTTTTACTTGTTCAATGTGGAAAGTAAATAAATTTCTTTTTTCTCTCTTGTGAAAGGTTGAAAATAAGTGTAGACTTTCTATAAATAAGTAGAGGTAGGCCCGTAAAGTAATGAGTTTTGTCTTCTTCTCTTCGAGCTGTGTGCATTAGGCTCATGGTGGCAGTGTATATACGTGTGTTTGTCATCTCCATCCAGATTCCGTACATCATGTGCTTGTATTAAATCATATTTGCTATTATTGTAACAAAATCATCCATGTTTTTTTTGTGAATTTGGCAATTGGAGCCATGGTATTTCAAATCTATTCGATATCTTATCACTCCATGTAATGTATAAAATGAATGACATCCAAGATTCCTTACACTAATATTCATGAACTCAATTATAAGAGCTTGTTTACTTCCTAATTAAGAGAGAATGTATAAAATAGTGGTTTGTCCCGAAGCGATATGACGTGATGACAAAAGATTTACGATCTGCTCAGTAAATATCGAGTTCAAGTTAGAGCGTGCACCCTTTATAAGAATCTGAGATAAATAGAATTTTACTCGCTCACCTGGACCTACAGAACATATTTTACAGGGAATGAAGTTTCATCGCATCCAAAAATAAATTATAAAATAGTGGATTAGACAATATCTCGATCATAAGAATTGTATCAAAATCATTAACCAATTTTTAAAAACTGCAATACCATATCAAATATAATGATAGTTCATTGAAAAACTCCCAAGTGTTCCTGACAGATAATTTTCTTTTTATACAATATTGTAGCTTGAGTTACTATCTATAATATCACTATCCACACTTGAGTAACTATATAGAGTTGGGTATTAATTTGAATACACATTCAAAACCTATTAAAAAAACAATACATTCTATATATTTCAATCCCTATCTGTATAGTGGCGTACACATAACTGTTGTGACACGTTTTCTATAAAAGAAAAGGAGATTAAATGTAGAAAATAATAATGACTTCCATAAAAACGTGGAAAGAAATATACATTGGTGATGGAAAGCACGCGTTTTGCTGTATTGAAGCACTAACACTTGTGGAACTATGGATTGAATTGGCAAGTCAAGAGGTCGAGCATATTACAATTTGAAGTGTAAAATGTGATAAATATACAGCTTAATTAGGCACTGACTCCCTTTTTTTTTGGTGGAAAGTCGAATCTCCTAATTAAAATACTGATTGTATTTCTCCATCTCATAATTGCCACGAAGACCCATTGTAAAAATGGTGAAATTATAGATTAAAATGGCTGTATCGTGTCTATTTATAGATTAAAACTTAAAGGGTGGAGCTTAAAAAAGATTGTAGTTTTTCTATGGAGACTAAGCTTTAATTCGAAGGAGAGGAAGATACAAAACCTAGCTTGTGGTTCAATGCGCGCGATTGTATAAACTCGAACTCGGACTCGGACTCATGTGAGTGTACTCATATAAATAACGTGGGATGATTAATGTGCTTGCTTTTTATAATTTTGAAGACAGATCGAGGAGGGTGAAAACAAGCTCTATAAAAGGTCTCCTCTTAATGAGTTTTGTTGACTTTTATGACGCATCTGTTTTGAATTTGCTAGGCTATCTTAGTTTTTAGGATCCCAAATCAGTGATCTCCATTGCAGTAGAGCAGTGAGTTAGGTAATAATAGTAAACCTAGTAATTGTCATATGCTCTTTCATTTCCTTAAACGCTTGCAATTAATTTTCTTACCTAGTATAATTTGTTTGCGATGGAGCCAACCACCTCCTTCAACAGATTTCCAGGCAACCTCAGTATTGCGTAAATTATGTTGTTTACTTGGTCTTATCCTTTATAATTAAAGCATAATATCTAAATCTGCCACGTATTCATGCAATGTGACTCTTACTTGTACATACATGAGGTCCCATGCAAGAATAGTAGCTAGTGATCTCTGAGAGATTTTGATGCCAGACCTTATTAGCATTGCTTGATAACCTTATTATTATTATAATTATAACCTTTGCAAGTCATTTTCGTGGTAAGACATTGGACCCTTTGATGGTTTCTTTCTACCATTCAACATGGTTAAATATCGCCGTGAAAATAATATGCAAGCTAATTAAATTATCTCAATATTTGAATTTAAGATGTATTTTTAATTTTCACAGCAAACCAGAAAAGGAGGAGCCCATGAAACTTTTCATGAAAGTTGTAAGAGAGTAGAAAAGTAGATTTTTTTGTAAATAATATTCTAATAAAGTTTGAATTTTTTATCTTGGATCGTATTAATTAGTTTTGATAAGAGAAAATTAACTTAAAAATCAGGGGGGGATTTCAACATCAGTGAGATGTATATCTATGATCTTAATTTGTGGCAGGATATTAAATGAAAGGTGATTATATTAATAAAATATAAAAAATAGTTAGGTTGCAAGCAATGGCATCGTAGTGGCGTCATGTTGTTCGTAGGGTGTGATATTTCAACACTCGTTTTATTTTATGCTCTGTTTACAGCGAAACATGTGTACATCAATGTGAGCAACTTTGATCAAAGCTTCAAGGCACATCATTACAAAATAGAAGTGAATTTTAATATTAATTACAAGACTTAATTGCTGTAAAAACTCTCGGAAATTTTATTGGACCAGCAGGAGCTAATGAACAGCCCAGAAGTTGCCGCATCACATCACACAATGATGATCTTGCCCCAGTTGCTCGATCCTTGTCGGTATTCATGGCAGCTTTTCTAAACCTATCAAATGCAGTGGAAAACGAGATTGGGGGAGGAGGAATCACCGTCCGAAATGTAATTAAGTGAAGTAGACGATAATCAACTTAGGGTTACAGTCAAAGTCGTCAACCGAAACCGGTCATCTCAACTAATTTATCCTCCTCCTCCTCCTCCTCCTCCCACGAAGCTACAACTTTTGCCTTTTTCGAGTGCCCATTTAAGAGATCATGTCTGTGAGACCTGGATTGATTATCACACCCTACAATCCACCTTTTTTAGTCGTATATGTTATATGTTAGAGAATAATATAAATCATATTATAGGGTTTACTTATAAATTTAAGTTTTTAGGTGAGATGGTTTCTTAACATGGTATCAGAGCCTTGTTGACCCAGCGGTTACGAGTTTGAATCTTACCACCCTTATTTTATTTGATAAAAATCAAGCACAAGGTAATGTGGGTCTGTGCAAGTTTCAAACCCAAAGAGCTTTTACTTGAGGGGATATGTTAGAGAATAATATAAATCATATTATAGGGCCTCACTTACAAGCTTAAGCTTTTAGGTGAGATGATTCCTTAACAGTATAAAAGTACATAATTTTCATTCGATATCAGTAATATAGTTTTCGGGCTTCACGTACGTATTCAATCGGAAGAGACGAAACTATGAAATCGGTGTCGTTTCCCTTCCAAAATGGGAGTTGGAAGAGAAATATGTAATGATGATCAATAGAGAGTTCATCATGAAAAGTAGGAACAGAGAGATTGATTACAGCAATTACATGGATGAGCATGGCCGGTGGTCCTGTGTGAGAGAGACAAAGAAGGCGGTGGTAGGTTAATTAATCTAGAAAGACGCAAGAGACAAAACCATTCGAGATGAAGACTGTGACATTATGCCTTGTGCTCGTTCCAATGGGCATCAAACAGAAAAATCAAGACACAGTTTTCTCTTTGTTTGATTAATTAAGGGATTAATGAAGGATTAAAATTAACCTCTAAAGATGCTTTTCTCCCTTCGAGCAGATCCGTTCTTAATTTCCCGTCTGAATTCTACACCTTTTCTGTACGTTATGGTCTTGTTTTTCTTTTTTTTTTACGTATCACTGTTTGGATAGTTAGAGAAGAATTACGAGAGAATACATTTAAATTGATTTAACTTCACAACGTCTTTAATTTATTCTCTGAAGCTGCAGCTAAAAGTAACGTCGATGATAAACATTGCTTCGTTAATTAATCTCACATGGTCACTATCACAGCAATTATTTCATCTAAAATTTTAAGTTATTAGATGAGGTTCTAAAATATGATTTATATTATTTTTTAATACATCTTATCAAGTAAAAATCTTTTGGACTTGAAATTTGCACAAGTCTACACTACTCTGTGCTTGATTTTTATCAAATAAAATGAGGGTGATGAGATTTCGAATTCGTGACCACTGAATCAACAAGACTCTGATATCATATCAATGAACCATCCCACCTAAAAATTTGAGCTACTAGGTGAGGACTAGAATATGATTTATATTATTTTCTAAGGATTACTATAGCTTCACATTGCATTCTAGAGGGTGTTTGACATTGTGTTTCAAAAACGCTTTTGAAAAACTTTGAAAATTTTTATTTTAAATTTAAAAAAATTAGTGTTTTTAGATCATTTTCATATATTGATATTAAATATATTTTAAAAAAAAATCATTTTAACATTTAAAAAAAATAAAAAAATATTTTAAAAAACAATCTCAATCATACTATGAAATAGATAACGAGTGGCGGTTCTCATGTCGCTGTTTGCCACGATGATGATAACTAGTGACCCAGCTGCTTCTATATCGTACTTAAAAGTGAGATTGGCATAAAAAATCATTCAGGATTGATCGAGGCATATATCTTCCTATCCATGCATTCTCTTTGGATGTGCTTTCCAGAAATAGGGTTTCCACGCGCCATTAGCACACATGCATGTAAAATATTTGGACGCTGCTCAACAGTCATTGAATATTATTACTGATCTTTCACCCACGTTTTTACTCAAATTAAGTAATAGATTTCGGTGCCAGTGAGCTGTAGCTTATATTACTTTTCTAAAAATTAAAAAAAAACGGGCTAGTTTTCAAGTGGAGAAATTAAATATTACTCTTAGCGTATTTCAGATAAATAAAATCGTTTTCTGGGAGAAAATGGAAAGGAAATTTGATACAAACGATAATTATTTTTTAAATTACATTAAATTGATATTTTTTAATTTATTCTAACATCACCGTACTAAAACAACAACCAATTCATTATTTTTTTTTAAAAAAAACAAACAGATGATGATGACCCTGTTTAACGTTGCAGATGATGATTATCTTGTTTAACATTGTATTTTAAAAATATTTTTTAAAAAGAAATTATTTTTATTTTTTATTTTAAATTTTAAATTTAATTTTTTTATATTTTTAAATTATTTTCATATATTAATAATCACAAGTGTGTGTACACAAGTCTCAAAAGGGCAGCCAACGTGCAATCACGTTGTTTGAAATATCGCAAATGAAAACAAAAATAATAAAATGAGAAAGTTCAACATAGATGTCACGATGCTCTCTCATCATCTGACTTCTACCCACTTCAATCGGTCAATTTCCAATCTAGATGGTGTGTCGGTCTCTAAAATAAAATCCTTACTAGTTGATTCACGTAACTATATATTATACGTAATAAATTATTTTTCTATGTAATTGTTATTAAGAGAATGCTGAGAAGAGGTAACCCATAGCATAAAACTATTTTCCAGGGCTTAATGAGTTTTTCTCTCTCTCTAAAATCAATTAAAAAAAACTACCATGTTCTGCAAATACAACAAAAAAAAAAAAAAAAAAAAAACCGCTGTTAATTCTACCTAATTGTGAAAATAAATGGTATATATAGTTTCATTATTACCGACATAAACATCTTCTATTCACGCTTTGCTGGATAGTGACCGGAGCACCGGATGCTCCGTGACCAGATGTGATTGCAGTGTAATATCTTGGTTGTTAAATTTGGTCGGAAAGTTTGATTATTGAAAAGCGGCCGGGTAGACGGGATCAGCATCTTCAAAAATAATTTGTCAATTAAAATCAAATAAAGTAATAATATTCATGGAAATCAAATCAAACTTTAAATTTAATCAAACTTACTCTTAAATCTATTTAGGATTTTTGTTAACAATTTTCCACGCAATTCATTAGCTCTTTTATTTTATTTTATTTTAAAAAATAGTCTATCCTATTCATAGAACTATTTGGAAGGAAGAATGACGTGGATGTTTCGTAGATAAATGCTAATTAATTTAGGCAGTGACATTTTGTTTACGATATATATTGCACACCCTCCCTATAAAAGCAAAAACGTGGAAAGTTTCAACATGAAATTTCTTGAAAGAAAGAAAACTATTATAGATAAAATAAGTTTTCTTAAAGATGGCTGGACAGAAATCAATCAAACAAATTAAATTAACTATTATCACCATGACCACGATATATATATTTGGATAAAAATAAAATAGCTATTAATTTTATATAATAAACCACCATTCATTTATGATAAGATCTATCTATATTATTTTTATTTAAATATAGTGACGAGTCTTACCTACTTCTTTTTATAATCTTGCTTGTCTGAATCTTTAAGGGACCTGGATGATGTTACTAGCTTCTCAAGAGTCAAGCAAACCATCTCAGCAAAAAGGACGAAGAACAAGATAGAAAACACTCACCTACCACCCTTCCTCAGCCTACAATTTGAAATCAAAATAAATAAATTGAAGCAAAATAAAGTGTGGAAAGGAACGGGCACATTATTTTTATGATACCATCATTCTCATATGTTGACGTAATTTAGAAATAAATAAAAAAGATTTATATCTTATATTAGAAATAAGGTGTTTATAAATATGAGTGTATATTAAATAATAAAATAAATAAAAATCATGATAGATGAGCTCTACTATTGTCCACCTTAATATTATTATATACATATTTAAAATATATCATATATGAGTGAGATTAATTTTTTTTGAATTTTTTTATTTTATTTTCATTATTAGTTTTGATGTTTTATTATAATATTCCAAGTCTATAAAAAATTGTTACTATACATAAAAAAACAAAAAAAAAACATGTTTTCTTTCTCTTATCCTTTCCTCTTATTCTCTCATGGGTTTATATATAATTGCTGTCTCTGTATGTTATAAATAAACATCTTAAAACCCCTTTTTTTTTCCTTTCTATACCCATACAATTTAACTGACATCTCGTACATGATGATCTCATCATCTTATTCCTCTATCTCAATTTATTTAAATAAATAATAAACATTTAAAGTTATCCTGATAATGAAAGGCATTGACCAGGCCCAAGTTAATCTATATCAAGTATCAACAGCGTATATTCTTCGTTAACTTGGTGTTAATATAACTATATGTACCAAAGTAAAAGTGATAGATTTTCCTAACACTTGCCATGGATCCTGATTGGTCAGTCTAGAGCCTAACGTATAGATATTTTCTCTCTGAATGTTTGCCATGCGACTCGTTCTCCAGAAAGAAAATAAGTTGCATGCTTTCATCGATCTGTTTCAGTAAGGGTGTGGTGTGATAATAAAAAAACTTAAAAATATACACAGTAGATTTCGAATTCGAGTTAAGACGTGTATTTATTATAAAAATACAGGACAACCATGATTTTATTAATTTCTTCGAATTCAAAAAAATATCTGCTCTCGTGACTATGAAAGTGAAATCTTCGAGATTCCTGTTGACTTCAGCTGGTAATGTTAAACTCGAATTAATTATAGAACATTTCCACAATTTCCCCCCTTCATTTATGATTTCTCATGATCTTCATTTTATTTATTAGCAGAAGATAACTAGCTAGAGGCATATTTGACTAGGACTACGTCTGCGCATGGCAACAAGTGGTAGTGCTCTTGTTTACGTAGCATGTAGATTACTTATAAGATAATATTATAGCTCAATCAGAGAGAAAATCATGATTTAATAAATCTTAAATGTCGATACCTATCATGCCAGTAGTCTACGATATTGTTTAAATAGTATACTAAACTTACCCAGCTAATAAAAATTGAAATTAAATATACTGTTCAAACCTAGCTAGGAAAGAAATATAAAAAAAACAAGGAAAACAAAGAAAAATGTAAAACTGTAACTTGTAGGCATAATTCCAACGACCCGAGCAATTTTGTTGAAAAAAATAACCATAACTTTTTATTTTATCCTTAAATCAGATTGCTATTTTATTTTTTATTTTTGTTATTTTAGAATTCCTTTCCTAATTATATTTATTTAATTTGAATTTTATTAATTATGTCGATTTATGTTACTATTTGAAATAGTTTTGTATACTATTAGTGTTCAATTATTGACATTCAGAGTTTATAAAATCATAATTTTATCCTCAACATAGTTTAACTATAATTTTAGGTTTATAAAAACTTAATTTTTGTCTCTTTTTTTTCCTTTCTATCTGTAAGCTACATCAAGAGTTGACTTTGATATTATTTATAACACACCAAGCCTAGTAGAGGGATATCTGTTTGATAATGTGGTTTAAGTTGTTTTTCAAAATATTTTTCTTTCAGAAAAGTATCAGAATGATTTTTTTTTAAATTATTTTTAACATTAGCACATCAAAATGATTTACAAACACATAAAAATTAATTTAAATTAGAAAATAAAAAAATCATTTTTAAAAAAATATTTTTGAAACGCAGTGTCAAACAGGCACGTGTGCAACTAAACATTTTTTAACCCACTTAGTGCTAACCTTAGCTTATTTGTTTCATTATCTAAAATAATTTCTTGTTTCAAATAAATTATTCCTTGCATCTTATTCAAATTTCTCATAACACACCAATAAGGACATTAGGCATCAAAATAACAACATGACCTTTAACTTCTTCTTTTTGTCATTTTTAATGAAATCTACTTTTATGTTTGCCCTCAAGTAATTTTTATTTCGTCAAACACCCCTATTTTCATTTTCTTTGCCTTTTTAAACATGATAAGTTTCCAACGTTTAAAATAAAATATATTTTTTTTTAATTTAAAATAAAAAATAAAATAAAATAATCAATTTTTTAAAAAAATATTTTAAAACACAATAAAAATACCTTTATCTGTGAGAAATTGTTTTCTCATAAGTAGCCTTCATCGATGTCCTCGTTTCGCGTTGGGTTTTCTTCCCTTGGCGCTATTTATAAATTAACTATCATAAGAAGAAAAAAAAAAGCAAACCGTCGGGTCATGAGTCTATTCATATTCACGAATCTTTCATTTTCGTGATTTCTAATCAATGTAAAAAACTCATAAACATGTCACTACCCTATAACAAATGTAATTTATGAAATTATGAATTGTAGAATTTCCTTTTTGTTTTTAACGAGTAGTGGTTACGTGTTGTATCATTGAAAACACTAGAGAACGTATTTGTCTCATAGCAGTGAAGCTAGTTAAATCAAACAATTGCAAATCCAATCTAAAGCTAAACAATTTATACGGTTTGTAATTACTTAGTTGTTGTTTTTTAAATCATTTTTATTTAAAAATATATTTTTTTCATTTTTAAAAACTTATTTTTTAATATCAATACATCAAAATAATTCAAAAATATATATAAATAATAAAATATATTTTTTTAAAACATGTTTTCAACAGCGTTTTCTTAATCATTCATAAATAAAAAAGAATATGATGCATTAAGGAATATTATAAATATCGTTTGCAAACTTTATATATCAACTTAAATTTTTAGATTAAACTGTTTTTTTAACATAATATTAAAATTTTGTTATCAAATAATCACGAGTTTAAAACTCATGATTTACCTTTTATAAATTATATTTTTATATTAACATATTTCTTTTAACATTATGTTAGTATCCTAGTTGGGAAGCCAGATAAATCAAAGAAATTAACACACCGACCAAAACAAAAATCAAAGAAATTAACATACCGACCATAACATAAATCAAAGAAATTAGTACACCGACCAAAACATAAACCAATATATGTAAATGGCTTATAAGTCAAAATTTAAGAACATCATGGTCCCTCCCATGTTTAAGGATCAAAGTCAAATCAACTTTTTACAACCATCACCCAATTGGGCAAGATCATGCACTCCACCTACCTAAGAGATCAGAGCAAACTTGTTATTTTAATCAAGAAAAAGATATGGTAAACCATTACATCCGCTAGTTCTATTTGACGATGTAGATGTTTTAATTTTTTTTCCCTTCAATTAGACAGCAACACTTCCCTTAATCTTGATCGGTATTATTAGAAAACGATGTTTTGCAATAAAATCAACACGAACCAGCTACAAGAACATGGTTTTTTGAACAATTAATACAAAAATAATTGCATAAAAATCTAGAAAGTTATTTGTATACGAAGGGTAATATATTTCATAGCTCGATGGCCATGGTTTCTTACTTCAATCTCGAGTCACCCTGACCTCACAGGGAGTGCTGTTCTTATCTCTTGATGGGATCTGTCAAACCTGTGCCCGCCTTCTTCAAGCTTTTTCCCACTCCCATTTTCCTGACAGAAAATAAATATATTCTTATTTTCCTTTTTATTGCGTAATGCTCTCATCATCGTTGATGAAGTGAACCATTTACTTTTACTCTAAGGAACTGGGTCATTTTTTAATGATGGAAATCTTTGATAGCTGCGAGGGCAACTAACTTATATTTCCATCTTTTCATATTTTTAAAGTATATTATTTACTAAAAAAAATTTAAATTGATGTTTTTTAGTGTGTTTCAATGGTTTAATTTGCTGATATTGAATATAGAAAATCTATTTTAGAAAACGTGTCAGGATTTGCTTTTATGTGATCATTATCTTTAATTTAGTTTCTTTAAGCCCTCGCTTTCTCACTTGTATTTTACATTCTTAGCATATATCACGAGAGCAATAGAATAGAAAAGGGTGCCTATCCTTCGATATATCATAATTTCTCAAAAAGAATAAATAAATGAGAAGGTAATCGATATATTATGCTTATAATCTATTTGAAAGAAGAAGAAAACATTACTAATTATGGGTTTTTCTATTCATCTCTATTTGTACCTTGAGCTTCACGCAGGCACACATGCATGCGTGCATGCATACACGCATACACACACACATATGCATGTACATATAATTTTCTCATTAGATGTTATAATCAGAGCTTGGACAAGATTTGATTTAATGCTTTTAAATTGAAGAATAACGTGTATTATGTTTTGGATTAAAATTCAATTGATACAATCACTTATCATGGAGAAGATCAATATCACATTAAGGAATGAAATCAAGGATTTTGAATAATTCTCTCTCTCTCTCTCTCTCTCTCACACACACACACACACACATATATATAAAATTTTCTCATAAGATTTTTTTATATTTGTGAATTTCTCCTCTTCCATGTCTTGAAGGGAAATATTATTATTATTATTATTATTATTATTATTATTATTAGTGCTCTTCTCATCATTGATGAATTAAACATCACCTTTTTAATTTCTATTTGCTTTATCCAAAATTAAATGGAAGTTTTGATAGCTTTGTACAGTATAATAGTGGGAAGCTGTCCTTACAGTTTAGGTAACCTAGTTTTTTAAGGCTCCACTTTCTCGTTTGTTTTCCATTCTTTGGAAGCAGCACGAGAGTAATATATAGATTAGGAAGGGGTGCCTCTTACTTGGTGATATAAAAAGTCAATATCATAATTTAAAATGCAATAATCTCATATAAACAAACAAAAATCAATTATAAAAACCAACGAAACATTGAATTGAATGGTAAAATTGAAAAAAAATACATGTGAGAAGGGAAAGTCCTCACTTGACGGAACAATGTCAGTTTGAATCCATGCTATGATCAGGAAATGTTGACCGTTTTCGGTTTGATTATGATCAGGTCAGATCTATGAATCTTCAACGGTCACATTGCTGTCCGTTTCAAGCCCTAGGTTTGAGCAAGAAAGGCAGACCATGTGCCCAGCGAAAGTTAACTGGTCGAGGTTTGATCGATGATACAGTCGCATTCGGGTAGCAGTAAATTGAAATAACAAAGAGCAACCGGTTAAATTATTTTTAAAAATGATTTTTATTTAGAAATATATTAAAATAATATTTTTTTTATTTTTAAAAAATTAATTTTAATATTAACACATGAAAATGATTTAAAAATACTAAAAAAATTACAAGTAAAAAATATAAAAATTCAAACAACTTCTAAAGCTTGGACTTGAGTCACAGGGGGGACAAGATTTGATTTAATACTTTTAAATTTATGTGTACTCAAAATATTCTAAAAAAATAAAATATTGAAAAGTAGAAGAGGATGAACGCGTATGCACCTCTGATTTGGTTAAGCCTCCCTCCACTTATTTTTTTTTTTTTGATAATGATCGGGGCGTATGCAGCCTCCACTTACCTTAATTTGAACCTTCGAGTGAAGAAAATGTCAAGGTCAATCAGTAACGCTGTCCTCTTCGAGTGAAGAAAACAATATTTCTTTTCATTTTTAAACGTTTGAAAAAAAAAGTCAGTAAACGTTTTTTCTTGAAAATAAAACATTTCACGCTTTCACTATATTATCAATTTATTGGACAGCTAATTTTCAACCTTATATATTTTTTAATTTTACCAACCAGTCTTCAGTAATTATATGGGTGTTCTTCATGTTCTCTCCACTCATATATATATATTCTTTTTTCAACTTCTTTTCATTTTTTTCATCTGTTTTTTATTCATATTTTCTATATTTACATGGGGTCTTAAAAAAGTAATTTCATTAATTGATTTTTTCATATATTATCTTATTTATTAATATTGTTAGAAGAAAAAAGGAAGTGCGAAACAACAACAGCAAAAAAATTGTTTCTGAATAACAAGGAATAGTTTGATTGCTCTAAATTCTTGAAATAAATTGATAAACACAAATTTCTCAAACCTAAGAGGAAATAAGACAGATCAAATGGGAAAGCGAAGACAAAACTAGTTGCTGACTTTTTCAAGTCTCAATGTCCACCACAAAAATATGTCAAAAATAGTGTCTCTGTAATTTGTAGCGGTCGAGCAAGACTCGGTATGGTAAAGGACGGCCTGGACCGGAGTCTGAGTTTTGAGACATTATTATTTAATGAAGTTTCTGGATTCTTCTACTACACACTTGCTCTAATGCTGGGCTTGAACAGAAAAGTCTTCTTCAGTCAATTCCACAGTTTTTTTTTAATTGTTTTTTAACGAAATATATGAATTATGAGGTGGAGCTATGTGCCACCAACTATCGATGCTTACACACTTGGCTACTGCATTTGTCTCCATTAGGGCACGAACAAATCCATTGCGTAGACACTTGGCAACAGGGATAATAGCTGTTATAATATATCACAAGAACATCCAGCATTCATATTTTATTTACTTAAATACATTTATTATGGACCGACAATGGGATACATTTTATTTGAGTTGGGTCATGCTGCCTCATTTCGATTAAGTATATCTATTATACTTGTTGTTATTCACATAATTACTTATCAAATATCATTAATATAAAATATCTTACTCTTTCATAATAAGTATTTTATACTAGGCGTGTGAGTGTAGGCTTCAAGAGACAATAACACCTGAATTATTGTTTTTCACAAAATCCTGCCCCATTAGCTTCTATTTTATTTTTTAATTGATATTTAAGGAAAATTCTCTTCAAATAAACTTATTAAATTAATATTTTAAAAAGATTGTGATTATAGCATAATTTTTAAATAAGTTTATAGATTTTATGATAAATCAATTATATTTGCATTATAATTTTACAAAGAACAAAAATCATATATACTTATTGTAAATATCTAAAAAACATTCTATAAAAAAGAGACAATCAAGGTAAGATATTTTTTATTTTTATTTATCTTTTACTTTTCTTTACTTAATATTTCTTTCCACGATTAATTCTCTTAGAATTGCAGTTCATATATTGATTTGCGTAGCATCTCATCAATTGACTTTAATCTCAACATGAAATTGCTAACATGTTTTCGCGATGCAGCAATAAAATCAACAAGAAATCACCCTTGTGTCCTCAGACAAAAATCTTGAATTGATGAATAGATATGAATACCCTTTTTTTTATACTCGGGCGTAGTTAATGTTTTGGAGATGAAAGAAACCATTTATTTTTGTGTTTTAAAAGTATTTTTAAAATAATATATTATTTTTTTATCTAAATTATTTTTTTAAAATTTTAAATTAAAAAGCATTTTAAAAATATACAATTATGACACCATCAAACAAATGAAAAAAAGAAAAAAAACCATGATAGTGGACTGAAAAGTAGTCCATCCTGATATGTCAATGTGTTTCACGTCCATCATGATTTCCATCTTATATTTTTGCTGGATTGGCACCTAAAAAACCATCAATTGACTTCAATTTCAACATGAAATTGCTAACATGTTTAACAATAAAATTAACAAGAAATTGTTAATGTTTCGAAGATAAAAAAAAACGGATTATTTTTGTGTTTTAAAAGTGTTTTTAAAATAATATATTATTTTTTATATGTTTTTAAATTATTTAGATATGTTGATGTCAAAAATTAAAATAAAATATTTTAAAAATATACAAATATCACACTATCAAACAAATAAAAAAAGAAAAAAAAAACATGGTAGTGGACTGAAAAGTAGTACATCCTGATATGCCATTGTGTTTCTCGTCCATCATGATTTGCCATTTTAAAAATAGTATAAAACTACCACAATAATGAACTTGATAAAAATTAAAAAAAAAAAAAAAAAAAAACACGGGAGTGGACTAAGAACTCGTGCATCGTGATATGCCATTGTGTCTCACCACGCTGCTGTCCATTTCAATGAACGCCACCATGACGGAGACATTGCCGGAGACAGCTGGGCTGAGACTGGTGTTTTGGCGTTAAGGAATAAGATATGGGCCGACAACATATCAAAGGGAGGCCCATTTTCATACAGATGATAGTGGTTTTATTTGAAGCCTGGCTTCTAAGAGACTTAAAATTACGCGATCCAACTTCCAGGTGGGCTCAGTGATGTCAGGCCCAACATTTGAAGCCTTGTTACCAAACTAAGAAGGCTACAATGGGCTAGTGATTAAACATGGGATCACCTTCGAACAAGTATAAGACCCCAAAGTCCAGTTTAAGGATGGGCATGTCCTCAATTAATACCATACGTACCGCGCTCCGCTGCCGGTTAAACCACATTTGTTTTCAAATAAACTTTCTGATTTTTTACCTATGAGTTTCTAATTAAATTATAATAAAATTACCCCGGTGAGAATAAATCAATTTTATGGATCCAGCCTGATGATCAGTAAAAATATAACATAATCTTAAAAAATCATTAAAATAATATTATGTTTTTTTTTAAATACTAAGATGATAATATATTATTGTTTTTTGTTTTATATTAAATGAAAGATAAATAAATAAATGTTGTATTTATTATTTATGCTAAGAGAGAAAGTTTTTTGAGCTTGAAATCTTCAAGTAATCATCTCATTTGAAAATTTAAATTATTAGATGAGATTTTAAAATATAATTTATATTATTATATAACCAGAGGAATGCAAAACTCCCTGTACATGGAGTTTTAATGAGAATTAATTAAGATTCTCCAAGTTACAAGAAAACAAGAGAATTACACCAAAAACCCTAGAACCACCATGAACGCCCTCTCGACCTCTCGACTTACCTTGAAAATGAACTCTCACTTTATCCTTACCACTTTGCCTGTACTCTATTGCTCTCCCACCTTAATTCTCTTTCGTCAAGTACAAGGCATCACGTATCCTCCTCTCTCACTCAACCACTTCACATGTAATCATGATGTATGCACTACTCTAGCTAGGACTTAGGGTAGATCACTTTGAATAGGAATATATTATATTCGATCATGTTTTTGACCCACAATTCAAACAAATTGGATATATAACCTAGTTAACAGTTTAGTTAAAAACTTTAGCACCTCTTCTATTGGGTCAATTCTTATTTGTATTCCACACTATATATATACGTTGGTAAAGAATAAACCCTAATCAATATCCGTGAAGGACATATCCTGATGCAAATACTATTCGGACAAAAATGATCATAAAAAAGTACATTATTTCAATTCAATACAATTTAGAGATATTTTAATGAGAATTTGCTTGTTTTGAGTGGATTGTTGGGTACCGCGTGGATCATGAAGGAGCAAAAGCGATTACCCTTTTAATGCGTGCAGACCTAAATGCACTTTTTTAAGCTATGAGCACGTTAAGATATACAAGTTTCCAAGAAAATATTAGGTCCAGAAATCGTAGGCAACGGGATGGTCCTTCCATAACTGAAGTGGGAGGCCCGCTCGGGATCAAGTCATGGGATCCATGAAGATAACGAAAATAACATCATTGTCTGCACGCAAAGGTCCATCATGTTTCCTTCATGTCTACAAATACAGTGAAAAAACGCACCCTAGCTAAGATTCATATACCTTTGACAAGGACAGCCACCACCCTTAGCTCGTTAGGGTTCTTAATTCTATGGTGTTTTTCATTAAAACAAAAGGCAGAATATCTTACGAAGATTGGATGTTATTGTTAATGATCACTTGATGATCGATCGGCTAGCTACTTGTGAAATTTGATCAACACTTACAGTCATCATGCGAATTGGGAGATCCTGTGCTCCTTTTAAATGTTACTATAAAAAAAAAATAATTAATGTTCGAAAAGGGCATTTGAAGCTCAATGCTCTGATATAATCCAAAACCATTACAGAGTCTGCCAGGTGCATAATATATTATGAAGAACTCAATGCGCGTGGGGTGTGCCCATTCTAGCTAGCGTGCTTTAGGGAAAAAATGAAAGGGTGGGGACAAATTGCGCAGCAAGGCAGAACAGTAATCTATCCCGGATAATTTTAGGGTTCCTTTTGCAGCCTTAAGAAATTGGGTATTGGTTTGTTGGCTTCTGGTTTGTTCATGTGGGGACTGTGTCTAGCTGTCAGTGGGCTTTGCAAGGGGAATCAAAGAGTATAAGAATGTGAGTTTGCACTTCTGGCTGGAGCAGGAAAGTAATGGAGATTGCAAGAGAATTTGGAGCATTGCTGTGCCTTGCATTGGTGTTTCGCCCATTTTTTGTTCTTGGGCTAAAAGATTTTGAGGAAAGAAACGGCGTGGCTCATTTTAACACTTCTCAAAATGACGTGCATTCAAGTGGAAGCCACAATGTTGAGGATGATCATGCAAGAGAAGGAAGAACAAACTCAACTTATAAAGATGCTTTAGTCGAACACAATAGTGATATGAACAATGATGGTGGAGGAGGAGGAGGAGGCAATGATGGTCATAGAAGTGGAGGAGGTGGGGGTGGAAGTGGAGTTGGCTATGGTAGTGGTAGTGGTAGTGGTAATGGAAAAGAAAAGGGCAAGCCACACAAAAGAAAAGGAGGAAAGGCAAGTGGCGGTGGTCGAGGAGGTGCTAACAGTGGTAGTGGAGGTGGAGGAGGTGGCGGTGGAGGAGGTGGGGGAAATGGTAAAGGCTATGGATGGGGTCGTGGAGGCGGGGGTGGTGGGGGTGGGGGTGGGGGTGGAGGGGGTGGCGGGGGTGGGGGAGGAGGAGGAGGAGGAGGAGGAGGCGGGGGAGGAGGAGGGGGAGGTTGGGGTTGGGGAGGAGGAGGGGGCAACCATGGAGATTGTTTGCCATGGGGATGTAGAAGTGGCCACCCAAGAAAGTCAATCGGGGCAAGCGTCAGTCCTCCCTCAAACTAAAAGAAAGGGTGATCATGCACGACATTGCATGGGAAAAGGAGTTTGCTAATTAGCTGGGAAAAACATTGAAATAATATTTTGCACCACCTATCTCTCTAAATTCTGTTCGAGTTTGCTAATGCTTAGATCGACGATATGCTCGCTGCACTTAATTTTGTGTGAGTGGATAATAAAATATTCTTATTGAGTTTTTTTTTTTTTTTAGTGCCATCTGGTCGCCACCACTGCTAGAGACCCAGTTGCTCTCTTTACTCTTATATATATATATATATATATCTTTGTGTGTGTGTGTGTGTGTGTGAATTTTGCGTTCTTCTCTGAACTCCATGATCGCATTAATTAGTTCATCGCTTTCTTAAGAGATTAGACATGCTTTCTTGCATCAAAATTGGATATTAAGGCTATCAGGTCAACTCTTCCTCGTTTAATTTAAGTTTCCAAGACGTTAAGCTTTGACTTTCAAAAGAAACGATAATAATAATAAAAAAAAAGAGATCCCCCCCAGCAATTTAAAAAAAATATAAATTTGGTTTTCTTTTTTTTTGTAATTTAAGTGATGTATGAGCAGTTCAGTTTATAAAGTTAATTACAGCAAAAATATAAGAGCACAATAACGTAACAGAGGTTGGCCCTTTTTCTGAGTCAAAGCTAGTCGTGAGCTTCTTCTATATATAGGCAGGCCTAGCCCATAACTCAAAATGGTCTAACATTATTGATAGGGAAAGTGCAAAAAATGACGTGTTTTTTAACATAAGAATATTCCAAGTATAAATAAAAAAACATATTCAAGCATCTAATTAAAAAAAATTAACAATTATTTGTGTAAAGAAACACTAATGATAACGAAAAGCAAAACTTGAAAACTTGAGAGATTGATTCGGATGAAGATATTTGATCTTGCTACATAAGATATATACCTTGTTGTGTATAACTATATTCAAAAGAGAGTAAATTAAAAAAAAATCATAGAGGAATATTAATTAAAATATAAATTTAAGAATGATAAAAAAAGATATATTAAAAAGGCATCAATTAAAATAAAAACAAAAATTAGAATAAAAACAATACATCAATAGTCTAGTTATCACATCACAAACATGTTTTTATAAAAAAAAAAAAACAAAGGGCTTGACCTACATATCAGGTTTAATAAGTTGATTCTATTTTAATTAGATAATAAAATAATTGGCAACAATAGTGAATGATAAAAAATTTATTAAAAAAATCACGATAACTTGGAAAACATATCTTAAAAGCACAAAAATTGAATAAAAACACATAAAATACAACATGAGTCAACCCAAGTTATCTTGATAGACATGTATGATGTGTAATAATGGATGAGCCAACCTCGGTTAAATCTCAAAACTCATGGTCCAACCATTAGTCTGAGATATTATGATAATTTTTTTTTAAAATAAACCATAAAGTCAACCTTAAAAATGTATTGAAAGAGGAAATTAAAAAACAAAATGTGTCAAAAAAGAATGTCAACTCATGTCAATTCCTCATACAATTAACCTAGATCATTAGATTGAAAACATCATAAATTAACTTGTATAATAATTTGTTCATTATATTTTTTCTTCATTCTTTTTTCCCCAACAGAAAGAATCTCGAACCATTCTGTATAGGATGTTTCCCTTTCCCAATTCTAAAATTCACACCCACCTTCACATGGACTAAGTACCAAACCTTAACATGTCTAGAAATACCAAAAATAATTAATTAAAAACAAAAACAAAAACAAAAATCTAAAATATTTTTTTTAAAAAAAGGTTGTTAAATATAAGCTGAACTATATTAACTTAGTTGTCATAGCATCTCCAAAAAAAAAATTGATAAAACATCGATCCATATCAAAAGGGTTGGATAAGGTGGGAACAATCACTAATCACTACTGCTATATAGATAATGTTGTTGACGTGGCCATGAGCATTTTGTCTCTGGATTTTCCAAGTGGAGTGCACAGGATCATAACCCCCACATCATCACTCGAACAACTGAGTGATAAATTTGACCTTCCCTCATGGATATTCAACAGAAGAAGAGGAGGAAGACGAAGAAGAAGAAGAGGAAAACTTATTAACTTATCATTTATCACCATCAAAATCAGCATCAGCACAGCTCCTTTTTTTATAAAAAAAAAAGAAAAAAAAATGGAGAGGCTGTAAACAGTTCGTATTTAGTACGTGGGCACATGCATGGTCTGTTGAGAAAGCCTTTCCACGAGTCTTTCCACTACGAAATAGTTTCAAAGACCCACACAACTCTACCATCTAATCAAATCCTTGCTTTCATGTTGCCCTATTTTAGACGTTTGAGAGTGGTTGGGACAGGTGGGAGATAGCCATCGAGTAATTGTCAAGTGAGGTGCTTGCATTTGGAACTTTCTGGCTGCTTCTTACTTCATATACGAGTTTTTCATTTCAATTTAAAATCATGGTAGTTGTTGATAGCTTGTATCAATTTAATCGATGAACAATTGATTATGTGTATTGCTTTGACCTCATTGAAAGAACAAAAAATTGTAGATTAAGAGCCCGTGTTGTTTTGCTGAATTTTTTTTTTTCATTTTAAATGAATATATTTTGGTGTTTTTAGATTATTTTAATGTGCTGATGTCAAAAATGATTTTTAAAACATTATTTTGATATATTTTGGCATGAAAAACACTTTAAAAAGCTACCACAACCGCTCTCCCAAACAAGTTCTAATATTAGATAATAGTAAGGGATCCACACAAGCTGTTGCAGATCCTATGATTAGGATTCATCTCTTTAAAAGTGTAGCTAATTGGGGGGTCTAGTCAAATAGTAAGTGGCCATGTTTGTTTCTAATTTAATCATTAGGATCCGAACCCTAAGAAAATAAAGTACAAAATATATCGGGAAAACAAAACATTTCATCAATATACGTGCCGGTGTATATAATATTGATGTGTAAAAGCTTTATCGGTGATTCTAGCACACCCACCCGTATTATTTTTATATTTAATTTTTATAAAATAAAAATATATAATAAGATTTTTACTCATAACTACTTGGAATAACAAGTTTTTAATACTACATGAAATAATTATTTCATTTAAATTATTAAATGATTATCTCAAGATTTAGCATTCATCGACTAGGTGCATTCAAGAAATTTTAATAATTTTTTCTTTTCTATGTTGTTCTTGAAATTTAAATCCATAAAAAAATTAAAAAAATTAAAAATGTTGATAAGATTAACCCTTCAAATTATACTTCTAAACCCCCAAAAAAGCATAAACGGCTATTTTTGAATCAAGCCCCCTACAAGTCTTTTCTGCAATTGGGTGATGGGAAATGTGGATGCGAGGACAACCTAATTATGCTTTCACATGATCAATTCCAGATAGTTTAGTTCCTAAAGAGAGAATATGAGTAATAGACTTTCCAATACGTAAACAAAGTTATTAATTCTTATGGTATGAGATAAGAAGAATATTGCCAAAGTGGGCATAAGAAGAAGAAGTGACTTTCGTTTTCTTTGTTGTCACTTGCACTTGACTGGAGAAGGAAGAGGAGCCTCGTAGAAAAGTCTGAGGACTGCATTGTAACTAACGTTTCATTTAAATTTATATTAAAATTTACTTTGTTACCTGACACCTTAGGTTTAATTTTTATCAAATTTGAAGGAAAGAGCTCTAGCTCTATGGTTTCTGGTGGTAAAAGATTTGAGATCTGCACAACAAGTCACGAGTTTAAGTTAAGGTGTGCATCTCTTGCAATGACTCAATCCAATTCCAGATTTTGCAATCTTAAATTTATTTTAGCAACTAGATAGATCATTTGCCTGATCTCAAGTTCTAAATCAAAAGGCTGGCACGGTTCAGGAAGTGATCGAGTCCATTACCCCCAGAAAGGAAGCGATGTTTGATCAATACATTCGATCAATCACTCAACTAACTAGCCAATTAATCTTGCGAAGCTGTTTGAGGCTTTAAAAATGGCACCTAACAAGAATAAATAGGTGAAGAAAACAAGATTATCACTGTTGAAGAAGCTGTGTACAGGAAAAGATGTAAAGATCAGTGGAAGGGAAATAGCCAAAGCAACACCACCCATCCATCCACCATCGTATTTCTAATTTCAATTCTTGAATGCTCATCCTCTTCCTTTATGCATTGGGCCAAATGTCTCATTTATGCAAACAAAGGGTGGTCCATATCAGCATTAATCAGCATCAAAATCTATATATATATATATATATATATATATATATATATATATATATATATACTGTAAATGAAAACAAAGTAGCCATCGAAGATGACAGATAATGCTCTCGCCAATATATCTGAACCCTCAGATTCCCCTTTCCAAGAGCAACGATTTTATCAACTCTGAAAATCTCACGCTACATACGTTACACTTCGAAATGTTTCTTGTTTTTTAATAATTACCATATAAGAAACACTTCTCTCTCACACAAAATACTTCTTTTTTTCTGGGATAGATGTGAGATGAGAGTAGAGAGAGAGAAAATAAAATAAAAGAAAGAAAAAGGATTGTCAAAATTATATTGCCTACGATTATAGGAGAGTTACCTCCAGTCTGATTGTAGCAACGAGAAGTTGTGCTTTTAAAAATGTTAATTATTTAGAAATATATTAAAATATTATTTTTTAAAAATAAAATATTTTTAATATTAATAAATGAAAATGATCTAAAAACATCAAATTTTTTAATTTAATATAAAAATAAAAATAAAAAATTTGAAAGCATGTCAAATATGAAATTAAAGATGAAAAAACATGCATCACCTAAAAAATAATTGGTTTCTTCATCTTTAATTTTTATAGCTCTTCAAACTATTTATTCTTTCAACTCCAATGAAGGCCCGACCCAAGACCATAGAAGAAAACATAAAATAAAAGAGAGAAATGGATAATAAAAGATACATAAACCAACTCCACCAAGAGATTATTTTATCTTGAATTTAAAAAACCAAGCTATCTTAGATTCTTAATGTTGCATCACGGCATAGGGAAAAGGTAAATAAATTATTTTATCTTGGATTCAAGAGATGGCGAGACGAGCCCCTCCGATTCTCTAAACAACTGCTTCAGCTTCATAATGTTCATGCCTTTCAACGGCCTTCAAAGAAAACTTTTAAGAGAAAACATGTAATATTAGTTATTTTGATAAAAAAAACTTGGAATTAAAAAGTTTGATTTATCTATAAAATTAATTGATATACATTTAAGCTAACTTGATATCCGCATTAATAAAATAAAAAAGTAAATAAAACATTAAGAAAAAAAACTCCCACCTTCAGGTGATCTGGAAAGGAAATGGTAAGAAACTAAAAAACAAAGAGCACAACATTAAAAGTCGTCACTAATTCAGTTACAAATACTATCTAGTAAACCTACCTCCACCCACCCAGAAAAGAAAAATGTACACTAATAAACCGAACCTAAATAAAGACCGGTTTCAATGTCCCCGGTTCAATTTCCTATCCTCTCTTTTCCCTAACACTCTGCCTTTCTCAGTTTCTCTAGACTATAATTCTAATCTACCCTAAACTGGGTACAAAGGGTTGAACCAGACCTGGTTCGGTCTGAACAGGACCCTCCTTTTTCCTCCGCATTTCAAGCACTTTACGATGATGGTTCGAGTGCACTTCCTTTGAAAAAGTCGGGCTACAAGCCGGTCTGTACTCGGGCAGTAACCGACCCGACTTGTATCGAACCCCGCAAGCATTGCAAAGGGTTTTGGAACCATTTGGACCGGCTCTCCATTGTGGAGTCTTTTGAACCCCACAATGGCTGCACCTCCTCGACGAGCTGGTGCCACCACCACCACTTGCCGCTGCCTCATCAGCAGGATTTCTCTTCATCTTTTTGGCCACTGGTTTCTCAAACCAAACCGGTTCGACCTTCGAACCGGGTTTGGAGTAAATTAACCAGGGGTTTGAAGGACTTGAAGAGGATATTGAAGAGGAGGAACTTGATGATTCTGTTAAAGAGGGAGAACCCAGTGGCCAGACTCTTACGCCATTTCTTGTTCTCTTGCTTCTAGCCTTGCCTGGAACCGGAGTCTTAAAACAGGGCTCTTCTAATACCACCTTCTCTTGTTCATCCGGGTTCTCTTTGTGTGGCTCCGGAGGCGAAATACTTGCCGGAAACGGTGCAGCATATTCCGAGTTGGAATCCTCCACAAAATGTGACAGCCATTCAAGACTTGCAAAATCATCCGCCTGTGAAAAACGGCACCTTTTCAGTGACAAAAAAATAGCCAACAAATTATGTATTGAAAAAAAAGACAGAATGGAGAGAGCAGGGCACTAACCGGCACACAGAGTTCACTTGTAGGAACAGAAAAAAAATCATCTTTGACAGCAAAACTAGGACTACTGTCACTGCTCTTGTCTTCGTCGAGGGCTTCTTGCTTAGGAGAAGCAGAAGCAGAAAAAACACAAGGTTTCTCTTTATCTCCCTCCTCTTCCTCCTCTTCAATGAAGTCGTTTTCATTAGAGAAGTCCAAGAGTTTGTCAACAGAGAAGTCATCAGACGACATGCCGTTTGGAACATTAACTGCCCAAAAATCGTCAAAAACTTGTGGGCTAAATTTCACTGCCATTTCTTTTCCAAAACTGGTCTTCAAAGCGCCCTCAACATATTCCATTTCCTGTTTCTCGAACCTAAAAACAAAAGGCAAAGGACACACAACAAAACCCAGAAATTTAAAAACTCGATAACAAAACCAAGAGAGAGGAGAGAGGAGAAGACACAACGGGCGCGCGCGCGCGTGTATATATACTCGACAGAGGTATACCTGAAGCGAAGAGGATAAGAGAAGGAGAGAAGAGAAAGGGCTGTGGATTTTGGAGAGGAGAAGAGATGAGTTTGGTAAAGCATTGAATGGGAGATGAAAGCGTGCGTGGCCTATACTAAAAGTGCCAGTTTCTTTTTTTCTTTTTCTTTTTCTTTTTCTCTGTAATTTTCCAAGTATTTATATAAAACAGTAGTTCTCTCTCTACTGTTTTTTGTATTTCTATTTACTTGTTTATGTATTTGGACAAATTTATTTATTTCATGCGTTTGCAGTTTAAAAAATAACGTCCTCATTTTACTCCCTTTTTTTTACTGAAATTACGAGGACTACCCCCCTTTGAATTTTCAAAGCCAGATACTCTTTTACACTGTTACCTAAATTAGTAAATTGGTTGACCTTATTAGGGCTCAAATCTTGGTCATATACAATTGAAGTTCATACGGTTTATTTTGGATATCAGTTGATGGTATTTTCTTTTCTTTTTTAATAGTTAGATACTATCAACGCGAGTCTTTGCATTTTTTTTATATTTTTTTTAAATAATGATTTGTATTTGAATTCAAGCCAAATATAATATTGTATGTATGTTAAAATCTATATTCAAACTACAAAATTAAAATTTACTATAAATATGATTCAGCTACTTAATATATAAGATTTTGTTTAGTCATACCCTGTTTGATATTGTATTTTAAAATATTTTTGACAAAATTTGAATTTTATTTTTTATTTTAAATTTAATTTTTTTGGTATTTTAAATCATTCTTATGTGCTGATATCATAAATATTTTTTTTTAAATATTTTTTTAATTTATTTTTGAACAAAAATTATTTTCAAAAAAAATCTCAACCACACTCTCAAATTAATTTTTTAAAACAAATTAGACAGATAAAAAGAATCATGTTTGATTAGATAGACAAAAATAAAACTATAAAATAAATCTATCTCTCAAATGGTTTTAAGTTGAATTTTTGTATTTTTAAAAGTATAGAAAAACATGTCTCATTGTCATCATGTTTTTTAATCCTAAAATAGTTGACAAACATTATTTAATTTAATTGACTAATTTAGTTTTTTTCCTGATTTAAATAGATTTGACTTGAGTGCTATCAAAATAAAAATAGATCAATTTTTATATTAATCATATGTAACATAGAAAAAAAAAACATAACCCAAGATAAAATATAAGGAATAAATTCACTTACAAAAAAAAGAGTAGATTTTGTTACAAATACAAGGCTATGAAAATCATTTGTTGCATGTTTGAGAATATAGTTAAAGTTGTTTTTAAAAATATTTTTTATTCAGAAATGTAGTACAATAATATTTTTTTTATTTTTTAAAAATTAATTTTGATATTAAGACATGAAAATAATTTAAAAATATTAAAAAATAATAATTTAATATAATAAATAAAAATAAATTTTTTTCAAATTTTTCAAAAATATTTCAAAATTTCAATGCGAAACAGAGAGTTAAACTGATTTATAAACGCTCTTATTTCATTATTTGATTTTCCTTTTTTATTTATTGGTTAGTTTGTCCGGAGTCCGGACTTTCAAACCTCGAATTCGTGACGGCCTAGAGAACCGCCACCTTTTGTTTTTTTGTTTCTTTCTTTTTACTTTTCTTACCTGGTTAAGATTTTTCCCACCTCTTTTGACTAATTATCATTCATAATGCCTCCCGCGCTCTGATTGCTAACTGTTTTTTCTAATTTGCTTTAGGGCTAACTACAACCATGCCCTCTGTTTATTTAGTAAATTTCATTTCGGTCCCTCTCTTACTTATTATACTGGCAATATCCTCCACTTATCAGAATTATGCCAACTTTTCTTTTATAGACGGGATTTTGATTGTCAATTTCTTTTTAATTTCATAATCGCATACATTTATATAAATAATAAAAAAACTAAAGGAGAATTGACTTGTGCAAGTTCATGTTCGGTTCAATTGAACAAATTAGCATTTCACCATGGAAGATAGATATTGACATGATTTTGATCATAGTTATTAAACATGGTTTCAAGGTTTGATTTTTTTATCTCACTCTGGGCTTGAGCCACGAGACAAACTAGTCAGGTCTTGAGTCAATATGTTAGGTTGCTTCTAGTTGCTTTAAAAAATATTTTTCGTTAGGAAATGTATCAAAATAATATTTTTATTTTTTAAAAATTATTTTTCATATCAATCAACACATGAAAATGATCTGAAAACACCAAAAAAATATGATTTAAAGTAAAAAAATAAAAATTTTAATTTTTTTCAAAAGTGTTTTTAAAACGCAGTGTCAAACACAATGATTGTGATGATTCTGGGTTAACATTGATGCAACTAGTGAGAGAGGGACCTAATTGAAACCTCGCAATAAACACAAAACATAATTAAAGTTTGCCCTTTACTTTATTGCTAAGCTAAACAAGAAAAGTAATTTACATGTAACAAAATTCTAACTGGTAATGCATCTTAGACGTTTCCAAAGCGTGTGCGTGTCTGTAATGTGTGCATGTACCTGTAGTTTTCAACACGTTATGCTCTGGTTGTCTTGTTAACATTAATAAATCTGTCAAGAAACTTGTACAAGCGTAATATTAGGCACGGTGACAATATTTAAGGAAAGAAAACCTTAATTAATTAATTAATTAATTAATTAATGCAACCGTAAAGATGATTAATTTCTTATCTAACCCATAATTATTTCCACACTTTATCTCTATTATTACATCTCCACTGTGAGATTGTTGGCCAGACATGTTGACTGTGCTTTTGATGTCGAGATATTGCTTGCTGTTGTGATGATTGAGTTCCCACTCATCTTATTGCAATCCTGGGTTATATTAGAGTTGTTTTTAAAAATAAAAAAAATGCTTGGAAAGTATGAAAATATCATTTTCATTTCTTAAAATTTATTTTTTATATTAACCCGTCAAGACAATAAAAAAAAACTATAAATTAATTAAAAAATAGGTTCGAAATAGCAAGCATAGTTGCCAAGCATGCTATCAACTTGAGAGAGGTGGGAAATTTCTTATAAAAGCATAGAACGGACTTTTCTCTAGTGATGCCAAGCACGACTGCTGGCGAGTTCCAAGGGAAAGCAAAGATCAATTTCTATACACAAAAATAAAACAAAATCATAATTAATTCATAAAGGTATTTTAATATATTTATTAATTAATTCATAATATCTAAATGTTCATTTATCAAATAAACTCTCCCACCACTTGTTCAACTAAAATGGTGGGGTTCGTTTCCAAGTTATCATCTTGAATTCTAATCTAACATTAGATTTGAAGGTGGGAAAGATCTAGTGAATGGATTAGTTTGAGAGTACTTATCCGTACGTTGCCTAGTATACTATAATTTTTAAAAATATTTTAATATATTTTAAATTAAAAATTACTTTTATAAGCGTGGTTTGTAGCATGAACTTTTAGCGGACAGATGCCGCAAGGTACAACGAGTGAATATACTCTCCGAATTTCCATATAAATATTCCCCTTCTTTTTATTCCTGGGCACCTCTGAAGAAGTGTGGAAATGTTGAAACATTTTAGAGCTCGGACAGCTTATATATTTATCTCCGAAGTAGTCGTAATAATGAGCAAAGTTTATGACAGGACCTGCCTTCTAAGCAAAGAGAGGCAAAAGTTGATGCAAAAACCGAAGGTCCAGCTTTTGTCCCCGAACTGAAATGATTCCCCCTCCCCTGTCTTCCTTGCATCTACGACAAAACACTTCCTTGTCCGCTTTATTTAAAGGCAATTTGATGAGTGTTTCTCACTACATCTCAATTAAAAAAAAAAATATTTTTATCTTTTATTTTAAATTAAAATATATTAGTTTTTTTATATTATTTTCATGTGTCAATATTAAAAATAATTTTTTTAAAAAATATTTTTGTAATATATTTTTAAACAAAAAATAATTTTAAAAATAATTTTTTGTTCCATTAAAAACCACACCTACAGTTTGACATTGTGTCCTTCTCTTTAACTTTTTTTTTATTCGATTAATATAAATATTTAGACAATTTACATATATTTTAATTAATTTCATGAATCGTAAATTAAATTTTTAGTATCACCTTATCTTTAACTTGATGCATGCGTGAGGGTTATTAGTTGTGTGTTGTTGAGACCTTATTTTTTTATTTTTTCCCGTCACAATCACATCTTTGAAAAGATATATATATATATATATATATGTGTGTGTGTGTGTGTGTGTGTGTGTGTGGTTTTTATTAGAAATTCTCTAATGATATTTTAGTTATAAAAAATACATAAATTTAAACTTTATTCTCCAAATGGCAACTATGAAAAGTTAGCTAAACACACACACTGAAAAAAAATGTTTGTGTTTGCAATTCAAACTTCTTTTTAAAATAGTTTATTGACTGTTTTTTATTTGAATAAAATATAAAATTAAACTGCTAATATCATAAATTTAAACATTGTCTTTAGCTTGATGGCATGTATAAGGGTTAGTAGTGTGTTGTTGGGACTTTTTTTCCCGTCGCAATCACAACTGTGAAAAGATATGCTTAATATATTATAGCTTATAGTTTTTTAAAAACCTAATTCTTTAAATCACGACCATGAAGTTTAGCCAAACACACACTAAAAGAGTATTTATTTTTACTTTTAAAAATATTTTACAATTTATTTTTATCTAACAATAAAATAAAATAATATTTTTACGTGCTTTACTGTAATTTTAATGCGCTAGTATTATAAAAAAATAAAAATATTATTCACAGCACACTCTTCAAAAGCATTAGGGTGGGAAAGCTAACCACGTATCTTTAATTCCTAAATTTGGACCCTTTTTTGTGTTTTTTTACCCGTCGAATAAAGAAAGTCAGGTCCACGTCATTTTCAACCCTCCTCCTAACTCCCAAGTGGTATGCTAACGTGGCATGTTCCTATTGAATACAACTACGTGTCGTTAGTTTTTTCAGAAATTTTTATTGTCCGAGTGTTTTAAATTTTGAATTTTGAATTTCATCACGCCCTCCTCCCTCCCCTTCCAGCTTGCGACATAATTGCCAACAAAGTATTACTATATTGGCTTTTTGAAAAGAAAAAGAAAAATCCTCTGTCAATTTGATTTTTTTTAATTTCTTACGTGTTTTTATTTAATTATTTTCAAAACATGTTGTTTTAATTTTATTTTTCATTCACGAAGAAACAAGCATAAAGTACGGAATCCACTGAAATTTCCAACGAGGAAATTGTCTCTGTTTTGAGAGTACAATTTCATCCGACTGCCACGTAAGACATGCTTCGGGAAGTTTCCTGCAGGAGATGTTGGGCTTCAACACAAGATTTTATTATTATGTCTTCTACTACTTTATGTGACATAAATAATTGCATAAATAAATATATAAATAATTGCATATATATATATATACATATATATATGCCTCTTATCAAAATTTGAATTTTCAATCTCCGCTCCTATTTGATCACCACAAGAAGCCATAATTGGTGTTGTTCAGCTATTAAACTCAACCAGGTTCGGCTAGGTGGTTAGGACCCGACGTGCCCGCCTCGAATTCTTGAAAAAAATCAACTTGAAGTTGACTTGATAGGTCATTTCATGATACAGTTAAAAATCAATTATTTCTTTTTAATTTTTTTAAGACTATTTTGTTTTGATTTTTTGTAAGAACATTTATTGAAACTAAGTCAACTCGATGATTATGCACTCAAACTTTAAGATTTAATAACTTTGATTTTGAAATTCAACCATGGTTAATATTTTATATATTTTATTTAATAGGTGACCTCACCGTCTGGTCATAAAATTACACTTTTGTTTGGTTTTTTTTATTCAAGTTTTATGATTAATATTCAAAATAAATTTATATGTTTAAGCCTCTACTTTTAATTTTTAGATTGAAAACAAGTAATATGATGTTTTTAATAAACATACTAGAAAAAACATGTTGAAATTGATTCTCTAATAGATCACTAGCACCATATTGGAAAGTTAACCAAAGTAGTGATGATGATGTTTACTTCTATGTAATAAATAATATTTTTCATAGTGAAAATGAAAAGTGAAAGCAATCCAAGTGTAAAGAAAATTACTGCAAAATACTTTACTACTGTGAATGTCTATCTATCATACTTCTCTCCTTTCATGATTGAATGAATTCTTTGAGTTGTGCTCTATGACATGGGTAACATTAACTATAGATAAAACGTATGACGTTTTTCTGGTTGTCAAATGCTCTTTATACACCCATATAATTTGTTATTTATTTTTAAACAATTTATTTTGGTTTTCATAATTTAATCTTCATCAAAAAACAATTGCTTCTTAATTTTTACTCAAGGGTACAATTGAAAAGGGGAAATAAAAATCAAATCAAAATCACTTTGATTTTAGGTTCTTAGACAATTATTTAGGATTGTTATAAGAGTGTTAATGATATGTTTTTAGTCTCCAAAAGACATGATGTGATGGTAAAAAAATTATGATCTACACAATAGATTTTAAGTTCGAAATAGAACGTGTATTTTTTTATTAGAATCTGAAACAATCAAAATTTTATTCAATTATCTAAACCTATAAAATATACTTTTTAAAAGATAGAATTTCCTCGTCACTGTAGAAAAAGAGATCCCGATACAGGTCACCTTCTATCAAGCACGCTAGTCAAGCAAACAAGCGTGGTATCGAGTCATTCTTATCACCTCCAATTGCTGTTAAAATATCTATTTGCTCATAATTAACCTAATTATTACATGAACTTGTCAGGAATAATCATCAAGTCAAAAGGGACATCTCATATCATAATCCTGATTCTATATCTACCAGGAATTTTGCCAGAGAAATCATCATCTATGGTACAATTAAGTTTACTCTGCAAGCTGGCAATCGGGATTGTGCGCGCGCTCCAGGATCCTTTGTCAGAATTTTTGTAACTTGTGATTCAGTAACGATAAAACCAGTGCATTAATCAAGCACAACGAAACACAGTTAAGAGCTCTGTATAATGTTATTGACTGATAAGCGCGCTCTGAGGTAGGTGCTGGCTGTTGATTATGCGCAGAAAAGTTATTTTAGCCGCCGACTAGAAGTCTTTTCTTCAATTGAAGTGATAACGACAACAGGAGGAGGAAATTTCCTAAAGCTGAAAGTTAAAAAAAAAAAGGAATTCATTGTTCATGCTATGTGCATTTTACACTCAAGAAATGTGCGTTCGTCCTATTTTTGTCGTGTCGTGAAGGGATCTACACACAGCTTTATTTTGCAGCTCCTGCAGAAGTGAAGAGCTTGAGCTGATGAAGCCATCGATTGCTAATGTCGGCTTAAATTACAATTTAAGAATGTATATATGATGTCAGGATTGGGTCCTAAGTTACTTGGTAATTGTTTCTGTAGATCCAAAGCTCCAAAATTTCAATGGATCTTGTCACTGAAAAGGTAGATCTGGTTTGTTGTTTAGGACCAGCCAGGAACGGAACCCATGTCTGTAATATTGTTCCAGGGTGCTATTCCACCACCAGTTATTGCAAAACTTCTACAAGATTTAATGGCTTATTAGGGTTTATTCTAGACTCGATAGCCTTTGTTTCAGGGTGTTATTCCACCACCAGCTTCTACAAGATTTAATGGCTTATTAGGGTTTATTCTAGACTCGATAGCCTTTGGTTCAGGCTATAATCTATATAATAAAGTCTTTTTTTCTGGAGAAAGCCGTAGAAATGCGGGGACTGAGTTCTATATCTATCTTGCTGTGAAGAAATCTATGCTGCTCTTTTTTGTTTCTCACGCTGACATTTGAGGATTGCTACTAAACTTTATCTTCATTACAAAACAATCCCATGTAACTGATGATAGACATGCATGTAACTGTTTTGACGTTCTGTATTTTATTGGTGTTCTTGAGAGAGAAAAAAAAGAATTTATGCTTTAAAGTTTGAGTTTTAGTTTCATAACTCTGTCTGCGTATGTGTAATCCATACCTCATCAAGAAATTATCTGTATCAATCCAAGTTTTGAGAATTTTTTTGTTCTAAAAAATATGGAATAGTCTCACTGACTCGACACAGGTTAATGACTCGACAAGTTAACCCATCAAGCTAGAACACTAGCACAGAAATTTTATAAATTGCATCAGTGACAGAGATCTACTTTCTAACTTTATAAGCATTGAAGCCGAACCCTGACTGTTGTTCCAGGCCCATTTGAAGGGCCTGTGTAGTATACTGTTTGCAGAAAATTTCTTGAATATGTGCAGAAACTATGGGTGTGTTTGGTATTGTGGTTGTTGTTATGGTTGATGTTTAAAAAAATAGTTTCATGAAAAATATTTTTAGTTGCAGTTCATAACTGAAATTGAAGTATTTGGTTAAAACTGTGGATGAGTTTGACGTTTAATAAAAAACAGTTTTGTGTATTTGGTTATCATACTTTTCATATTGCTGTGAACTTGTGAAATTATTTTAAAAGATACACACACATATATATTAATTTAATAATCATAATAATAAAATGTAATTAATAATTCATGTAAATTAGACACTTGTTTTTATTCTCCCATCAAACTACTTGTAATTCCATCACGAACTAAATTCATACATGAAAACTTCTGCGATCCTTGATTATTTGATCAAGGAACAACATGTGATAAAATATCATTTGAATTAGGATTGCAACCATAATCGGCAAAAATTATATTGTGATCTCCATCTAATATATTTATTTATATTTTAATTAAGTTTTTAGATTTTTAGATTATTATAATATTAAAATTTATTTCTTATAAAAAAAAACTTTTAACCAAATTTATTTTTTGTACCTGTACATATTACTTCGCTTAGACAAGTTCATAAGGAAAAAAGCTTAGCATAGACAAGAATCGCTTCAACAACCAAGTAAAAGATATACAGACCTGATGAAGCATAGAAAAGATGCCATTTAGACCCCGTTTGGCACCGCAGTTGTACCGCCAGTTGTCTAAAATTTAATTTTTATTTTATTTTAAATAAAATTTTTTTGATGTTTTTAGATCATTTTGATGTGCTGATATCAAAAATGATTTTTTAAAAATAAAAAAAAATATCATTTTAATGTGTTTCTAAACAAAAAGCACTTTCAAAAGCAACTACAACTGCAATCGCCCTCCCAAACAGGCTATTAGAGGGGGAAATACATACAATTAAGAGCTCATAAGGAGCTAATCAAGCAAAAACACTAAGATATCTTGGTTGAAGATGAATTTACTGCACTGAGTTTTCATGATCAAGCATGTTCTTCTCGTTGAAAGGAGAGACAAGGTGTTCTTCATATTTGTACTGAACACATCATAATTAAAAAAGCACACATAAAATTCAGTGCACTCTGAATTTTCTAAAATAACAACAATTTCAGAAATCTGATCACAAGTGCAATTATATGGAAGGGAGAAATTCTGAATAAAATGTAAATGATATATATTCTTCACACCCGTTTGGAATTGCGGCCTAAACAGATATGGATCAAAATTCTATTTTTTTGTTTTAATTATTTTTTATATTTTTGAATTGTTTTAATATACTGATATTAAAAATAAACATTATTATAATATATTTTTAAATAAAAAGCAATGTTTTGGTGGGCTAGGTTCATGTTGACATTATAATTGTGCCCTACGAATAATTGGTCAATTCCCCCGGCCAAAACAACTTCTGAAATTGTGAATGGAAGTTTGAAAATTGAAACAAACTTCTATAATTAATAATTTAAATTCACTAAATTTCAGATTAAAATTTGTAATTACATACACAAAATACTTTCAAATATGGATATTCACCATTAATTTAAATTGATTTACATGGTCAAATTTGATATCTCACTTGAACATTTTATGTGTGTTTAGAATTGTGATGCATAATATTTTTTAAATTTTTTTTAATTAAAAATGTATTTTTATATTTTTCAAATCATCCTATCAAAATAATTAAAAAAATACATTTTATACATCACGGTATAAAGTAGTCATTGCCTCTTTTGAATGCCCGAAGCGGACACGCATCATTTTACCAAGAGAAAAATAAAATAAAATAAAATAAAAGGTGGGGTTAATGATTGATCTGTGATGCAACTTGAGAGTGGTAAATAAAAAGCATTATTGCAAAAAAGAAGAAGAAAAAGCCTATAGTATTCTAAGCTCAATTTGTCTTATTGAATGGTTTGCATGGAGTAAAAAGTAGCGACACCTTTTTTCATCAAGCACGCCAGACTCCACAGAAATGGTTTCTTAATTAGTCCAACCAGTGTCACTGCAACAATGATAGAGAATCTGAAAGGATTCATGACTGGCATGATCTCTTCATGTCGCTAAAAGGGTTTAGAGGTTATATGTTTTAAATTTAAATTGTTTTTATGAATTTTTAAAAATAATTCTCATTCTGTTCATACTAATTGTTGTCTCATTCGGTTTATGTGTTATGAAATCTTCTAGAGACTCTAGAATATGATTTATATTATTTTCTAATACATGCATTCAAATGAAAGCCTTTTTGAACTTGAAATTTGCATAGACTCGTATTATCTTGTGCTTGATTCTGATACTATGTTATAGAACAATCTAATCTTTTAGTCATTTAGCTTGTAGCTTTGGAAGGAAATATAAAGCTGGAGGAGATCAAGGAAAAGAGACTAATCATCTGAATAAATACGAACTTTTTCAACCAGAAGAATTAGTATGAAACCTGACAAAACTTTGAACATTAAAAGAGAGTTGAAAAGGAAAAGAAGGGGGGTGGGATCTTTGAGAAGGATATTAAAAGTGTTTGCAAGGTGGAAGTGGATTTCCACACAAACCAGGATTGTTCTTGAATGCAGACACAGGAATTATGGCTTTGTGAGGAGGAATCCTGCCTCTTAGTCTGTTACTAGACACATCGAATTGCTTTAGCTCCTTCAGATTTATCACAATCTCTGGAATAGCACCGGTCAGCTTATTTCTTGAAAGTAAAATTGTGGACAGCTCTTTGGCATCACCAAGCTCCTCGGGTATCATCCCTGACAGCCCAGTATTCACTAACTTCAAAACCTGCAATTCTCTCATTTTCCCAATCGACTTTGGTAGTGATCCTCCCAGTTTGTTGTGTGATAGAACCAGTGAGCTAATAGAAGACATTGCTGGTCTCCCTCCTATGTCATCTTCTATTGGACCAGTGAACATATTGCTGGAAAGATCAATGGAGTTAAAATGGCCTAGAGGGGTTTGGACTTCTTTAGAGAATATTACATTGACGTGGCCACTGAAGTTGTTGGAGTGAAGATCAAGATCCATCAGAAGTGAAAGGTTCTTGAATTCAGCTGGGATGGATGAGTGAAACCCATTATTTGATAAGTTGAGAAATGAAAGGCCGGTCATGTTGCCAATCCACCAAGGCAGCTTTCCTGTTAATGCATTTCCTGACAGGTCAAGTTTTGATACTGATGATGAAGATAGCCAGTGAGGAAGTTCCCCTTCGATCCCAGTATTCGCCAACATCAGCTGGAAGACTCTTAATTCCTGGAACCAGTTTGGTATTCTACCTAGCCCTACAGGATTATATGAAAGATCTAAACTCTGCAAGCTCTTCAACTTAGCTAGCTGAGGAGGAAGCTGCCCGGAGAGTCGGTTTCTTGATAAATCAAGTGTTTGAAGGTTGAGTAAATTTCCAAAACTTGGAGGGATCTTTCCTGTAAAATAGTTGTTTGAGAAAAATATATCAGTAAGAGCTGTTAGATGACCAATGGATGCTGGTAGCTTCCCGGTGAGCTTGTTGTTCTCAAGGATCAGCCTTTGAACCTTTGAGAGCTGGCCAATTGATGGTGGTAGACTGCCAGATAACCTGTTTTCTGATATACGACAGAATATCATAGAATCAAGTCCAGATATCGAAGATGGTATCCTTCCCGTGAGCTGATTTTGATTGAGATATAGTAGTTCCAATGCCGCAAGTCCACCAATGGACTGCGGGATGCTTCCAGTTATCTGATTTTCAGACAGATCAAGATATCTGAGATTCTTAAGATTGCCAAATCCTATAGGAATTATACCAGTAAAGTTGTTACCATGCAAATCAAGCTTAGTTACCATAACCAACTTGCCAATTGTTGGAGGAATTGGCCCTGACAAAGCATTTCCTGATAAACCAAGTTCAGAAACAGATGTCCAGGATTCCATAACAGATGGAGGAACAATACCAGATATAAGATTGTCACTAAGATACATCTTTTCCAGCTGAGAGAAGTACCTTAACGTAAATGGTATTGATCCAGTGAGCTTGTTTGTATCAAGAAAGAGACGTGTGAGCTTCGACAACTTGCCAAGTTCTTCTGGTATTCGTCCCTTCAAGTCCTTGAGATTACTCAGGTCTAGAATTCGAAGGCTTGACAAGTTTCCCAGATAAGGAGATAAAGTTCCTGACATATATGTGTCCTCAATGAAGTCATTGCCTGACATAAGACCTGGACGAGATACATTGACAACTCGGCCAGAGCCATCACAAGCAACACCTTCCCAAGAAGTGCAGCAATCAGATGAAACTTTCCAAGAATGCAACAGTTTTGATGGGTCATCTGTGATTTTGTGTTTGAAATCAAGCAAAGCTTCTCTATCAACTGGGTGGCATGCCTTTGAAGAGGCTAATGTAGAGAAGATGAGAAAGAACAGGAGAGAGAAGGTTCGGGCATCCATTGAGATCTCCATAGACAGTTTTGAAACTGTAGTGCTGAAGATTAAAGGATCTGTTGCAAATTTAGCGGCGAGGAGAGGTGGTGGTCAAAAACTTAGGCCCTTGTGATTAATTTTCTAAAAAAATGGGCAATTGCAAGGCTGTGTAGGGTTGAAAAAAGCCATCCCCATTCTCCCGTGACTGTGTTAACTAGGCCTCAAAGTCAGAGGATATCCACTAAAAGC
The DNA here is from genome assembly GCA_964035475.1 of Salix caprea. NCBI lineage: Eukaryota > Viridiplantae > Streptophyta > Magnoliopsida > Malpighiales > Salicaceae > Salix > Salix caprea. Next base: position 13,747,184 of record OZ037756.1, on the reverse strand, counting down.
ATCCTGTCAGTGTGCTGCAATAACCAAGATGCATAAATTCTATGGTGATTCATCTAACAGTGGAAAACACTAACAAAGGTAATGGATTCTTTTATTTTATTTTATTTTATTTTTAATCAAATCATCTACTGCAAGACCCATACATGCATTGGCAAGTGCTGTGTAAGAGCACTTTGGACTTGATCAGTACATAATATATTCAAGCCTCCATAAAGAAATAAAGTAGCCCTGCTGATCAACAGTCACACCATTACCATTTTATGGTACCTCAATTCAAGGTTTTCAATTCCGTTTTGTTTTTATTTGTTTTTATTGGTGCTTTATTTTTTCAATTGAAATAAAATGTTTTGGTTTTGGAGTGTTTCGACGCGCTGTTTTAGGGTTATATTGTTTATATGTGTGTATATATAATTAAATATATTAATTCAAAAAAAATTATTTAGAATTGTGCAATTTAATCTAAAAAAGGCACAATAAAATAATTTTTCTGAACAAAATTATGAACATGTATAATATTACAAAAATATTATCATCAATCTCGCAAGGTCATTACATTTTTTGACTGCTCTGAAATTTTAACATAATATATACAAATATGTCAAGAGACTCCTCGTAAAATTACATCTCAATCTAACGGTCGGATTAAGATATATGATTGATATTGTAAAATTATTCATTATTTAAAAAAATACTATTTGACCGAAACGGAACGGGCGGAACGAAACCGGAACGTTTCGGCCGGTATTTGGCAGAAAAATCCAGAAATGATCGGAATATAAACCAAGATAAAAACGATGTCATTTTATCTCTTTTTTTAACTGATATGAAACGTTTCAGTTGTTTCGACCGACAAAACTCACAAACCTGCCTCAAATTAACAGCTTGCCTTCAATAATATACCTTACCTCCCACTGCTGACTGCTTGGAGCTTTCTTTCATTTGTCAAACCAGTTTTATAAAATAGCCACTCACTTTGATTGAGCCATGGGCTTTCTTTTAGATCAACTATTAGGCATGTGAATCTGTGTTTGTCTTGTTCTCAATCCTGTTCAATCTAGCTATTCATCCAAAGTACATGCCTGGAATTTGCCTGCTGTCCTGAAACATGACTGAAAGCAAAATGCTTTCTTCTTTTGTTTTGATAGCATAAAAGACATGTCATTAAACTACTTGAAGAACAATCTTGACAGCATAATTACCAGATTGTCTATAACCCTTGAATTAATGATATTAACCACTAAGTATGAATTTCGTAACGCATGCCGAGTAATTTTCGATTAGAAACACATCAAAATGATACATATTTTTTACTAGTTTAAAAAACATTAAAAATTAGATTCATCGATAACCATAAAACTACTAGTGTTGTTGACTAGGCATGAGTGATTGTGATTAGCATATTCCAAATCTTAGTTGGTGGGAAGTCCATGATTGAAGTGGTAAGCATGGCCGAGATGGGATTTGAAGTTTATGATTGGATAGGCTAAGAGCCAACTTGTTGCAATGAACACAAATGTGTGAGCACATAAACATTTGGTGATTGAATAGCAGCAAGCAGCAGCAGCTCCTACTACTGCTATAACTTTCCTTTCTGATAAGCATTGCGGCCTGGATTCTAGCTTTTTTTTGTTCAACTTGTTGCAAATGACTCTTCAAAATAGCTTTTATCATTAGAGATTATTATATTATTATTATGTTTATAGATTTTAGCTTCACCCCGACCATCAATCATGTCACGGGTCTACTCACCATGGTTTGTTTTTCCCGTGCCTATAGAGTTCATGTCAGGATGGAAAGATGGGAAATGCATAACCTCATTCAAGATGAAGGGTCAGAAATATATAAAGCTATTATTTATACTTTAGGGAAGGGTCCTATCTTGCGGGGATAGCTCAGTTGGGAGAGCGTCAGACTGAAGATCTGAAGGTCGCGTGTTCGATCCACGCTCACCGCATTTTGTTTAATTTGTTTTGTCCAATTTAAGGAAATAGGATATGGGCTTCTAAGAAGGCTATTAATGGGTCGTGCTAGGAGGATGGTTGAGAAGCTCTTTTAAGCCCACCATTACTTTGTTTTGGGCTCCTTAAAAGTCATGGGCCTGTAATTGCTGTTTTTCGCTTTTATAATTATAGAGAATAAATATAAATCCCTAACCTTCCCTGCCCCAACTCTCTTAAACTCTTGATGGGTGAAGATGGAGAACTAAGAGAGGGTGGCCTCATGCTTAGAAGATTTTATTTCGAACGAGCTTAGAGATTAACTCATTTAAATTTAAATTGAATTGAGTTGGTTGATCCAATCAAACTTGTATGAGATTTAATCTTATAAATTTAAATGTTTTTTTTTTAAATTATTTAAAATAATATTATTTTATTTATAAAATGATTAGATAAATTTGTAACTCGAAAATGAAAGATAAGTATAATAATCATGATTCTTAAATGAAAAGGTATTTTTTATAACTCGAAAAAAATAAAAAAAATGTTTTTCAAAAAAATATCTATGCACTGCTATGATATCGTATTAAAGTCATGTGTCAAACGATTCAAACGTGTAGAAAATACGCGTCGTCTGTGGATTCCACAACATACTGTGAATATATAAGAAAAAGAATCTTTGATTTTGGAAAATTATACTTATTTAATTGATCAAATTAAAAATATAGTAGCTTATCTGACAGATTTGTAAAAATATAGTAGCTTATCTGACAGATTTGTAAAAATATAGGGCCAAATAAGGGGTTTTGCCATATTTATTGCAGGTACCAATTTTCTGACATTTGCCACTTGGGTCAGGAGCACATGGACTTACATGCCCCAACAAAACCTTATGCGCGTCTGCCCCACGTCCCTTAAATTCACGTGGGCACAACATTAAACCTGTCAGAGGATTACCCAGAACAAAATCCAGTACTCGATGATTCTTGTCTTTAAGCTAAAAACAAATCGTCACGCCACTGTAAACACCAAATTACAATTTGGATTTATTTTAAAGTGATGTTGGAGTTGTTTTATAAAATGATTTTTGTTTGAAAATATATTAAAAATTAAAAAAACACATATGGATTCGAAAGAAATCAATTCAATTACACCAAGTTTAAAGTTGACCAGACAATATTGGAAAAACTTCGTCATAATCTAGTTACTTTATTTTTATAAAATGATATATTTGTATATAAAAAATAGATTAATCTAGATTAGATTTATTTACACGACCCCGTGACCTGAGCGAATCATACTATGCTCAAAACGCAAATCAAACAGAGAGAGAAATGATAATTAACAACAAGAACTAACGTAATTACATTCAATAATAATAATTAATTACATCACATTTTTCGTGGGATTAAAGGGCTAAAGCTCTTACATTCCACATGTGATTTTTGGTCACCACCTCGACAGAAAAAGAAACTAACAGGACAACGGTACAAACAATTATCATTCAACCTTACATCAGCAAAACCTGGTTGGAGCTCCATCAAACGATCCGGTATAGGCCCATACAGGTAATTCCCTCCCAATAACAGCCTAACAAATGGAGACAATCTGGACCCGGGTAAAACCGTTTTTATGGCGAATTGGATTGGTATCATACCTGAAAATTTGTTGTTTTCAAGTGATAAAGCCGAGAGCTTTGGCATTAAAGCCATGAAAGAAGGCAGAAAACCTCGAAGTTCATTATTGCTTAGATCGATGGCTATTGCTTCACTTTGGAGAACTGTGGTCAATGGGAATGGTGGGGACTGTACGGACGTGAAAGAGTTGAATGAGAGAGTGAGTTGTTGAAGTGAAGGGTGAGTGAAGAGAGTTAAAGGAACTGAGTCGCTGAGATTGTTGTGACTCAAATCAAGTACTTGTAAGAAAGCCAGGTTTTTGAAGCTTCGAGGGTGTAATTTGCCTTGCAAGCTATTGTTTCTCATTGAGATTTGAACTAAAGATTCTGGTAATGTTAGTGGGACATTACCTGATACGGCGTTCTCACTTGCATCTAAAAAGGAGAGATTTTTAAGAGAGCCCAGCTCGGGAAACTCACCATCTAGCTTGTTTGATTGAACTTCGAGCCTTTTTAAACTAACAAGACCATTGAAACTTGCAGGAATGTTGCCTTGAAGATTGTTGTTGTCCAGATATAGCTCTTCCAGGCTACTTAATGAGCCAATCGAGGCGGGTATCTCACCAGAGAACATGTTTCTCGACAGACCAAGTCGACTCAGTTGAGTCAAGTTGGATACAGACTCAGGAATTTGGCCATAGAAAAAATTATTGGAAAGGTCGAGTGTTTGTAAATATGGGAGGTTCCAAGAGATGGAAGTCAGAGAACCCGAGTAACCAGCCTGATCAAGACTGAGCTCAGTGACTCTACTTGACTCGGATACCACAATGTCACACCTGAACCCACAAGTGAAACTCTCACTGAATAAATTATCACACGGGTCAACAGTGAAGTCCCATGAACTCAAGCAAGAACCTGGATTAACTGAGTTTCGGTCCACCGCGTTCTTGACCTCCTTCAAAACCTCTATATCACCCCAAAACGTCTTCGACTCTGCTCCCACTAACAGCCTAGTGACTGTAACGAGCAAAACTAGGGCAAATGAAGGAAATTTGAGAGCGCCCATTTGATGGTTTTTTGCTACAAGTGAATGTGCGAACTGAAAGCTTGCAGGTAACAAGAAAAAGGTTTATGGGGGGGAGAAGAATGTATCAGAGTGAATCAAGACCGTTCGTTAAGAGAATCAGAATAGGGATTGAGAGGAGCCCTACAAACTACAGAGCTGGGAAATGAAGACAAGAAAGAACTACTTTTTTTCGAGAGGTACAGTTGTGCACACTTTGGGGCGAGTGATATTTTTTTGCGTGTGAGTGGCTTCACGGGGGACTTGTCAGAGCCTTCTTTAAAATGTTTCCTTGCATTAAAACTTGTATGGATGCGTGAATGCTCCAAGAAAGAAAGAGTAAATAATCTGATGTCATTTGTGAGTGAATGTTTGTCGCGATCAAAGAAACCCGACCCAGCCTCTGACCCGATCTAAGGTCCGAGTCATGAATTAACCAGCTAACTCATGTCCATTTGAGTTCATTAAAATGATATTATTTTTAGTTTTTTAAGAGTGAAACCGGGTCTTGAATGGTGTTATATCAGGTCAGCTGTTTTTTCAACCCGGTCTTGGCCTACAATGTTTTGAATTGATTTGCCAGTTGATTGCGTGTAAATCAAGTCAACTGTTTTTTCAACCTGGTCTTGGCCGGGGGTTAGGTTAAGAGGTTCCGAGTTGAATTGCTTGGTCAAGCCGGCTTTAACAGTTGTTGGAAGAAACGACACTTTTGTTGTCTGTCCTAATTCACTTGTCGCGGCTTGAGCTGTCTTTGTTCTTCCTGTCGTCACTCACCATCCATGATTTCTCGAAGATAATTCGGTAAATTGAATGGCGGGAACGGGGGAAGAAAGCAGAAAATGAAGAAAGAACATGTGACTGTAAAAATGTTGGGGTCATCTGGGGCAGGGACAAAAATGATTTGAAGTAAATTTATGGGCAAAGAATTAGTGATTCACTTTGTAAGTCCCATGTCACAGGGGCGAACTTGTAATTGCCAATAACTACATCCACTGTAACAGGCGGCATGGAATGGATGAAGCTATGGTGGTTCTGATATTGATAAGAACACATTCTTGATTGACTTTTAAGTTAACTGAACCATCTGGGCTCACCTCCATTGATCAGTTCTTGATCATGACAAATTGAATGGGGGCGGTTTTGCCTACTGTATCATCAGAACGAGATGCCAGCATGTATTATGATATATTATATGATGCAGTTGTTGCAAAAACTCTCTCAAAAGGTGGTGGGTGGCTGGTGGAATCTGGTCCCCGACGCAGAAGGTGGTGGGTTGAAAATGACGAAACAAGCATCTTTGCTGGCTAACTTTGAATTCCCAGAACATGGATACAACCACCGTCGAGTATTATAGCTCGAAGAATCCTTCATTGCTGAACAATCTTACAATTTTCTTGATTTTTGGTTTTCAATTTCCAACATGGTTTCTCCTTATTTTAGCCTAGAAGCGAGGTGCTGTTCGTAAGATTGAATGGGATTTTGATTGAGTGAAATACAATCAAACCATTCTTTTTTCTTGGCTGTACCGAATTTTGCCACCAAAGATATTGTTCTGTGGCTAAATCCAACGGATAAATGCTGGTGGGGATCCTTCAATTCTTTAAACTGGGTAGGTGGGACGCATTTAGTACCTGCCAGCGTGAATTGCAAATAATGTGGTGGATAAAATTTCACAAATTTCCTGTCTCAGCATGCATCATGAAGTGGCAAGACAGTGACAAAACATTTATGTACTAATCTATACTAACTTTAATTTCTGTTTTAGTTGATGTTTTATTTTTTTAATTAGAATAAAATAAAATTTTAAATAAAATAAAAATTATATTATTTTTTTTAATTAGTACAAAACATTTTAATGATACTATCAAAAGATGTACAATGGTTGGAAGGAGCTCAAAAATGGTCTTAACACAAGCGAACACTTGGTGAAAAAGGACAAGTTGAAGGACAGAAGCCACGCTTAGAATTTAGATCTTCCTAGCAGGTAAGTAAAAAGTGTACAATCTGAGACCATCTAGTGCACAGTAAGGGGATAGGGTTACTTCCCAGTGTACCATGGCTGTGTACAACAAACTGAGACTGGCAAAGTGACCATGACATCTATTTATGAGAAAATCATTTTCCAAACACCCCCCTTGATTAAAGTCAAATTTTACCGGACTGGTCCACTGACGGGGGTAAAAAGTACAACTTCGAGTAAATGGAGTTATGGAAAGCTCGTTATCATCACCCCAGTGCCTTTGAAGGTTGTTAATTCATTGGAGCTGTTGATTCGTTTTTTTATTTGTATCATGATATTTTGATTTTGGAATATTTCAGCATACTTATTTTAGAGTTGTATTATATATATAGTAATTCAAAACAAATAGTTAAAATTTAAAAATAAAATTATTTAAAATTATACAATTTAATCTAAAAAACACAATAAAATAATTTTTCTAAATAAAATTATAAACATGTATAATATTATAAAAATATCATCATCAATCTCGCAAAATCATTATATAATATAAATAAATATAAATATATCAAGAGACTCCTCATAAAATTTCATCTCAATCTAACGGTCAGATTAAGAGATATATTTGATATTATAAAATTATTCATTATTTAAAAAAAAATATTTGGCTGAAATATAATGAGCGGAACAAATCGGCCGGTATTTAGCCAAAAAATCTAGAATGAGCCCAATTTTAAACCAAAATAAAAACTACGTCGTCATTTTATCTCGACCAAAATGGAACAAAACTGAAGTGCGTATCCATGTGTCCCAAACGCAATCAAAATTCCTTCTCACACGTGCGAAGAAAACTGCTTATAACGGCTACCAAAACTATCACAATGAAACCATATCGAAATCCAAAATTCAAACGCCCCCCCCCCCCCTGTGGTGCAGCGCCATAAATTATTAGGGAAGATGGAAGACGTACAATGCACCCATACATAGACTAAAAAAGTAAAAGCAAAGGAAACATTGGCATCAGCAATTCGGCATTGACTATCCCAAATTGCAGAGGCTAAGAAGTTGACAAGAATTGGCACCTTCTTCATCCAATAGGGAACAATAGAAAAAAACAGCTCTCGCCAGCTATCACTTATATTCTCAGCTATTCTAATTTCTCGCCATTGGGATCCACTATTTTTCATATACATAACATGGATTATCTATAAATTATTTGTACTGAATAACATTGTCTATACATGGATAATACAAATGCTGGCAAGAAATTTGGGTACACTACCAAGAAACTTTTTCCCCTGCCCTGAGAAGCTTAAAAAGGAGAAACAAACGAACCTTCTGATGACTTTTCTCAGATCACGGTACCCCTTCAGACCATTCAAACTTGATATCAGTTTCTCTGCGGTTAATCCCTTGTTCTGGCCATTCACATTTCAAATTGTTTTCTTTGTGGTTTTTGGTGACATTTTCCAGATGCTGCCTCACAGATTTACTATTCACTTCAAACACAAATGCCATTTCCCTGATCTGCAGATTCAACAATGTCAATTGTATTGATCCTCTTGCAAGTAATAACAAACCAAGGCAAGAAATATGAAGTTTCAGCATGAAAGAGCAGTGTAAATACAGTGGAGCATATAAATGACAGCGAAACCATTCTAAATAGTTTTACACTTGGAAACTATGAAGACTGCAGAAGCTGCATACCTCAATCAAACTACTTGACCGTAGACCCATACTCTGTCCAGTCATAAGTTCTTTGCCGTTCAAAAACATCGGACTCTTACCAAGATTCTTTAAAAAGAAAGAACCGTCTCCTTCCATCTTTATGAGAGCCTAGCAAATGAGAGACAGCCTGTTATACTTTCATGCAACTCAGAGCAACATAGGATCTTAAGAAGCTAAAAATATTTCATGCCACTCAGAGCAACATAGGATCTTAGGAAGCTAAAAATAGGGTCTGATGAGATCTAGTATAAGCAGCGACTATTTTATTAAGAGAAACAATCTACTTCAAGTTTTATAAAATGTCTGGCATAGCAGAACAGAAATATAGAATAACAACATCTGAATAGAGTGCAAATGCTTCTCATCTTTGGATTGTAAATAAGCTCCTCGGGTGAGAAACAACAACCAAGGTCCTAGGCCAACCTCAGGATGGTGAGATGCACATTCAATTCCACAGAAATTTTCCCTTATAATTTTTTATTATTCCTTTATTACTACTGTTTTTGCACCTCTTCTTTATGTCCTCTTCAGTTTCATGTTCCCTTGAGTTTTATAATGAATAGTGATGCTCATTTATTCAAGCAGTCGCAGGCCATGATATCTACATCAAAAATTTAAGACTCCTACAAATCTGTATCCATAAATTAAAGAGAGGTTTGTCAAAAGGAACAGCATAAACTCAAGGTCTGGCAACAACCTGTAGATGCAAAATCTAGAAGAAAAAATTGAGTCAGGAAATCCAGAGAAATCTCACCTGCCGTCTTGATATTTTGTTTGCAGGCCCTTCTCTTCTTAAGTCAATATCAACATCCATATCATCTGTTGCTCTGCCGAGCATAACCTACGCATAAGCAGGAGGGTTCATAAGAACAAGAGCACAATCCTAAGGTAGATAAATGATCAGTCCCCGATATGTTAACTTGAAAAATAAAAGGTCCACCATCAATTTAACATGCCTTGGTTTCCTTTATATAATGCTTCAAATGGCGCCCATACAAGATAGCAAGTGCTCCTTGAGATGCAAGCGCTCTCTGCATAGAAGATCGAGCACACTGTTCCAACCTCATAATTGTCCTTGTATCATCTTCATTCTGATATCTTGAGGCTAGAAAGTTCAATTCAACAGAAATTAGCTCAAGGTACACGAAAAATCATTTAAAATAGCAGAGTTAATTCAACTATCTGTATAAAGAATCAAATGTCTTTCTCCTTTATTAGTTAACTGATATTAGTTGCCAAATTCAATTAATTAGTGATCAACACTTTCGCCGACTACCACCAACAATTAAAAAATTATTCTGAGGCTAGTTTGCAAATATATATAGCCAAGTATGTGGCTCTAAAGTCAGATAAGTTTGCACAATAACGTAGCACAACAAGCAAAACATCAATGCCCTACCTTCATGATTGATAAATGAATCCGAATCATCTGGGCATAGATCCATTTCAAGTATCTAAAAGAAACAAAACAAAATTATAAGAGAACAATCTAGGAAACGTATTTAAACAGAAATTCTGTGAGGTTTACCAATTAACAGAATCTAACTAAATTACCATGGCTTCAATGTCTGAAAAGCAGGGAACATCATCATCACTACTGAATTCTTCCTGATTCGATTTTGAGGGTACTGGAACAGCTTTTACAGGGAAACTTAATTTTTCATGTGATGACGCTGACTTCAGTAGTCCAACTGTGGAAGGAGCAGGAGTTCCCGGGGCTGCTCTGCACTGAATTAGGTCTACATGGGGCGTGATAATTGGTCTGGACATCAAAGCAGGAGACTCGCATTTGGCTCCACAAAGAGCAAGTTGGTGTCTTGGACTGGATACTGGCAGCATAGCCTGCCCAACCATCCGTGGAAAAGCAAGACATTGAGCTGGACTTTCCTCTTGTTTGCAATCCGTTTGATTAACACTCGAGGAAGGCAGGTAGGGAGTCTTTCTAGAAGTTCGCTCTATTTTGGGAGAAGAGAGTGTTTTAGCTAGGAATACATCATCATTGCATGGGATCTCAGAGTCTTCCATGTTTAGCACGCACTCCATCTCTCCATCTTTTTCTTCAGCAGACAAAATATTCGATGCTGATTTAGATGACGGCACACTCATTTCTGACACAAAATTACTATCCTGATTGCCACCAGCAGAATGTGACTCTGGAATAACCTCTAACACTGCAGGGCACGCACTATCAGGAATTCCAAGACTTGTATCTGATGCTAATATATCTGAAGCTTTAACATCAGGTGCATCACTCTTAACATCATTAGAACTCGCCAAAAGTGTAGTAACGCTATTGTAACAAGATTTATCTATCGAATCTTTCTCATCAACAACCATAAAAAGTGGTGCATCCTCATTGGGGAAGTTCAAGAGCGAGTCTGAAATATCTGGAAAATCAGATTCTGAAATTGCAGTTGACCTACCAAGTGCATCAACAGTAGGTTCCTCTTGGAAAGTTACTGCTGAGTGGTCCACGTCCACTCCTGCCAAACTTTCTTTAATCCCATCGCTGACATCATTGTCTACTACCATCATTTCCTCTCCACTATTACCTTTACCTTCAACAATCGCACTAACTGGCATTTCAGGCACGGAAACATCTTCCATTGTTTTCCACAACGGCACCCTTGGAGCCAGAGACTCCTCCGCCTGAATCAAAACATCATTTTCCGGCACACCACATGGCCCGACTTCCTCACCTCTCTTGGAATCTCGAAACTCAACCAACCCATCTCCAACATCCTGCACATCCTTTATCATATTTTCCCTCTCAAAACACACATCCCCAACCCCAACTTCATTCCCCCCAGCAAATCCAAAACGCACTCGATCATCCTCCCCAAACCCATCATTCCCTTCGGAACCACCGCCGTCCAGCGAGCCAAGAAAACCAAAATCACCACCACTCTTCCGCAATTTCTTCCTCATTGCATAATACAAATGCCTAACACATTCAAATTTTCTCTTAACACGATCACTTTCTTTCACAACAAAACCAAATTTACAATTACCATTACTGCTACTACTTACTTTTGAGTAAGAGAAATTAGAAAGTTCTAACTCTACCATTCTACTAGATGCTTCGGCGGATACCTCATTATCATACAGCAAAGAATACCACCGCTCCCTCAATTCACGGACACTAAATTTCCTCGAAAATCTCACAGCTCCTTTCGCTAGGGCTTCCAACGACGCGCCTGCCTTTAATCAACAAAACACCAACAGCACAGAGAATTAAATGAAAATTTTGAAAGCCATAGACTAGGGTTTGGTGTAGAATTGAGGAATGGAGAATGAAGAAATCCAAAATGAGAGAAATGAAATTACCTCGATAGCGTTTTTTAACAAGAGGTCGTCTTCGGGGATCCATGGAGGAGGAATTGAAGTGTTGGTGGAAGGAGTAGGAGTGGCAGTAGCAGAAAGTGCTGCCATAAATGATAATACAAGAGATTTGGAGGGAGGGAGTTTGGGATTTGATTTTTTTATGGAATTGGGAATTGGATTTTGGACTGTGGAGGAGTGAGACTGGGAGTGGGAGAGTGGAATTAAAAAACGCGGGTAACGTTTCTGTGAATATCCGTTAGGATATTACGTTACGGCTGACGGGTTGGTTTAAACGGCGTCTATGAGAACTGGAATCTGTTCTCTCGGGTAAAAAAAAGAAAAAGTCGATTTTATCCGATTGGATTTTGAGAAGGTAAGAGGTGTTGTATTGGGTTGAATTTAATAATATTTTATTAAAAAAATATATTTAATATTATTTATTTATCAATAAAAAATAAAATAGTTTTTATATATATTTGAAGTATGTATATGTATATTAAAAGTTAAATAATAAATATTATTTATATATATATATATATGTATTTTATATCAATATTAAAGTATATATGTATATATGCATATAATGTTGTAATAAAAAAATCTAAATATTTTATAAATATATTTATATGATATAAATATATTTATATTAGTAAATATATTTTTTCATATTATGTTTCAACGGGTTTTAAATTAAATTTAATAATATGCATACTTTATTTATAATTTATCAAATTAAAAAAAAAAACTTATTTATTTAAATCTAAGTAGTATCCATCCATTGAAATTAAATTGTCATAGATAAAGGTGAAGGGGCTTGGTTTAACATCAACGTCATAAGTAATCTTATTTGAACTGGATTGAATAGTCTAGAAATCCACTATTGAATCGGTGAATCAAACACCAAATTGATTTAGATTTAAATTAAATCATTCATTCAATTTAATTGATTCATTTAAGCTTAAAATAAAATGGATTAAACAAGTGATCCAACCATTCTAACAAATATGATATGTCATATATATTTTGAATGCATTGTCCCCGATATATAAATAATTACGTGGTGACTCGTATTTTATTGTGGGTCAGATAATTTTTTTTTAATAAACAAACATATAAACTGTTATATTTCGAATATAAAAAATTATAGTAATAAATTGAGATGTTTATACATGCATCTAATTAAAATAATTGATATTGAATCAAGAAACAACTAAGATTAAAATATTTGACATCACAAAAACAAATGTGAAGGGAAACTGGAAAAAAAAGAAGCAAAAAGATTAATTTCTAATAAACTAAATGTTAAAGTTTGAAATTGAGAAAAAAAATCAAATTTAAAAAAAAAAGACATAAAAAACCCAAAATCAACTCATGTGAATGTTTAGAACTCATGATTATAGTTATAATGCCAAAATCAAACAATACAAGGCAAACTTACAACAAGGAAGAAAAATTCTCAACAAAAAAATATATTAAACAATAAAACTGAATAAATAAATAAATAAATAACTTGAATCAACTCGTATTAACTCCAACTCTCACGAGTACGAGTATAGAAAAATGTTATGTTTTTTTATTCTCCTCTATCTGTTTAATCAAACAAGGTAGGAATTTAGCGGTTTAGGTCTGTGCAGGGCGGTGGGGAAAGATGGGTTTGTATGTATGTATGTATGTATGTATGTATGCACGTACGTATACATTAGTACATACATACATGCTGATCCAACACATTTCAATCATATAATATTTATCAAGCCTGCAGATCATAAGGGATATTGCATGGGAAGGAATGGCTACTCCAAGTGGAATCATATCAGTGAAGAAGAGTTTTTAATATTTAATAAATCCATAAGGAATGACAATTCTTGCTCAAATCACAATCAAATAAGCTGTCAAACACATTACCCTGAGGTAAATTAAAATCCATGAAAGTATTTTAACTCCCAGGCGTCTCTTAGATTATTAATTATTCAATAATATTAGATAGCATCTCTAGTTAGCACATGCATTTAGATAAGATATTGTCTGAAGAGCTGGAAGCTTGACCTCTGGCACCACTCAAGGAAGGCGAAGTTCATGGGCGCCATATCCATCTCCGAGACAAAGATCAGGGAGGAGGTGGTGGTGGTGGTGGTGGCTGTGCCCATGATGCAGGCGGAATGCAAAGAGGTTGGCGGAAGCCCCATTTGCAAGTGCAACAGCAGCTTCATTCTCCACTAAACCATACTGATCCTCCAGTTTTGCTTCCTTAAATTCCAAAACACAAAAGAAAAAAAAAATAATCACTTTTTTAATCCATTTATTTGTTCAAGCTGGAAGTTGGCGAAAACATGAACATGGAAGTTTAGATTCTTACATATTCCATCAAGAGGTTTTCGTGTCTCTCCTTCAAATTCTTCACCTGCAATTAATCGCCAGAGAGATTTGTTCCAATAGCTACGTGCATGAAACCGAAAAGGTAAAATGTTCTTTTCATCACTAACCTTCTTCCTGCAGGTGTCGTTTTGTGTTTTGATCACATGGTACTGTAAATAATCAAAGAAATGTTGAAATTGTAAGTGTAAAATTCAGTTCATGAAAATCCATAATGCAAAGGTAAAGAAGCACAAGTTAAAGGGTGTGTATTTTCTTTTAATGAGGGTTTCCAGGAATCCTAAATGATAAAAATTGAAATGAACGATTAAAATAACCGAAATTTGAAAATAATGGAAATTTAGATTTGCTGTCGAGCCAACAAAATATTCAATATACCGATAATACTTATATCACAATAATATTTATATCACAATAATTTTTTTACTTGAAAACACACACAATTTTGAGCGAAACTCTTAGAGCGATAATACAATGTAAAGCGGTTTTTTAAAGTATTTTTAATTGAAAATATATTTAAATAATTGTTTTAGATTTTTTTAATTTTTAATATCATGGAAAACGTTTAAAATATCAATATGATGTATATTTTAGATAAAAGACAGTTTGAAAAGCAAAAAACTTTAGTGTTTGTTTGATATTGTTGTGTTTTTATAATTCAAGTTACAAAAAAATATATGTTTTAAAATAACTACAAATTATAGCTTTTTATAACCAAGATTTCAATTTTCAATGAGACCCATATAAAAGTTTATAATATAATTAATATATGTTGATCAACCAAAGAGTTTCAAAATTATAGCCGAAACAAAACGTTGTTCCAACTACTTCTTACCACATTTCCAAACGAACACTTTAATATTTAATAAAACACACCAATATAGAAAAAAGTTGAACTAAAACCTAATATTAATGTACATAGAACACCATTTAATCCTATAATTATAAGACTCGAGTCAAGCTAAATCTTATAACTCTAGTTAATACATCCAACCCGACCCTAATCACCAGCAAACTCAAATTCTAGGAATTAGAAAAGCCACAAACACAGCATGATATTTATGTAAAGGGTTTGATTGAAAACATCTGACCTTCCTGCCACGAACATCATTCAAGGATTCAGTCATATGTTGCTCAAGATCGCGCAGATGATCAATGCTCAGATCATCCAGGTCCTCTCCTCTCCTCTGCCTGTTAAAAAACACAAAGAACTTAACCAGTAGCTCCACGAATTTCAAAAATATTCCCCTAAAAACCGTAGCCTAATACACACATATGTGAAGGTTATTTCTTTCGAAAGTCACCTGATTTCTTTTCTCAGCTTATGATTGACATCATTCAGCTTCCTCAAGTGCTCTTGCATTTTCTGCAAAACTCACAAACAAAACCCTTTAAAGAATCTCATATTCGTCCTATAAATCAAACATTGGAAGGAGGAAAGAAAGGTTTATAATTAACCTCGTACTGAGTGCCCCACAGATCTATGCCTAGGGCGTTCTGGTACTGATCGTAGATGTTCTTTGTCCTGGTAATAACAAGAAGAGCTACCGCTCCGCCATCACTAAGGTTTCATAAAAGAAAGCACTAAAGAAATACTTTTGACAGAAACATAATATGAACACACGTACGACGTGGAGGGGCTGATGTACTCGTTGAGTTTGTTCGTGTTGGAGAACATGATAAGAGAGACCTTAGCATCACAGAGAACAGTGAGTTCTTGGGCTTTCTTGAAAATACCATTTCTTCTCTTCGAGTAGGTGACTTGCCTGTTTGTGGGGTTTTCGATCTTCTTGATCTCAATCTTTCCACGACCCATATTGTTTCCTTGTTTGTGAAAGCTGTGGCGCTAGCTAGGCAGAAAGAAATGTTGAGGGAGAGAGATAACAAGGAAAGAGACGAAGATGAAAAGGGGAGAAATGTGATTAAGTGGGGATTCTAAATAAGGAAATGGTGATGGAAAGTTGATTGTAGCGTAACTTAGAATGTCTGTGGAATCTGATATTGGATTTTTGAAGGGAAGCGTGAGAAGTTTTTGGAGGTTCATAGACCTTGACAGGGGTATGCATGCAATTTACTGATACGACCTTTTCTCAAACCTGCTCCATGACTGTGTTAGGCAATGGGAGTCTTTTAAAAGTGTTTATTTAAAATTGTTTTTGAAAAAATTTAAAAATATTTTATTTTAAATAAAAAAAAATTAGTGTGTTTAAATAATTTTAATGGGTTGATATCAAAAATAATTTTAAAAATTAAAAAAATCATTTTAATATATTTATAAACAAATAAACTCTTTAAAAAACAATTTTAACGAAATAGTTTCTTCCCATGTTGGTCAAAAAATATTTTCCAGACTATAATAACTGATTTTCCCCCAAAAAAATGAGTATAGCTTTATTAGATGCGCAGGTCACGCAAAAAAAAATTATAGAGATTGTTTTTGGACTTCAATTTTTATATTTAATTAACTTAGTTCTTTTATCGCAATCATTTCATTTGTTATTTTTATGAAATATTTTTTTTTAACTGAAGTTAATATCATTTAATATTTAGTGATTATTTGGTACTGGGATTCTACATGCGTTTTGTAAAGGGTGCATCATAGTTTTTTGGATTGTGGGACCACTCAAAACTGAGGCCGATCCTCAGTTTTGGAGAAGCAACTGCAAGATGCTTCTCAAGAAACGCAGGTCATTGCCATCCATGGCGTGTCTCTCTCGCTGGCACAACCTCCATCTTGCATCCTCACATACACGAAGAGAATCATCAGCAGTTGTGTTCGCACCGGCAGAAGCACCACAACTCCTTCTCTCTCTTATAGTTAGTTGGTGTTCTATCTATCTATCTCTCCATAGTCAGTCGGCGTTCTCTCTCTCTCTATATATATATATATAGTCATCAACAACTCTCTCTCCTCCAACAGCAATCCTGAAAAGCACCACCATCATCCCCCTCGGCACCGATAACTTTTTCTCCACCCCATAAGCTCTGTCGTGACCTCTAGTAGCGGCAGCAAGCCCTGGCAGCAACAACAATAACAGTCTTCTGACGCTTCTTCCGACCACCATAGACCACCATTTTTTACGGCGCTACCACCACATGAAGAACCATCTCGTCCTCTTATATCTATTGATATCGACAGTTGAGCCTCTCATCACCGTCATCCATGTTGTTGTTCACGTAACAAAATAATTTATTGCACTGTTGATGTTGATGCAAGACGTGAACAATGCAGCGTATCATATTTATTTTACATAAACTCCTGGGTTGGACCTACTCTCAGCCCAGCCCAATCCCAGCAAAGTTGGGACTTTAGGCCCACCTAGGTTGGCCCAATCTATTTAGATGGGTCAGGCCCAACCTGATGTTTTTAATATATATATATATATAGATAGATAGATAGAGATTAGCCTGATGATAGGAAAAGACGTGTGACTTAGTTTCATTCCACAACCCTGTTATTTTTTGATTGATTATGAATCAAAAACTTGCAACTGAATTTGGCCTTGAAATTATATCTCTACAACATGTAGATAGAGATCTTAAAAATCAGTATAAATCGCAAATGTTGTTCCTGATGATATTTTTCAGATGTTGTTCCTAGATCAAATAGCAAGGGATCGCAGAGGCCTTCACATATAGATTTAGTTCATGATTAATTGTAAATAATTTGATAAGAGAATAAAAGTTAAATGTCTAATTTACTTGAATTATTAATTATATTTTATTATTATAATTATTAAATCTATAATATTTTAAAAAATAAATGACATATACATAAATTGAGATGTTGCTTCGTGTGTTATACATATCAAACATAAAATGTCTATTTGGGATCTTCAGAATGCTTTGGTTCAAAAATAAATAAAAAATGATTTAATATAACTTAATTTCAAACATAAAAATAAAAATATGTTAATTTGGCCAGGTTGAATAATATTTTTTCCCCTCTGTAGTAGTCGGGAAACCTGTTAATTAGGCAGGGGATAATTCTAAACAAAAAGTTAAAAGCTAATCCCTAGCTATTGCCGTGGAATCTTTCTCCTTCCCCATTAGAACATTGGGGGAAGATCTGACCACTTTAAGCCTCGACCTCTTCTCTTCTCTCTCCTCTTCATACAGCTATCGTCGTTGATGGTGGAGTTGCGGACGAGGCTCGTGGTTCTGTTAGCGTGGTGAGCCAGTGCAGCTGTGATCGGTGTGATTGTGGTGGTTGACGTTGAAAGAGATGGTTACCGATAAGAATTTGATTTGAAATGAGCTGTCGACTTGGGTTGTTTTGGCTAGTTGTGGTGCTGGCCGGCGCTGGCATTGGTGGTGCTGTGGCCGTGGAATGTTGGGAGCAGTAATGAGAAGGAAGATGAAGGGTTTATATCAGACATTGAGATGGAGGGGGAGAGGGGCTGTGTTTTTTGTCCAAAACGAGGGGATGGGGTGATTTTTTGGACAGTGAGATGAGGGAGAAGATTGGTGTAAATTTAAAAAATTAATTAATAAATTCTTATAAGTTTTAAAAAGTTTTGCCCATTGTTAAAGTTCAGTACTTGTATATATACACGTATACACTGAGGTCTTGTATTCTTTTTCATATATTAATTGAGTCCTTTTATTTTATTTTGTTTTATTATTATTCCTTCATCATAAAGATTTATGAGCTGACATGACACGTCATTATCTTGAATGCGCGATGTCTGCCCACAAATATTATCTTGAATGCGCGATGTCTGCCCACAAATAAAAGGAAGATGGTAAATATTTATTACTTCGATAACGTTGAATAATAGTTTGTTTTGATATATGCTGTCTTCACGAGTAGTACGTCAACTCAATTATTATTATTATTATTATTATTATTATTATCTATTTGTTTTTGTTTTTATTATTATCTATTTGTTTTTGTTTTTATTATTATCTATTTGTTTTTTGTTTTTATTTACTTCATTGCTATTTCATATCAAATGAGATTAAATGATAAAAGGAAGTAAGATAATTATCTTGACCTTTTTATAAAAAAAAATATATTTAAATTTCTATTATATTATTGTAAAATGTACGCTCGACCATCATAAATCTTGAGCTCGAGTATGTGTAATTAGGGGATATACATCTCCGTTAGTTTTTGACCATGAAAATAAAACCTCTAAAATATCAAATTACAATGGAAGGCTCGACTTTTAGAAAGATTACAAAAACTCATTTATAATAAATGCACCCGACAAAGCACGTGCAAGACACGGACGTGAATGAATCTAATTACGTACGGGAGAAGTTGCCTGTGATAATTTTTTTTTTTTTAAGGGCATGTGACAGGGGCATCTTGGTACTTGACCACTCAATCAAGATGGCGATGTATAGGCCCAAATGAAACGGGGGCACCTGGCTCACACAGCTAATAATGATGCTGACATACCGATATGACCTTTATGTGAACCACTCCGATAGATTCGTAATCTATATTATCTTTTTGTAAACCAAAAAAAAAAACAAATTGTTTCTAATCAACATGAACATAAAAAAAATATTATATGTATATTTACCAACAAAAATTGACCACTTAAAGAGGAAAATGGAATGGAAACTGAAAAAAAAAAACTTGTTTAACAACCATTTCCCATCAAGATCTTAAATTGAATATTAATAGTGTGTTTAGTATTGTTATGCAAATAGATTTTTTAAAGTGTTTTTTATTTTAAAAAAAATCAATTTTTTTATATGAGTGTATCAAAATCATCATAAAATATTAAATAAAACATTACTTTGATATTTTTTAAATCAAATATATTTTTAAAATGCACTCAAACACAATATCAAACATAAAAAAACAAATAAAATGACGACTTAGTGATGCACACAAAAAAAAGATTAAAAAGAAGAAGTAATAAGCTAAGAAAAAAAGCTACATAAATATATAAAAAAATCAATGAAAAAAAGAAAGAAAAGGGGAAAAATTTACAACTTTATAAAACATTAGTGTGTTTAAATTATTATTTAATTGTTCATAAAATAAAATATCTAGAATATCCTTATTTAACAAACAATTTTTTTAATCTGATTTTAGGGGCAAAACTGTATTTTTACTGTTATAAAATAAAAATAAAACACCTACATCCCCGAACAATTATTTAATGATAAAAGGTAAAAAAGATTAAAATACTCCAAATATAAGAATTATTTTTTTATAATAATAATAATTACATTATTATATTCCATATGGAATAGTAAATTTTATAAACCGGGTTTATAGCTGAAGTGAAATATCATCTGGCGTCCCCATGACGAAAGGCTAGTTTTTCAAGCCTAGAGTACATCCCTGTTCATGCAGGTTGATAACAGCAAAATAAATGCGACTGCAGCGACAAGTTGGAAATTATTTGCGAGCAACTAACACCGCGGGTTATCACCAGTAGCAATTAATTAACCACATGGAAAACTTGACCTGACTGTCATGGCCAGAAAACGTCACAGTACTGCAAGAGAGGGAGAGTTATATTAACACTTCAGATTTCTATGAACATATATCATCGGAAAGTTTTTTGAGGTTTTCTCAGTCTGGAGAGGCTGAAAGCAATGGAGGGTCTAGAAGGAACTTTGGCTGAGCTCAGAGACACGTTTAAAAGTGGAAGAACTAGAAGTGTCGCATGGAGGAAAAGCCAGCTCAGAGGCATGATTGAGTTTGTCCAGGATAATGAAGAGAGAATTTTTCAGGCACTTGATCAAGATGTGGGAAAGCACCCTGTCGAAGCTTACAGGGACGAGGTAATTGGGTTTTTGAATAATTCTGTTTTCTGCTAAAACAACCCTTCTGTATACAGGGAAAAAAGATGGATAGGGTATGATCTTGATACCCAATCTTGCTGTCTTTTCTTTTTTTATTAAAGATTTATGTTTCTTTAATTAAGTAGTAGTAATAATGAATCATTACTTTGTTGTAGGTTGGAGTAGTAGCGAAATCAGCCAAGCTTTCTTTGAGCTGTGTGGAGAAATGGATGGCTCCTAGAAAGGTATTTGGCTGGTTGAGTTTTCAATTTTGAGCAGGGACTGATACTGCAGAAGAAATCCTAAACTGGTGCATATATATGCTTTTTAATGACTTGTTTTGTTGTTTGATGGCTGTTTGATGGCTGTTTTGGACTTTTTATAGGGCGATTTACCCCTGGTTTTCTTCCCTGCAAGTGCACAAGTGATGCCTGAACCATTTGGTGTAGTTCTCATAATGGGATCTTGGAACTTCCCTATCTGTAAGATCAATCAATTCTTGACAACATTTCTGATGCCAGATGTTTTTTTGCAGTAGATGAGTGAAACAAAGAGTTAAGAAAGTCACTTGGTCCAAGAGAATAATTAGAAATCATCAAAATACGTCAGGCATCCACCAAATCGTATCTTCATTGTCTCGAATTGAATCCATCAAGTCGTTAACTATAGCCCATATGAAAAGAGGCGATTATTTCCTTACAATTGTTCGACAAACTCATTAGAATCTGTTCTGTCATTGCCTGCATATGGAATTAAGCAAACCCAAAGAACTGCTCGTTGGTCCTTGTAGTGAGATTGTCAAGAGTGTGTTAAAAAGGTTTTGATATACTTGTCGCAAAAATTGAGGTGGGGTATCATGAATTATCAACAGGAAATTATCAGCTTTTAGAGTAGGAATAATCAGAAGGCCTGCTGTATATATATAATATTTTCTGGTGCTGGATACTGAAAAATTTCCACTCACCCCAATAATCCTCTTGAATGCAGCATTGACACTGGACCCGTTAATAGCAGCAATATCTGCAGGAAACGCTGTGGTTTTAAAACCTTCTGAGCTATCACCAACATGTTCTTCTTTTCTTGCTGAGAACATCCCTAAATACCTGGATCCCAAATCCATTAAGGTCATTGAGGGCGGAATAGATGTTTGCGAACAGCTTCTACAGCAGAAGTGGGACAAGATATTCTTCACTGGTACCACCTCCTTTCCTTCCAATTGCATATTGAAAATCTGCTATTGCCTTAAAAATAGTCTGCATTATGTTAGTTTTGTAGCCCTTGCTTATTACTAATGGATCTTCAGGAAGTCAGCGTGTCGGTCGCATCGTAATGACGGCAGCTGCACAGCATTTAACACCAGTTACACTTGAGTTGGGAGGAAAAAGTCCTGCCATCATGGACAGCAGCTCCAACCCCACCAATATGAAGGTTACTAAGTGGTTACTGGAATCTAAATTATCCGAGGGATTACTATAATGTTTGAGAATACTAACTTTGACTAACTTGAGCATGTTGGACTGAAGGTGATAGCCAAGAGAATAGTTGGAGCGAAATGGGGATCGTGCAGTGGGCAAGCATGTATTGCCATTGATTATTTGCTTGTTGAAGAGAGATTCGCGTCTGATCTGGTAATGTAAAAGTTCTGCAAAAGTGATTTGGTTTTGTTGCTCAAATTATATATCCACATGTTGGCCTTTTTTAGATAGACTTGCTAGCGAAAACAATCAAGCAATTTTATGGTGAAAATCCAAGAGAATCAAAGAGCTTATGCAAAATTGTAAACAAGAACAACTTCAAGAGGCTGCTTGACCTTCTTAAAGATCCTCTTGTCGAAGCCTCTGTTGTTTACGGCGGCTCTGTCGATGAAGAACAAATGTGAGCTTTCTCCCTTACTCTGAGTATCCTTAAATGATTTGCTTTTCAAAACTATGATTTTAGGTGCCTCTATCTGTGGAAAGTTATAGAATTGATGAGTTTTGTGTGTCTTTTTTAGCATTCCAAGTACCAAGTCCTGAAAATTCAAACAAAACTGAAAGGTATTATCAATCTTCATCGATAATCTTGTAGGTACATTGAGCCCACAATCTTGTTAAATCCTCCCCTCGATTCTCAGATCATGACAGAAGAAATCTTTGGCCCCCTGCTTCCAATCATCACAGTGAGGATCACTCCTCTCCTTCTCATTACAAAGTTCTGTTTATGAAAATCTAAAATCTGCTGCTACTTGTGCAGTTGGATGATATTTATGAAAGCATCGATTTCATAAGCTCCAGGCCAAAACCTCTTGCCATTTATGCCTTCACCAGGGATGAAAAATTCAAGAAACAAATCCTATCAAGAACATCCTCCGGGAGCGTGACTTTCAACGACACCCTGATTCAGGTACGATACGATCTCCACCGTTTGCTTGGCTCAATATTATTAGAACTCAGAGGGCATTAATCTGCATGTTAAACCTGCAGTTTCTTTGTGATTCTCTACCATTTGGAGGTGTTGGTCAGAGTGGCTTCGGAAGATACCACGGGAAGTACTCTTTCGATACTTTCAGTCATGAAAAAGCAATCTTGCAAAGAGGTTTCTTCCCTGAGCTTGAGCCCAGGTATCCACCATGGAATAGCTTCAAGCTTCACTTCATCAAACTGGCCTACGCCTTCAACTATATTGGATTAATATTGCTACTACTTGGATTGAAGAAGTAGCTAATGAAACAAGCATTCAATTTTGCTTGCTTCACTTCATTACATGGAAACAAGATTAGTAATCTTGTATCTGTATCCCTCTATCATGCTTCTCATCAATAATACCTCCTGCATGAGGCTGGATTAAATTGTTACTGTTACTTGGAGGCTTAATTTAATTTAATCAAATTAAGATTTTAAACTCATCTTCTGTTCATGGAAAGAACATTAGTGGGCTAAAACACCTCAATGGGCTAGCTTGCTTGAATTTCTTTTCTTCTTCTTTTGTTTTCAGATCAATTCTAGACTCTGATAAAGTCGGGATTCGAAAATTAGTATTTCCATGGCAACAGTAACCAAAGGCTTCATTTCTTTTGATGTTCACCCATATCACTCAAGTTTTTATCGCATTCAAGGACATGAAGGTAGCAGCAACAAATTAGTGAACAAATCTAAAACAAACCCTTATACGGATCCGTCATCATGAAGCTTAACAATGCTCTCGGGCTCTGAAGAGAGCTCTCAAACACAAACAAAAACATCCAGAATTATGCAATAATCCTTAACAAAGAGCCCTAATTTCTCTCTCATGTTAATTTCAATTTCATGTTATACAATCAAAGCTAAATATAGTTTTTTAATTTTTTTCAAAATAACTTTTGAAACGGAATCCCAAATATAGGGTATTAACCTCCCATTTCAAAGAAAGAAAATTAAGCACTCTTTATTGA
Source organism: Salix caprea (assembly GCA_964035475.1). Classification (NCBI taxonomy): domain Eukaryota; kingdom Viridiplantae; phylum Streptophyta; class Magnoliopsida; order Malpighiales; family Salicaceae; genus Salix; species Salix caprea. The sequence continues at coordinate 13,723,022 of OZ037756.1, read as the reverse complement.
AATATTTGGGTCCCCTTTTCTGTATTTATGGCTACCCTCCATCGCTATTCTCATCGTTTTATTTATTTAATTATTTGAATAACTACTATACTTTTTTATAGTTACTTGGAAGCATTATAATTATAATACTTTTATGTTCGGTGTTCAGTCAAAATAATAGTTAGTTCCATATTTTTCAGTTTTCAGTTTTTATATGCATGAATTAATTAATAATTTTATTTCACAATTAATTACAGTTTGTTAATCTTGAAAGCTTTTAGTACCGTGTCAGCATGTTTTCGATAAGATAGCAACATTAGCACGACTCTAAGAGGAGTACAATTTGAAATATATTTATGTATTGTACAAGCATTTATGGCCATATGACACCTTTCTCAATCCTTTTTATGTCCCCATCCGCCCATAGAATTTACTAGCAAATTCTACGCATCTAGTTGCAAGTCAGATTACTTTTTTAAAAATATTAAAAAAATTTAATTAAATTCAATCAGCTGGTTTAATATTGAAATTTGCTAACCTAAGTTCATGCCTAGTCAAAGCTAAATAGCATCCCCAAATGCTCAAAAACCAAGCTAACAGTAACTAGCCAGTAAACTTGCTAGCAGCACAGCAAGAAATCCATTTTTTCTGCAGAAACCGAATCAAAGTTTCTGGCCCCCCGCCTCCCTGTTGATCTTGGTAGGATCTAGAACTTGCCGCCACTTTGTTTTAGTGGAAGCACAGGAAAAGTATCGGCAACTGCCGCAACTTTTTTATTGAAAGCATAGGAAACTGGACGGCAAGTTATTGAATCTGAAAATCATAAAGAATCAGAAACACAAATTGATACATTAATGCTCAAAACGGAAGCACATGTCCGAACAACGCTAAACCCTTTACGGAAAGCTGTCAAATCACGAGGACCCAACAATCAATAGCGGGACCTGTTCTACTTCTGCTGGTTCCAACCAAACCAGAACACACATGCGCAGTTAAAGCTACTGTTGCCCCTCGGAATTTTCAAAGCTTCAATTGTTCCTGTAACCTAAAATTATTTTTGTATTTTCAGATTATTTTGATATTAATATAAAAAATAAATTTTAAAAAATATTTTTTTCTTTCATTTTAATATATTTATAAATAAAAATCATTTAAAAAAATTACTTTAAATTTACTCTTAAAACATTCAAAAACTTTTCACTGGTAAATATTGAATTAAGTGAATGTTTAAAAAAATAATTAATCTTTTAGTATTTTTAAATAGTTTTGATGTGGTAATATAAAAAATAAAAAATATTTTAATATATCTCTAAATTAAAAACTGAAATTAAATAAATTTTAATTTTTTTTTTCATTTTAATATATTTACAAATAAAAATCACTTTAAAAAATAACTTTAAACTTACTCTTAAAACATTCAAAAACTTTTCACTGGTAAATATAGAATTAAATGAATGTTTCAAAAAAAAATTAATCTTTTAGTATTTTTAAATAGTTTTGATGTGTTAATATAAAAAATAAAAAATATTTTAATATATCTCTAAATTAAAAAAGAAACTGCTATAAATACTTGTTTGCGTGTTTATGGTGTTACCCGTATTCTCAAATAAAAATATTTTTAATTAACCAATAAGAAAACAAGACCAATAAATAGAAGGGTGTAGTGGTCGTATGAATAATTAACCAATACGAAGCTGCCACCTATGAAGTCAAAAAGTCAATGCAACCTTTCAGCGGGCCTCCTGCTCACATAAATTCTCCATCCCAAACTAAAGATCGTAAATGGAAGCGACCCTCCAGAATCATTTTCTTTCTCAAATCTTCTCTCGCACGTTGCCAAAACCCAGCAACCAACAAAATGACCCGACCCATTTTATCTTCGCCATGAAAAACCCGTTTAAGCCAATATTTATATCACCAAAAACAATCACCTTTAATTCAATATTTCAAGATCCCAAATTCTGTCACGCCGCTGCCAATTTTGCCATGGAAACGGAAAATAAAAATCGAGAGATTGAATCAACGGTGATTAGTAAACAAGCAGAGGAAGAATCGAAGAAGAAGGCCGCTCCCCCGCCGCCGCCGCCCCCCGAGAAGCCGGAGCCAGGAGATTGTTGTGGGGGTGGGTGTGTTAGATGTGTTTGGGATGTGTATTATGAGGACCTTGAGGAATATGACAAGCTTTATAAATCTGATTCTTCAAAAGCTTAGCCCGCCCCTCGTGGTGTGATGATGAATTGTATTCTTTCAGATTTGTATATCTGATTTGATTAATTAGGCGGTGCTCTTGATTTTTATTTTTATGAAATTGTGGTCCTTGATTGTAATTTGACTATACCAGGCATCAAAGGAAATTCCTGAATTAGTATTATTTTTTTATGGTAATTATCATTTCTCTTTATATTGATTAATGAGATCGAATTTCATTGAAACGAAAACGATTTAGCATTGTTATAAACTCTAGCCCGGGTTCGTCTGATTGCATAGCGAGTTAACTCATTAAGCAAGCGGTTCCATTTAAATTTTATATATATATATATATATATATATATATATATATATATATATATATATATATATATAAAAATAAGAATTTAACATCTTGATAAAATAAAACCTAATTTAAGAAACACATCTATGTTTGAAAGTACGGTGTTCAAAAACACAATTAATAAATGTGTTTTGTTTAGTGTCAAAGCAGTTAGCAAGAAATTAGCAATGCGGATTGGTATTCAATACTCATATTTTAATTTAATTTGTTGGTATTTAAAATAAATATTGATAGAAGATTAATTTGTTGGTAAAACTTATATTAAGAACTTTCATGTACTGTGTTTTTGAAACTCTTAATTTGAGTAAAATATTATAATATTTTTAATAAAAAGAATTTAGATAAAACCTTAAGTAGAAAACCCCCTTTTCAATTTCTACAACTAAAAGTTATAAAAAAATATTTTAAAGAATTTTTTAAATAAACAAAAACAATATTGTTAAAAAAAGAAATTAAACAAGGTTTTTGATTCATCAAATCATATCTGATCAAATTATTTTTTAAAACAATTCAAGTAAAGTCAGGTTTTGAAATAATTAGAAGATTGTTTGGTATTGTGTTTTAAATTATGTTTTTTAGAAATTTTAGTTTTTTTTAATTAATTTTTTTTTGATGTATATATATATATATATATATATATATATATATAATTTTGATGTAATATTTTAAAAAAATAATCGATGGAATCTGGGGGTTAAACGATACCCATAAAAAACATTACTTCCTTTCGAAGGAAGCAGTTACTGAGCGATTGTTTTTTGTTGCTCAAAGAAACGAAGATGAAGAGAATCCAGTGTAGTATAACTCTTAATCGGACAGCAATTGGGTTATTATTGTTGTTGGCCGTGTTAGCAGATGAAGTGAAAGTGACCGAAGCATCGAATTCAGCTTCCGCTTTTGTTCAAAACGTTATTTACTCCAACAAGATTGTCATCTTCTCCAAATCTTACTGCCCGTAAATTCCTTAACGCTCTCTCTCTCTCTCTCAATTTTTTTCATGGATATTAATTTATGCCTTGGATGTGGATGATTTTGTTCTGTTAGTTTTCTCTTTATGATTGATTTGTGTTTCCTTTTTAAATTAAAAAAGTGGGTCTTGGTTAGAATTTTGGAAAGTGGTTTTTGATATTGGAATTTGGTTAGTATATTATTGGATTGAGATATGAATTTAGTTTTCATGGAAAGTTCTTTCAATTTCTGGGAATTCTAGTTCACAGCCAATCGTCTATAGTATATGAATTCTGGGAATTAGTTTTAATACACAGCTAACTGTGTATTGCGAAAGCTGAGACTCACTTGAGCAATTTGGAAGGAAGAATTGTGATTTGTTTTCTTTTTGTTGGTAGGTATTGTTTGCGTGCCAAGCGTGTGTTCAGTGAATTAAATGAGAAACCTCTTGCCGTGGAGCTTGATCTTCGAGGTATCTATTTAGCTAAAAATTAATGTGGCATGGGTTTTGGAAACAATGGTTTAAATTGGCAGTGCTTCAATGAATTTTGCAGATGATGGAGGTGAAATTCAGGATTATCTGCTTGATTTAGTTGGCAAGCGCACTGTCCCTCAAATATTTGTGAATGGCAAGCATATTGGTGGATCTGATGGTTAGCTGCTCTGTTCCTGCCCTCTTTCTTCTTTTTTAAATTTTCCTTCTTTGAGGGATGTATTAGTTTTCAGGCTTGTATTTTTTTCATTTTACTAATGGTATTTGATCTTTAATCTTGATATCTAGATCTCAGATCTGCCGTCAAGAGTGGTCAACTGCAGAAACTTCTAGGCACGGAGTAGTGGAAATGCTGGAATCCGATTAGAAGCTGCATCCGGCATTAAAGTCCAATGGAGCTTGAAGTATTGATCATAATCTGATAAGGTTCTGTTTTTGAAGAGCCATGTTAACAACACATAGTGTTGACATATAGGGTTGATTTTGTCATTTGTTTTGAAATCGTGAGTTGAAGTTAAAGAGTATTCTCGGTAAATCTTTTAAACTACCTTTGTTAAATGAAGTTAAGGACATTTTTCTTGTACGTGTCACCAATTCACTAGTTGTTCATGCACCAACGGAGTGTTAGAGGAGGGGATTCATGGAAGACTTGGGATTATAAGATGATTTTAGGATCATTTGAATTATCATGTTACCTTACACATGAATAACAATATTTAGAGAATGTCTTCCCAAGAAGTAGGTCTATGCAAATTTTACCAAAATGGAGTTTCCAAATTTCATTTACTGCTGTTGCATGATTCTGCGCGTGCGAAGGGAAGGTGCCTTGGCAATGAAGAAGGTCTAGTAACAGTTTTTGTTTTGAATCATTAACAGGTTTCCTATCAAAACAATATAGTGATTAAATTTGATGGCAAAACTGTGTTACCATGGTTGCTGGATTACAGTGAACTCTTGTCAAATTCCTTGTGCTTGTATGTATTTGTTTTGGGATAAACTTTTCAGGAGCCCCATCATGCATGTTATGAGTGACGACTTTTCTGATGCAAAATTTAGCCTGTTGGCCTATTATAACTCTACTCATTGATTCTTGTACTGCTAGTTTTACAAGACAACAACAAATACATTTACCTAGCTGTTTTTCAGAAGAAGACTTTTACATTCCGAAGAAAGCAAAGTGCTGCAGTAAGTTTCCATTTGCAGGAAGCAAAGTGCTGCAGAAAGTTTCCATTTGCAGGTCGATGAACTGTTCAGAAGGGGCAGCGCACGATTACGAGCCAGATGCCGTATTGCTTCATGATCAGGAGAAAGCTGCTGCCTGTGACTGTGGTCGCCAGTCGCCTTTTTGTGCGCTGAGTAAACCTTCTTGATCTTTGGAGAAGATTAGATGAACCTCCCAATGTAGAGACTTCAACAAGTTCTCAACTTCCTCAATTGCGCTTGACTCGTCACGAACAATCAGTTTTCCTCCAGGTCTTGCGATTCTATCAACTTCTGCCAGTACAGGAGCAAGCTGACACCTGTAAAACCCAACACAATCTGGTCATCAAGCTCCCCAGATGGGTAAATTAATGAATCCAATCATATTTTTACCTTTTTTTCAGCTTTGAGAAGAGATGATCAGCATGCAGGAGGTCGTAAGTTCGGGGGTATGTGTTGAAGGACTCGCACCAATCATGGTATATCCCAAAAAGACCTCGCTCATAAATTATTGGTAGTGTATCTGGAGAGTCTGTGTTCACTACATTGAAAACCCATACCTTAAGGTCCTTGAGAGCTGCTGCAAACCTGAACACATAAAAAACGAATTTTGCATCAGTTCATGTGAAGAAGATAAGTTTTAACAGGATAATTCCGTCTCGCAATTAGCATTAGAAAACAACAACAGTTGATAAGAATCACTACCCCCCATAAACGGCTCTCATATCCATTATATTCCGGACGTTGGACCAGCTGATACCCAATCCCTTCATGTATGAGTTGCTGACGACATGTTTCCAATGTTCATAATCTGCTTCAAAATCCTGAGGAGCTGGCTTACCATAGATCCCCACCTGAGAGCTCCTTAGCCAGTGAGGAGTTATTTGTAGTCTTTCCGGCCAATCTTCCGGCCATTTACCCCCTCTCTGAGATCTAGAACGAGGAACACGGTGCATGCATGCCTGCAGAGGCACATACCTGAAAATGCAATCCCAGAATGACCATTAATAAATAGTTAAGGAGTCATCAGGAGTGCCTGAGAAACTGACTGACCAGGCAGCATTTGCATCGTCATCACCGTCACACATTGGAGGGCTGCTCTTTATTCTTTGATCATAGCAATTATTTGTGGTGGGTTTTCTGTAGATGGCAGCACCGATACCGTTAAGTTTATCTTTCTTGATAGTCACAAGCTCCCAGCACATAGATACCGTCAATGCAGACATAGCTAGCAAAATAACAAGAGGTCAGCTGGATTTAAGTTCATAGATTCTTCAAATAATCAGTTCTTGGTATCCAACCTTGCCATATCTCCACATCTTCCTGAAGCTTTTGGTAAACAGGAGTTGCTGACCAGACAAAATAACCTCCAGGCCGGAGAAGGCGATTCAATTCCAAGAGTAGCTTGCCACCTGAACAAGCATCGAATCTTCTTTAGCAAAGGTAAATCACAAAAAAAAACCTGTTTCATCTATTGGATTCATAATCTATACTGTACTCAGACTGGAGAGATGAAAAAGTTGTGACCTTCTGCGTGCCAAGGGACTCTACAACGCGCACAGTGGATGAGATCAAAGACCCTGCTAGGGAACGGGAGACGCTGGGAACCCATGACAGCAGATATTGCAGGTATTCCTCTTTCAAGGGCAAATTGAACTTGAGCTTCGTGTTCATCTTTGGGTGCAAACGACATTGTAAGAACATCCCTTTCAAACATATAACCACCGAAGCTTGCAACTCCACACCCAACATCCAGTATCACTCTAGTGTGCTTTCCCCATTTAATTTTGGGCACAGCCTGCACCCATTGACCACGGATAAATATGGTAATTCATGCACATAAAATATGCAATATTGACGTCAGATATCCACTTGATTAGGAAATTTTCCAGTGCTAAGTACTGCTTGAGCACGAATGCATGCGTCACATCAATGGTGAGAATTGAGATTAGGGTTCTCTATCTATTTATCATGGCCAGGTGGTATTTCTGTGTTATTTTCACCTGTCAAGGCTGAGTCTATCTATCTAATATTTACTGAACTTTGGATAGTGGTATCAAAAAGCGATTGTTCCTTTGATAAATATCCACCCTGTTTCTAATAGAATTCAAATTATGTACCTTAACTTAAACTGTTATATTAAATTATGGGATTAGTTTACCTGCTGAACAAAATCAATGTAGTGAAGGGCTCCATGCATGAACTGAGTTCCACCACCAGGGAAGGTCAAGAACTCACCAGTAACCTTAACCCAATTTTGATGACCTTTGACCTCTGCCAATTTTGGATGAGGGACATTGTGATACCATATCTGCAAGACAACGCTAAACAATGTTACAACCCCACAAAATCACCCTAATCTAACCATCAAGATTTAATGATATACCTTGTCTCTACTCTGAGGCCATGTGATGGGTTTCCTGTAACCTTGAGGAAGTGGAACCAGACAAGTGGGTCCAGGCTCAGGACAGTGCCTCTCTCTATGTTCGAAGTGTCCGGTTGTGTGTAGTTGTCTTAAGGCCTTTTCATTATCCAAACAAGGTATATAATCAGGACCTGCAGTGACATTACAGAGCTGCCAAGTGTACCCATACACGCTGTCATTACCATCTGATTCCTCCTCCCTTCTCTCCTTTTGACTCTCTGACTCTGCTGCTTGAGTTGACCATGACTCCTTCGATTCTTCTGGTATTCCCGGGTTCCCGCCATCTGGAAATGCTGACTCGCCCGAGCTTGATTCCTGCTTTGTTTCTTGGTCTGTGTTGCTATCCACCTGAGATTCTTGATCATGTGTTTGTTGCTGCTGCTGCTGCTGCTGCTGCTGCTGTATTCTTTGTTTTTGATCTTCTTCAGATACCTCATTTTGGGATTCTTGAGAAGAATTCTGAACTCCTGTGTCTTCTTGTCTTCGCTCTTGTTGTTGCTCTTCGTATGTTTTCTCATTTTGATCAGATTCTTGATTGCTTTCATTGTATACAGTTCTATCTTGTTGTTGGTCTTCAAATGGTTTTTCATTTTGATTAGATTCTCGATTGTTTTCATTGAGTCCAGAATCTTGTTGTTGGTCGTCATCATTCGATCCTTGGTTCTGAAAATCCTGTAAATCTTTAATACTATCTTCAACATCTTGTTTTTGTTGCTGCCGCTGCTGTTGTATTCTTTGTTTTTGATCTTCTTCAGATACCTCATTTTGGGATTCTTGAGAAGAATTCTGACCTCCAGTATCTTCTTGTCTTTGCTCTTGTTGTTGCTCTTCAAATGTTTTCTCACTGTGATCAGATTCTTGATTGTTTTCATCGAGTCCAGAACCGTGTTGTTGGTCTTCTTTTGATTCTTGTTTCTGAGAATCCTGTAAATCCTTACTACTTTTTTCTAAATCTTCTTGTTGTTGTTGCTGTTTCTGTTGCTCTTGTGCTTGATCTTGTCCTTCATTCTGGTTTATAGAATCATGTGAGTTACTATCATCAGTTTCAGATACTGTACTTTGCTCTTCTTCTTGGTTCGCATTTGTTTCTTGCTCTTGATTGGCATTTGCTTCCTGGCTACCTTCAGATTGAGAACTTTCTTGGTTGGTTTGATCAGCTGGTTGGTTTTGAGTGTGTGAGCTTTCTTCAGATATCTGATGCTGTCTTTCCTCCTGTTTCTGCTGCTCCTCACCGGATTCTTCTCCCTTCAAATCCTGTGATGAGCTCTCTTGACTATCACCACCATCTGCTTCCTGTTTCCCGTCGTTACTTTCTTCTTTACTGCCACTGTCATCATTGCTTTTAAGCTCGTCGGATTTGATAGCATCATCGGGAAGATCTCCTGGATTGTCTTCATAAACACGAGTGTCCTTTTTCCTGGACTCAGCGTGCTCCACCACATTGGAGATTGAAACATCCGCGTCGGCGGCAACGTCGGTGGTGGTGGCGGTGGTGGTAATGGCTGATTTGGAGACGTGATTTGTGGTCTGTGGAGTAACCTGGGGGTTTGAAGTTAGCATCCAAACACCTATAGCACACAATGCCATGAAGGCTATGGTGGTTAGCGTTGATTTGTATGAACTCGGGGAAGAATTACGCTTGATACTGCGAGGCCTAGCCATTTCTATTTAGATTTCGAGCTCTGTTTGTGAGAAAATATGAAAGAAATAAGATAGCGTAGAACGGGATGCGACAGTTTAAAGCAAGGGAGTGGTTTCAGGTGTGCTTGTGGAGAAACATGAGAGAAACATTCCAAGGTAGAATGCCTCGGAGATCCAAAAGAGTCGGAGAAGGAAGACGTTGTGTAATCTTTTATGTTTTTGTAGCGTGTGGAGGAATTATATGGGCCCAATATCATGATTTTTGGGCTTCATTTTAGTGGGTTATGGCTAGTTTGGGCCCAATAATGTAAAAAAATATTTAAGTATAGCTATTATAATTATAAACTAAAAATATGATACATATTTAAGTAATGCTCTAAGAATAATGACTCAAATCCTTCGAGGGAGTACTTTCGATCAATTGGGGCAAATGGGACATATGGGAGAGTGAGTTGGGAAGAAGAAGACGACGAAATATGTACACACTGAATTCTATGGGCCGTATCATATTAAGCATTCTTCGCAATTGGGCCGACGAACTATCAGCAGTGGCAGGGCCTGCTAGACAGATTGAAGACAAGTTCCCATCTTATATACCAAGGCCCAACTTGGATTTTAATGAGGTCGTCGAATATTTGGCAAGAATTGTGCCCATCGTGTACAAAACTGCTCTCAAATATCACCATGATTCGATTTAGTGTACACACACACACACACAGATATATATATATATATATATATATATATATATATATATATATATATATATATATATATATATTTATTTATTTATTTATTGAGGAACCCAAATCTCACCTCTCAACACATCTGGATTTAGGGCACCTTGTCCTACATTTTGTTTTATTGAGGAACCCAAAAGTTGGACGGTTAGGGGTCCGGTTGAGCTGAGACAACATTATTGTCTTACCTTTTATAATGCCCTTCTGTCTGTTGTTCTGAAAACGTAGAGCCAGATTACGGGAAGAATATGTTTATGTAACTTTCCGGTTAGATTAAATTGATGAAAGGAAATGGGATCCTCGTGGCATCAACTTTTGGGTTCATAACATTATTCGATTATTTACATGCCTATATTTTCTTTCTTTTTTTAGAAAAAACTTTCGTTTATATATTAAATTGCCAGAAAATACACAGGATTTAGAGGGCATACCCCGAATTGAATGGCTTTTGCATGCTTACATGCTAATATTTTCAGAAGATGCCGCATTGTAATCCATGCATTTCATGATAACTATTTTAACACTGAGGAGGAGTGTTTATGTGTCTCGGCTAGTCAAGTTCTGAGTTTGTTCTCTAAAAATTATCGGTTTGAGTTCCATATTAGTCAGGATCACTGAATGTTTTAACTGGATATTACCTTTAAGGTCCGTGAGATTAATCGAGGTGCGTGTAAACTGGCCAAACACCCACGTTCAAAAAACAAATCCATGCATATTTCAATGCAATGCCTACCTTAATCTATTTTCTACCAGTCAATTTAATAATCTCCATTCTCTTAATGCCCTATTGAATCTCATCAGAAATCTATGATTGAATCCATCGGAGGACAAGCAGTGAAGATTTGGAACACCTCTCCTGTCTGTAATTGTCGTGCTAGGGCAGCAATCAAGTCCAACAAGAGGACTCTCTTATTTTTATTTTCAAGTAAAGTCCTAGGGTTGGTGCTCTATAAAAAAAAATATAAATTTGTAATCTAATTAGAAAATTATCAAAAACAACTGAAGGAAAATGATATTTGGCACTTCTAACATGGTACAATTCATTTGGATAAAAATTAACTTTGCTCTTTATTTTTTTAATGGTTTTTCTAATTTCAGTCTAACATTTTAACTCACTCTCATGGCATGGATGGTATTATAACATTTTAATTCATTTTTCTAATTAAACTATGTTTTAGTCAGTCATATTCAACCTCTCTACAATTTAATTTTGTTTTTCACTAGAAAAAAAAACATTATCAATATATATATATAACTCATAGTTTAGCACCGGTCAATGATTTCGAGTAGATGTTATGAAATCTATCACCTAAACTAAGGTAAGAAGCAAAGTATTTTCCAGGCATGATGACTGCCACTTTTACCTTTATATATCGTATTGCAGATTGATTCCTTCATGTAGTAATTACACTCCCACTTGCTACCTTCTGCAGTGTTATTGATTGCAAATTGAATGGAGAAAACATGTGAAAAAGTTTTACTAAATTTGTTTTTTCATCTATATATATATATATATATATATATATATATATATATATATATATCCATTTTTAAATCGTATTAATTAATATGGAATTAATAACAAAAGCTAAAAAGAGGTAGCCCATGATTTATTTTTTTCTCCTATATAGGGAAAGGCTAAACAGGTTCACAAAATTAAAACTATTTTAAGTTAACCCCTCTCCCCCTTGCCTTTTGACATTCAAAATGTAAGGAAGAGGCAATGGGATCTTTTCTATCAAATGAAAAAAAAATATATATAAATTAATGGAGGTCTCTTTTGAGCCCTTCAAAATTCTTTTTCATGTATGTAATAGCAATAATAAAGTAATGGAGGATTATCAAAATAATTTACCTATCAATTGCATGAAATATATATAAATATATATATATATATATCTGTAGAGCAGACAAGTCACGAAGCCAGCAACAGGAATCACAGCACACCCGCAACGTTCCTGCTCAAACCGGTCACCATTTACTGGAACAGGATCTTGCACTGATCAACGAAAACGAATCAGCCTTTACTTTCAATGTTCTTTAGCGGATTAAAGGGATCTGTCTCCTGCTTTCTGAGAAAGGAAAATAGGGTTCTTATAATAATTTAACAGCAAAGCGAGCAAAAGGAAAGCAATCTTTTAATTGAAGAAGCTGGGAAGTTCGGGACCACCAATTATATGTCTGTATGCCCATGAATACTACAACTTGCATTATGGGGGGCTCTACTCCTACAAATCTAGTCTACGACCTCATATATATCGCCATAAACCCTAGTGTGCTGCCCTAAATACCATACAAACCCTAGCATCCTATGTATGGCTCTGGCCACGCCATGGCTGAGAAAGAAAAATCCCTTTGACATGTTTCATCATTGCTCTCCACCCCTTTCTCTCCCTCACTCACTCGGTAGAATAGATTGAGGCTGTTTATCTTTTTCGACTTTCAAGATTCTTCCAACTAAGAAACAGCCAATTAAGGGCTATAAATTATGACCCAATCACGCTTTCTTGTTCCTATTTTTGTTAAAAACCTAGTGGATAACAGCAACAACTGCAACAAATAGCTGAGAAAAGGATCTAGAGCTGAGGCTATGCTAATTTGCAATGGCAAAGCCAGATTGCAGGTTGGAGATAACATGTCGAGAACGTAACGAACGTTTGCTTCCATGATCACTTGTTAAAGAGCTTGATGGAGTTCTTGGCAGAAGGGAGATGAGCGATTGAAGATGCGCAGAAAGATTTTTTTCTTTTTCTTCATTTTGTGCTCACGGAAAAATGAGAGCCCGAGAACGGTGGACGCTCCTGAGATGGGAAAGATAAGGTCATTCTCATGATCAACATCTGCATGCGAAGGGCTTTTGGCTTTGGGAAAGGCTGGTTGTTCAGCTTCACTGGTTATGATATTGGATTTTAACCCATAATTTTACTTCTAGGAATTGATGTGGTGGAAACAAATAAAATCATTTTGAAATAAAAATCTGCCAAGTGAACACCAGTGTGACTGGGTTTATATATGTTTATCTATCATGATAATAATTTTTACCGTTGCAGTTTTAAGAGATAAATTTTAACAATTTTATAAATCATAGTTTATTTTGTAATTATGATTTTGAGGGAATCTTTTGTGAGACTCGTACAACATTCATCTAAAATTAATCGTTGGGACAAATCTCGGTTTCAAAAGGGGAAACCAAAAATGAACTACCACGTAAAACGCAGCTTATCGATGTAGTTAACTGATAGAACTGAAGGGGTTGAGCTAGGGGAAACAACTGGGAACACAAAAATCAGTCACAAATCATACAAAAAGAGGGGTTTTGTTGAACTTTCAAGAACATATGCAATATGGAGCAGATACCATTTAAACAAAAAAAAAAACTGACAGAACTAAGCATATGAAACATCCACAGACCATAATACATCTAGGCAAAGCAGGTAACTTATCAGAACATATATGAGATCCATTCACATTTTCTAAGATGTGGTTCTCTCATCGGGAGGCTTGATGGGCTGCATCATTACATACATAATTATATATATATAGATATAGATATATACACAGAAGTCCCATTGCAGCATATCAAGTCAAAAACTTAAAACAGCTACGGTGTGGACAATTCTGCATACAGAACACATTCAACTCATAATACTCTAGCAGAAAAATCAATCTGTGGAATATTAGGCTCCAATTCTCCAAAGGAATCCAATGGATCAAAATGATCAGATCGAATAAAAAAGCATTGTCACTCTACTTCTCTATAATATCTTCCTCTACTTTTGTGGCCCCAGTTATCTGTCACACTAATAAGAAATAGCCATGCTTCCACATGATGAAAATGATGATGTTATATGGTTATAAATTGCAAATTAATTACATCAAATCTCTAGCATCACAAGGCTCAATGTGCTCTAAAACTAACTTTTGAGCTAGGAATATTCACTTAGATTCTCTTTATTTATGCATAAACTACACAGCTAGATTACTCACAGGGATTACAAATCTGATGTTGATTGCAAGGGATGAACACTGGAAAAAAGGATTCCACATGTTATGATGATTTGGTGTATACAGCCTTGTATCAAGTTTATGTTGTAACTTACAAAAAATATTCTTTAGACTTCTCTCTCTCTCTCCTCTTAGATGATTTTCATGTACCCTATATATTTAAATGATTTCAGTGGGGTATTTGATGACCATATTGCTAAATTGTACATTTAACAGATTTTTTTGAGAATTTCTCATTGTCATAAAATTTAAAACTGCGAAATTAAGCATTTTTCTTGTCGGGGCACGTTAAAGTTTAGACACCTCATATATGATTATGTTTTTTGTCCCCTACAAAAGCATACAAGACAAACTTCTAATCAGAACAACTCGGCTAAAACAACAAAATCCCAGAACCCATCTATGAAGGCAGCGCTAGTTTTCTTAGTTGGAGCGCTCAATCCTTCTATCCATAGAAAACATTCCACATTCTCTGTTAAGGAACCATCTCACCTAAAAGCTTAAGCTTTTAAGTGAGGCCCCAGAATATGATTTATATTATTCTCTAACACACCCCCTCTAGTGAAAGCCCTTTGGGCTTGAAACTTGCACAGCCCCACATCACCTTGTGCTTGATTTTTATCAAATAGAATGGGGGTGGTGAGATTCGAACTCGTGACCGCTGGGTCAACAAGGCTCTGATACCATGTTAAGGAACCATCTCACCTAAAAGCTTAAGCTTTTAAGTGAGGCCCCAGAATATGATTTATATTATTCTCTAACATCCTCCCCCATCAGTCTCCCCTATTTAATGCAATAGATTGTCACATCAAGTAGAACCCTAATGAAAATGAAAACAAAAAAGTTTATATAACATAAATTAAACATTGAATTAGATTAAGATAGGAAGCTGTTTTCTAGTATGTGATATTAAAAGTGAATGGGGAAACGGTTTCTTTTGTTCTAGTTGACTTTATCATTACATTGTTCTGGTGTAAATGATTTTAGTTCAAAAGGAATACAGCAAACAAAGTATATAATTCATTGAAAAACAGTATTGTGAGACAATTGGGCTCTATTCCTTCTATAATGTTTCAACATTTTCCATCTTGAAGGTGCTCCCAAAATGTTTCCATGTAAAGTATGTTCTGCATGAACTCTAATTTCGAGCTTATTTTTTCACAGTTTTAGACAGGAAATTCATTTCCAGTTACAATGTCTAGCCAAATGACATTTAAGCCTCAACTTTTCAACCTAGGATAACTAATCCTACAAGGGGTCTTATTTGGAAGAAAATTCCTCCATTAGCAAGTCTTCGAAGAACAGCAGTAGAATTGTACTTGTGTCATTTGAAATAACACGCTAGGTTTGGCTTTTTGCAGAATTATTTGATGCACAGAAAGATTCCTTTATTTAGAAATGACATTGGATTAGCTGTGGAAGGTGACTGTGCCTTTGCTTCAAAATGAAACATAAATATAGTTAAATAAAAAGGTTTTCACTACTTAAAACCAACATAAGTACAATAAATAAAAGGGATTATATTAAAAATAATATCCATCTGTACCCTGGCTGTTTTAAAGCTTGTGGTTTACATTTAATCTTCAGATAAAGTTGTTCAAGCTAACTACATTGCAAGAAAGCTACATTCATTAGCAATAATGCAGAAGGTGTCAGCAATAAATGAAAACAAACTGTTGAGCACCAAATACTGTACAGATATTAGCCTCTACAGTTAGGATTTCTCTCTTCCCAATAAAAAAGTCTTGTTTTTTGAAAATGATTTCTTGTTTGATTAAGGAAAGCTTCAAAATCTCGAGTTTTCTTCACAAAATCCTCTTTTTTTTTAAAAGAAAACATGATCAAAAATTGTTTGGGAAACAGTCTTATAACATGCAACCATCTATATTAATACATATATAAATTCTTGCAGGTGCATTAAGCAAGAGCAGTTGACAAGAAATATTTCCATTTTTATCATCAAAGTCACATCTACGCATGTCCATTCTAATTAATGAAAGCATACATCTACGCATGTCCATTCTAATTAATTAAAGCATTTTCGTGTGTAATAATATCATGTGAGCAAGTATCAACAGAGGGAGAGAACAAGAAAGAAGAGAGATATGACTTCATATTACTCTTTTCTCTCACCTTTTGGACTTGAAAGCTTAGCTTATATGAATGCATGGCTGGACACCGCCCATACCGCGCAAGGAAAGGGGGAAAACATTTGGGAGTAGTTTATGAAAAAAATTGAAAATTTTTTATTTTTATTTTTTATTTTAAATTAATTTTTTTATATTTTTAAATCATTTTAATGTACCAATATAAAAAATGATTTTTAAAAATTAAAAAAAAAAAAATTTGATACATTTCTAAATAAAAAATAATTTCAAAAACATCCACAACCACACTCCAAATCAGTTACAAAAAAGAAATCGGTCTGGTCCTTCTGTTTAGTGACTTTAGTCCCAAAACAAAATACGAAACCCAATTTTCGTTTCAGTTTCAAACCGGCAAACTTACGGGTAAACAGGGAAAAAGACAAGTTCAAGTCCAAAACTAACTTGATGCAATTTCAAACCCCAGAAGACAAAACATAATGTATAACTCAAACAAACAAGAAAACATGAACCATGTCATCGCTACGTTACTACACTGCCTCCCTACTTGCTTTCCTTTCCTGTCTTAATACAAGAGGAGAGAAGCTTTAAGCTTCTTTCACATGCAAGAAAGAGAATGTGAGAAAAAAAAGAGAAAGAAGAGAAGAAGAAGAATCATAACTTAGCATCGACATTTTCACAAAAACAAGAGCATGTTAAGCATTTGTCTCTCATCAACGCTCATTCTTCTTTTTTAACTCTTACTTCTTGAATGGATGTGTCAAATTTACTTCTCTTCTTACTACATTTAATCATCATCAGTTTTTTTTTGGCAAAATGAACTGGAAAAGAAAAGGACCTTGCTGATATAAAAGAGAGAATACAAGAATGTTGTTGTTGTGTTTTCATGATCTTGGATTCGGAAAGAATTGCGTACCGGCCATGAAAGTGTTGAGTGGAGCTGGATATAAAGAGGATGGATCAAGAAATGCGGCTGTCGTAGAAGCCACCGTTACACCACCACCACCACCACCACCACCACCAGTGGCTGTTCCAGCTGTGATTAAATTAAGTGGCTGTGCTCCACCACCTCCAGAAGATGTCTCACCAGGTGCCATGTAGTTGCTGTCGGGGCCATGATCATAAAGAATTCCTTTAAACACATGCCCTCCAATGTTAACAGCAGTTTGATATGCTAACATCTCACTTTCATCAATGCCACTCATTCTTACACAACGAAATAATGCAGGCGAGCTCACTTCTGATGGGAAATTCCCAAGTTCTAACCCTAAAACAAAGAACCCGTTAGCACAAACTACTTTAGATTTTGATTAAAATAGTAAGATAAAAACAAGGGATTTCTTTTATAAAATTATATTTTATGTATATGAAATGGCACGCAAAAGCTATCGAGAAAGAACAAACATGCTCATGTATAATATATACACAGATATCAATCACACACAGAAAGAGAAAAATAGTTTATCCCTGCCAATCCACTTGTCAGGATTACTTCATAACAGTATTCATAAAAGGAAAGGTGGAAAAAAGCTGATGGGGTTTAACTATGGAGGTTCGTTTTCATTACACGCAATCGATGTGGCCTCTCTCTCTCTCTCTCTCTCTCTCTCTCTTTCAAGATTCTCTGTATGAGCGTGTGTGCCACTGAATTCTTCTAAAAAATGACTCTTTAGAACTGTGAGTCACTTGTTTCTGTTGAAAGAAAAGAAGAGACATTACATAAACAAAGTGTATATAGATATTGTCTTTACCTGACATGTTATTGGCTAAGCGAGTGCAAGCAAGAGAAGAGTTTGGATTTTCTCTCTGTCTCTTAGGATTCTCTCCACGAATTTGCAGTTGTTGCTGTTGCTGTAAGAGATCTAATTGTTGCTGTCTTTCACGGCGTTTAGAGGCAGGAACCCAAGTACTTTTGACATGGGTTTGACAGTCAAATCCTCTACTCTTACAGCAAGTCCTACACCTCATATGTATACAATCTTTCTTCGCTTGGTTGCCACAATCTTGGCAACTTATGCTACCAGCTCCTCCTGTCCCGGAACCACCAGGCCTGATCATCATGAAAGCTTCTGCTGCTGATCTTGATGAGGATTCATCAGAGATGTTGATTGAAGTTCTACTGGGTCCTACACCTAACCCAGCAGCTGATGAGTAGAGATCTTGCTGCGGATTTTGATGTCTTTGGTGAAGAAGTTGTTGGTGTTGCTGCTGCTGCTGCTGCCATAGCTCAAAACTTTTGTATGGAATGTCTTCACTTTTGTACCAAAACCAGCTTTCTTGTGGAATCTCAGTTGGTGGATTGTTGTTGTTTTGTTGGTCTTCTTGGTTATTACTGCTACTACCACCTCTTCCTAATGAGAAAAGGCCAGCCATTTCTCCTCCTCTAAGCCTGACCCAAAACTCAATTGTGAGAGAAAATCCATAATCAAGAAAACCTCTCTATCTTTGTCCTTCTCTTACAACCCAGCAAGCATCAAAAGGGCCCTCCTTAAATTCTCCAGAATTTCGGGTTCTGAATCGAAAAAAGAAAGAAGAAGAAGAAGGATCAGAGAGTGTAAGAGTACTGGCAGTAGTATCTCTCAATCCTGTTCCCTGCTTTCTTAGTGTATGTGAAAATGCCTCTCTCTTTTCTCACTTACTCACATACTCGCTCGCTCTAGCTACCATGCTTCCTTCTCTAAACAAAACTGTGCCACCAAGTGGTTCGTGAGTGGTTTCTTGATTAGTTTTGTTGGCCCTTTTTCTGGTTGAAGAAAAGAAAGCGTTAATCGCGCCTTCACGACCTTTTCTCTTTCATTTACTTAACACACAGAATTACAGCTGCTGCTCTGCAAACGCCGCCATACCCTCTCTCTCTCTCTCTCTCTCTCTCTCTCTCTCGACCCAATTTAAGTCTCTCTCTCTCTCTCTCTGATGATTTTGCAGGGCCTTTTAGCTTTCACTCAGCAATGCGTCTCTTGTTCTTGTTTGTGTTGTCTCTTGAGTCTTAAGAACTAAACTAAAAGCTGACCCGCGCTTGTCTTCAATGCCCAAGGATGTCATGAGATGATCTCAATCTCTCTCTCTCACGAAATGGATCGATCGATCTTCATGTTAATCCAATGGCTCAAAGTGTAGCCACGTGTCGCCAACCAGCTTTTGCTCCCTTCGTCCTTTGAACCGGAAAACCCGCTACCTTTTCCTCCCCTTTATTTTATTGGTTGTTATTAACTCTTGATTAATCACTAATTACCCCAATTAAAATTGATTTTTATCCTTTTCTTGCCTCTCCTTCACCTTTCCCCTTGATTTATGTCCTTGCGTACAAGATCCATAAAGTTTTAAATTACTTGAAGGTTTAGCTGTAAAGCATAGTATATAGTATATTCCATTATTTCATGCATGTGTTGCTAAATACTGTTTAAAAATATAGTTGAATTTGTTTTTTAAAATATTTTTTTGTTTGATATATATATGTCAGCACAAAAAAAATGAAGTTAAAATCTTTCAAAATTAGTGAAATTATCATGTGAACATGGCCCTAAAAAAAGTTAAGTTGGAGGGAGTGAATAGGTGGTTCGGTCCCTAAAAAGTATGGCATTATAAAATAGAATTTATGATTTGCATTACATATATCAAGTTTGAATTAAGACGTGCAAGACCTACAAAAAACACTTTTCGGGAATAAGATTTTCTCAAATAAAAAAAAGAATAAATGGTTCAATTTGGACCAAAATAACTCATGATTTTTTTCAAGATTTTAAATTGAATTAAACTAAATTAAAAAGATAAATGGATTGGTCTGGTTCAATTATACATTTATTATAATCAAATAAGCCTAATTTGGATTAATGAGCTTTTGAATGGATTGTTTTCGAAGGACTTTGATTTAATGAGTTATTTGTTCATAATTCGTTTTTTATCTAGTCGTTTCTAGTCTCTATACCTTAAAACTAAAATAAACTAAAGCAGTTTTTTTTTAAAAAAAAGAAATTCATCTGAAAAAATTAACAAAATCATAAAACCAGTTATTTTTTATTGGATTTTTAGTTATATTTTTATATTAATCCACTCACCCCTTCCAATTTCTTTTTCTTTATTTACAAAGATGAGATGGTTTCATGCTATTTTTCCATATTATAATAAAAATATTCTTAATTGGATTTTTAACTATAAAAATGAAAACTGACTCGTTCACGAGATCACACGGACCGTTTTCTTAAGATCACGCAATTACGTGCAATTTTAGTTTATTGATGTAGAGAGATTTGGGCAGTGAAAAAGAGGCGTGGTGCATGGGAACAGGGCTCCACTTCCTCGT
The DNA here is from genome assembly GCA_964035475.1 of Salix caprea. Taxonomy (NCBI): domain Eukaryota; kingdom Viridiplantae; phylum Streptophyta; class Magnoliopsida; order Malpighiales; family Salicaceae; genus Salix; species Salix caprea. The sequence goes on along the minus strand of OZ037756.1, from coordinate 13,702,635 downwards.
ACTTTTTTTCTAAAAATAATTATTTATTTGATGTTTCTTGAAAAAATAATAAAAATAAGTGATATTTGAGGACCATTTTCTTAGATAATGTGCGCTTGCCAAGGGACTCAAGAACAGATTGGAGTTGACTAGCTTCTTTCAGGACCCTCTTGTCTTTTCTTGTAGGGCACTCTCTGCTGGGCCGGAGAGACATCGACTCGACAATTATTAATACTTTCGTGTCTACTGATTGGTCGCCCGTGAAACGCTGTGTCCACACCACATTTTTACCCAAAAAAATTTAATATACGATTATATTTTCAATAGATAAATAATAATAATAATAATAATAAAGTTAGATGTTGATTAACTTGGTGATAAAATGCAAAAAAATAGGTAGCTACAACAGCAGAAAAAGTAAAAATAATATTATTATGGAAAAAGATAATTTAACACATGAAATTTATCATTTTAAAATAATATATATCAAGATTATACATTTTAAATAATGAGTTTGAGATAATTAGATAGAAAAACAAATTGATGACAAATAAAAATAAAAGGATAAAAAATAGATATAAATCAAGATATTTAATAACATAATACATGTCAAAATGCCACCAACAAAAAACTTTTTTTTTTCGTTGAAATTTGGCACTTCTCTCTTTCCATGGATAAAGAACTAGGAAATAAAAAAAAAAATAGTTATTTTTATCAAGATATTATTTGCCAAAATTAAAGGGATGGGTCATCTAACAAAAAAATGGAAGATGAAAATATATTTTTCAAACAACTTGCAAAGCCATCACCTATTTTACTCATGATTTTCACTTCAACCCTCTATCCTGCAATTCACCCCCTAAAAATTGCAATTTAGTATAATTCTGGCTAAAAAATACAAAATTATGCGAAATAAAAGTTAAAAGACCAAATCGAAAATTATATTAAAAAAATACTCTCATGTACATCATATGTGAGAAGTAAATAGTAATAAGCTACAGTAAAGAAAGCTCCTTTACTTTATATTAACCATGTGATTTGTTGGTAGATGTTTTAGTGTGGTCATTTTTATATTCATTTTTCATATTTTTTAAAAAGTTATAGTTTTTATTTTAATCTGATCATGTGCATGATAGTTTACATTATAAGTAATATTTTTAGTTCAATTTGTTCCACACTCACCAATAATATAAACTATAATTTTTTAAAACATGAAAAGTAAATATAAAAAACAACTATGGTCAAAGTGATTTTTTTATATAAAGTTAAATTTATTATTGGATCGAATTGACTTTTAATTTACAAGAATATAATGGTAAACTTGTTTAAATTCTCAACGAGTTAATATTATTGGCCCAGTTTATTAAAATAATTTTCAATGATATAAAAATATTTTATAAAATCCGCTAAATCAATGCCTTTGAAGTTTTTGTCTACAGTACACAAAAGCCATTCCACACCAAGTGGGACCTACAATCTGCTGGTATCTGATGCTGACATGGCAAGGGGTACTTAACCCACTGTCTTCTAATCTATGATTCCTGTTTGAACACACTCCCTATGAGCATCTCTTCTACTTGAAGAAACTATTCAGGGAAGTTAAATTGATGATAAGATATTTGAAAAAAGTTATTTGTGTTTTAATATATTTTATATTATATAATTATTTATTAACAATAATTAACCTGTATTTCAATTAAGATATTTTTTTTATAGAAATATATTAAATGAATTTTTAGATTATTTTTACTAATCTTTAACTTAAACAATATTATTTTAACTCTTATCCTGTACCTAAAAGAATAAAAATAAAGAACGAAAGCTATTTTTTTTTCTTTTACTTTTTTGTTTTAGCTTTTTCATTGTGTGTACTTCAAGAGGCCTTACCTGCCACTACTCTACTTAAAATTAAATAGAGCTTTTTAGCTTTATATAATAATATAAAAGGGATTTAAAAAAAATAGAAAAAAATCTTATGGAGGGTGACATTAAAAGAACAGAAATTTTAACAAAAGGATGAGAAAATTAAAATAATGATAATAAAATTGAAAAACAATAATATATTATAAAATTGGGACCAAATGATAAAATCAAAAACTAATATAATTTTTATATTATAAAAGGGATTTAAGGAAAAAACTAGAAATCAAAATAAGAAGGATCAAATTAAAAAAAAATACATGATAAATTGCGATTGAATGATGATGAAATTATAAATAAATATTTTTTTATAAAAGGGTCCAAAACAAAAATCAAAATTGAGAGAATAAAGATTAAAGTTGAAATATTAATAACAAAAAGGATCAACCTAATTTTTTTAAAGAAAAAGAGAGAAAATAGGAAGAAAAAAACTCCACGATGCTTCCACTAACATGACAAATGAGCCATTTTTTGCTATTAGAAATTTAGAAAACATAACAAATGCCCACTCAAAATGTGTGTATGCCTCCTACACGCCCATGTACCAGCATGTATGCCAACAATTTTTATTTATTTAAGTAATAATTAATTCTTATTAAAAGATTAAATTGTTCATGATGAACCTAATAATAACAAAAAAGCTAAAATGCAAAGACCAAAACAAACCTTGGGTGCATGGTTTAGTGTTTTTATTTCAATGTTGAACTTGCCATTTTATTGTATTTTAAAAAATAAAAAACAAATATTCTTGTACGATAATTTTAATTTTTTTGATTTGTAGGATAATTAGATTATTTTATTGTATTAAAAAAACAATTATATCTTGGTTAATTCTTTAATAATTAACCAGTCGTGAGAAGAAAAAACCAAGATGCCCAAAATTAAGAGATTGAATAGTAAAAAGGTTCTATCGCCATGCTAATTTTCCTTCTGTTTTAGTGTTTTTTTCTTTTCTTTGGGTGATGATGGCTAAATCTATGGTAATGAGTCAATAATTATTTTATTATTTGATAGGTAATGTGGTTGAGATTGTTTTTAAAAATATTTTTTTGTTTAAAATTATATCAAAATAATATTTTTTTTAAGAAAAATATTTTTAACATCAGTATATAAAAATACCAAATTTTTAATTTAAAATAAAAAATAATTTTTTTAATTTTTTTAAAAAATATTATTGAAACACGGTGTCAAACACCCTCTTAATTCAATTAAATATGCTTCTAGAAATATTATTTGAAGTAGGGTGCGTATATAAGAGGATTTTTATTTTTACTTATTTTATATTGATAATCATGTATATTCTGTCTATTGCTGAGAAAAAAAATAGAGAGTAAATAGCTTAATTTATGCTCATTTTTTTAAAAATCAAAATTTAAACCTCTTATTTGTAATTAAAAAAGGACGTTGAGAAATATGTAAATCTCTTTATTTCTTTGTCAAAACTACGAAAATAAAGCTCAATTCTTTTAAAAAAAAATAAACGATCCGGTGCTTGAACCAATTTTCCTGTCATGAAACTAAAATTCTATAAAAGCCAGACAAATCATTAACATCGGGAATGATAAATTTAAAAGAATAAAATAAAAATCCACAACCCTCTCTGACATTTGAACCCTCATCGTCACCACCACAAGAATTAATAAGCTAGTTTTTTTTTTTCTAGATCAATTAATAAGCTAGTTTTTTTTTTCTTGATCAATTAATAAGCTAGTACAAGTTTCTTTCAATGGATCCAGGTGTCATAATCTCGTTCGTTCAATGAGTGTAGGATTTTTGGTATTACAAAGTAGAAAGGAAGGAATATATAGTGGACCAACCCCGCTAACACGTGGCTTAGCAGTTTTTGAACGATAGTCAAAATATATTTACTTAGGGCAAAGTACCACGTAAATTTGCTCTACTATTTAGTGGATGGACCATCTTTTTTCACTAAACATTTAACCATCTTACTAGACTGGTCCTTGAAAGCTTTTGGACTGATTGAAAGATCGATTAAAATTATTTTTTAATTTTTAATATATTTACATTATTATAATGTAATAATATTAAAAATAATTTTTTAAAAAATAAATCAACATTAAAGGTCAAGAGATACGGTTCATTTCTTTCGTGCATCTATGGGCATGATACGCTGCACGATTTTGTTCTTGCTGCTGGATTTGAAAGAGATTTTGTTGCTGGTTAGAAGTGTAGTTTAATCGTGTTTTTATCATTTTAAATATAGTTATATCAAAAATAAAATAACAAATATTATTAAAAAAAAAACCTGTATTTACATTCCAAACAATAACTACTCAAAAAATCTAATAAATATTAAAAAATATTTTAAAATAGTTAAATAATACATTTGCTAAGCTATTAAGAAAAGAAGGAATAATGTATCCAGTGCTTCTTTCTGCATCTTTAAAGTTTGACTTGTGAATATATATATATATTTTTTTTATCAAAATGTAAGCTTCCAAATTAAATACAAATAACTTAATAAATGCTATTTAACGAATATCATTTAGCTATTCTAACTCCTTGATCATAAAAGTATTTTTCTTTCGTTCAACATTTGATTTATTAGAAATTGAATTTCATGATTTATTATAATTTGTTTTTTTAATAGTTATCTCAGTCTCATTATTTATGATGTAGATTTAGTAGATGAACTCAATTGACCCGACTTTCTCTCTCTTTCTTTTAAATAGTATGTTTCTTAAAAAAAAAATACTATTTAACATGAGTTTAATTAAGAATTAGATTCTGTGGTTCATTTTGCTTTATTTCTATTTAGTTATTTTAGTCTTATACATTGGATCACGAGTTTTGTGTGTGAACCTGAGTTGTCTCGGTTCATTTTATTTTATTCTTTTATTTAGAGTGTTTTTTTAATCAATTTCATTACTTAGCAATGGACTAATTATAAATTGTTTTTCATAATATGTTTTATTTGTTTTATATAAGATTATTATGGTCTCATAATCAAAATTGGGGATTTCACAGGTTAATCCAAGTTGGCTCATGTCAATTCAATATGTCATCGTCTCAATTTTTTTTAAATACCATCTTATTTTTTTTAAAATCAAACTATATTTTTACTAATTGTTTACATTGTTTTAAACCTGTAAAATTGACCAAATCAACCCCCACATTTTTTTCTACCACAAAAATAATCAGCAACACCTAATATATAATTTTTTTAATTAACTCTACCTATAGCATAAAACGTGGCCCGACCATCTAATGTCTCACTAAAAGAATATTGCTTGTAATCCAGCTAGCATATACATATATTTAATCTTTATTTCCTACATAATTTCGTGTGTTTTTTATCACCTAAAACATGAGCAGTCGCGGAATATATACTTTCGGTGATGTCCATTCCAAGAAAATGTAGTTGGTAAAGGAGAAACAAAAAGCGAAGAAAATAATATTGAAAACCACTAAGAAGATGCTTCCTTTTGACATCCATCAAATCCATGTTTGGGTTCACCTACAAATCTTGATGATAGATACCTATTTTTGTTAGTTACAAACATAGAATTTAAGGTGATTTTTGTTAGATAATAATATAAATTATATTCTGGGATTTTACATGATAGCTTAAGTTTTTAGGTGAGATAATTCCTTAACATGATATTAGAGCCTTGTTGACCCAACGGTCGCGAGTTCAGATCTCACCACCCCTATTCTATTTGATAAAAATCAAACACGAGATAGTGTGCGTCTGTGCAAGTTTCAAGCCCAAAAAACTTTCATTTAAGGAGATGTGTTAGAGAATAATATAAATCATATTTTAGGGGCTTTACCTAATAGTTCAAGTTTTTAGTTGAGATGGTTCCTTAACAATTTTCTAGGTTGTTTATTCTTTTCATTTTTATGAGTGAGGTAATTATTGTAGATAATTATATGAATCCTCCTCTAGTAGTAAACTAGATAATGGTACATATAAATGTGATTATGATGATATAAATAAAAAACTATGAACTTGAATTTCAAGATAATTTAATACTAAAAGAAAAAAATAGAAAATGAATAAAAATCTCAAGCTAATCTAAATTGGCATGACAAACTCACAATTCGAATCATGAGGCTAGTTTATCCTCGTAGAAAGCAAAAAATACCAATTTTTACTAAACTCAATGTTGAATATGAAATAAAAAGGAGTGTGTGTGTGTGTGTGTGTGTGTGTGTGTAAAGATTGATGTCAATCTAAGTTGACAATTCATACCCTTGATCTTGGTCATGAGAATGAATTGACCGCATGAAAAAAATACTATAAAACTCAATCCTCAGTATCTCAACGTGGAAAAATGAGATGCAAAAAAAAAAAAAATCAATTTACAAAAAGAATTGAAAGTAAGAAAAAAAAATTAAAAGATCGAGGACCAAATTTAACATAAAAATAAAATAATATAAAGTCATGAGTCGATCAAAGTTAATATGGTACACCCGCGATAAAGGTTACAAGACCATACTATTCTCATAGAAAAAAAAAAAAACAATAAAATCTTCAATAAAATCAATGTTAAATGATAAAAAAATATTACAATTTATTTTATAGTAATCAAAGTGAACATTTCATATTTGTGACTTGAGTCATAAAATCAAATCACTATATATATAAAAAATCATATAGCTCAATTATCAACAAATCTAATTTTAAATGACAAATTTAAAAAATTGATTCAAAGCAAAAAAAAAAAAAGAAAAAGAAAAAAGATAAAAAATTGACATAAAAATAAAATAATGTAAAAGCTCTGAGTTAAACCAAGTTAGTACTATAATTTCACAACCTATGTGATGAGGACAAGCTATTCTCATAAAAAGAAAATAAAAAAAATCTCATTATTTTATAATCTCAATATTAATGATTAAATTAAGAAAGAAAATCAGTGTAAGAAAAAATTCTAATGTGAATCTGGGTAAACATTTTATATTTAAGTTTTGTATCATGAAACTAAGATCACCACCATAAAAAAACTACAAAAGCCATAGCTTAACTAATAAAATAAAATAAAAAATCAATTTTATATCTTTCTTTAAAGGTAAGTAAGCCATTTTATTGTGTATTTTTTTTTATCAAATTGTCATCAATTAATTTGCTAATGACCAATAAATTATGAGAAACAAAATATATATATATTAAGAGACTAAAAAGACTAAAAAGCCTTTGAAGGTTGATATATATTTTCTCTTTCATAACTATAACTATAACTATATATATATATATATATATATATATATATATATATATATAAAAGAAGATCAATTTTAAGAGATTATATTTTTCAACATGAGATTATCGAGAGATATAATATAATGCAAGGGCTCGTATGTCGAGTTATTAAATAAAAAAACTCTTGTAAGAAATTTTGGGTGCAAGGAATTTGGACTTTGTAATGTGCTCTAGAAATAATAAAGAGTAAAAATAAATGGATAATGCTGGCTTTAGCCATCTAGATTTTATTTTCAACAATAAAAGTTCTTTTTATTTGAACCAATTCTTCCTTAAAACTCATAGAAGTAGCCAATGATTATATTAAGTGTTTGTTTGATAATATGCTTTAAAAATGTTTTTTATAAAATATTTTTATTTTTTATTTTAAATTAAAATATTTTAATTTTTTTGATTATTTTGATACATTAATGTCAAAAATATTATGCTTTAACAAAAAATAATTTAACCAACTCTAAAATAAAATAGGATAATTAAAGTGCGCAACTATTAGTATCGTGCGGATTCGGGAAATAATAGGATAATTAATCCAGGCTGTATTTTTTAAATAATATTATTTTAAATTAAATTTTTTTAATATTAATTAACAGTTTAACCCAAATTAACATCTATGAACCGGGTATTGACCCAGTTAGGTTTCATTTATGGCCAAACCAAATAAAGGTTAAATATGGCAAAAAGCACACCCTACAGCTATGAGTCAGTGAGTCACTCACTGTTCATCACTGTACCATTTTCTTTGAACCCTCTCTCTCTCTCTCTCTCTCTCTCTCTCTATATATATATATATATATATATATATATGCGACGCGCTTTAAGGAAGGAAGAGTGGATATGGAAAAGAGAGAGATGAAATTATGATTTGTGCGAGTCCCAATAATTGTGTATCACTGCTGCCTCCTCCTTCTTCTCGAGCCCTGTGTTTGTTCCCATGGTTGACTCCACCTAGTAGGCTCTACTCTACTTTACACACACTCACTCTTGCTGCAGACTTGACTACTCTGAATTAAAGGCCCAAATGTTTGCTGCTGTTTAAATAGTGTTTTCTTTTTAAATAGTTTATATTTTCTTTTTAAATACTTTTCATACAATGATATAGAACTATTTTTTTAAAATATAAAAAATATATGTTATTTTAATATATTTTTAAATAAAAAAACTTTTAAAAATATTTATCATCATAATACCAAATAAAAAGAGATATATGTTTTTCCGTTTCAGAATTGTTTTTTAAATAATTTTATTTTTTTAAATTAAATATTTTTGGTGTTTTAAAATTTTCTTGATGCTCTAATATCAACAATAAATTTAAAAAAATATTTTTTTAATATATTTTCATTTTAGGTAGTGTTGTTTTTTATATATATAATACTGCTTTTTTATTTTTAAGTTATCTTAATTGTTTTAAATTTTTTGTTGTATTAGTATCAAAAATAAATTTAAAAACAGAAAAATATTTTAATATATAAAATACTTAAAAAAAAACACATTGTCACATTAAACACTACTTACTCCATCCTTATAGTAGTTAATTATTTATTCTACCAAAACATTATTAGGAATAGTTTTAATCTCTGCGCTATACCATGACATGATCAATTTTTTAAAAAAAGCGCGCAAAAAACACTGAATTTTTATTTTTTTTCATTGTTACTAAGCTAAAAAATTTAGTTATTTTTTTTCTTAATTAATATATATATTTTTTTGTTAATCTCTTTCTCTATCCCCTTTTATTTTCTTTTGATCTCAGTTAGTATAAATCTTGTAACTTGAATAATTTTTTTTATGTAAAAGAACAAAATTTCATGGTTGTTGAAGTATTTTTTTTTAAATCAAAATAATGTCTATATTTTATGTGTGTGATTGAAATTTAAAAATACAATAAATACTATAAAATCAAGCTAAGAGTTTATTTAAGAAATTTAAAAATTAAGAAACATTTCAATTGGATTTTCATGAATAATTTATTATCAATATTGTTATTTTTATATTATATATATAATAATTGGAAAAAAAACTCAAATAAAATTTATGATATTATTTAAAAAAACATGTTGTTTTTTTCAAAAAAGTGAATCTATAATCTTTTTTAATATGAAAAAAACACTAAGAAAAGAAAGAAAAGAAATGGACAAAAAAGCATGGCCTAGGAATCGACCCAGACTATATATATATATTTTTAAATAAAATAAATGACAAGCAGCATGTCGTTTGGAAGGAAATACTATTGCCATCGGGATTCAAACACATCACAAGCACGTAAGCCGATTATTAATCTAAATAATCATTAATTTCAATATTCATAAATTAATTAAGATAAACATAAACTAGATCAGACACACACAAGTTAATAATAATAGAAAAATTCGTTGATGTCCATGTAGAGCTTGTTTGTCTTTACGGCCACATGATCTATTTTTTTAAAATTTAAATATATAATCTTGTTTTAAGTTGATTTTACATTAAAAATAAAATATTATTTTAAAAATAAAATATTATTTTAAAAATAATTGTCATGAATCAAAAACACATGTAAGTTTAAGGAAGAAATGAGAGCAAGGCAAGGATTCCAGGCGCAGGTGAAGCCACAAATCCCAATGCTAACGAACTCTTTCTAGGTCACAACTCACGACAAGTAGTATTAATATTAATATACAGAAGCAATTATAATTTATATTCCCTGCCTGCATCACGTATATATTCTTGTCAACATCCAATTACGGCAAACCCCACAGCAGTACATGCTCGGATCGTCCCAATTCTCATGTATGGCAGCAGTGAAGATCGAACCCAGTTTGTTTTTAACCTAAGAAAAGAGGAATTGACAATAAAGAAGAAGAATAGGAGTGGCATGGTGGGATTTTTTCCGGTGATGAAGGGCTGGAAGCCATTGTCAAAGCAATAAATGAGGGTGTCTGTGATATGCAGCAGTGAAAAATAAGTGCGAAAGATCTGGTTGCCTGCGAGATGAAACCCAGAAATAACATTCCTTTCCATTGATTGCCATGGCAGGGGAGTAGATTGCTGGACTGGAGCAATTAAAGTTTATGCAGGTGCATGAATGGAGTCTGATCAGATGAAGGAAATCCCATATGCTATCTCTGATCACAGCTTTACCTGTTGCGACTTTTAGGAGCCGGATCGGCTCGCATGCATTCTTGTATTGCCCCCACCATCCTCGTTTTATCTTGACATTTTTCTTCTCGTGGGACCCTTTTAGGAGTTAGGTTTGGCCCCATTCTCGATCTGCTCCACTGAGTTCTAGCTTAATTATAGACGAGACGAGCATGTAGCTTGCTGGGACAAAAAAAAATGAATAAACTTTTTCAGAATTTGGAATTATACTGAATCTGATCGGTTCAATCTAGTTTTGCTTTAAATAACTCAAATTCTGCTCTTGAAAATATATCTTTTAGAAGATCTACAGCGTGCAAATGTAAACACGTATTGTTATTATTGATGCTGTCTGTCTACAGGGATGCCATTGCCGACCACACCAAGCTCCTCGCCGGGGGTTATGATAATCAGAACATACATTTTAAGAAACAAAACTCAATATATATTATGAATACACTTCATAAAATATATACATATACATATACATATACATATACATATTCTCAAGATTCTCATCATCGATCTACTAGCTAGGATATCTCAGGAAAACCAGCAGAATTAATCTGGTTAATGTATATAGGCTAGATACAACGTTATTAGATGTGTATTAATTTTGAAAGGTACAAACATGGCGGCCTTCCTTCCATTTTAATCAGAAGATAAACTTTCTGTTTAATAATCATCCACAAAACTAGAGGACAAATAATTAATTTCTCAAAACCCTATTCATTTTTCCATTAAAAAATTAATGGAACTCCAGTTACAACTTCAGATTCCACGACTTCAATATTATCATTGGATTCAAATGACAAGACAGTGGACTATATATACTATATTAAATAATAATTTGAATAGATTACCTTTATGGTTCCATTTTAATTTAATCTATTTTCTCAGATCAAGTCCAGTGATCGCTTGATTACTTGAATTATATATATATATATATATATATATATATATATATAGTGTTCCTCTCCTTCAACCCTAGCCAGTGCTGATTGATTTCAAGTTTTTCAACCCCCCCAGCTTTCCAGAAATGGTTCAAAAGAAAAACCTCCAAGCTTTTCATAAGACCAACCAAATCAGATGAATAATTCGTTCAAAAAACTCACAACATGTGGCTCTCGCTCATCAGGAGATCGTCAATAAAATTGTTAGCTTTTGAGAAGTGACCCCCCTCTACTATGAAGCCAAAGATGTAATTAGGACCACCATTTATTTATTTTTTTCTTCACTTTTATGCCTAATTTACTTAATGGCCTATGGTGGCCTTGGCATTTATCGTCTGTGGGGGCATTGCCTTCATTTATGGAATGCTTACTTGATTATTTTTCAAAGGAGACTCTCACTAGTCACCATGTGATCTAGCCCGTGACTTTTACCCATTTGCATGAGAAAGATGCTCTTCGTTTTTTTATTTTATTTTATTATTATTATTATCCTATCTTTAGTACTCTTGGCTTAATTTCCTTTTTATTATATTAATCTAAACTACTTTGAATTGAACTCGGGAAATGCTTAATTTATAAGCATAAGAAATTAGAAATTTTAATGTCTAATGGTCTATAATCAGCAAATCTACTATTCAATGAAGTTAATATACACCAAATATTTGAAATACCATGAATTATAGATACTATTAAGTTTTTTTGGAATCAATGGTTTGGATTTTTCCAGCATAATCTAGTCTTTTTCTAACACCTCGGATCGATCAATGTTTTTTATTGCATTTTGAACATACAGAAAAGGGGATTTCTGATCTTTTCTTAGAGGTGATAGTTTATAATCGATTTTAGATAAGATCATGAGGATTTATCATAATTGACCTTTCAAAATATCATAACGAAGGAGAGCATAATGACGACTCTACAAGCTACACACCCACCTTCTGCAATGAGTTGTAGGCTGCATGCCTTTACAGGAAGCATTATCATAATAAGTGAAAGAACATGGGAGCCATATATATTTGCCACTCGTGTGGTGGGTTAGCCTCCGACCCCAGAGATGCATCAGATCAGCACCTGGCTCGCCAATCTCAGTTCCCATCTCAGCTCCAAAGTTTTAAGAGGATGGCTCCATCGCTGTGATCAAGAAGGTATCATAAAATCAAAGTTCTCGATCGTACTCTTTCCATGCATGTCCCGGGTTCGAGATGTTAAGGAAATATCTCATCTAAAAGCTTAAGCTGACAGGTAAGATCCTATAATATGATATATATTATTCTCTAGCACTCCCTCTCAAATGAAAGTCATTTCATCTAAAAGCTTAAACTAATAGGTGAAACTCCATAATATGATTTATATTATTTTCTAACATGAGGATCTAATTAAGGGGTTGATTGGATGGGGTTGAGCCCATCACGAGCTACAAATCCAGCTAAATTATGATCGATCTCTCTAGTAGATTAATTAACCAATAACTAGTTTGATCAGGAAGTTCTTTGGAAATTTTGAGTCTCTATTTTTGATCATAATTGTGGTAAGTTGAACCGGCTGCTTTCATATTTGGATCCACGGCCACTTCAACAAGCTAGCTACCTGCCCACCATAAGCTAGCTAGTAGTAATGATATATATGTGGTGGTCTCCTCATACATGGTGGTGCCCTTCAAGTCTTTAAACTGACCCCCACTATAGTAATCAAGGCTAAAAATAATGAAGTATAGGATCATTGACTTAGCCGTCCTCTTGCCTAATTCACTTTACTAGCTAGCACTATTATGGAGTAATTATAGTGATGTGGACGTGATTTTTGTGCTTTACATTCGGCTAGTTTTTGGTTTGAGTAAGAGATCGATCAAAAGTCATGTTCAAATCCGAATTTCTTAATCCTTTTGATTAGGTCAAATTAAAAACCTCATTTAAACAAACATTAAGATTGCAATTTTTGTTGACTCAACATCAGCTTGCTACCATGTATAAGTCTTGATCATATACATTAATACATTGGAGCTCTTTTCTTTTAAAAAAATATTTGCAGTTGTTTTCTTAATGATCTTTGAGTTTGATGCATTAAATATTACTTAAATGGGTCGAATCACAATTTTTTTTTTAAAAAATTAAATCTCCATTTGCATACGGTTTATTAAAATTGATCCAAGCAAATCTTCTGCGATGAATTCTGAATTGCATGAGAGTTAACTATATTTCTTTGATATTTCTCCAGAAAACGCACAAAACACGGTTTATTTGGAAAACATCTAAAAAAAAAATCAATTTGATGCCTTTTCAAGAAAAAAAACTAAAAAATGGGTTGAATCACAAAAATGAAAACATTTTAAGGACGTAGATCTCCTTTTCCCTGGAAATTGGATTCAAGTAGTATCTAATCTCTCGCTTAGCAATGGTATGTATTAATTCCCAATAAGTTAGTTTAATCGGCAAGCTTGTCTTCTTTCCTTAATAATATATATTTTCTTCGAAGAGGTCTACCTCTCCTTTGTATAATAACAAATAAAGGCTAATGCTTGCGAGGTTATTTCACTCTTTTATATATATATGTTTGGTTTACGTCTTTGTTACATCATACTGCTATGACTATTGAGTAAAGAAGTTAAATGTTATTATTGAGTCTATAAAGTTAATATGACACGCGTGCAATTCAATAAAAACTAGGAAAAATGAAAATAAGATAAAACATAAATAAACGAATGAACAAAACAAATTTAATATGTTTTTTTTTTTTGGAATATATTATGACTTGAATTGGGGAAACTATAAAAGTCAGGGGAAAAAATACGATTTTTGAAAAAATAAAAAATAATAGAAAATGAATTAAGAAATGGAAAAGATAATTTTTTTTTATAAGAATAACAATAGTAAAAAAAAAAAGAGAGTAGAGAAACATTTTAAACACAAAAAAACCTAAACCTTAAGCATTAACCCAAAATGATAATGATATAACAAAAAAAAATACAATAATATCCTAATTCTTCAGTCTTCACTTAATAGAATTTTACAAGGCTAAAAGGGGTGTTTGGAAATGTATCTGGAAAACATTTTTTTTAAAATAAATTTTTATTTTATTTTTAATTTAAATTATTTTTTTTTGGTATTTTTAGATTATTTTAATGTGCTGATATCAAAAATAATTTTTTAAAAAATAAAAATAAAATATTATTTTAATACAAAAACATTTTCAAAAACAATTTAAACCAAATTCTCATTAAGTCACCAAAGCTAAACGTCCATGGATTGGTTTCCAAAAGTCCTAAAGTGGAGATGTACATCGTTTTCATGGCAAAAGATCAGCAAGTAAATGATTATTACAACCTCATATAGTTATACTCTAGAAACAAACACATGGCACCCCATAATTAATTTGGCTTTCGAAATAAATCAAAAAATTAGCAACACTGATTGTAGTCTAAGTATGATTCTAAATTCTTGTTTGATTGATATGGTGGTAGCATAAGTAGAAACTTTATTAAAGGCGATGGAGAAATGAAGGAGTCGTCACCGATGGAACTTTCATCATTTCGAAGGTTGCCTCGATTGGACAAGCAAAGCATAAATACCATCCAATATAACCCTTTGTCTCGGTGCTTGGTGAAAGTGATGCACCGCCCAAAATAGTAAGATGGCACCATCACCCTTTTCTCACATTATATTTTATATTATTATATGCTCATCATGCCACCATCAAGCCCTTTTCTTCTCGCAAATAGTGCCCTAACTTTTTTAATGTGTCTGATTTTCAATCGATGATGGTCTAATCCATTTTGCATCACTGTCTTGATGGAGCTTGGTGGTGTTCTTTATTGGTTAAAAAAACTGGTATCCACCTCTGGAGAATTACCATGTCAAGTGCCCCTGCCCACGCTAAGAGCATCATTTGATATCTAAAGAGGTATTTGACACTTTGTTTTAAAAGTGATTTTGAAAAAAAATAATTTTTTTTATTTTAAATTAAAAAATATATATATTTTTGGTGCTTTTAGATCATTTTTATGTGATTATATCAAAAATAATTTTTTAAAAATAAAAATAAAATATTTTGATACTTTTTTTAAACAAAAAAACATTTAAAAAACAAACTCAACCAAAATCTTAAATATACTTTTACAAAATGAGTTTCCAACTAGTGGCAGTTCCTAATAAAGCAAGAAAAAAAGGGGCACGATTATGGAAATAGTAGTGCGATAAAAAAAGGTGGAATATTTGTAGTTTCAATTTTCCTATGAGACTGCCAAGCAGAGAGGGAGCAATATAACATGAAATAAGGTTGCTTCACTTGAGGGGCGAGTTCATACTGTTGATGCTCCTTTTCTTGTTTACCACCTGGATTTCAGAGTGTTTGACACTACATTTAAAAAAAAAATGAAAATAATTTAATTTAATTTTTTATTTTAACTTAAAAAAATAATATTTTTAAATCATTTTAATATGCTAATATCAAAAATAATTTTTTAAAAATAAAAAAATATTTTCCAAATCAACTTTAACCCAACTCTATTTTATTTGATTGAGAAGAAAAAAAGGAATTCTTGATATGGGAATCATTGGACACACCAGTTAGCCCGGTACTACCACAATTCAAGGCCCTTGTCACCATGTCCATTATCGTACAGATTACAGCGGCTACAGCGGCTAAGGTGGTGTCTTTGAGTAATTGAGTTCCTAACCATTAAAAGGGTTCTTGAAGGTTGTGTTCTGAGTTTAATTAAATATGTAAATCTTACTCACCTCAGATCGCCAGACCTTTTTTCGTTGATGATGGATGTCCCTTCCTATCCTTTTGACCGACAGCCCTAAGAATCCACCAAGTACGAACCTATTAGTTCAATGCTTTCCTTCCCGGTTTAAAATAACTTTTTTTTTTCTGCTTTATTAAAGGACATCGAGGAAGATGCAACAGCGTGTTTTCTGCACAATCAAACGAAGAAAGCAAACCTCTCGCTAGTACCCTGGCTTGATGACAGACAATACATCCAAGACCATAATCCAGGCCGAAATTTGCGACAGTGATCTGTAACGTTCAAGATGTAAGGTAAATAGGAAATGTCAGCAACAAACATGAAAAGTTGCTTTCGCTACAAGTTAATACAGACATTTCCGAAAACCCAAGTTGCTTACGCTGCAAGTCACTACAAACATTTCCTAAAACCCATGTAAAGCTCAGTCGTCGGAGTTCCCGAAGTTAACAGTACATTTTACAGTGAGATACGGGGGATATGCGGGGGAAGGATATCAATGCCCACATCATCAAATCCTCTTAACCCTTTACCTCGCATTTCTTTGATAAGCTGGCCTGTTGGGCAGATTAAAAAAGGATATCATTTTTTTCTTTCTTTCTTTCAAGGCCGATGATCTTCAGTATCGCCAGTACAAAACTGTCTTTCATCTTAGACCAGATGAAGCACGTGGCTTCCCCTTAATGGAGTTTATGTGTTGGGTGACGAAGATAACTCCCATCACAATTAAAAGGCAACCGACCAGTGTGCTGAAGAAGAGGGCACCTGGCGACCTGGTCTGGACAAAGCCGTACACCCCATTTGAAGTCACAACAATCACGTCAACAAGCCCGTCATTTGTGAAATCCTCACAGATCAGAGCGTGGGTGGGCGGTGCAGGAAGATCAAACGACGTCTGGACACTTCCTCCCGGAGATATAACCGCAGCCTCTTGATCACCAGCTGCGAGGATCATTTGTTGAGTGTCATGTGCACGCAAAGAGAATGCCCTTAATGTGGGGACCACCATACCGCCTTCCATCATCCCTGATGGAGAGGGAAGATTCGACCATGTAGCGCCTGTCAGTATTTGCCATTGCCAAACAGCATCGTGGCCTTGCAGGCCAGGAGAGTACGACGTCACCTGAAAGAAATGATACACTCCTCAATCTCGTTGCAAGCAATTAACAGGGCAAAGGCGCGCCCCTCTTCCTCTTCCAAACCCGAAGAGCTGATTTTTAAATCGAATACTACAGTGAAGGTGATGTACAAGCACGATCTAGACAAGAAGCTAGGTCTGTGTTAGAACATACCTCCCCTCGATTTGTTAAGAAGACAACATCACCATGACTCCCCTTGCGATGCCTATGGCCATCACTTCTTGGAATGAGAATAGGGGTTGCCACCTCTAAAGAAGATACATCAGCTCGACCAAAATTTCTGCTGAAATCTCCATGTTGGAATAAGTTAAATGGCGAATGATGGCATATTGAAGCATTAAAAAGTTGCTCCCGTACTGGTACACCTGAAGTGGCAACAGCCCAACAAGGTTGCAGCACTTCCATTGCTCCACTAACAACAGTCTTCTCTGCTCCATTTCCCCCAACAGCCTGAAAAGAGGAATTGTTAACCATTATAATGAGCACCCGTATATCAATATCTAATAACACGTCTTTGTTTTATGAAACGGTGAGCAGAACAAAGGCATAAAGTTTATTTTTTGCATGGAAAAGCATTTTACCCACTCCCACCACTTATTTGTAAGCAAATATAATTCTCTGGTTGGCCATGGATCTAAAACAGTGAGTAGCATACAGTTGGCATTTCTCAATCTCATTTTTAATTACCGATCACAGCAAAATAGTTTGCTGTGGTCTGGGTAAAATGAGAAATGTTATTGTGGCACATAAACAGCAACATTCATGACCAGTTATGAAGATTTGTGACACTATGTAATTAATAATTTAGAAAGAGCACATTTGGAATGTTGAACATAATTCACGACAGTTGAAAATAAACTCATTTAGTTTTCATTTATGAGTTGTCTTAGATGAAAAAAAAATTGCACACCTGGACATGATCTAGGACTCCATCACCGTTGATATCAGCATGAAGACCACCTTCTTGAAGATGAAGCTGATTAAATCAATGAATTTCATCGAACTTGTTAGAACTGCCTTGATAGTTCATGTAATCAGCAGTCGAAATTGTTCCAGTTAACAGAGCACATTCAACTTTCCTTTCACATGAATATGCAATGGGTGATACAGCACAAGGGCTTTTAAGAACAAATCTCTAAAAGAATTTACCAGCTATCAATAGCTATAAAATATTCTTCCAAATAAACTACATGATGGCACAGTGTCACATTTTTAACATTTACCTTACAAAGGGTGCGGCCAGATGCCAAATGAACAGCTTCTATCCCTTCTTTTTGGTGAGCCACAACAACATTAGGAACCCACCAAAGCTGAGTGTAGTTTGTTATGGTAGGAATATATTGTGATGGCTGCAGCAATGAAGTATAACAGACAATCATCATTTATCAAGCAATGGATAGGTAAATTTGGTAGTTGGTTCATACAGATGTGATGCACTACACAATGCCAACATATAGCAAAGGCAAGTTAGAAAGCATTGCCAATGGAACTCTATTTGCTTTTCACCAAAGATCTTCTTTCAACTAGTAAGAGATTCATATAAAAGCACAAAACAAGCATGGGGGCACAGTCATTCTCCAGAAAGTTATTCAAAATCAAAATTCACAAAAATTTGCGACACAATGCAATTTCAAACAATGGAAAAGTTAAATCCACATCACTTGTTCAAGTAATGTAGCCAGCATTTCCAACCAAGGAAAGTTACTATTTCAGTAGCCTCCAACCATCCTACAGAACAGGAGGCGGGTATGTTTTTTCAAAGGATTTCTCACACTTTGAGTGGTAAGAAAATTGTATCAGGGACACATAATCATGATTTCAAATTGCATTGAGGAAAAGAAGAAAAAAAACAAATATTAATGTGGAAAGTAAAGTAGATTATTTAAATGGAGTACGGAATTACATGCTAAAAGGTACAAAGTATTAATACATGACAAATTTGATCCTCTTTCAAAGGCACATGACACGTAAGGAATTCTACCTAAGCTTTTGGGGTAAAGATACAACCATCCAAGAAGACAGCCGATGGCATAAGATGGTGGTTGCTATTGGCAAGAATCCAGGGTCATTGAAATGGAGCATAAATAGTTCAAAATCTTGTATAAATGTATTTACTGATGTGGTCAGAAGATCTTACCTTCTTCGATTTTGTCGAGCTAGCATATTTTGCAGCTTTCCCAATCAGATTTGAAATTTTCTTTGTCGTGTCTTTTCCAGGAGGATGGTTTTCCTCAGGCTTGTGGAAAGGGTAGTTTGAGTTCTTTCCATTTGATTTTTTAGATGGTTTTCTTTTGTGGCGCCTGAAGTGTGATAACTGCAACATAGTATCTTCTCTCCTATCCTGAAGATGAAAGAATGTCCGTTGAATAACTCTCACATAACAAAAACATGGTCATAAATTCATTGGATTAAGAAACATAATTACCCAGTGATGCGGCATAACTCCAAGGATTGATTCCCTAAATTCCCTGCATTCAAACTAAG
The DNA here is from genome assembly GCA_964035475.1 of Salix caprea. NCBI lineage: Eukaryota > Viridiplantae > Streptophyta > Magnoliopsida > Malpighiales > Salicaceae > Salix > Salix caprea. The sequence goes on along the minus strand of OZ037756.1, from coordinate 13,683,081 downwards.
GTGTAACATGCCTCAGAAAGCTTATCATAAAGAAAAATCACCAATATATATGGAAATAATCTGAGACTTATCCTCTTTTTCTAAGTAAATCTTTTAGCAGGGTTGATGTGGGCATGAGTTGAAATTGACTTGAAAGAATGAATTGAATGCAATCTAAACTTAATGACATTCTCTTAGACAATCATGAAAGATAAATTCTTCTAGGTTTTATCAGTAACAAGAATAAATGGTTTTGTATCTGCATTGAGTTGAAAGCTACCTCTCCAGGATGACGAGTGTTTAAAGCATGCACATCAAGCTTGTAGTTATGTTGTGGAATCAACTGTGATGCAGCATCTGAAGACGGTTCAATGTTCTACACGCACCAAAACAGAAACCTCATTAACACAACGGGAGAATACATTGCATAGCAGAACCTTAGAAATACTTATCATTATCAATGGTCGAATACAGATGACACCTGCCAAAATTAATGCCCTCAAATTGCCAATGAATTTCAGAAACCACGTGGATGATGCATTAGAGTATACATTTGTAGGTATTTTACAACATAACTTAAAAGTTCTTTGAAGGGCAAATGGAATTTATACATAAAAGATAGCAGCATCAAAGATGAGCAGAATATGCAATTTTGTTATCACTGTGATGATACCATAGTTAACTCTAAAGCAATGTAACATTTTGATACCATAGTTAACTCTAGAGCAATGTAATATATGAGCAGCCATGTATTCAGGTTTCAATATTATACTTTTCAAGAAGAAGCAGCAACTTATCAAGTCATTCACAACCACGTGAATAGAAATAAAGAATCATGATCAGGAGGACAGTTCATATAACAATTAACAATAAACTGAAATTAGTAATATCCACCATACTAAAGAACAAGTATTCAGAAATTAGGTCACCTCATTCTTTCTAGTCCATCGAACGGTACCAGTTCGACCAGCAAAAGCATACAAGGCAAAATGGCGTAAATTCACAGTTCCATTATTCTCTGATGGCTACAAAGGATACAAAAAGCGTTTTGTTAATACCCAGCTGCCAGCAATAAATGAAAAGGAGAATAACATGAACTTGTCATCACTAGTTCAAATTGTTCATACTTAAAAAAATGGGAAACACAGTGGCTTGAAATAAGAAGGGATTCAAAATATTTATGAGGGCAAATTCTTTCTCAGTAGTCAGAGAAACATTATCAGGAAGTTTCTGTGTTACATGACAACCAATATTTTAGAATGGCATCACATAATATCCATTTAAAACTTACACACAAAATTTAGTTGAGTCCAACTTATGGATCAACAAATACCATCACTTCAGGATGTTTTCAATAGTAAATACTAGTGTCCTGATAGCTGTTGCTGGGTTTAAACAACAATAGATCTAGCTGCAAGACTGAAAATCATATTATCAAAAGAATACATGAATAAGCCAGAAATGCCCATACCTCTTTCTCACCAGCGCTTCTTCTATGCTGCTCAGCATTTTTCTCTGCCATGCCGATTTCTTCAAAAGGATCAAAATAATTCTGAGATGGCAACATAAAAGGCATACATAAGTGCATTGTATAGGAACGAAATCCATGACACTTACATCAAACAATCTTACGGCACCTCTATAAAATAGCTGATGCAAACAAGTTGTGCAAGGAAATTTGGTTTCTATCTATCAAGAAACATAAGATTACAGACTCGTAGACTCTACAATCTAAAGTAAGCACAAGAACAGCACATAGAAAAGAAAATTGATGAAGCAAGCCTGAGCTTATTTCAAACCTCAACATGCCAAAAACATTTATCCATTCCCTTGAGGTTTTATTGAAATCATGTAATATTAGAAGATGCTTCCCAGGGATCAGATTTCCACAACTGTGAGGTATTACTTCATATTCTACCTTGAAAAAATTAAAGCCAGTACATCAAACATGCTATTAAGTCATTGGTAATCATTAAAATCAGGATTATGATATGTTCCCCTGTTTCAGATTTAATGCATAAACAAGGGAAAAAGATTTTGAACCATGTAATCAAAATAGAACACAAATAAGCAAGTACTTCTCATCTTCTTCTTCTTGTTGTTTTTTCCCAATAAGACAATCAAGTAACTGGAAGTTGGATAAATGCAAGAATTACTAGAACAGAAAATCACAACCAACATACATGTGGCTGCATTTCCATTCTCCCACCAATAATAACCAATCCCGCATCCCCATGCTTCAACGTATAGTTAGTTATCGATATCGCAATCTCCCTATGATGTGCACTATGCAGAAAATCCTCCTGTACAAAAGAAAATAGAGCCAACTTATTTTATTTTGCAAGATGGAAAATAAAACGGGAAATAGCAAGCAAGCAAATACTCAGAACTACTAATGATATAAACTTTCACACAACCTGCACATTAGTTTCCCAAAGCTTCTTAAGGTTATGATCAAAGCACATAACAGACCACCCTGAAGTAACAACAACCAAAACTTGCTTTAATGGTTGTCCTTCCTTATATCTCCTATCAATAACACCAGTCGCCATAGCTACTGCACGTCTACCAGTAGCAACCCGTGTTTTATCTGGCAACAGTGATAGTTCTGTTAGCAATCTCGCTTCACTAAAGCCCTCATCTACTCTCCTCGAATGAGGCTCCAATACCTATACACATACATACAAGCACAAATTCACAATTAATAAAATAAAATAAATGTCATCAAAAGACCACACACTCATTCTGGGAAAAAAAGAACAAAATTAAGCAACTGTAGTTTTCACAATTTGTGAAAAATATTAAATTAAAATAAACACACAAAACTGACAATTAATACATGAACCACATGCTATCCCTTTCAAAATCAGGCAGTTTCCAAAAAACAATGTGCGCATTATCAAAGGGACGAGTTTTGCAGCTCTAGGTTAAGTTAGCATTTTAACTTCTTTATTAACTTTCCACATCAGCAACCTCATTCATTATGTGGATTTGAAAAACAAATTTCTAGGGTTATGTTGTTTAAAATGTGCCGCCTCAAAACAAGATAAATACACTGCCTTTCTCTTCCATTTCTTTCAAAAGAAAGACGTGATCTTGCTTCTTTTTTTCTTTTCCTTCTCTCAATGTGACTTTTCCTATTGAGAAACCTTTTCAAACTCTAAAGTAATGAAAGGATTTTCCCTTCCAACTCCTCTTTCTAGTTTATTTGCAACATCTCTTTTAGGGTTTGTTTGAACTAATGTATCTTGTGATTTTATTTGTTACAAGTGAACGGGTGTTTATATCTATAACTATAACTATTAGATAGTGTTCTTTTAAAGGATATATATGCAGGCACAATAGGCATGTAAAAGAAATTTCTAATCAGTTTCTCTCTCTGTCTTCCCTTCCTCCACCATGACAAAAACAAATTACATAAGGTCCACATAAAAAAAATATCATTATTTGAGTTTTATTTCATTTTACTTGGAATATATGGTTGATTTGGGAGTAGAACAAACATGCATCACATGATGAAGCAGCAACCATAGGCATGTAAAAGAAATTTCTTATCAGTTTCTCTCTCTCTGTCTTCTCTTCCTCCACCATGACAAAAACAAATTACATAAGGTCCACATAAGAAAATTATCATTATTTGCGTTTTATTTCAATTTTTAAAGGATATATATGCAGGCACTAGGCATGTAAAAGAAATTTCTTACCAGTTTCTCTCTCTGTCTTCTCTTCCTCCACCATGACAAAAGCAAATTACATAAAGTCCACATAAAAAATTATCATTATTTGAGTTTTATTTCAGTTTTTCTTGGAATATATGGTTGATTTGGGAGTGGAGCAAACATGCTTCACGTTATGAAGCAGCAACCATGAGAGATCTCTCTATAGATTTATCACACTTTTGATTTAGTTTTTCCTTCTAACGTTTTCTGCTTTATATTATAATTTGTGTTTACTTATTACCAAGAGGTTTTTAATTGTACTATGTAAAGGCCTTTTAATCATAACATGCTTGTCTCATAGAAAGAATGATACTGTGAAGAGCACAAGAGTTCTTCGAAGCAGTGGTGGCAAGATGTATTTTTCTTTTGTTTATAAATTTTTTCCTCCTTTTTTCGGTTAAAGTAATGATTGGATGTGTGAGGGGAAAAAAAGTTATAGTCGATTACACATACAAATAACATCTTGATGTTCAGGGTAAGCAAGAATAAATCGTTGCTAATACTGATAAACATAGTCAAACGCTCGGTAGCATAGCATCCACTCGGATCCACGATCACAAAATTAAATTATGTTATTTGTACCAATTTTTAGTTTATTTTTACTAATATTTGCTTAACAAAGGTCATGCATAGTAGATAAATGTTGAAATACATAAATTAGCAATTCACACAGTTTATGTAAAGCATTCATCACACGAGTTTCTTAGTTATAGTTAATCATACCTGGATTTTGGCGTCGTGAGTAGCGACAAGGATTTCTTTCTTTCCGTCGCCGTTAAGATCGGAAACAATCGGAGGGGGAAGACGGTCGGTCTCGTATTTGATTGGATAATCGTCGGACAAATGGAACCATGCCTCTCTAAAAGAGAAGTCTCCTTCGTGCTGTATATAAAAACAAAGAATTGGTGTAAGTTAGAGTTAGAAATAACGATTACATAGAAAATCTGGGGGGTTAGGGTTTAGAAAGAGAGCAGACCTGGAGAGAGAAGAAGATGGCGAAGGCGGAGAGCATGAGAATGGCTAAATCGCGTTTCCTCATTTTGAACGGAATTCTATTCTCTTCTTCAGTTGATAGATCAAGAGTGAATTTTGATCACTTCATTACAGCTCTCTGTGATGAAGCAGACAAAAATGAAAAAAAACTGGAGCTTCGGGGAGGGACTAGAAAGTTTTTTTCTTAAAAAAAATGTAAACTGCACGTCGTTTGGAAATGGGTAAAGGTTTATTGTTTGAGACGACATGTCTGTCAGTCACAACCGTTGGTTACCCGGCTTAAGGATTGACCCGACCTCATAATTGGGTTGCTGGTCAGGAGTTTGACAATTGGATCAACTCAATTTTTGTTTTTTTAAAAAAAAAAACTAAAGTAATATTGATAAAATTATTTTTTTATTAACTTTGCCTATAAAATGTTTTGGATTATAATGCAGTTGTTTTTCAAAATAATATTTTTATTAAAAATACATTAAAATGAGTTTTTCTCTAATTATTTAATTTTTATATCATCATGTAAAGATGTTCTTTTTTAGAAATTAGTTTATGGTTTGGATTATAATGAGTTATAATAACCTCTCCCACCATGATCTTCACGGGTTATATGAACCAGCAAATTTATCAAACAATCAACAATTATTATTAAAACCCAAAAGGCATCAATTGGTAGCGAACCTGCTCAGGTGCATTGAAATTTAAGATAATGTTTTTAGAAAATTTATATCAATACATTAAAATTATAAAAAACAATATTAAAAAAATATAAATTTAATATTTCTTTCAATACAATCCAAAAATAGTTTGGAAAAACATATAGAAGCATAAGCACTCTCGGGCACACTTTGTTTATTTATTTTTGTATTTTAAAAGTGTTTTTGATCAAAAAACAATTATTCTAAATTATATTTATAGTGTTTTAAAATTGTTTTGATATAATAATGTTAAAAATAATAGTTTGTTATGTCATTTGACTCTTCTAGGAAACAAAGTATTGTCTTGTATTTTTTTTCAGATTAAAGGTGTTTATTTTTTTTATTAATTAGGTTGGGTAGTATTAAACCACTCATGCTAGGTTTTAAGAATTTTCATAATTACAAGAAAATAAATAGTTTAAATATAAAATATAAAATAATATTTTATGCGAGGTTTAGAGCGTGTTATATTTGATATTGTACCAGTGGCTTTGTTTTAAAGTATTTTTATTGAAAATATATTAAAATAATATTTATTATTATTATTTTAAAAAATATATTTTTTATATTAACATATTAAAATAATCTTGAAATATTAAAAAATATTTTAATTTAAAATAAAAAAGAATAAATTAAATTATTTCGAAACGAGAAACTTTACTATCCATATAATATTGTACAGCCCAAAAGTTAAAGCACGTTTGCAAAGTTGCTTGAATGATCAACCATTTTTTTAACATAGCATTAGAAAGTAGATTTTTGGTATATGTGTCTTATATTTATTTAAAAAAAAAATGATATTTTTGTAAGTGTGATTGAGATTATTTTTAAAAATATTTTTTGATAATATATTTTTTTTATTTTTTAAAAATTATTTTTAATATAGATGCCATTATTTCCTGCATATCTTTGAAGTGAATGACAGGTCGTTTAATTTGTGCGTGTGTGTATAAAAAAATTATATGAAAGACAAAGGGTGGCAGCCATGATTTGTGGTTGTGGATTATATTATTTAAAAAAATATTTTTTATGTAATTAAAACTTCATTCACTCTGATTGGATCTCTCTTTCGCTTTCCATCTACAAAGGGTAAGAGCATTTGTATTCTCCCCAATCTCTCTCAATTTACAAAATACGCATTTCTTAATTTCCCTTGCTTCTTATTACAAAATTAGATCTGTTAATTCACTCTGTGATTTGTGTTTTCTAGGTTAAGATCTAATCTCATATAATTAATTTAGTTGATGTTGTTCTTGCTTATGCAAAGTGATTTTAATTTTAGCTAGGGTTTCTAGTTCACCAAATCAGATCGATTTTTTTTTTTTTTGCAGGCAATGGGAGAGAATGCGGGTAAGGGGAATGAGATGATAATGATGTTTGATGAAGAAGATTTTGGAGGGAGTAAGCAGCAGATTGATCCTAGAAGATCTCGGTTTCCGCATTGCATTGTGTGGACACCTCTTCCTGTCATATCCTGGTTGATTCCCTTCATTGGCCATGTTGGTATCTGTAGAGAGGATGGAGTTATTCTGGATTTCGCTGGCCCTAATTTTGTTTGCGTTGATAATTTCGCCTTCGGGGCTGTTTCTCGCTACATCCAGATTAACAAAGATAAGGTATAATTATGTGTTTATTGACCAATTACTTGAATTGATTTGGTGTTTTTAGCTCTGATTAAATTAAGCTGGAGGATATATTGTACAAGGATGTGAGTCGTGTGTGTTCAAGTGGATAATTACTGGGTTTTTTGAGCTCTTTTATGTAGTTAATAATGTACAAGGATGTGAGTCGTGTGTGTTCAAGTGGATAATTACTGGGTTTTTTGAGCTCTTTTATGTAGTTAATAATCGTTGTGGGAAATTTTGGCAGGACTGTTCCATATCTCTCCTTCCAACATTCATCAATGGGGATCAATACAATGAGGATGAACCTGGTACTGATGCGTTAGCGTGGGATGATGCTTTATTAAAGGGCACGCAGGAGTTCCAACATCACTCCTACAGCCTGTTCACTTGCAATTGCCACTCATTTGTTGCCAACAATTTGAACCGATTGGGGTTTCATTCTGGTGGGTGGAATGTGGTGAACCTTGCTACTCTGATTTTCCTCAAGGGTCAATGGGTGAGTACTGGAGCTATGGTGCGATCTTACTTGCCATTTGTTGTTGTATGTGGTTTTGGACTCATATTTGGTGGTATGACCTTTCTAACTTTTTTGGCCTTCTTTACTTCCCTTCTTGTTGGTTGGTTTCTTCTCGGTACCTATTGTTTCAAGGATTTGATCCAGTTGTAGATTTCATTTTATTTTTCATTTGATCTTCTTCGTTTCTAGAACCCTAGTTCAGCAAACTTGAGTTAATTCATGTGTATACGTAATTGAAATTGTGAAAATACTATATGAAACTCAGACAGATGTGTTGAAGGTTGTGATAGTTCATTGCTTCTTTTCATGTTTCAATACTATTTTCACTCGTGGTAGTCATGGATCTTCATTTACTTGTGCTAGAAAACAAGACTCTACTGCTTTCATGTGTAGTGAATCAACAAGTGATGGTGAATGATTGCTTGTCTTGATCACTTTGGATTTGTTGAACTGACAAAGTCAACTTGATGGCTATTCAAAATTCTTATTATGAGTTTGATTAATAGCTTTAACAATACCCCCTTCTCTTCTTGATAGCTAGTGAATGATTGCTTGTCTTGGTCGCTCTGGATTTGTTGAACTGACAAGCTAACTTGATGGCTATTCAGAACCTCTTATTTTGTTTGATGATAAACTTTAAACATACCCCCTTCAATTCTTGATAGCTAGTCCTCTTGATCATCTTGTGTGCTTCAGACATGTAGCAACCACACCTCTTGTATCCCCTTAGTTTTATAGTTGGGGGGGATGCATTTCTCTTCCACCAAGCTTTTTAGCATAAGCTGTTGAAATTGCATCATATTCATAGCACTACCGTGTTACATCCTGTTGTTGAAAAAGCTGAAAGTAGATTCAGAGAACTTGTTAGACCAATTAAAAGCAAAAGATGCAAAAAAATGTTATCAGCCAGTGGATGTTAACTTGTCAGGAGCTACACTGTCGTTGTCCTGATTGTTCTCTTCAGGTTGCTGAGGTTTCAATGACCAAGTTTGGTCCACCATATTAATCGACCTTTCTGTCATGGGTCACCCTTTAGGCCAATTAGAGAAATTTGTGATGGAAATATCATGATTACATTTATTATATTAGGGCAAAGAAGACTTTAAAACCCCTAAATTAAAATTTAATCTGTGAAAAGGGTTTCTCTTTTTCGCCAATTGTCAGAGACGCCAATGAGCGTAGTTGCAGTATCAAGTATGGTGTTCTCATGGACCCGCCAGAACTGTTAGGGTATGTTTAGATGGTGTCTTAGAACATTAACACAAGGGATTGAAACGTGTATAGTATCAAGGATGGTGTCCCATCCTTTCTTTTCTGAAATAATAATTATAATAACCTAAATTACTGAATTCTTTGTTAGGTGCTATTTCTTGAAATGGACGAGAGAATCACGTGATAATGCTTGAGAGAATCACGTGAATGATCTTTACAAGGCGAAGCTCACTAGAGAAATTTACGACAAACCGACATAATATGGATCTCACCTACCTACCTATTCACAATGAATGTCATTGTCTTTGCTGGCAGAACATTTTGCTAAGAGGAGCATCCATGTTGCAATTCTTTTAAGGTCCTGATGGAAAAAGATTCTGGTTCTTTTATTGGACGTCAAACGACAAAGCCATTTTATTTTTCTGCAACGAGTAACAAAAACTGTGGCCATAGAAAATACACCGTAATTAACTAAGTTGGTGTTTGTTTTTGTGCGATAAGATTGTGGTTTTTAAATAAAAATGTTTTTTTTCTTTTAATTAATTTTGTGTGTACTTTTAGATTGTTTTGATGTGTTTATGCCAAAAATAAATTAAAAAATGCATATTATTATAATGTATTTCTAAACAAAAAAATATTTTAAAAAACAATTGTTATTACAATGTCAAACACTATATAATATTATGCCCTCTTGTTCTTTCTCCTCGTCTCCTAAATATTGAAAAAGAAAAGAAAATGCTCACAAAATTATCGTTGGCCCAACAAACTTAATCAATGTTGGGTTTTCTAAATATTATATACACCACGAAAAATAATAGAACATATTTTTTGGTGGTTTCTAGGATCCTGTTAGATAAATTTATAGTTGTTGAGGGATTTATTATTTGAAAAATTGATCTTCTTCAGCTTTAAAATTTAAATAGTTCTTTAAAAGTTAGGTTATCACAAACTATTTAATTGTTAGATCCTCAACGATAATCTACACAAACCACAAATAAACAATCTTTTAAATACTCATTTAAAAGAAATGAATTGTTATGACTACAATGCTAGCTCTCTAATCTATGAGTTGCTTAGTTTTTTTTGTCTAACAAACAATCATTCTTCAACAATAAGAGACATAACGTATTATTTATAGAAAAATTTGAAAAACCTTATAAATCAACAAAGTATTAATTTTCTCCCTAAATAATATTTATTTAGAACAATTTTAGAAATTAACTCAATCAAGACATTACTTGATTTTTCTAGGTCTAAAAAATATAATTCATGTATTAATTATATTTTAGTCCTTAATTTCTAGAATATACAGTTATACTTCATTAAATCATCTTAGTTTAATTTATTATCAATGGTTCTTAATGTGTATGTCTCTTTAGGTTTCTAATATATTAGTTCAAATATTAATTATAAATTTTAATTAAATAGAATTAAATAATTTAATTTATCATTAATTTAAGAATTAATTAATTTATATTTGAAGATCGAGTGCATCGTCTAGCAACGTGTCATGATCCCCTGAATATCAGAAAAATTATTAGTGGTTTAACTTAATTTTTTAGTGACATATTTTTTAATGTAATTAATATTCTTTCATCAATAATATTATGATTTAACATTAATGCATGAAGTATGTTTCCATATTAAATCGTGTTTGTTCTTTATATAATAGTCATTGATAGTCTAAATAACATTTAAAACTTTTCAAATCTTATTTCATATTGACCAAAGATTTTTTGGTCAAGGTTATTTAAGAATAGATCGAACATTTTCTCTAATTCATCTAAGATGATAAATCCTCTCTTAATCACTAAAGTACTTTCATATGATTCATGTTATACCTGATGTCTGCCTTTTCATTATCTAAATAAAAAGATAACATGTAACATGATAAAAGCATAACTATATTTATGTAAGATAACTTAGTGATCTCAAATCTAAGAATCACTTATACAACCATCACGTGAGTTTTTCCATAAACACATGTGATCTCTTTTACGAGTTAGTTCAATGTACATGTCTTATGACAAGTACGTATATTTAGTTCTATGTAACTATATACCTCGACTTGTGAGAAAAACTACTTTCTTTTATAAAAAAATATAATATATATTAGTCTCTACGATTGTAGTAAATATCCATAGAGCATTTACTAGGGATATATTTAGAAACAATATTTTGATGTAATAAGAATTTCATAATTATAACAACTTTATATTTTTTCCTTTATATTTATAAACCAAATATTAAAATCATTAATTAATATTATATAATATATTAAAAATAATTTAATTATTTATTAATATTAAATATATATTTACATGAATATAATAATATTACCAATCGATTGATAATATATCATATTAAACTATATTAAATCAATAATGTGAGACTGTTTTTCTCTTTTTATTTTTTTCTAATCCTATACAGTTAGTTAGTGTGACAAGTTAGTTTTTTTTTTTTTTTTTAAATACCATACAAGAGTTTCCTTCCACGTTATCTTCGTGATGTCATAAAGAAAAGTGACTTAATTTCTTAAGACGGTCAACAAAACTATTTTATCGTCAAGGAGGCGAAAATTGTTAAAAAAAATCTTTTATTCTCTTAAGTTAGTGTTGGTTGCATTAAGTTAGTGTTGCAGGATAAAAAGTAAGAAAATAAAATAAAATTGTTTAGTTAAGAAAATAAAATAAATTTATTTAAAACACACATATCATTCCGTTGTCTTGTCTTTATCTCTTTTAAAACCATATAATCAAATACTATATTTAAATATATGATCAGGCAATTTGACTTTCTCTCTTTGGTTTTTTTTTTTATTACCAGTATCATCCCCAAAATCCCTTTTATTCTTTTGTCTACCTCCCAAATAAGGTAGAAAATATTCCCTTAATACTATTGCAAATAATGGATATTCAACGTTTATTTTTGAGTTTCAAAGTCTTGAAAGTGTTTTTAAAATTATTTTCATTTAAAAATATATTAAATTGATTTTTTAATTAAAAAGTTTTTATATAAAAATATTCTAAACTGTATTACCAAACACACATCCTGAAGAAATCCTAAAAGCAAAATTGAACTTAATTGGAAAGTAAATAAACAAAATTTATGATCAATAAAAACAATATAATATAATCCGAAAACATTAATCATTGGTATTTAACACCAACCAGGATTACGTATGACGTCAGAAACATTAAATCAAGCCCCTATTAGCCGTCCAATAAGATTAATTTTCATAATTTAACTAATCCAACGACCACAAATTAATCAAAAACAAAACAAATCCCCTTAAACATCCTCAAATTAGTGAGTTATCTTTCCACGTTGCATGTATTTCTCCGTAACCTGAGGTCTTATTAAAATGGCAACATCGTAATATAACTAAAACCAAGCCCACTTTTCAACCGCTTCTCTGTATTTAAGGCAACGTAAAAAAAAGAATGAAATAACAGAGCCTAACTAAGGCAAAGAAAGCTTCTTTTTTTTTCTTCCTGTGATAACATTCTCTGTGTCTGTTTCCTTTGAAAGTTTGTAGAGAGTTCGAGAAATGGCAGCAGAAGATGGGCAAGTGATCGGGTGCCACACTGTTGAGGCGTGGAACGATCAGTTGCAGAGAGGAAATGAATCTAAGAAGCTGGTATTGTTTTTTGCGTTCTTTTTTTTTGTGTTTTTCGGGGTTGATTTTTAATGTGTTTTTGTTTTGTTTTCTGTTTTTAATTTATGTTACTGGGTTTTTGTTTTTGTTTTTGTTTTTTTGTGTTCTTTGATTGGTGGATTTGAAATGATATAACATAGATTTGTCTGTTTTGGCCTCTGTTTATAGTTTTTGCTTAGACTGGATTTGATTGTTTTATTGTTTGTGATTTGGCAATTGGGCCTCGATCTCTTGCTGGGGCATGCATTTGTTTAATGCTGATTTCCTTTCTCTTAGAAAAAGTAAAGGGATTCCATTGACGTAGCTAAGGAGAAGACAATAGCGAAGCTCTTTTCAGAGATCATGAAGTTTATTTTTTGGATGAAAAAGATACTTCCTTTGAATTGAAAATGATTTTGTGTTTTTTGATTGGTGGTTTTGTTTGATAGTTAGTTACATGCGATTTCTTTGTCGGGATCTGATTTTCGGCAACCTATTAAAACTATTTGTCTAAGTTGGGCTCCACTAGTGGAATGGCCTGTCTTTACTCTTTAGGGACCAAAGCATTGAAGGCCCTTTAGTCTTGGTTGATGACTGGTTGCCGGTAGGGTCTCCTGGGACAGGGTTGGTTTTTCTACTGTTGGAATCTTTGAATGAGAATATTTGTCTGTCAAGACTAAACACAAAGAAGCGTTTGTTCATGTTTCTATGAGACAGATGTTGTGTTTTCCTTGAACAAAGTGACGTGGTCAATTCACAATGTATTTTGATAATTAACAGATCAAACCTTTTGGCCAAATTTGTCCTTATTTAGGGAGGGGAGTAACAAGATGTCTATTTGGATTGTGTTTCTACCGCATAGATTTAACTCTGTGGTTGATGCAGGTGGTGGTTGATTTTGCTGCTTCATGGTGCGGTCCCTGCCGTGTCATTGCTCCTTTCCTGGCTGAATTGGCCAGGAAACTTCCTGATGTTATCTTCCTTAAGGTTGATGTTGATGAATTGAAGGTAATATTTAGTCAAAATTGCGTTCAGTTTCTGATGCTGAAGTTGCGAGGTTAGAATTTGATGGATGTTTTTTTTTTTTCGTTTGCAGACTGTCGCTCAGGATTGGGCTGTGGAGGCAATGCCAACTTTCATGTTCCTGAAAGGGGGGAAGATTGTGGACAAAGTTGTGGGAGCAAGGAAGGATGAACTGCAGCAGGCTATAGCAAAGCACACAGCTCCTGCTGCTGCTACTGCTTCTGCTTGAAGCTGATGAATTTGCTTACCGTTTTTAGATATATGCTATTAGAAATCTGGATTCTGAACCTTGGTTTTTATCTCTTAAAAGAGTGTTGATGGCTGTTGTGAAGTAAAATTAAGCTACCTTTTCAGCTTGCTTCATTTTGCTTGAATGGTGAATAATCAATGGTTTTTGCTATTGCGTGAGTCCATGTGTTCAACCGATGCTTGCTTTATGAAATATAATCTCTTACAGTTATGCCAGTTGCATTTAACTGCAGCTGCTCCAACTCTCATTGCCATGGACATTTATTTCTGGATTTCTTTTTGGCAGTTTATTAAATTCTTGAGATCCAATATATGCGGGGAGTACTTTGGAACATCTTCATGAGTGGTGTTGCTGGGTATGATGCAACATCACAGTTGACTCCTGGAGATGTGGTCTTAGAAATCAATTGTAGATAGAATGTCCTCAAGGTTTCCTTAAAATGCTCAATGCCCTTTTAGTTTTTAATTCCCCAACCAAAAAGAGAATAAATGAGAAAGTTAAAGGAAGAAGAATAGCTTTCTACAGGAAGAAGCATGGGAAAGAAGTATGGAACTGTTTTGAGCAATGGAAATTTGAGTTGGGTAGGCAAAGCAATAACCTTTTGTTTTGTTTACGGTAGATTCTTACGGGTCAACTCTAGAAACGCCGACAATTCACTCGCTACATAACTCCAAATCATATATTTTATTCTGCTTCAACCTGCATTCTGTGCTGCAATTTTTCCTCAGCTGCGCTTGACGTTTAGTATTTTCTGAAGAATGAGGCTGTCCACGAGTGAAGAAGTACCTATTCTTTACAGATTGATTTCTCCGTCAATCTCCCGGTAACTCGATCACACGGGACCGTAAAAGGAAGCCTAGTCCTCCTGACTGGAACTTTTCTCCTGAAAGTGCTTGGGACTATATTAGGAGGAAAGATGCTCTAATTAACACAACTGTTTCAGGGAACTCCAAACATCCCTACACAGTTTTATTGCATGCATTGCGGCCCACAACAGGTTCTTTCCGGGCGTGGCATGATGACAAAGAGCTTGTGATCTGCACAGCAGATCTCGAGTTCGAGTCAGGACATGCACCCCTTGTAAGAGCCTGGAATAGCCAGAGTTTTACTTCGTCACTTGAACTTACAAAGTACGCTTTCCAGGAAATGAAGTTTTCTCAAATCTAGAAAAAAAAAGTATGCAGTGCGGCCAACAACAGGCTCTCTCCGCAAGGGCAAGGCAAACTCTTATTTTGGCTCTGCTGATGAAGATAGAGACTCGCTTGTTTTTTTGCCTCCCCTTATTCCCCATAGGTTTGGCAAAATAGTGTTGCATATTTATGGGGTTTCCTTTCCCAGGGTTGTGGAGGATGGCTGTTAGAGATTGGTTGGGCGAAAAAGATGCTTTCATGCTATCCTAACTCGCAAATGGTTTGTCAGATTGTAAAATATAGGATCGTATACGAACTGGGAGAGGCTATATTAAAAGCCAAAATGCTCCGATTTTTGCAGCAAGCAATAGTTTGACAGCTTGCGTCGCTGTACAAGTTTGCACCAGGGATCATCTTCCAGTTGCATCGATCAGTTAAAATTTATTGATTCATCAAAACCAAAAAGGGAAAGACCCATTTGTTCAAACGCAAAGATTAGTTCCATAAGCAACTGGGAAATCTGAGCGGCTTTAGACTAAGTTTGGGGAAAACAAGGTTGCACCTGCCATTTCTTGGCCTGCTTTGACTGAATTAAGTATAGAGCAACATCCTCAAGAAACCAAGAATAGAGCAGCGTAAAATTCTAGCCAAGTAAATGAAATTGAGCTGGCAGAATGCTCTTTCAAATTCAAGCAGGAACAACTACACAAACAATGGTGTCATACTAGGATCCGCTCCCAACATGAAAACATACTTGGGGTTTGATTTGCCCCCCACTTAATACAAACAAGAGATAAAACACACCACTAGAACACTTCTTCTCCCAGTGCCCTCATCCACCTAAAAAGGAGGAGGACTGGGGCTTGAAATTCACCATAGGCCTCAAATTGCAGAGCCTGGGAATTTTCAAACTCACCTATCTAAGAAATGACTAATTTACAGCAGTCCATTAACCATATTAAATTAAGCAGTAATTTTCCTTGAGCAACAAACACCCTTGTTGCCACAGCCTCCCAGTTTAAAAGACTGTAGCATCTTACCTATCTAACTAAACACCCTTTTGCTGTACTCATAGCCTCACGTACTACTGTTCTTCCTTGCTTTCTTGCAGGTAATGTGTTGTTAAATTATTAGTTGCAGTATAAGGGACTTTGCGTAATTAACCCCTCCAATTGGTAGGGGCACAAACAGCTTCAACTGACAACTTCTTCATCACACGTGGACATGGATCTTGTCCGAAGTTACTGTTGGATATGGTAACAGTACATCTCTGCTTCCCTATACATTTCTGTGAAAAAGAAACAGAACATGGTGAGAGGGAAATATGCGAGGATGCTTGGAGATTATAAAACAAGATGCTACAAACCTTCTCTAAGATGGCATAAGAGGTAGAAGCATGGCAAGCTCCTTGCTGATAAGCTCCACAAGTTCCTAAAGGAGTTCCAAAGCTTGCAAATTTTATGGAAGCAATGGATTGGCCTAAGCTACACCGGAGGTGAACCTTGGGGCTGTGGAACTCTTCTGCTCTTCCATAACTTTCAATTTGCCAGTTCTTAATAGTTGGATGGAATTCAGAGACCTCAGCACAAACGCTGGTCACTGATCTCTTCACAAGAGAAATTCTTGAAGGATCCCCTCCAAGTTCCTCGAAAACAACCAAGAGATTATTGGTTGGCTTCAACCAAGACCGGGGAACATGGTACCTGGAAAATGAAGCTTGTCAGAGACAATAAACGTGATGTTTTTTTCTTTTTTGGGGGTGCTGGGCTTAGGTTTTTTGAGTTCTATGAATATTTTAGCATGTCTCCATGGTAGAAGCAGCATTTACCATCTTTGAGTGGGTTGGCCACACCCAAGCTGACATTTGGTAGGACGGAATGTTCCAGCATAATTGCATTCATTGCAAGTACCACTAGCATATGCAGTCCAGTATCTTCCTATGCTTTGCCCATTAATCCATATTTGACCCTTTCCCATACCTTCCATGTCCAAAGCCAACGGCTCATCTCCTTCAGGTGCATTGAAATATGCCTGTAAAGTTTATAGAATGAGTCAAATTCCCCACACAAACGACCTGTTTTCTGAAGCAACGTAAGTTGGACTCCCCCTATATTTATACCTTATGCCATGTCAATGGCTGAGGTCTTTGTGCAGCTAAAGATGATTGCATCCACTCAACAGAGGTAGCACTATCTGGAGAGAGAAGATTCATGGCTTCTCCTTTCAGACCAACCTGTTGTAAAGAAAACAGTGAGGGAATAGTTCATTAAATTAACAATAACTTGATGAGCTTTAAGCAGTCAAGAGTACTCGACCTGGTAGGTCCATTTTTGCCAAGACAAGTCCCATTTTCCCTGGTCAAGTCCATGCAGTGCAACTGGACCAAGGATACCAGTGTTCCAGGACTCATAGTGTCCACCCACATTCTTCATTGACAACAAACAAAAACATTATCAGTAACTTAATAATCAGAAGGCATCCCAGGTAACTACCCAGATTAAAGATGAATGATATCTTAGTCACAGGGTTTTCAACATCCCGGGTAATGATCTTGAAAACTTGGCGTGGTGCATATTGCTAGAAGTCATTGAGTACCAAACCATTGTTATAGAAATGTGCTCTGACCTAAAGTATATAGGCTTATGCAATTCAATAAAAAGTACAAAATGTACACATGTTTCATGATACGCTAGGCCTTTAATGGATTTTGTTGGTTGATTTTTTATGTTCCCTTAGAAGAGAGTAATATAGTGAGTGGGCAAAGGAATCCCAGTTTCAAACAAGCATTTGTCAACAGCTCTGAAATTTCAGCAACTGGTCATCAAGTAGCCAATTTCAGTTGTTTGAACTTATATCCCACACTCCTAGTCTTACCACTGTATGAGCTAAAACACCAGAATATAAGCAAAAGTGGATTAGTAAAACTAACCGGCAATCCAACAGCAACACTCAGTAACGCAATTCTGTTTGTACCAGGACGCAGATTGACCTTCCCAGTATAAGTAAACCTCCTATTTTCTCTCGTCCCAAAAGCAGAACCTATATGATGCATATATAACTTTGTAATTGCTAATCAGCTAAAAGACAATCTGTGAATAATACAATTTATGTACATACCTGAAAGCTGTCCATTAATAAAGATATGCACGGCATGGCCTGTTGATTGAACAATGAGAGTTGGGAGTTCCCCTCCATGCAGGAAGGATTCAGATGAACCAATATCAACACTGTACAGATACATTGAAAAGTGAAAGGTTCATTATAACATCCAACTATAAAATGTCTGCATCTTAAGATCACTGGGGGGGCACATATTGGAGGATCACAGAGGAACTTAATACAACCAGCTGTCTTACCTAGTTATGTACCACAGATAATCACTGGCATCCCTTGTGACATTTATCTGCTCCAAGAGACCAACAGTTGTGAATGTTGAGCTGTCATCCAGAGAAGAAATATCCTCATCGTAACTCTCCCATGAAAATAACCCATTTGTCGGCAACATTTCCATTTGAGATGTTTGAACTCCAACCTAAAAAAAGACCATCGTATTTAGTTTTCTCACGCTTTATGCTATATAACTGAAGATGAATTTTTTTCAGAAGGAGGTGATGGTAGATTGTCCCCCTGGAAATTGTTTATAACAAGTTAAGAGGAAATTCCTTGCCTTGGCAGTATTAAAGACCACATTTCTGCAGTCAGGAAGGATGCTGATGGACCAAGGAGGCAAGTTATAGTGCATGTTGTTAAACAACACTCTTGCAGCAGATTTTGTATCATAGTTTGCAAGAAAAGCTGCACAATCACCTGATTCTGTAGAGTAAACATGAGCCTGCAAATACCAAATATTGACAGAAAATGATACACGGTACCATATAACAGAACTTCCAGTACAAGAGGAGTCTCAGAAGAGAAGAGGAAACCTGTTGATAGGTTCCTAATTGAGTGACAATGGGATCAACTGAAACTAAAGCTCGCTCGCACATCTTAATGGATCTATGAAGCTCCTTTAGATGGCCATACTTTGGCTGCCTGATCAAACCTATCAAATTTACGAAATCAAAATGGTTAGGAACCCATGATGGAAGCTAATGTGCTTAAAGACTATCAACAAGATACAATTTTATTCCTAAAGCTTGGAGCTTTTTCAAGTCAAGTTATATTGCTGTGGAGTATGGATGAAGTGTTGATGAGCCCAACCCTTCAAATGTAACCATATCACTCAAATCCTTACCATATTCATCTATTGGAGCGTCGTAGTCATAGCTAGTGGTGATGAAAGGCCCTCCAGCACTGCGACCAAAGTTGGTCCCTCCATGGTACTGTTTCACAGAACACATAGGAAATCAGTATCTCGAGAACAGAAATTACAAACCAACAATTCTATGTACTTGGAGTAGCTTAAGAAAAAGGAAATGACCATGTAGTAATTAATGAAGGATCCTCCTTTCTGTATGAATTTAGCAACTGCAAATGCCAAATCTTGAACAGGACGTTGGTGAATTGTACCACCAAACTCTGAGAACCTTCACAGTTTAATGAAGAAGAAATTTGGGTGAGATGCCAATCCATTGTAAATTGTGAATCTGATATAGCAAAGCTAAAAGAAGCAATGTGCATACCATCCACTCCAGGCCTCTGTCCAAATTGTCGGCTTGTAAGGTTTGTTAGGAGCAAACGAATCACAGTAAAAACCATTGCATGTGTTTATCTGTCAGTGGAAAATGCAGACTTGTGACTGTTTGTAGGAGTATCAACTAAAAGAGAGAATAAAATGAGAACTACACCAAGATCTTCTGTTAGGTAATGCAAGGCTACTTACCACCGGATCCGGGGCATCATCTTCCTTGCACATCACCCAGGGAACTCCAGTTCCTGTTTGTATGGCCATATTTGCTGCCCATGTCATATAATTATAACCAGCAGCACCAAATAACTTACTTTGTACGCCATACTCGTTCTCAATCTGCAGAGCCATGGGAAGCAGAAAATGAAAAACAAAAGATAAGAAACAGTGCAATGTACTCCATGTCGAGGAGCAAACAATATATAGCATTTTACAAGATTTCTTCCTTTTTCTATTTAAACCATAAAATCAATAGCAATTTGTTGTAATTTCAACACATCAAAGAGATTAGTTGCATGATTTGGCAACAAAAATTGAGACAAGAAGCCAAAAATGGAAGGGAAAAAAAAGCCAGAGAGGCAAAGAACACAAACCTGTGAGAGTATAATGGGGCCACCCTGGGATTCAAACAAATTTTCAGCCTTCATTAATCCGACAATCTTCTCAGTGAACCCTTGCATCGCCCTCTGCAACAGTACATGAGCACAGGATTTTGCTTATTTTTCACTAATTCTGATTTTACTTGCCATGCATTTTTATTCAAAGTACCCAAACAAAATAAAAAAGAGCAGACAAAAACCTTGAAAGGCTCGTTGTCTGTTCTAAAGCTGATGCCTGGAACATACTTCAGCCAAACAGGAAACCCTCTGCATATAAACACATAAGTGAATTTAGCAAAAATGAAAATTGTATTCACAAATTAGCACCTAAATTGAACAAAATAAACTGAAAAGCCTTCAAATTGCAAAGCAGCCACAATGGGAGAAGAATCAGCTAGATCCAGAGAAAGAGGAAAAGTAAGTGGCAAGTACCCAAAATTCCATTCTGCACAAACATAAGGTCCAATGCGGAGATGGGCATAGAGGCCAGCTCTCTGTATTGTCTTCATGAACCTCACAATATCATATCTCCCTTCAAAGTGGTACTGTAACAACCCACAAATCCAAACACAGCAAGAAAATAAATCGAGAGAAACCAAAGCAAAAAAAAAAAACCACAGAAATAAAACCAGGAGGAGTGAAAAGAAGTACATTTCCAGGAGTAGGCTCATGCACATTCCAAAACACATATGTCTCAATCACATCAACCCCTCCATCTTTTGCCTTCAGTATCAGATCTTCCCACATCTACCAAAAACCAAACATTTTCCAAGAAAATTAGACACCCATCAAAAACACAAAGCAAACTACACACACACAATGAAACATTGAAAAGAAATCAAAAGGGTTAGCTTACATCAGGAGTGCTTCTTGGGTAGTGAATAGAGCCAGAGAAAAGAATTCTTCTTTGGCCATTAATCATAATTGCCTTTCTATCATAAGTCACACTACACTGGATCAACTCAGAACAACCCACAAACACAACAAAAAATACCAAACTACACAGCTTGGACACTGAGTTCGCTCCCATTTTTCTTGTTTCCCTTCAACTCACTCCTCTATCCACCTCAGTAGGCAAAGAACGAAAGCAGAAACAGAGAGGCAAAGAAAATAGAAGGGGAAAGGTTTCTGTTATTATGGTCTCTACTTGGGCTACTGTGAAACCATTTCTACTTTGGAGACCACAATTTCGCAGGTTTCAGACACTGAGCTTTTTGCAGAACCATATATATATATATATATATATAAAGCACACAAAGTAAAACTACAATCTGTACATACAATGTCTGTATACAGCTGGCTATTTCACTGCAGTTCACAAGCGTCAAGAGTCATCATCAGTGCGTGGCTGTGAGCTACTAAAAAGTAGTAGCGGGTAAAAATTAAATAAATAAAAACCTGACAAAATTAAAGGGAATACGGTCAACAGTAAAACTAAGAAGCTTTCGTGCACTTTTATCTTTTCTTTAACTTAGATTAGAGACCAGAACAGCATGGTTGGCGATTGCTTAGCACGCGTTAACATAATCTAGTAAACACCAAAGAGTTAAGTGTACTTTGGAGGTATTATTACAGTATCTTAAAATCTTGTTTATAATCAATTATTACACTAGACATTATTTATTTATTTATTTATTGTCATTTTTTCGTTGCCCTTATAAATTACACAATAAATTTATTTTGTTGATTTAACAAGCATCGTCTCACCTTAACAATTGATATTCAAATACTTCTTACATTTGTTTAGTCTGAATTCTTGAGTTGTTTTATGTTTTACCTCATTCACTCTTTATGTAGATTTTGATTAGTGTTTTAATACACAAAAGTAATAATACACACACACACACACACACGTGTGTGTGTGTACATAAAAATTCATTATATTACTGATTAATTATTTATGTATTTTTTTTATTAAATATATTTTTGTCTCTTATATATTTTTATTTTTTTACTGTGGATATTAAATAAACTTAGAAATTATGTTAAAATATTTTGGGACATGTCTAATAACTTAAATTTATGGATGAGATGTTTTTTTTTATATATAATATCAGAATTTTATTAATCAAAATAATCATGAATTTGAATCTCAACATTATCTTTCTATTTAATAAAAATATAAAACTTGAAAAAAATATAAAAAATAATATAAATTATATCTTAAAATTATAATCCATTAATAAAAAATTATAGGTATGAGCAGTGATTGTCGGTATGAACTAGTGGTGTTATGGAAAAGAAACTAAAAGCTCTATGATATACCATTAAAAAAATGCCAAATTTGCTGCCTTTGTCTTTGAAGGTTCTTTCCCTAAATTCCTTTAGGCCCCACAGCACAGCCTTCCATGTGAACCATGAACCATCCTCCCCTGCTCTTTTATCGTTTTTTTATTTTTTTATTTTTATTTTGTCACACCTTGCTTGCCAACTTTTCCACACCCCTCATCTTTCCTTCAGTTGATCTCTGCTATCTCTGTTGAAAAACTTAGTGACTGTGTTTTTTAGTGTAATTATAATTATTTTTAAAATATTTTTTATTCAGAAATACACCGTTAACATCAACCCGTCAACAACCGCCTTTCAAAAACAAGGCTTGCAAACAATTCTTGCCGATTCATTTATTTCTTACACTTGACCCTTGTGTGCCTCTATTTATTGACCTTAAAGACCTTGCAAAAATGTTTTAATATCAAGAGTAAAATTCTTACAAATATATTATTTAATATATTTTCATAATTAATCCTACACTTTGGATGCTTAATTTGACCAAACCCTACATCAATTTCAGCGCAATGAGGCATACTCATGATTCATGACTTAGCATTTCTTGATTTGACATCAATCTAGAACATGATCTTCAATGCGGCAGGAACTGGTCTGCTAAATATGCAAAAAAAAAAAAAAAAAAAAAAAAAGTAAAAAATGAAGAATCATGGTTGGAGTTGGAAAAATCAGTCGACGGCTACCGACCGTACTTCTTGCCTGGCGGCAGAAGGATTATATATACTGCCTGGAAATTTTGATTCCCTCTCAATAAAACAAAGAGAAGGAAAACATAATTACAAGTACAGCTACCTTCATGTGGAGATTGAAAAACATGTGTCTCCTGTTCATACTTCCAAAGCTTGTTCATGTGCTTCTCAATCCATCGATCTGATACTAACAATAAACAAATATAATCAATCAATTTAGGTACACGGCCATGATCTTTGTGTTACACGGACCCACATGCCACGTGCTTGTGTTTAATAGGGTAAGGAAAGTAGTGTAGCGTGAGGATGCAGCTTTCATTTCAATCTTTGTTCTTTCTTGTTTGTCTTTCATCTTCAATGGCGTGAATGATGGAGGAAAGTGCGAGGAAAACACTGGGGCCTGAGTTGCATCCCGCATAATCTGACCACTACCTTCATTATGGTCACCCACTCCATACCGCAGATATCGCATTTCTTTATGTTAATAATATTCAGGTCAAAGTTCATGTCAGGAACCATTCATAATTAACTTATATAAACTTGTTCGATCTGTGTTTGATCTATCGGAGAAATCACTTATTGTTTGCAGGATTTTGTTAGGTTTGCCTCAATTACCAGGCTCGGAACCCTGCAGGCTGCAGGTTAATTATAGTAAACTTAGCCAGGCTCGTAAAAAATCAGTTTACGTGCAGCTCGATTAATCCTGTTAATTTTAAAGTTAATATTAAATGATATCATATTAGGTCAATATCTTCATCTTGACAGGCCATCGTTTAGTGCTCCAAATTACTCGACAATGGCCTTAATTTCGATGTATGGCCATGTGCACCATTCATTTCAAAGAACAGCGAAGCAATCTTCATGCCAGGTGTACGAACGACAAGTCATGTGATCCTTCTTCTTCTTCTTCCTCTACCCAAATTGGAACGACAAATTTTGCTTGGGTTGAGTAAAGGAAACAAATTCGATTTGTGCTTTTGCATGAATGGTGGAGGGAACCTGTTCTTACCAAAACAGATTCTTCCATCGATCACAGATAAAATTCTTCCTATCCTCTCTGTTGAGACATCCTTGTCATCATTTTGTCCTTAAAAGATGGTCGTGTCTCCATCTTCACATGTACAAAGACGACAGCAGCATCTCATTGTGAATATTATACCATGACTACCCTTTTTCTTAGAGGCTTTTTGTTTTTACAGATAAGGGTGTTTTCGAGATAGATAGCCTACTTTTTTACACTAGAATAATAGAATTTCATAATTATAGATATATAGATATATATTAGGGTGAAATGCAATCATGCTTGCCGTTTTGGCCAAGCTTCTAAATGGATAACCAGGAATGATTAGTTTTTTATATTTTAAATAAAAAATAATTTAAAAAATAATTTCAATTATATTCTAAAACCTTTAATTACACTTTAAAAAATAACATCAATTACACCTTAAAATAACATTTTAATTTTTAGTTATTTTTTATATTTTAAATTTATTTCAATAGGTTAATATTAAAAATAATTTTTTAAAAACTTTAAAAAAATATTGTTTTAATATATTTATAAATAAAAATTATTTTAAACAACTTTAATCGTAATGTCAACACAACTTAATTAAATTTAGGTAAGTAGTTCGAAGTTAACTTTTGTAGTTAGTAGAGAAGTGTGGGATTATTGTTGTCATTGTCCTGTCAAATTACATGCCCGTACATTGACAACACCTCCAAGATGTGATACGAATCTGATAGAATTTATTGCCCATTTCTTTCCGTATAAAGACAGCGAATATTTATAAAAGATTCTTGATTTAGTTTTTTGTTTTTATATGTATATAATATATATAAAAAACTTGTATGGGACTTCTAGTGTGTTTATACAGCAAAAATAATAAAAACAATTATACTTTTAGATTTAATTATTAATTTGAGTTTGGTTAAGAGGTGAATGTATAAAAGATAAGCCGGTTATGATAGGTTAAGATTAGAGAATTTTAATTAGTTCCACGAAAATATTGATTTTATAGTTTGAGTTATTTTCCATACTTTTTTAATTGTTTTTCATACTTTGTTTTACATCAATCTTTACTATTATATAATTATTCAAGATACAATATTTATTATTTTATATATTTTTTTTAAAAGATATGGAAATTTGAATTTGTAACCATCTAATTATCAAAATATTGGTATCATGTTAAATAATTATTTTACTCGAAAACTTAAAATTATTTTATTTTTATAATTTGGATATATTAATACAAAAACTTTTAAGTATTTAAAAATCAATTTGCACCACCATACTAATTGATTAAGATTTTGTTTCAATAGTCTATGAAATACCACAGCAAATACATAGCTAATCTCAGTTGCTTTATAATAATCCAAAGTAAGATTCTCCCTTCATCACCAGCTTTGTCAATTCTCGAGTTGCATGGAGTGGACACTCAGTAGGCTCCATTTCCTCTTATTCTATAGTTTTTTATATCAAATTAATTTTTTATTTAAAATCTTAAACAAATAATTTATATTCGACAGTGCACAAAAATAGGAAAAAAAATC
This sequence comes from Salix caprea, assembly GCA_964035475.1. NCBI lineage: Eukaryota > Viridiplantae > Streptophyta > Magnoliopsida > Malpighiales > Salicaceae > Salix > Salix caprea. The sequence goes on along the minus strand of OZ037756.1, from coordinate 13,657,550 downwards.
CTCTAGACTAAGAACCCAGTTGATATTTATATTAGGGTCTGTTTATGAGGACGGTTACAGTTGCTAAAGTATTTTTTATTTAAAAATAAATCAAAATAATTTAAAAATATATAAAAAAATTCATTTAAAAAAAAAATTGAGGAAACAGCGGTACAACTGCCGTCCCAAACAGCCTCTAAAGGTTCAATGAGCGTTGAAAGTGACAAAAGTCATTTTTTTATTATAATATGCATCCCAATTAATTTCATAAACTTTAAAATAAATATATAAATTTTTAATAATTATTATTATATTAGTGGATCTCAAACCTCATTCTACAGGTAAGCAGCCACTTTGTATAATGTGGTGGAAGATGAACCGGACGCATCACCAACCACAAAGCAGTGAAAGCACTGCTTCTTTATATTCCAGTGTGGGCACCCTTATCGTATCGTTCGTGCCCTTAAATGTCAGAGGTTCATCGCTCAGCGGTCCACTGCCATGAATTTTATGCCTCCATGAATGCGGTGGAAGGAAAAAATATCCACATTTATCATTTTCAGATAACTTTAATGGTCGAGCTTTAAATTATCAGATCAACTCTAAAATAATATCATTATATATATAATAATTTAATTTTTAATAATCAACTTTAATTTGACCAAGTCAATATATAAGCTTCTTCAATTTGAGCCAATTACATGCTTTCTCATATGTAATGTTCATAAAACCATGTTATATTGATATTTTATTTACGAACTCTATTTCTAAGTTTCTTTTTTATCGATTTTCATATATGCAAATGATTTTCACACACACACACACACACACATATATATATATATATATATATATATTCGGATCTCATAATAATAATAATAATAATAATAATAATAATAATAATAAAGGAAAAAAAGAGCAGCAAAGTATCGTCAATCAAATCAAGATTCAACGGGAAGGAGGGTGAAAGCAGCGGGTTGGCGAGGCAAAGAAACAAGGTGATTAGCTGGTACACGTGAATGAAGAAGGCAGAGAGAAATAAGGTGGCTATTCGCTGGGGTCCACGTGTAAAAAAAGCGTCGGTGCAACCTGCCCTGCATGAATGATTGCTTCCATGGAACCCAAGGAAAAACCATTATCACCACCGTGCCAATTACTAATTAGCTCATGGGATTACTAATTTTTACTATTATTAGTTAAATAATATAAACTTAAAATATTATTTTTAGTTGGAGTTTTTAAAAATATATATTCAATTAAAAATATTATGAGATAAGTTTTACCTGCAAAATAAATAAAAACCAGATTTCATAAACAAAAAAAAAAGTTATTTTAGCTCTTACGAGATCAAAATACAGTTCTATCTAGATATATCATAAAAAGTAAAATTTATTTAGCTAATTAAATAATTCTTTATTCATTATTAAACAAAAAAAATCATAAACAGCTATATTATCAAACAGTTTTTCAATATTGATATCTTCTATTTATGAACTTTATATTTCGGTCTATTCTTTCATCAATCACATCCATTACCATCCATTTAATTAGAGAGATAGAGAAAAAAATTATAACTGATTTAATATAAAAAAATAATGTTTTTCCCTTCCTGTCTATTTTTTTTTATATAGTAATATAAATTTTGATACTACAAATAAAAATAGGTCGGGTTCTTTTTTCATAATTACCTTTTTTTTCTCTTTATTAAGATCCTACGTCTATTAATATTGATAATATTTATTTTTATACATCATAATTTAAATTTATAATTAAAGTATTTTTATTACTAGAAAATATGTCAACAACTTTTACCTAACGTTCCAAAAAAAAACTTTCGTTTGGTTTGATCCGCAAAAAAACAGGCTAATTATCTAATTTATTCTATCATTTTGTAGCTAACATGATGCCAGGATGTGGTTAACGACCGTTAACGTCGGTGGTGCTGTGACGTTAGGTTAAGTTGTCAATTATGCCCCCCCTGCATCGAAAAGAATATTCCCACGAGGTTCACGTGGCAATTGATGAAGTAGCAAAAGCAAAGAAGATCTCTGCGGATAGTTTTTTTCCACATTAGCATAGTAGTAGATAAATTTATTTTTCAAATGAAAAAATAATCTTTACTTTGATATTGATAATGCATATAGTATCCATGTGATCTATAGGTCATGCATTCAATAAATGCGTGATCTATTAAAATTTGTAAATTTAATATTTTTATTCATTTTCCAAATAATTAATATATATAAAAGTCCACGTGTTTTTATGTAGATTCATAGATAAATAATAAAAAAATCATAACGCTATTAAAAAAAATAACATAGCAAAAAACAGAAAAAAGAATAAGATGTAAGAGACAAACACTAGAGCACCAATGATAAAACTTTTGGTACCACTAGAAAAAAAATATCGACGAGACAAATCCATAAACACCACAAATAACTAGCTTCAAAGTCGTTTCATGACTTTAGTCACATGATTAACAAGTTACGTGTGTTGAATCAAGTTTTTTTTAAAAAAAAAATAATTGATTTTATCTTTCAATGTTAGGCTGATAAAAAATCATATTTTATAATTTATTTCAATTTGTTTACTATTAAGATATCTTAATTGATAATCTAAACTACAAGTTTGATAAGTTGATTCAAATTTATTTTTAAACCATTTTTTTAATTAAACTATTATAATCTCATTATTTAATATACAAAATTGATCGAAAATGATTATCTCATTCTATAAGCTTTGTAGAAGATTAAACTAAACTTTAAAAAACAAGTCATGGAAACTTGGTGAATAAAAATGAAGTTGGTTTTCTATAGTGTCTATAGATTTGTCTTGACAATATCTTTCATGCGTGTTAAGAGTATTATCATCAAAACTCTAGTGTGTCTATGATGTCTCTTTTTTTCTTCTCATTTATCTATAGTTTTTTCTTGCCATGTCATCTATTTTTTTCTTCTTACCATTAGATCATTTTTGTTGTTTTTCATGTTATTTGATCTCCATAATAATACATATATTGACCTTTACATGAGTTGATTATTTGGAAAAGGAATGCAATAATGATGATTTATTAGTTATACACGTGTTTCATACACAACTATATATAGGTGGCGCCTATATTACATGTATGACCATCTTTTATGTGTTATAATAAAAATTAGTTTTTCAACTATACTAGTGAAAACAAGTCTATCCACTATGATAATGTTAGAAAATACTTCTTTTTTTAGATCCCGTGTGTGTGTGTGTGTGTGTCCATATAAATGATTGGTGTCAAATCTTTAAAAAAAAATTAATTAACATGATTTAAATAAATTATAGGTGAATGTGGAATGAATCTAAAAAAAACTTTAGATTTTAGATTGAATTATTGATTTATGGTGGCTAATCAAATATTGATAATGATGAAAACTAATTTTCAACAATTTTACAACTTTCTAGCTTTCAAACTAATCACAACACCTAACATGATATAAATGTCTTTGCATGCTTGTAGATTTAAACTTATATAAACTCTAGGTCTTTCTTGAAAATTTTATTGTATTTACATGATTTATTATAATAAATTAAATATCATTGATCACTAGTGATATTACATATAACTTCAATTCATCTACCACCGAAAAAAAAGTCAAACACACGCACATAATGAATTTCCTAACTCTTCAATTCTGAATCTAGAAACTATCAATTTAATCAAGGATAAATTTTAGAGGGGGAAATAGTAGCCTTTTCTCCTAGACAAAGAAAGAATTGTATAGGAAAATCACCCATCAATTCAATTAATTTAAGTGTGTACGAAGTCAAAGGTGAAGGCTTGCGCTTTTGTGATTGCATAGAAAAGAGAAAAGGGTTTGTCAAAGTCAAAATGAAGGCTTCCTACTTTGAAGCTTTAAAAATACAGTATCAGGGCGTGATATGATGATAAAGAATTAGAATTAAAGATCTGTAAAGTAGATTTTAAGTTCGAGTCAGGACATGTATTTTTTATAAGAGGCTAAAATAACCAAGATTTTACTTGCTTACATGGACCCATAAAACACTTTTTCCAGGAAGCAAGGTTTCCTTGAATAAAAAAAGCTTTAACAATGCATTTTTTGGGTGTTTGACATTGTATTTTAAAATTATTTTTTATTTTTATTTTTCACTTTAAATAAAAAAATTGGGTTTTTTAGATTATTTTCATATACTGATGTCAAAAATAATTTTTTAAAAAATAAAAAAAATATCATTTTGATATATTTATGAACAAAAATCACTTTTAAAAACAACACTACACTTCCAAACAGCACCATTAAACTAGAAAGATTTCGCAGGACTAATCTCTTAACAAAATACATATATAATATCAAAAAAATTACTTGATAGATCATGTTTAAAACCAGCACTTCATCAGGTTTGATGAAACATAATTATTGATGTTTTGAATTAAATTTCTACAGCAAAAAATATAGAAAAATATAATCATCATCTTCCCTACTATTTCCCCTTTGAAGCTGCTTTAACTCATATTATGAAATAATAACTCATTAAAAGCTACCTCAACGTTACAATTCTGAGTGATCAAAGGAAAAAGAAGAAACGGTATATTCAACACAATCATCCTCTTGCCATGTGGTTAGGCAAAAAAGCTAGCAACGGTTAACTAGGCAATCAATCAAGCTTTATCGAAAACAATGATTGATTAGCACATGGAATCTCTCTTCTTAATTGCCAAAGCAGATACTAAGAGTGTGATATACCAAACCCTAGCTAGCAAACAAGCCTGATGAAAAAGTAAGAACTCGATTCATTAGGATCTTGCACGCGCCTCCCACGCCAAGACGACGCCGTGCCTTCGTTTGCAAGACTTCGTATATATTTCTTGCACTTTTTGAGTGCATCATTGTCTGCAACATGGAAGCATGTCCATTGACGTTTCTGGGGCCAAGGTGTTGGTGCATGCTTTGTTAGAATTAGGGTTTCATGGCGCAATCTCACGTCTCTGGTTTCTTCTCCTCATCAAAGCAAATCTCTTTCTGCACTTTCAACGAGCTATAATGGTAAAGTGTGGGTTTGATTCCCTCGCCTTTCTCTTTTTCTTTGTTTTGGCGGGGTCGTGGCTAATGGACCTGAAAAAACCATTTCTTCATCAGTGTACGATTGGCGCCATGTAATAGCAGGCAAACTAACTAGGGTTAGCTCCATGCCTCGTCAAAGAAAAAGGGTTACTACTTACTAGGGCTTGAACTTGCTGAGATAATCATGCCATCACAAATGGCTTTAGTGTGAGAATTTACCATAAAATCAGCGATATTCAAAGTGATCGAGTGAGCAAACCCCCCCTACAAACACACAAACATCCCTCTATAAGTTCTATAATTATGATTTTGATTTATGAGCTAGTCATGTGTATAAAAGTGATAATCAACAATAACATTCTATGTATTAAAAATTAAAAATATAAAATGGATCCCTCTTATGATGTGTAATTTAGAAAAAAAATAAAACTTTGCAAAATTAATAAATCTTTGGAAGATAAAAAGTAAACAAAATATTTAACATAAATGCTTGAATCAAAATTTATTAAAAGATATATTTTTTTGGTTTTTTATTCTTCGTGAAAGTCAATATTATAAGCTTGTATTATATATTTATCATAAAAAAATGAGATCATAAGAAAGAAAGGAGCTTTCTAATTAATATTCAATCAACTTTATCATACATCCCATAAATTATTTTAAAAAAATATGATAATATAAAAGATAAATTATAAGTTATTTAAAATATTATTATTTTTAATTAAACATTTTAATCAAGTAAAAAAATGAAATGAAAAATATAAATATAAAATATAAAAGGAAATGCAAGGAAATAATAAATTTCGATTCAAAAAATCCTTTTTCGTTTGGACCAAACAAATCAAGCCCATATGAAAGCCCACTATACGAAGTGGGTTTTCCTTTTCTTGGGCACTCACTCTCATAGCCCATGTCACTCTTCACTTCACCATAGCTTGCATCAGCCTTCGACTTGTAACCCTTCAATTCTTGATTTTTCTGGAAGAACAATAATGGGTTTTGGAGCTTTAAGAAATGCAATTCGACCCTTGTCAAGAACCCTAATAACCCACACCGGAACTTCCTCAACGACGCCTTTTTTGGCCTCAAGACCAGAGTTCAGGCTCTCTCTCGGCGGTGGAGCCCAGTCTCCATGGACTCAAATGATCAGGCATTTCAGCTTCTTATCAGAAGCAAACCCTTTCGATAGATTAACCAGCACTCGGTTTCCAAAAAGAAGACCCGTCGATAAGCCTCGGAGAAAAAGAGCTAGCTTGAAACCTCCAGGTAATGGATTCGATTTTTTTTTATTTTTTTCTTGATTTGGAGCTTCAGGGTTTTGTGTTTTTCTGGAAATTTTGTGGTTTTTGTGGTGGGGTTTGGGTGTATTTTTGTGTATGAATTTTAATTTGATACAAATGAAAATTTGATTTGGGGTTTTATGGGACTAGGGTTTTAGAAGGGATAGAGTAGTTTCTTTATTTTGTACTTTGTGTTTTTGTGGGTGTGGATTGGCTTTTTGTCAGAAATGTTAATTGGATTGAGAATAATGCAGGTCCATATGCCTGGGTTCAGTATGTACCAGGAGAACCCATTAAACCGAATAATCCTAATGTAGGGAGTGTTAAGAGAAGGAATGAGAGGAAGCGTATCAGGCAACGCCAGGACTTTATACTGGTTCGTGTTCATTAATCCTATAGAAAGTTATTTTCATGTGTTCAGAGTAAATTATTTTTTGCAATTATTTTGCTGGTCTCTTCTTTGAGTTTTGTAGGGTAGTTTCTGTTTAAATTTTAAAATTGTGCAGAATAAAAAAGAAATCGAACATGGTTAATGAAAAATATCATGTACTACTTGTGTCAGTTAATGGACAGAGTATATCATAAAGAAAGTTAGTGAGGGGATATATGGTGAAAGGGAAATTCTAGTGTTCTGTGGCATTGTTTGATTTTGCAAAACCTGAATGGAATTTCATATCCACAGAATTAATGTGTTTGTGCATAGTAATTTGATGAAGATGCTAGGATTTATGCGTTATAGAAAAATGCAGCGAATTTTGTTTAGTAGGAGGAAACAATCATGTAGCCCCCCACCAAAACCCCCAATCCCCTTTTGAGCTAAATTACATTAACCTGTAACTGTCTTGGGGATACCTAAACCTATCGAGGTAATGCTGTAGGGTGTTCATTTTGGAATTGCTTTCTAGATGACAGTCTTATCAATGGGCAATTCGTGATTCCTTCTAGAGGTGTCAAAAGGATTGATAGATTCTGTTTGTCACCAACTCCTGAAGGCTTGGAAATTAATTTATGATAGGGTATTTGTAACAATTAGCTTTTTTTACTCCATCCTCATTTTCTCGAGAGCCTTTCCTTGGTTTTGACCATTTTATGTTTGACTTTGTACATTCTGTGAAGGCTTCATTTAAACTCTGGGAAAAGCTTTCCAGTGGAAGAATTGTTTTCTGAACTAATTGCCTGTATTTTAATTGTCCATTTCTTACTTTCAAGCAAGTCTTGTTCGTTAGTAGTTTGTGCATGGAAAATGATGGAAAAATTGCTCAACTTTATCAAGAATTGTGGGTGGCACACGCCGATTATTTATCAACTATCAAAAGATAGCCAGTCTATCCTGAATTATGTGGGGATCATTGGATTTGATATCACCAGACATGGGTCTTTGTGTGATCATTGAGAGTGAGCTCTTAGCTTCTCATAATTTACTTTCCTTCACAAGTTCCATAAATAAAGATGAATACAAGAATATTTTCTGCAATGCAGGATATTAATTCTTGAATGACAGTCATGTGTTATTTGGAAACAAAAAAACATTATTTGGAAGTGGGTGTCCCTTAACAACTTTGTTTGTAATATGTATGTGCTACCCTTGTTCATTTTGATGAATGCATTGATTATCACGGTTGATTCACACCCTTGAGAGAACACTGTTAACACTTGTCTTTCTTGGGCTTCATTGCGGGTCTTTTTAGAATTCATTGTGAATTGACCATATTTTATGCCAAAGGAGAAGTGTGTGGTCTCAAATGGCTTTATCTTTTGTTCTCCTTTTGTCTTCTGAGTTGTCAACACTGTTTGTTTTGATTTAACCTACCTTTTGTTATTTTGAATGTGTGTTTGTGTGCCTGTGCATTCACAGATCCTTATTTATTTTAATCCTACATTCCCCCCGTACCTTGTGATTATCTTGAAACATCCTGTAGGATGGCTGATGGCTTGACTTCAGACTTGCTTTACTTCCCATCTAAAGATAATACCATTTCATTAACAAGGAACTGGTTTTGAGTATGAACAGGCAGAGAAAAAGAAACGTAAAGCTGAGATGCAGGAGGCTAACAGGAAGAAAAGAATTGTGAGGGTGGAGCGTAAGATGGCTGCAGTAGCTAGGGATAGAGAATGGGCTCAAAAACTGGCAGAGCTGCAACGACTTGAGGAAGAGAAGAAAAAATCCATGTCTTAATAATTCCTCTTTCATCTATATGTGGTACTGTTGCTTTTGCTTGATAAAAGTTGAATAATAGACCAAATTTTGTAAGTTCCTCACATGTAGTTCCTTCCTATCTGTTGGTTGGGTTTAACCACTGCAGCTCTTGATGTCATTTACTATTTATAACAAGTTCTTTTTTCATAAGTTTTTATTCATGTTATAAAATTCTGACTTATAAATGGGATGATGCAAGTTTGTGTGCGAGAGTAGGAAAACCTATTCTGCAACGCGATAGGGTTTATGTTATTGGTTCTTCCTCCATTTTCTCTTCTCTTCTTTTGGCAAACTGATTAATTATGCTATTCTGGATGTGTGTCTTGATAACAGATTTGTACCATTACTTAGAAAGTCACCTCCCAAGAAATAGAAAAGGGGGAAATGCAAATCCTTTAATCATGTTGGAGGCTAAGATGACCTTAATGTAATTTGGCTTACCAACTGTTATGGGAGCAAAACCTGCGAGCATGCATGAGTGTGCATGTCTTCGTGTGTTTTGAAAGCCTCATGTGATACTAGGATGTTGCAATTATTTAGAGTCTGATGACCTTCTGTTGATCTCTCAAGTTTAACATCGCAGGTCTTATTTGCTTTTTTTGTTTTCGTTTTTTAGCCTGGAGGGGGGGAGTGGATTTAATGGGGCAGTTCATAGAGCTACCCAGAGTTATTTTACCCTTATCTATTCACATGGTGCTAACTTAAAGGGCTCTTTTAAGTTTTGGGATTGCAGATTCAAATGTGGGTGTTTTTTTCTGTGATTACCAGGTGGTTTTCTTCTGTGAAGTGTATATATATATATAATAAAAGTTATGCCTGGGATTGTAAAAACATATCAGGTCATGTATATTATACCCTTTGTCTTGTGTAGTAATTGCAAGTTGTCTCCAACTTAAGCACATAGCTAAAGCACAGGCACTGGTTGAACCAGTAGGTGACCCCATAGAAATCAATCAGAACAATAGTGTAGATGGATAATGGATGGCAACCAAAATCGATTTATGGATGGTCGTCACTGTCATAGTAGATTACCAGTTTGCTCAAGCGGGGGGACATAAATTTCCAGGTCGGGCCTTGCGTCTAATGTACATTCCTTGAGCATGCTGTGTATCATAAGTTCCTTCAAGCTGACAAGTGGACACGTATGGACATGCAAAAGAAATTTCAAGAGGTATGTACCCACATTCATTTTAAGTATTTTTTCTTTGGATTATTCTTCGTTTTTGTACTTTCTAGTCATAATGTACTGTATCTTATGGTAGTATTCCGTATCCGTACTTGAACGTGTACAAATGTGGACTGAATTATAGAAATCCTTAGCCTTACCCCCACATTATTATTAGGCAAATTAAATATCTGCGTGAAAATTCTGATGGGCATCACCGGCACCATATTATTGATGGGGCTGCTTAGCATGCCTGCGTAAGCAATACATGCATGTTCAGCATGCGGGACCGAGGCAAATTGTCCCAAAACTGGAAGTGTTGCTATCAAATCATCCCCACTTGCAATCAATCTTGGAAGGCCCGGCAAGTGGGTAAAACGCCACCGCCCCGGCTGCCGTGATAAAAGATAGTGACACAAGAACCACCACCATGATAGGGAGTCCCTGTTTATTTAATTCGGCTGCATATGGCTGTCCTTGTGGAGCTACAATTACACCATCTGTCTGGCTATATTCATCCAAAAATTGAGATATATTCGCTGTTCATCGGGACGATGCGCCAACAGTTCCTTCAAAAATAATAATAAAATATTGGCTAATTACCTATGCACCCCTGAAATTATTGATATTCATGAAAAAACCGGAGTGGAAAATAAATCCCTACCCCTGTTTACTGTACGCTATTTTGTCTTTTGGGGGGGTTGTTTCCGTCGATTCACTGTGCAAAAAATGTGAAAAAACCGAAACAACCCCTGGTTCCTGCGTCACTATTTTGTCGTTTGCGGAGGCTATTTGTGTCGTTTCACTGTGCAACAAATCCGGAAATACCGCCCGTGTCCCATGGAAAATTCTAAAATGCCCCTGGTCCCGAGGGCTAAAATTTTTCAAACCTGGGGTAAAATGGTCATTTTACTGTCGCAATGAATAGTAATCTGTATCTGGATGAACAGTAGAAACTTGCATAGTAAAATGCCCACGCTGTTTATTTTTTAGTTATATATATATATATATATATATATATATATAGTGTCAAATTCACTATAAAAATTGCGATTTCTACTTGAAAATGACTATTGTAATCTCTTCATGTAATTATTAACGATGAGGGTATTTCAAGTTCGATTATAATAAATATTAAACGAATTAGGCAAATTTCATTAACCAGTTGGCCAACTCTTAATTTTTTTTTTAATTACATAAAAATAATTAACTAAATATTTTGGTGAAAAAAACATCACTTGAAGTTGGTATATAGCATCTAGGGGTGAGCATTTTCGGTTCGGTTCGGTTTTTATCAAAAAAAGTAACCAAACCGAAAATTGTATTTTTTTTATAAAAAAAACCGAAACCGAACCGAACCCATAAAAAACCGACCACTTTCGGTTCGGTTCGGTTCGGTTTTTAAGGTTAAAAAAATTGAAAAAACCGAAAATGGTTATTAGATCCTAACAAAAATTGCCCAGAAACATTTGCTCATACTTCCCTTCATATAAAACAGACATGTTAAAAAATGTCCTTAAAACTTTGACAATCATGCCAAACAATCATCATTATGCAGGAACAAAGCAATTGAACTAGTATGAACTTCTTAAATGTATCGATCAAGTGAACGAAATCAAACAATTCATCATTGTATTCACAATCAACTCGCTAATTACAAGTAGACAAACAAACGCTGAGATCAGATTGCAGAGGGGTAATGGTTGGTTGGTTGGTTGCAGAGGGAGGGATAAGCCGAGAACCGAGAGGCGAGAGGGAGGGAGATATAAGTTGCAGAGACAGAGGTAGGCAAGAGGCGAGAGGGACGAAGATTAAGATGCAAAGTGAAACCAAACTGCGAGGCTTTCTTAGAGGGACGAAACTTTCGTTGCAGAGGGACTGAGGTGAGGGAGGCGGGCGAGAGGCGAATGGATGGGGACAAATGAATTAGGGTTTCGTAAGTTTCAATTTATATTAAAATTTTAAACCGAACCGGTTCGGTTCGGTTCGGGTCAATCGGTTCTGTCCGTACAGAACCGATACCGAACCGAACCGAACATTTTTCAAAAAATTTTAATCGGTTTAATCGGTTTTTTTTATCGGTTCGGTTTTCTCGGTTAATTTTTTTTCGGTTTTCTCGGTTTAATCGGTTATTCGGTTTTTTTGCTCACCCCTAATAGCATCCATCGTTATGCGTTGGTTTTTTTTTCCTTGCTCATTATTGCCCATATCAATTATCCCCGTATCATTATTACGCACAAGAAACTACAAAAGCTCAATGTTTCACAACGCACCTTAGTGTTTTTCCACACTCATTTTTTTTTCTATCCATAGCATTGTTTGTGATTCTGTGAGTTAATGGATAAAATACAGGATCTTGTCAGCTGTTTGTGTCTGGAAAGTTGATGAGAGGATGAAACAAGGTATAGGGAAATGATACGTTTGATTGCGCTGTGATCTATTATTCTGTGGCATTGTTTATTTTTTTCATTTTTAGATGGTAGTCTCATCAATGGGTCGGTAGATTCTGTTCTCCAAGGGCTTAGAAACTGATTTTTGACGTGTAGACTGCTCTGGCAAGGATAGGGTTCTTGTGGTATCAATTGTTGTTATCACTCTGCCCTCAATTTGTTCTGAGCCTTTCCTTGGTTTTGACTCACTTAAATTTGATTTTATCTTTCTGTCAAGGCTTCATGTAAACTCTGGGAAAAGCTTCCCACCAGTAGAGTTGTTTCTTTCACTGTTTGCATGCATTTTCATGAAATTCACTCGGCCTACGCCTTGTATTCAAGTGATTTTTGCTGTTTTTCGTGCGAGTTGCAAATGATCTGGAGATTGTTCAACTTTTTCGATGATTGGTTTACTATCTTGAATTATTGTGGGAATGATTGAATTTGATGTCTCCTGACATTACTCTGGCTTCTCACAATTTATTCTCCTTCATAAGTTTTGATGTGATTGATTTCTTCAATACTCTTACTTTTAGTTTTATGCTAGTTTAACTTCATTTTATTTATTTTTTTGTAGGAAGGAATAGATCCATGGAGCAATAATCAACATTTGATCCATACAAATTGGATTTCCGTTCATGCTATTGAAGAGGTCTGGTTGACTTGTGCTTACGTTTTGGGCAAAAATGAAAACTAGATCTCTTGTAAGAAAACCTCCGATTCTTAAAATAGAAAACTTCAATTCATGTTTCTGCACAAAATACATACATAAGTTAACTAGATCTCTTGAAGATTAATTTCCTCATTTAACTGGGCTTCCTCAAGTTCCATGGATAAAGGTGAAAGTTTTTTGAGCTTGAAACTTGAATTGACCCATATTTTTCTGTATTTGATTTTTATGAAATAGAATGAGGGTAGTAATATTTGAACTCATGACCGCTGGGTCAACAAGCCTCTCATGGTATATTAAAATACTATCTCATCTAAAAACTTATGTATCTTTTAAATAATGATTAATTTTACAATATCAATCACATATATTAATCCAACCTTTGATTGAGATAAAATTTTACGAGAAGTTTCTTGACATATTTATATATATTATCTTAAAATTTCAAAGCAATGAAATAATTATACATGTTTGTAAAATTTTTTTTATTGTTTTTCTAAATTAAATAACACAATTCTAAATAATTTTATTTTTACATTCGCAACCTGAAACTTTACGTCAAAACATTCTGTTATAAATGAAAAAGAAAACAACAGAAACAGTCTTGGATTAAATCGGTCCCCACTTGCAATCAATTTTGAAAGACCCGACAAACGGGTACATTGATCCCAGCTACTGATAAAAATGACAGTGACACAAGAACTACCACCATGGTAGGGGAGTCCCCTCCCCACAGAAACCCACACATGGATCTGTCTGCCTATATTTATCCACGAGTTGAGGTATTCTCTGTACACAACTTCCTGCTTTGGCTACCCCGTGATGGTTTCTGTTGATAATTTGTTCATGAAGAGTTGCCAATGGAGGTGACTCTGATTGGCAGCTTTTTCTTCAACTTTACTGTTGGAAAGTAGATAATGTCATCCTTCTCAGCAACCCATCTGCAGTAAGATAGATTTAATGGCAAAATTAACAAAACCCTATCCCCGTAAACGTATTTTGTGAGTACAGGTGAGTGAATAAAATTATAACTATTCTAGACTCATATAAAGATACACATTTGAACTCGAAATCTGCTACGCAGTATCGAACAATTCATGTCTTTTCAGCAGCCCACGTTTACTGTGGTCGGCCTAATGTTTTGTGGCCACCAGCAATTTAAAACGAAGCTGGCAGAGTAGACAAACAGGCCCTAAACATCTATACGATCATTTTCTCAGGAAATTATTCATCACTTCCAAACAGAGGCCACATCAGATGGAAAACTTTCACTAGGAGATAATTTTAGGGACCAAAATTACCTGTAAGTAGTGACAAGATGGTGAAGGAAGACGGAGATTTCAAGCCTGGATAGTTCCAGACCAGGGCATAGCCTCTGTCCACCTCCGAAAGGTGTAAAGCAATTGTTCTTAACAGAAGCTCCAGTTTTCTGTAGTTGAAAAGAAAAATTATCATCTTGCCAGACAAAGACAGGAGGTGATTCTAGGCTATGTCAAACAGGTTTCACAGGTTTACCTCCCATCTCCATGGATCAAACTCATATGGGTTTTCATAGTTTTCTTCATCCATATGTACAGAACTGAAAGATGCCAGGACACACCATCCTTTTGGGATCAAAATTCCTGCAAAGTTAAACAAGAAGTTTCTTTTAATTTTCAGAAAACATCCCTTATTCGATTTTCAGAAACATGTTTTACACTACGTCAGGATTTCCAAATCACTGTAAGAAAAAGAAAAAAAGAAAGCGCACACAGACCTTCGATCTCTACATCCTTGAGAGCTTTCCTCCAAACTGCGTTGATTATGTTTGCTACTCTGAGAGTTTCATTTATCACCTTGAGTCATAGAAAAGCATACAAATAAACTCAGGTGATGAACATAATTTCATAATCTATCGCAAAAATTAGCTTAATGGTTAGACTTTGCTCTACTGTAAGCTAAAATTTATCAATTTCATCCTCCTTTTCAGCATTTTTCACTTACATTCTGAGTAAATTGCAGGGACATGTAATCAGTCCAGCAATAATCATCTCCAGAATCAGTTTTCTGCCTCTTCAATTTCATGTTCTCCTCCTGCACAATCACAGGAACCATCACCACCCCGCACAAAATAAACCCCAATACGCAAGAACCATTTCCATGCATCCAGTTTCAACATTTTGAGAACAATTGCTAATATGAAAATTCAGTCTAGAACTATTATTGTTTTAAATATAGTTATTTTTATCCTTTTAACCAAGTATATTTGTATTTTTTAATCATGTAACACTAACCCCACGTAGATACAGTATATAAATGAAGAAGCAAAACATGATGTTTTTATTATTATTATAATAAATATCCATTTTGATTTAATTTTTTTAGATAAATAATCAACCAAACATTAACCGATTGATATCATTTAAAAAACTCATTCATATAAATATTTTAGAGTTTATATATAAAATCATTTTCCACAACCACGTCTAAAAAGCATAGTACAAATAATTCTATTCTCCCTACTTTTTTTTAGTGCCTTTTACTAACATTGATAATAAAGTGATGCCTATAGGGGTCTCAACCCTAGCAGACACATAGTTAATAAGGTGGTCCTTGCCCGACAGCCGTTCGACTCTATTGATCGTACGGATCATAAGCGTCCACGAAATTGTGGGGCCCTTTCAAAAAGCACCCACGTGTGTGTCCATTGAAAAGACTTTTTAAGATAAGTCAACCACTTTCACAATGCGTTAACAAGCCGACAACGTGGGACCCAGGTAGCAGGGAACCTCGAATAATCCCAGCTCCTAGATTAAAAAGATGCAAACTCTATCGTGTGGTGGTCGATGCATGGGGCAGAAGATATATACCGTTAATTGCTCTAGAGCGACAGGGCAGTCACTGAGGAATTTGACAGCCAAGGTCATGGACATGGGCACGGTTTCTTCTCCAGGGATCATCAGCTCAATAATATGTGAAATGATGAAATCCAACGATAGAGATTGCTTGTCATTTTGCTCACCATAACCGTCACGTAAAAGCACGTCCACCGCATCATTAGGGATTGAATTTTGATGTTCATGATCTCCTGATTTCTCCATACCCAGTTTTCTTTGCTCAACTATCGTTTTTACTAGCTTGAGTATTCTCTCCTTGGCCTGCATGATCACAACAAGCCCAAAGCTTAGAAAATAACTTCCGTAAATTGTTTTAAAAATATTTATTTTATGTCGTCCATTTCTATATCTTCATCGATCCAAACATATTTTTTACCGAATGATAAGTAATAATTCAAGAACATAAAATGTTATTTTTACCTTTAATGATTTGTACAACCTTGTTCCTGGTAATTTGATCGGCAGACATATCAATCCTTTGATGAATTCATCGAATTCTCTTTTAAGAAAATCAAAATCATCACTCGGATCAAGACTTATCAATGCTTTAACCAGGACTTTGAACGTGAACTGAAATATTCAAAGTAAATGGAAGTTAGTCCTGAAGTAAGGCTCGAATTTTTCGTTTCTTTTTACAGATCTTTAAGAATATAAACTAGAAAAGGGGAGAAGAGATGGACCTTCTGGGTTTCTTCTTGGATGAGTAGAACGGGCAAATCCTTCCAAGAAGCCATGGCTAGCTTCACATGGTGCTCAATGTCTCTGGTAATTCTAGCTTTGAATTGTGGTGACCTCAAGAAACCACCAATAAGTGCATGCACCTTTTTCTGCAGAGTCCCGTTGGTTTGAAGTATAGAATATTCTCCAAATATTTCCCTGATTGATTTAGGGTAGGCAGGAATAAAAATGTTTCCATGGTTTTGTAAAACCACTTTGTTCACTCCTGGATCCGTGGATACTATGATGGGCGTCCCCAAGATGTGTGTTTTGAACACCTTCCCGTACCTGCAGACAGACAGATTTTGATCCAGGCCTTGTTTGGTGGTTTTCATTGATCGAAGAAGACGACACTTTGCATGGAATGAAAACGATAAGAAAATTGTCGTTTCAGTATAAAGCTGAAAACTCTACAGGAACATAGGCTGCGCTTGCTTACCGGAGGAAGCAATAGGGTAGGAGCTTCAGTTTTCAATGGTCATAGGCATGGAGGTAAGCTACAGAAGTGTTGACTCGTCTAGAAAACCACCACTTCTGATCTATCTATGGCTCTAGACTATGAAAACTTGTCGGCATTGTGAGCTTAGATTGGCTTGAAGATAATTAATTTTGTTACAGGAGAAGGTGTTATAGGCACACGTGTACTCAGAAGAACATCAAATCGACGAAATCTTCGGTAAAATGACAAGGAAATACGGTTCTCTCTTTTTTCCCTCCATGCAATTTCACAATGTATTAATTAGTGATGGGTCGGTATTGTGGTTATTTTTAATAATATTTTTGGTTTAAAAATATATTAAAATTATATATATTTTTTTAATTATTTGTTTGACGCCAACAAATCTAAAAATATATATTTTTTTTAATTTAAAATAAAAATTCAATTTTTTTCAAGAAAAACTCTAAAATTGCATTGCCAAACACCTTTAAAATTCATTAATTTCACGGCTCAATTAAAAACAACGACAAAAAATAGAGTGCGGAATATGCAATTCAATAGCCCTAAGAATTAATAATTTAAAGCTTGAAATCACATTTTCACAGTATCTTCTGTGATGCATTTTATTTTTAGCAAAGCCACACTATATCATCATGGTCATCATCAGCAAGGCCATCATCGTCGTCACCACACGTACACTTATTTTAATGAAACAATAATGTTGACCAGACCGACAAGTTAAGAAGTAGAAGATCATAGCAACATGGTATCTAATTTTAATCATATAAAATTCATGAATCCATTTATTATTATTGTTGTTGTTGATGTGGACACAATCGATGATAACTCATGTGGCATATCTTGTAGTAAGATTTTACAGCAGAACCAAAACATCAGATCAGTTTATCACAGAACTTGGGTGGAGAAATGGAAAAGAAATCTATCAATCTATCTCGAGTAATTCCATGAAGATTCATTTTGAGACGACTTTGAACACATTCAATGACAAAGAAATTTCATCAACAATACCTTAATTGTATTTATTTTCATATATAAAAGAAAAATCAGGATAATTACAATAAAATATCAACAAAGAAGAAATGAATTTATAAAAAATGGAAACCCTACGGCATCCGAGAGAGACTAGCAAGTACATGGCATAAATCATCCATATTGGCGAGCATGCGAGGTTATACCCACTTTTTTTTCTTTTTAATCAGTTTTTCATTAGCTTTTCATATAAAAATATTAAAGAAAAAAGCAGAAGAGATTAAAGATATGATCAGCTTTTGAGCTCACGGGGGGATGTAAAAACGAAACTGATCAGATAGATTAAAAGCTTACAGTGATCTGCGTTTCTCCATGAAACTAACAGGTTGAGAAGTGTAGCCGGCAGCAATGAAGTCGAGAGTTTCTCCGATCAACGGCCAGCCGAAGCTTCCCTTTGGAAGCACTCCACTCTTCTGCTCCTTGTTTATGTCGTTTTTGCTGCTGCTGCTGCTCTTCTCTTTACGATACCAGCACCATCCAGCAGAGACACCAACCAAAATCCAAAAAACTACAAACCATTCCATTCTCTCGATCAAAACCCTCTTTTCTCTATCTTTATTCTGCCTGGAACCCTAGCCAGGCTGGTCCTGTATTGCTCCCTTATTCTCTCTGGTGTGTTGAGAAGAAGCCTCTCTCTCTCTCTCTCTCCTTGAAAGAGAAATGAATGAGAGGGGGCGTGGATATCTTAAGTGGGAGATTCGTGAGATCTAGAGTTTTGCGAATATCATTTATGAGTTGGCCATATTGTGTGCACCCTTTCCGCCAGGGGCTATGTATTTTGTCTTCACTTTATTTACTTTGTATTTTTTTTATAGGAAATATTAGACGAGCTTTACTGAATAAGATGGTGTGAAGAAAGTAATTTATTTTAGTATAATTATAAATCAATAAAGACTTTATCTATTAATTACGAGGTATTATTAAAATTAATTGTTTCCCGGTAGGGAAATATTTTATGATTTTTTTTTATTTTAAATTATTTTTTTTGTGATTTTAAATCATTTTTATATATTGATATGAAAATAATTTTTAAAAAATAAAAATATATATTATTTTAATATATTCTAAACAAAAAATACTTTTAAAAATAATCTCATCAGAATCTTTTCAGACAAAATCTGATACTTTTTAGTTGGTTATGCTGCAAAGCTTAAACTTTAAAGTAAAGTAAACTAAAATAATAGATGAATAAGTATAAGAATAAAGCAACAACAGACAGAGAAAGAGAATAACTCATGAAATTTCATAAGACTTTTGTATATAGAGCTTGAAAACTGAAACATTAATTTCTTATAATTCATTAGAGGTTGTTAATTACAGTGAATTTTTACATCATTGAATGTTCATAGTTCATGAGTTTTTTTTTTTTTTTATTTATAATTCATGAGTGTTTATTACTTATAATGAATGTTCATGGTTCATGAATATTTAATTTCTTATGATTCATAAATATTTATTAATTACAGTGGATTTTTATGTTCATGAATGTTAATAGTTTTTGAAATACTCATAACGACATTCATTTTAATTATATAACTTATGTATTGATTCATGTACCAAGATATTTTAAAAGCTGGAAAAAACTATTGATAGAAAAAATTCAATAGCAAATATTTTTTATCAACCAAATCCAGACTTAAAACTCATGGTTACACGGGCCCACTGTTCAATTCACTAAATTATTTTGAGTTTGAAACTTTTCTTATTATAAAGTTTTTTTTACTAAATAACTTCAATTCATCTTTAATTATCTTTAAAACTTGTTTATATTCCATGTTAAAAAATAAGTCTTATATTTATAAAATAAAACTAAAGAGAAATGCGTGAAATTAAAACTATACAAAAGCCAATAATTTCCAACTCCTCAGTTAAAATCATTCATATAGAATCACTATAAGCAACATATACATGGTCTTTGAAAATTATTAATTACACAATCAAAATGATTATTTCTCTCTAAAATGATGTTCATAAAATAGAAAACTGGCCCATCTTCAAAATTCTGGGAAAAAGTTTTTTATTACAGGTTGAAAGTAATTTACTGATCATGTACTCACATCAGTGTATAGTTAGTAGGGTTTTTTAATATTTTTATAAATATTTAAAATCAACATTAATATTCACATTTTATTCAATAGATAATAGATAAAACATGCAATATCTATGTTTTATTCATCGAGTTTTAAATATTTATTATTTGCATGGTTCATTATTCAGTGAAAAACATATTTCCAATAATATATATATTTTCGGGCTCAACCTTTGTCTCTGTAAAAAGAAAAAGAAAAAAAGCAGAAGAAGAAATGTGATAGTAGTGGGAGCTGGTGTTTATGTCACGCAACTCAAGGACATGCAGTGGGCACGTAAGACAAGTCCACTGGAACTATAAATGGCGCCGAAATTTGTCAGCCATCTCCTTTTCCTCTCCACTTTCCTGCGAAAACCTTCGTACTGTCTTCATCGTTCTCAGTACTATCTCTGTCACCGTCACTGTCACCCCACGCTTCCTTCTTCTCGTGCTCAAAACTTTGCCAGTACATTATTTTTATTATTATTATCATACCATCTTCTGGGGCAAGCACTGCTGTATAAATTTATAATACGAGTTGTGATCCCACGAGTTTTTCTGCTAGTGTTTTTGGCCCAGGAAAATCAAGTGGAGACGTTTTCCTGCATGTTCATTATAAGCTCTGACCACTTTTGTTCTGTAAAATAACTGTGAGCTTGTAATCAATCGTGCATTAGTCATCAGATTGATCGCGGGGAGTGTTATCAGTAGAAAAATCTCTCTGACAGGGACGCACTGAACATCTCAATCGGGGTCAAGATACAATCATGGAGAATTCGTGACTCCAGCGAAGCTCAATCATTTAGTATATATGGTACAGAATGAAGTGGAACCAACTGAAGCAGAATCAAAAGGATATGGATTGCCATTGATTGTACAGCATTTTTGAGGTCCGTCAGAAGGCATGATTGGCTCGAGGAATTAACTATAGTCAATCGCCACGAGGAAGTGGCAAGGAATAATTTCTTTCTGTACTATGGATTTGCAACCAAATTATGATCTAAATACATCAAAGGAAACATCAAATTGGATTCATGTTCATAGTTGCAGCCAAGCATATAACCGCACGGAATAACATGGGAAAACTTTTTTCAATAGATCCCCTACAAAAAATTATTTCAATGTCTCGATCGATACCTTTACATTTACAGAAGACTTGGACCCTATATAGGCAATAAGGGAGAGTGCATTTATCATCAAAAACTACCGTCCAATTTGTGGGCAGGCTGAAGTTTTCCCTTTGCAAATATGTACCTCAATGCTTCCACCAAAGCTTAAGCACTGGCACCTTGCACCTATAGGCCACTTCAGTGTTCAAGATTGGCAGCAAGTCCTGGCTGCTGGCATGCAAAATTCTGAATCTCCTAGCAAGAAACAGCTCCACCAATGCTAAGAAAGAATACATTTGAATGATCTGACGATGATTTAACTGAATAATGGAAATGCATGCCATTCCAGGAAGCTAGTGCTGTTCAGCATCAGCTTGCATTGGCAACAGCTTCTTGGTCAAGATTGTTGTAAAATGAACTCAATGTGGTAATAGCAAGTGCCTCTCCAAAGAGGGAAGCACGTGTCGATTTCATTATAAGAACTTCCACATAATCACCAACGATGGGGTTCCTCGCCTGACTTCCATCCTCATTTCGATTTGGCAGTGGCAGATTGGTAAATAAAACTCTATGGCCCCTATCACTCTTGCCAATAAGTTCTGTGTCTGGAGCTCTCTTGTTGGGCCCTTCCACTAAAACAAGCTGGACAGATCCAATCTGGGAGTCAAAACACTGACCTGTACTCTCACGGAAAGCCTCAATCAGTTCGGCAAGCCTCCTCTGCTTGACCTCATCAGGGACATCATCGACATAGGTCCTATGGGCATGAGTTTTTTCCCTCATGCTATATGCAAACATATATGCCATATCATAACCAACAGCCTTCACAAGACTTAATGTGTCTTCGTGTTCCTCTTCAGTTTCTCCACAGAAACCTGTAGAAATTAACCCAGGAATTAAGAGGGCAATATCAAAACTGAGGTTCAACATCGTACACAACTAAGACACATAGATGTTGTATATGCAAAACCGGAGGCAATTCCTATGTGGAAAATCTAAATCGAAATTAAATTGATAAATAGATATGGGCATCGACAAATAAGGAGGATGGTTTGTCAAAAGAAAAGAAATTGCCTTCCCTTACAGGCCAGTTGGGGAACTTGAGAGAGCAGGGAGAGAATGGCAACGATACTAAGACAAGGAAGTAAAACTGCGTGCAGCAGTCCTAAAATCAGTGAGTATAACAGCATGATTGAGAAAATGGTAAAACCTATGAAATCCCAACAAGAAGCACAAACTACATGGGATGAGAACAAAATCAGTACCAGACATTCTAAAAGAGTACTAGATCACGTATAAGCGTTCAGGTGGTCTTAGCTCTGACATGAACAGCAGGATTCAAGGTAAACGGGCCCAAAAATAAAGCTGCTTAAATTATTTTAAGCAATATCAATTACATTTTTCAACTTGAGGATTGAGATTCCTCTTTACAAAACAGTGTTTTTTTATATATTATTTCAATGATATTTTTTACCATTAGATTCACTGAAAATTGAAATTCATAATTTTTTTTCAATTTACTTTTTATAAGTTATCTCACTCTCAAAACTTGAAGTTTCTTTTTATATTTTTTTTCAAATTCATCATTCAAAATTGAATTAATTGAGAATTAAATTTTATGATTTGTTTTAGTTTTATTTCTATGATATTGTCCTCATCTCACTTGGATATCATCCAAGCATAAAAAGTTGTGAGAAGTGCAAGTTCCAATTTTATAGAAAATGAAGGCTTTTTGATAGGATCTCTTACCAGATATGAAGTCGCTGGTTATCCCTACATCTGGAATAATTCTCCTGATTTTCTGCACAAGATCCAAGTATGCCTCTCTAGTATATCCCCTTCGCATTCTTTCTAGAACTGCGCTACTCCCAGTTTGAGCAGGTAAATGGATAGATTTGCAAATATTATGTCTGTTCCGCATTACATACAATAAGTCATCTGGGAAATCTTTAGGGTGTGGTGAAGTGTATCTGAACCGCATTTCAGGAAACTCAGAGGAAAGTCTATCCAAGAGATCTGAAAAACGTAAGCCCACCTGTTTCACCTTGCACATGCTGGAGAAACCGTCACTATACTTCCAATTCATTCCAGTCTCAACTTCCTTTTCAATCTCAGATGCATCATTATAGCTGTTTACATTCTGCCCAAGAAGAGTTACCTCTTTCACACCTTCTTTCCAGAGTTCTGCCACCTCCTTCACTATTGAATCAACAGGACGTGATCGCTCTCTCCCTCTAGTAAAAGGAACAATGCAAAACGAGCACATATTATTACAACCCCTCATCACTGACACAAAAGCACTAATAGAATTTTTTGAGATCCTCACAGGACTAATATCTGCATAAGTCTCTTCAAGTGAAAGAAGGATATTGATCCCTTTCTGACCATATTCAACCTCTTCCAGTAATCGTGGCAAATCTCTATAAGCATCAGGTCCACAAACCACATCAACCATCTTATCTGCATCTAATATCTTATCCTTTAACCTCTCAGCCATACAACCCAACACAACAACCTTAGGTGGATGAAGCGACTGTGACCTTCCAATGGCAACATTGCTCTTCCATTGTCTCTTTAGAAACCAAAAGTAATTAAGTCTCTGCCAGACCTTTTGCTCTGCGTTGTCCCTTATTGCACATGTATTAATAAATATGATCTCTGCACTTTCAGGAACATCCACAACTTCACTATATCCAGCATTCTTCATGATAGATAGAACAATCTCCATGTCATTTACATTCATTTGACACCCATAAGTCTCATGATAAATACGACCTCTTGGCAGAATTTCAATATCTGGTGGGACTTCTAAAGCTGGTTCAAACCTTGACAGAAATTTAAAAAGAAAGAATAAATTCATACGAATTCTGTTAAATACAATGCCCAACGTTCATAACTGAATTGCATTTCAAGCATTTATTTCATTTTTAACCCACATTTTCAATCTTTACATCATCTTTCACCAAAGAAACATGTTTTAAGGAGCATAAAATTGGATAGCAATCTTATAGCATGAACTTGCTTCTCAAGCACTAAAGTTGCAAGTATTAACTTCATATTAAGCTCTAAAGTCCTAATCTTTAGAGTTATTTTCATTTGAGAAACCTTGAGAATTTAATGGAAAGTAATCATGATTTGGTTCCCTTTCAGACATTAACTTGTCTTGGAGAAGCTAAGTTTAAATCTTTACAAAGCCCTTCACATCAAAAAACTTGCTTCAAAGAGAATTCAATGGAAACCAGAGGTGATTGAATTACATTTGCAGCATAAGCTTGGTTATTTGATACATAAAGCTTTAATCTTTCTATCACCCTTCATGCAAAAAAAAAAAAAAAAAAAAACATTTCTAATGGAAACCCTTCTGTTCTAAACTCCCCAAAGCAGCATTTCCACAAGAAAATTGGATACCAGTATCAACTAAGTCATTTTAAAACAGAAATCACTAAAAATACACATCAAAATTCAATTTTGTACAGAACCTTTTAAGGAAAATAAATAAGAACTCACTGGGGCTGTGTTTGAGAGGCAGAAGCCGAGGCGGAAGCGGAGGAAGTAGCTTGAGCAACAAAGTGGTGAAGTCCAGGACCTTGAGTGTTCTTAGAAAGGTGAGATTGAGAGAAGTTTCTTGATAGAGTGAGAGAGAAGATCCTCTTTTTGAGTGGTCCTTTATTGAAATGTCGATAGCAATGATAATGAGAAGGGCGTGGCTTCCTTGAAGAGAGAGACCTGAGAGATAAACAGCAGCATTGCCTTTGGATCGTTGAAAGAGACGATGCGAGAGAAGACGCCATGAGAGAAACAGAGCCAAAAAGAGTGGAGTGCGTAGCAGCAGCGCTAAACAGAAGCCAGATAGGGATTACCGTCGTCTTGTCTCGCTGTATTCCCCCATAAAACGGTGCCGGTGTTATAATGGTCCCGGAACGGCCCAGTAACATTTCCATATTTGAGAGAACGTCTCCTGTACCCAGCCCGACAGAGCTGGCCTGGACTGGCCCAATACAAGAGGCCTTGGGAAAACAGAAGTCAGATTCTTTTTCATTGTTCACTTCAAAAATATAAAAAGATCTTGGGTCTCTGCTCTCTGGATACGATTGTTCACTACTAAATAACGGTAAAGATGGAAAGCAAGCAAAGCTAATCACGCCATTAGAAAGGAAAAAAAAGAGTAATAGAGAGGTGATCATGGATAAGTACAAAGTGACTCATCGCCTCCTGAGACAATCGATAAAATCACTTGTTAATCGCCAATTAACCTCCAATAATCCAATCTATCGCTTCATTTCAGGTACAATCACTCTCTATTCCTAGTAATAATCCTGCAATTGCAACGAAACTTTCAAATTTCTTGTCTTAAACAGCTTTGCCGCTCGGAAATGGAGGTCGGAATCCACAACTGTACAGAAGTTTCGGTTCATTAGCGACGAAAGTTGAGAGGAATCCGTCGTTCTCGAGTTTGAATTCCGATGACTTGAGTTATTTCAAGGGAGTGTTAGGGGAGAAAAACGTGGTTCAAGATGAAGATAGATTGGAGACAGCAAATATTGATTGGATGCATAAATATAAAGGATTCAGTAAACTATTACTCTTGCCTAGAAACACCGAGGAGGTTCGTTTTTTTTTTTTTTTAATTTTATTAAATCCTCTGCTATATTATGAATCAATGCATTTTATTTATTTATTTGGATAGGTTTCTAAGATTTTAGAATATTGTAATTCGAGGCGGTTGGCAGTTGTTCCACAAGGTGGAAATACTGGACTTGTTGGTGGAAGTGTGCCGGTTTTCGATGAGGTAATGTAATCTTCTCTCTCTGTGTGTCTGTGTGTTGGGGGGTGGGAGCGCGTGTTTGGAGAATATCTCATGTTTAAGAGCTTCTTGATTATTTGTTGTGCAGATTATTATCAATGTGGGTTCAATGAATAAGATTATAGCTTTTGACAAGGTAGAAAGTCTTGTGGCATTCATTACCAAGTTGAATAATATTTCTGAACCCAATTAGAAAGTTATTACCTTGTGTTGCATTTCAGGTCAGTGGTATACTAGTTTGTGAAGCTGGATGCATATTGGAAAATCTTATTTCTTACCTGGATAACCAAGGGTAATTGTTCAATAAATCTTCATCTTTTCTCATTGGACTTGTAGTGCATTTGAAACTAAAAGGAAAAGAGATTCTACAATGTATAATAATAAACAAAAAAAGCTTAGTTATTGATATTTCTCCTTGAATATTGTGATGGATATTACTTTGATTGCTGATAATTTTCATGCTGAGAGTGCAGTTTAGTTATTTTTATTAATCCACCACTATGTAGTTGAATACTTTTTTGAGTTTCTTGAGATCTTCAGTAATTCTAGAGGACTTTGTGTTAAAATATTTGAACAAAGTTTTCTTTAAGAGAATTTATGAAAATCTACTGCCAGTTTGCAGCGAAATATGATACTGATGTTTCCTTACTTTGTTTTTTATTTTCATTTTTTGTTGCATTGAATTGCTTCCTTACTCTTAATGTACTATTGTCATTACACTCTTTCACACATGTTTTGATCTTTGACCCATGTGATTGAAATTATAGCAAATGGAAGTTTGGCATTTTAATTCATTCTGCATTCATGTAAATTAAACTTCCATTCAGATTTGTAATGCCACTGGACTTAGGTGCAAAAGGAAGCTGCCAAATTGGTGGAAATGTTTCAACTAATGCAGGTGGTTTGCGCTTTGTACGTTATGGCTCTCTTCATGGGAATGTACTTGGTGAGAATTTTATACTATTAAGTTATGATTTGTTAAGAATTTTATACTATTAAGTCATAGTTTTATTTTTCTTATAAAATAAATGGTTTGTTGTGCGAGTATGATTGATACTCCTGTATTCATATGACTATGTAAAATGAGATGAATTTGATTAACTCCTGTATTCATATGACTATGTAAAATGAGATGAATTTGATTATGTTGTTGGGTCCTGCTACATAATCACAAAATTATGCCGGCAATGCTGGATATTATAAGGGGGGTATATTGTAGTTATAGATGTCTAATCTGTGTCTGTATCATCACGCTTCTGTATATGTATATTTTTTGTGATGCCAGTTATTGCAAAGCATTTTCTTGGCCAATCTTACAGGTCTTGAGGCTGTTCTGGCAAATGGTGATGTGCTTGACATGCTAGGGACATTACGTAAAGATAATACAGGGTATGACTTGAAGCATCTGTTTATAGGTATATGCCAATCACTTTGCACTGGATTATTTTTCCCTATCACCAGCCAAGTTTTAACAGATGGTCCAATTCATGTATTCTTGCTATCATTGATGTAGGAAGTGAAGGTTCCTTGGGAATTGTAACTAAAGTTTCAATTCTTACTCCCCCAAAGCTATCTTCAGTGAACATAGCATTCCTTGCATGTGAAGATTATCTGAGCTGCCAAGTATATTTTCTAGTGAAAATGACTGAAGCTTCGTCATCTGAAAATATGTTCCTTTTCCATATATTATGTTATTTCTACAGGATATACAAATAATTAAATATGTGCATGCATACATATTTCTGGTCGATGTAGTTCTTGCCTGCTGTATCAGTATTTGTTCCACCCTCTTGTTGAATTCTTGAGAATTGTTCGGTTTGATAGGAACTGAGTCTTTGTTTCTAGTAATCCTTAGTTCATATCAAAACATCTCATTATTGCTTAGGACCTTAATAATCCAAACAATTAAACCTAGGAACAATTACACCCTGCTACAGTACCATACAAACTGTAGGCTGCAGAGTAGCTAGGACACGTGGAACTAGAAACTTCATGCTAAATAGAATACTGGAGCTTTATCACTTCCATCTGACATTTGAATCAGATTTTTCTCTTCCAGAGTTTTAATCACAACCATCTTAGTTGGTTAATTGTGTTTCTAATGATTTGGATTGGGAAAGCATTAAAGGGTTTGGAAGAATGAGTCTCTTTTTTTTCCTGTCTTACTATTTGCTAAAGCTGATAGCTTTTTGGGTGGGGGATTCAAACATGGACATGTATATAAGGATTCATAATTATAAATGATGTGCAAATGGCTAAAAGTAATTACCTTTTACTTTCTGGAAAGACCAAGGTTTAAACCCAAAGTATACTTATAAACTTGTTTTTGCAATATCTCTCAGTTCTTTTCTGTTGAGTTTAAGAAGTGTTTTTGCCTTATTATTTTTGTTCTATCAGAAACTTCTATCAGAAGCGAAGAGGAAACTTGGAGAGATTCTGTCTGCATTTGAATTTTTGGATAGCCATGCAATGGATTTGGTACAGTTGTTCTAAATCTAATGAGTGTTTCTTTTTCTACTTATCTCACATCAAGCAAGAAATTACAATCTGATTAAAAACACTGTAAGAAATTAAAGTATTTAATGAGTGTTTTTGTAATCACTGGTAAAGGTATATATGAGCGTAATTTGAGTTATTTGCTATGATAGCTCTTATCCTTCTAGAAGAATATTAAAGAAGTCCCATATTTAACATAATTTCATGGTTTAAATGAAGGGTAGTTATTCTTAAAAAAACTCCTTACCCTACTAGAATTGTTGATAATTGAGAACCTACCTTGAGTTTCTGCTATCATATTTTGTATTCAAGTTTTGTTTTCTTGGTGAAATATTTGGAACTATTTTTATATTTGTGCAAGAAAATTTGATTATCATGAGTTTTATGTTCTGGTGACAAGCACTTTTTAGTTTTACATGTTTTGGACTACATAGTAGTGTGATCTGCAAATTCATTCTTTGTCATGGCTAGGTAAGATATTTTCTTATGTAGATTATCTTGCAGTTCATGTTTATTTTATTGAAGAAATCCAGATTTTGTACCTACCTTAGCTTTGATTTTATTTTGTGTTCACTTATTGTGTTTCATGTGGCAGGTTCTAAACCATCTAGAAGGTGTTCGGAATCCATTGTCTTCTGCAGTACACAACTTTTATTTGCTGATTGAGACGACGGGCAGTGATGAATCTTGTGACAAGTAATCTTCTCACCAGTTTTCCTCTTCCTTTAAAAAATTGGATTATCATTTGCTAAGGTTGCTATAACACCACATCTTCTATTTAAATTTGGTGGTTGCAAATACTTGAGGTCATGCTTTTCAGAATAATTTGAGATTTTTAATTCTGAGTGCATCGCTGAAGAGAAGGCAAGATGTAGCTTTTTATTTTATTTGTCATCCTGAAATGCCTCACCTAACTATGCAAAACACTGGAATAAGCTCCAACCTCTAGTGTTGTCTCATGCACCCGTTGAATGACCAATAGATTAGATAACTAATATATTCCCTTGAGAGGAAGTTCTGTACAAGTTAACACCTTTCATTTGCCAACATTGTTTGCCCCTTTATCTTGTTTTATCTTGTCATTAATCATTATAGCATCCTTGGGTTATTTTCTTGTATTCTTCCTTGCATAGATTGATCACATGATGCCCAGTATGCTAAAACTGAAAATTTTATTCGACTGCTTACAGAGAGAAGCTTGAGGCATTCCTGCTTCACTCAATGGAATCTGGTTTAATTTCTGATGGGGTTCTTGCTCAAGACATAAATCAGGCATCCTCATTTTGGCGTATACGTGAGGTGCCCATTAAATTCAGAAAAATTGCTTCATGTCTACCTGAAACCTTTCTGACTATTTTGTATCCTGTCCTGTTTAGTTTTTTGACAGTTGAGACATGATTATCTACCTGTGCTACAAACATTAACCTGATGTTCTCCATGTACACACTGTGCCCCCGAATCATTAGTTTACTTTGGAACTACGTATATGGTTGTGTCGATGTTAGAAAATTCAAACACGGAGAAAGAAAATTGCTTTGGTATGATGATAATAACAAAGACCCATGCTGTAAAAATTTCTCTATGGTTATGTATCAAGTATTCATGTTCCCGTGCTTCTGCTTCTGCTCTTCATCCAATAGTAGTTTGTGTTAGAGAATAATATAAATCATATTCTGGGGCCTCACCTAACAGCTTAAGCTTTTAGGTGAGATGGTTCCTTAACATGGTTTTAGAGCTTTGTTGACTCAGCGGTCACGAGTTCGAATCTCACCATCCCCATTCTATTTGATAAAAATCAAGCACAAGGTAGTGTGGGCCTGTGCAAGTTTCAAGCCCAAAGAGCTTTCACTTGAGGGTGTGTGCTAGAGAATAATATAAATCATATTCTGGGGTCTCACTTAACAGCTTAAACTTTTAGGTGAGATGGTTCCTTAACAGTTTGGGAATTAACTCATGGTATAGATATTAATATTCTGTTTGTTGGATCATTTTGTATGGCTGCAGGGTGTACCAGAAGCATTGATGAGAGCTGGGCCTGTATACAAATATGATTTATCTTTGCCGGTAGAAAAAATGTACAGTCTTGTTGAGGAAATGCGAGCAAGACTTGGTGAGAAAAGGCAGCATTACCTCTTAAATTTTGAATTATTGGACATTCATTTTGTACGCTAGTGTAAGGTTGCATTGATAGCTTGTAGGGGTGAACTTGCAGCATGTTCAGTAACAGTTTTAGCAGAATAACTAAAATTAACAATAGATGTGAACATTGCCACCCCTCAAGAGAAAAGGAAGAGAATTGATGAAGAAACATTGTGCTGTGCATGTGCTGGAAGCTGAGCAAGAACTTCTCACTAAATATCTCTTCTTTGGGTTGTGTATTATTTAGATATTCTACTTAATTCTGTATAGAGTGTGATTGGATACTCTGCAGTATGTCCAGTACAAACTCATCAGCTGACCCCATTTTTTGCTCTCCCTGTCTATTATTTTAGGTCAATCAGCCAATGTAGTGGGATATGGTCATCTTGGAGATGGCAATTTGCATTTGAATGTTTCAGCACCGCGATATGATGATACAGTAGTTTTCTTCTCCAGTGATGTCTTTTGAGTTATTTTTGTTCTGGATACTATGCGACTCTTAATTTATATCTCAATTACATTTGCAGATTTTAGCACAAATTGAACCCTATGTATATGAGTGGACATCTAAGCACCGAGGGAGTATAAGTGCAGAGCATGGCCTGGGACTGATGAAAGCCAATGAAATATTCTATAGCAAGTCACATGGAACTGTGAGCATTTTTACATTTGAAAATATTAGAAATGCATATTTCCTGGCATATGTTTGGATAACGTGGGGTTTCTTTAAATGATAATGTATGAATTGTGTGGAATTCATTTGGATAGGTGCAACTGATGGCTTCTATCAAGAAATTGCTGGACCCCAATGGAATCCTTAACCCATATAAAGTTCTTCCTCGCTCCCTCCTCTCTTACAGCTAAGTTCCTGGACCCTTTTCCTCACTGTGGACATTGTTATCATTGCCTGTGGGTAATATCTGACTAGGCCCTGTGGGACAATTGAAGAAAGAACAAGAACACTGTTGCTCGTATTTTATGGGATAACCATGTGCCCTATAACGTGCAAGATGCATTGCTTATGTATAATGTTGAATCACTTAAATCCCAGTTGACACTGCTATAAATAAATAATATTTCCTCTAGGCCTAAGCTGTTATATAACCTGTGCTGTAAGTGTGATTTTTCCTGAGATTAGTCTCTTTCTTTGTTTTCAAGTAAATGCATTTCTTAATGCAGTTAAAACTCTTGCATTAGATCCAGGCAGAATCCCCTAGACTGGATATACCTATTTTTTTGTCACTCTCTTCTCTTTTTCACCTGCTTATGCCTTATAATTTTATTTCTTTGAGCCATAAATACGTGGTACTTTTTTTTTCTTTTTCTTTTTCTTTTTTTTTTTTTTTTTTTTGGGGGGGGGGGGGGGGGGGGTCTTCAAAGAGCGCAGGCGCATGTGACCAGTGGCCACCACTTCAGAATATGCATGTTATTGTCAGCAATTTACCTTTTGATCATTCATTATTCCAGATGTGATGTTACAAAAGCACTTTATGCTTCTACGGTGTGGCCAATCCACGCAACCAAGTAAAGAAACATTAGACAAAAGCAGAAGGATTAAAGCAAAATCCTATTCTATCCCACCCGGACCGAATCCTGTTAGCTTATTTTGTCAGCCAAATATATTTTCCAGAGGCTGTCATTTACATTTGGATTGAAGCCATCGATTCCCCCCTTTGGATTGAATGGGAAATGAACTTTTAGGTCATGCTGCCTTGCTTGTTTCGTGTCAAGTGGGTTTCTATAAACTATTTTTTAGACTTTCCTGTATTTATTTACCATTAAAAAAGTTGAATAAGAAAGGAAAATCTGACTTGGTCTCTAGGAAAATATTATTATTTTTATTTGGAAAACACTTTAAAAAATTATGAAAATATTAAAAATATCTTGTTATTTATTGATTATATCAAACTTAATCATCAATCTTTTGATTATTAGATGCCCATACCCCCCTATAAGACAAATTGCAAGGGAACATTTCCATTGATGAAGGCTAGAATATGCTTAATACTCATCTTAGAAGAGAGGCAGATGAGAGGATGATTGCATACGCGCCTGCTTAAAAAGAAAGGCAGGGGAAAAGTAAGAAGCAAGTAAAAGCCGGTTTCTCTTTCTAGTGCTTTTGATGTTGGATAATAAGACCTAGGAAGGGACTTGGAACATCTTAGAATAATCTGTTAACCAGGTGGGGCGAGTGATTAGTGATTTACTCTTTTCCATAACTTTGAAGTTTGACCCGTTACCATTTGTTGTCTTTTATTACCGGCCCATTGTCTCCAAATAGAGTTTGAGAAATTAAACAATGATTTGTCTGTTTCATGTTTACTTACTATTAATAAAAATTTTTGTCAATTAATTTGATTTCCTAATTTTTTTTATCTTTTTCTTGAAAATAAAACAAAAAAATGAAAGAAAAAAAAGAATCTGGTTTTTCGATTTGTTTGATTTTCAAACCAAGCAGAATAAAAAAATAATTATCGAACTCAAGAAACCAAACCAAACCACTTCATGACAGTTCTCATCTGTTTTGCTCACAAGGATTATGTCAAAACTATTTTTTATATATTATTTTAAAATTATTTTTATGTATCGATATTATAAATAAACTGACAATACAAAATGTTTTCCTTTCCTGACTTGAAAGAACAATTTTTTGTCCCAAACCAGAACTTTAGCCTGGTCAAGAGGCAGTGGGGCAATAAATACTTGAAGACAACTCGACTGACTGTTGATAGGAAAGCAGCCTAGTGTGTACGGTCAAGATATTTTATGTATTTGTTTATTTATTTTCTGCTCAAAAAAGAGAGAAAAGACGTTTGTTTATTGGATGTTTTAGAAAAGAAAAGGAGGTGGATAACGATGGATGCCTCAAAACCCATAGGAAGTTCTATATTTGGAAGAAACTAAATGATGGCTGGATCTTGTTTTTAAAAAGAATTATTATCATTAGAGTTTATGAACTCGAAAGATTATATTTAGCGTGGGTTTAGTAATATGATATATAATGTTTTTGCAAAAAAAGAAATTAATTAAAAATACATTGCAGTGATGCTATTTTAATTAATTGATTGATTGAAAAGAAATTTAAGAAACATGTTAAATCTCAAAAACAAACAAGCAAATATCATTAAGTTTTTCAATAATTTTGATGTAATGATTTATAAATATTTTTTAAATTATTTAAATTAATGTGTACCATATTAAACCAGCAGAAAGTCTTTTGAATATATTGCATATAGTGTATGTAATGTACTAAAATTAAATGATTAACCCCCAAAATCTTTAATTATTACCAGTTTGAAAGTTTAATAATTTTTGTTTTTGAATGGTTTTTAAAAATGTCAAATTAGTGTTTTTTTAGTAATCTTAATATGATAATATTAGAAATTAAAAAACATCTAATCCCTTTTCAATTTATCTAATTTATTATATTAAGTTTTAATTAACTAAAAATATAGCGAAGGAAAAAGTGAACAAAAAAATTTAGATAAATAGAAGATATGGAAGTACTGTGGTGGGGAACACGAAAATTACCTCTCATACCATACCCTCCCCTCATAAACCGTCGTTGGTACTCATTGTCCCTTTCTTCAAACACCCCTTCACATCAAACCCCTAAAATTCTCTCTAATTATCTAATTATCCCCCTTCCTGTATCCAGAAAGCTATCTTTGCCACCATGACGAGCTCCTCTGCAACTACTCGCAAGGTTCATACTCTTAATCGATGACATGGGCTTTTGTTTATGTCGTGTTTTCTATCATCGACGATAGTAAATTTGTGGGTTTTGTTCTGTTCTAGGCACTGAGTAAGATTGCTTGCAATCGGCTTCAAAAAGAACTTGTTGAGTGGCAAGTCAACCCTCCAACTGGTTTCAAACATAAAGTCACTGATAATCTCCAAAGGTTTGGTCTTCGTTTGATTACTGGCGTGGGATGTTTTGTTTTATGTTAAATAGTGTTTTCTTGCCGAGAAAATCAAGGGAAGTTTATTGGAAAATAAGAAATCAAACTAAAGTTTGGATCTTTTTTTGGAAATGTTTGTAAAATGAAATTTAAGAATATGATTTTTCTCAATTAGTTTATGTTTGATTAGTTTGCCTCTCGCTTTTTTTTTATGTGCGGTTATTGGGATTTTTTAATTGAAGGTGGGTTATTGAAGTAATTGGAGCTCCGGGCACCCTGTACGCTAATGAGATCTATCAGCTTCAAGTCGATTTTCCTGAGCATTACCCTATGGAAGCCCCTCAGGTATGCAATTGCAACAGCATATTGTTAACTGTGTTGATTTTAGTGGGGTCCCCCCCCCCCCCCCCCCCCCCCCATGTAATAGTCTTGATTGTGGTGTTTGTGGTTCTAACAGGTTATCTTTCTTAACCCGGCTCCGCTGCATCCGCATATTTATAGCAATGGGCATATCTGTTTAGGTAATTATATGTATGTTCTATATTGGCTTTAAGTTAACCTTGTAATTACGATTTTGAATCGGTTGGATAATTTGTTGTTGTATTCTGTCCCGGGTTGAATTATCTCGGCCCACTTAGCTGGGTGTTTTCCTTTTGCTACATCATGAACTTATATATTTCAATGCTTTTATTTCACAGTATTCACTTATTTTTTGAAAGTGATGGTCTTGCACGTAATTGCTGGGCTGTTTTGGTTGTTGGCATATTGTCATTCTCGTTTTACAAGTTTTTTATTCAATACATGGCCAGTTGCATGCTTGTAGATTTCTTAGTTTTCTAGTTTCTTGCAATTTCCATTGAGTAGAGGGGAAAACCTTGATTTTTGCTAGAAAAAATAACATGGTAAATCTTAGAACATTAAATTTCAGTGAGACCTGCAAAAACCAAATTCAGGTATAGTTCACTGTAACGGACATAGATATGATGATGGATGGTGAAAACCTTGGGCATGCAGTACAGTGACACCAACTGACTGGTAGCTAATTATTGTTGTATAAGTTACGCCTGTCATGCAATCCATTTGTTTAGAAATTTTAACTCTCAATGCTGTCACTAGATAAGAATGTACTTTCAGTTTCTCCTTTTCTGTTCATTTGTGATACAACTTGGACTCGTGCACGTATTGATGCATGTGCTATGTTATTCCTATTCTGGATACGCTGGGTATAAGTTATTTGTTGTGATTCAAGCTCGGTAACCTTGGACATGGTTCTTATCTCAGTTATTCTCTTTCTATCTCATATTTACTGCGCAACTTTAGTGTTCCAACTATATAAAGAGTGATCATTAATTACTGTCAGTGGAATTTGTTTTTAATTTGTCTTGTTGAAAGTGGTTAGATTTCTAATTGAAGGTGGTTATGTTGCTCCATAAATGTGAGAATTAATTAATTATTACATAACGAGACATCTCAAAAAGGAATGATGAACACTTTTAATGGGATGAGGGTTTTAATATATTATGTATCTCTTCCCTCGCGATCCTTTCAATCTAAACCTGCAGTTAATAATACTTGCAGCATGACTAGCATTTGATTATTACTGTGTGCAGATATACTATATGATTCCTGGTCGCCTGCCATGACTGTTAGTTCCGTCTGTATCAGTATTCTCTCCATGCTTTCAAGCTCCCCTGCGAAGGTTTGATTTTGCGGTCAATTTTTTATGTGCTCGCTTTACCCTCCCTTTTTAATGAATATGCTTTTGTTTTCGTTGTGCTACGATTGGCTGCTGGTCAGCAAGGATATATTTGCCAATACCCTTGATGAATGATAAGCATGCCTCTTAGTGATCTTATGATTCATTAGACAGTGAGTTAAGATAGGCATCAGGAGGTTTTGTTTCTTCACCTCGTTTAAATCATATTCTTAAGGCAGTTTGATTAATGGGGTTGGCCTTGCTTGCAGCAACGTCCCGAGGACAATGACCGATATGTTAAGAACTGTAGAAATGGAAGATCACCCAAGGAGACCAGATGGTGGTTCCACGATGATAAAGTGTGACAATTGAAGCATTTCCATGCTTATCAGGCCAAATAATTATGGTAGATGGCTGCCTTTAAAACTGAGGAGAGGGAGCATTCTGAGAACCAAATATTTCTGAATGCTAATCAACTCCACTAAATGTCAATGTGTGTAAAGGAAAAATAACAATGTGTTTCAGTAATATTCGAGGATCAAACTTGACTTCTGTTACCTAGCAGGTAGATCATTCAAGCATGTGCTTTTTCAGCACATTTTTAATCACTATGTAACCATTTCACCAGTTTCTTATTTTCTGATCTTAACTTGCTAGCATAATGGACAAGTCGTTTCCTCGTATACATGTTATTATGTCAATTTTTAATTTTGTTTAAAAATATTTTAAAACCTCTTTTTTAAAGTGTGAGGTTTTTTGCTGGTTAGATAGTGTGCCTCTCTAATGCCAGCAGGGCTTGTGGCTGTAATATTTGGCCTCAAACTGGATGTGAACAGGGACTATCAGAGTGATCAAGTTGGAACCTGGAATCGATGAGTTGAGTTCCAACTCGTGCATTACAGGCACTGAGTTGTTTGTTTTTGGTAATCAATAATAATCGGAAGAAAAAAAACTTGGTAAGAAGGACCTAAAATAAGTTGGGTACTTAAACACTACAAGCAAGACACTACAAGCAAGACTAGGGCCCATTAACAGAAAGCAGGTTGGGCCAGAAAGCAGGTTGGGCTGGAATCGCACCACATTAGCCTCAACCCTTTGGACTAGAGGGTGTTGTGGATAATTTAAAATAAATCTTAAGAATTCATAAATCTTCAACCATGGTCATAAGTTGGTAAGGTAGAACCAAAACAATTCCTGATGAAACATGTATCTGGGTGTTAAAATTAAAAAAAAAAAAAAGAAGAGTCAATTCGGTTAACCCGCTGACCCCGCGACCATGAAATATAGAATTGAGATAACATCATGGAAAGAGAAAGGAATTTTTTTTTTAAAAAAAAATAAATATTGAAGGATTGAATTATAAAATATGTATTTATAAGACCTAAAAAGGTGTCAAAGTCAACCCGTACTAACTTTCAAAACTTGTCTTGACAATGAGATCATGATTAACCTTATAAGGCAAAAAAGAATTAATCAACATCTTTTATGGATGAAATAAAAAAAAGACCTTAAATAAAATAAATATAAAAAAGAAAGGGACCAAATTCAACATAAGAAAATGAAATAAAATGCTAGGGACAAATTAAAAAAAAAACAATTATTAAACCGATTTAAAAAGATTTAAAGGAGGATTAAATTTTATATAAAAATCAAATGTCTAAGGAAAAAAAAATAAATCAAAAGAAGGTAAAAATAAATAACAACAAAAAATACATATAAAAAATAAAATAAAAAAATTAATGTTGAATTAAATCAAAAAGGAAAGTAAGTCATAAAAAAATATTTATCTATGTTAACCTCCCAAACTCATGACCTCTTATTAGATTGGAAGCATCATAAATAGAAAAACCACAAAGCTACATGCTCAACAAATCAAACGTTGAAAGATGAAATAAAAAATACAAAAAAAATTAAAATAAAAAATAATTCTTAAAGGAATGAGGGTGAAGATTGAAATAAGAAATAAATAGAGGCAACTATATGTTCTCTATTAGAGGATTAAATTGGAAAGAAAAACAAGGACTAAAATGGAAAAAAATAATATATCATTAATTGGATTGAATTATGAAATTAAAAACTAAACAAGACTTTTAAAAGAATAAGAAAAAAATAAAAATCAAGATGATAAAGATCAAGTTGGAAAAAATAACATATGGCAAATTAAAATAAAAATTGAAAGAATAACTATTAAATAAATATTTTTTATATAAAAATAAGAAAAAAAATTACAACTAAGATAGAAATATCAATAACAAAGAGGTTAAATTTGTAATTTAAATTATTATTTTTTAAAAGAATACCACAGGTACAAGACTACAAGGTGAGAGTTTGAATTTTAATTTTGCAAAGCCAACACCAGCAGCTTCCTCGCCAAGAAAGACATGAAAAGTCAGCAGTATTTTAATATACAAAACCATCATCTTGACCGTGTCTATTCTTTGAATATCGCTCTTTATATATCATCTCTGTCTGAGGTCTGAGCAAAATTGAGGGGCGAAATGGATTTGGGAGAGGTTAATCACCAAAGGATAAAAACAAATGGTATATGGTTGCACGTAGTAGAGAAAGGGTCAGGCCCCCTGGTGCTTCTTCTTCATGGGTTCCCAGAATTCTGGTATTCATGGCGTCACCAGATCACTTTCTTGGCCACCCATGGATACCATGTAGTTGCTCCTGATTTGAGAGGCTGCGGTGACTCCGACTCTCCTCTCAGCCCCAGCTCCTACACTGTCTTGCATCTTGCCGGCGATCTAGTTGGCCTTCTTGACTATTTTGGTGAACAGCAGGTCCTCTATAACTCTGTTCTTCAATATTATTTTTAATACTTGAAAATCTGTGTTTTTGAATGGATTAAAAGTTGATCACGACTGATTTAGCTTAGCTTTGATATTTGAGAAGGCTTTTGTGGTTGGACATGATTGGGGTGCTGTTCTTGGTTGGCATCTAAGCCTATTGAGGCCTGACAGAGTCAAGGGACTAATGGCCATTTCTGTCCCATACTTTCCGAGAGATCCTGTTGCTAAAGCTATCGAATCTTTTAGAGAAAGATTTGGAGATGGGTTTTACATTTCTCAATTCCAGGTACCTTTCTTGGTCAATATTCACATAATTCCATTTACAGCATTTGTTTTGTATGTCTGAAGTACTGGTGCTATGGGGGATAGGAACCAGGAAGAGCAGAAAGGGCTTTTGCAAGATATGATTACTTGACAGTGATGAAGAAGTTTTTGCTGATAAATAAGACTGATCTGCTAATAGCTCCTGGGGGCATGGAGATCATTGATCACTTGCAAACACCGGCGGTGTTGCCACCGTGGATTACGGAGGAGGAACTGCAGGTCTATGCAGACAAGTTTGAAGAATCTGGCTTCACTGGCCCCCTCAACTACTATCGCGCTATGGACCTGTAAGTGCAAATACTCTCACCATTTTATCCTTCATGATTAGTTTACATGGTTTGAAGGTCTGATGAGCCCATAAATTTGCTAAAAGTAAATAGAATCTGAAGCCTGGTCAATTTAAACTGATCAAAAATACAAGAAAATGGAGTGCTGCCAAGAGCATTGCAGCTTGTGTCACCTGCGATATTTTTTCTTTTCTTTTCTTCCACTTTGCCAAGGAGACTGTAATGTTGTCCTTGCCATATTATGTATATATATATAATGATTTCTCTTGTTATGTTTCCTTACAATGCCAACAGGAACTGGGAGCTATCTGCACCTTGGCAAGGAGCAAAGGTTACTGTTCCTACAAAGTGCATCGTCGGTGACAAAGACATAGGTTTCGACGCTTATCGGACAAGGGAATATGTGCAAGGAGACACTTTCAAAGGTTTGGTGCCTGACCTTGAAGTTGTTATTTTAGACGGCCACCATTTTATCCACGAAGAGAGAGCACATGAAGTCTCCCAAGAAATTCTAACCTTCCTTCAAAAGCTTTCTGTGGAATAGTAATTTGATGCCATGCCCAAAATGGAGTGTATTTGAATAAAATGAACAATAGATAGCAATGAACTCAGCTGTAGAAGTGGTTACCGTAGGTTTTCTTGACAATAAGTGGCCGTTTGGTATTGAGATCCAAACAGCAGTTCAAGGAAAATCAGTTTTTGTGGCATTTCATAATGATAAAACACAGTTTAAATTGCTACGAGACCCATCAAAAAATCATTCGAAACCGTGGTTTAGAAAAAGCTGAATTTTGAAGCTTTTGACTGCGTTTGAGTTTCATGTTTTGCCCGCGTTTCATGAATTGCAAGCCCTGATTCATTAATGTAGCAGCTTGAAGCAACATCACGATAGAAATAACACTAATTGCAGACACAGATGTGAACAGAGACTATCAGAGTGATCAATTTGGAACCTGGAATCGATGAGCTGAGTTCCAACTTGTGCATGACAAGCACTGGGTTTTTTTTTATGGTAATCATTATTAATCGGGAAAAAAAATCTTGGTAAGGAGGACCTAACACAAATTGGGTGCTTAAACACTACAAACAAGACACTAGAAGACTACGGCCCATTAACAGAGAACAGGTGGGACTGGAATGGCACCACATCAGCCTTAACCCTTTGGACTAGAGGGTGTTGTGGATAATTTAAAACAAATCTTAAGAGTTCATAAATCTTCAACCGTGGTCATAAGTTGGGAAGGTAGAACCATAGCAATTCTTGATACAAAATATACTTGACTGATGAAATTAGAAGGAAAAAAAAAAGTTAACTCGGGTTAACCTGCTAACCTCATTACCATGAAATATAAAATTGAGATAACCTCATGGAAAGGAAAGGAAAAAAATGAAGATCAATTTCAAAAAAATCAAATATTGAATTATGAAATTAAAAAATATATATATATTTGTAGAACCTAAAAATGTATCAAAGTCAACTCATATTAACTTTCAAAACTTGTAGTCTTGATCATAAGATCATGATTAAAATTATAAGACAAAAAAAAAAAAATCTTCCATGGATGAAAAAAAAAGATCTTAAACAAAATAAACATAAAAGGGAAGGGGACCAAATTCGACATGAAAAATAAATTGAAATCAAATGCTAGGGACAAATTTAAAAAAATATCAATTATTAAAAGGATTTGCAACATTAAAAGGAGGATTAAATTTGTTATAAAAATCAAATGTCTAAGGAAAAAAATGAAGAAAAATAAATCAAAAGAGGGTAAAAATAAATAACAATAAAAAGTAATTATAAAAAAATAAAATAAAAAATTTAATGTCGAATGAAAGCAAAAAAGAAAGAAAGTCATAAAAGATATCTATCTATGTTAACTTTTCAAACTCATGACCTCTTACTAGATTGGAAGCACCATACATAGAAAAACTGTAAAACTCCATGCTCAACAAATCAAGCGTGGAAAGATGAAATAAATAAAAAACTTTACAATTTTTTTTAAAAAAAAGTAATTAAAAGAATGAAGATGAAGATTGAAATAAAAAATAAATAGAGGCAACTATAAGTTCTCTATTTGAGGATTAAATTGGAAAGAAAAACAACTTTAATAAAAATAAAAAACAAAAGAATGAGGACTAAACTAGAAAAAAAATATTATATCATTAATTGGATTGGATGATGAAATTAAAAACCAGATACGACTTTTAAAAAATAAGAAAACAAGCTCTTGATACATTTTCCAATTTATCGGGCTTAAACATAAACCACAACAAAAGTTCCCTCTTTGTTGCAGGGGCTGATCAAGAAATGCAATCTAGGATTTCCGCCATCCTGGGAATCCAAATCAGTTCTTCCACCCCCACATACTTAGGGGTTCCTCTTATTACTACGAAGCTTACAAAGGTTGATTGTCTTCCTCTGGTGGATCGTATAAAAGCCCGCATTGGATTGTGGACTTCAGCTTCCTTGTCATATGCTGGGAGGCTCCAGTTAATCAACTCGGTCCTCTTCTCGGTTCAAGTTTATTGGGCTACCAAATTTATTCTCCCGGCTGCCACCATTGCAAAAATTGAAAGCATTCTCTCAACTTTGTTATGGAAAGGAGCCTCTCTTTCCGCAAAGGGTGCCAAGGTAGCGTGGAAAGAGGTTTGCATCCCAAAAGCAGAGGGTGGTCTGGGCGTTAAAAATTTGAAGGCTTGGAACAAAGCTGTCACCCTCAGTCACATCTGGGTCATTTTTACGGACAAAAGCTCCCTTTGGGTTGCTTGGATGCACAAATATCTTATCAGAAACCGATCCTTTTGGCAGGTAGCTATTCCTTCCAATCCCTCTTGGATTTGGAGGAAAATTCTCCAAGCAAGGGAATGGTGTCGAGGGGGATTCCGATCGAAGGTTGGTAATGGCAAGAATACATACTTATGGTATGACTACTGGATGCCAACAGGCCTCCGTCCCATCGACCTTCTCTCCCAAAGAAATATCTCCTCCTCTTTGCTCCCATGGAAAGCCAAATTGGCTAACATCATTGAAGGAGACAGATGGTCCTTCCCGCAGGTTCCAATTCTCACGCAAACTCTCTGGTCAACGGTGAATTTCCAGCCTAACCCCTTGGAGGAAGACAAGGTTTTTTGGCATCCCGATAGCAAAGGGAAATTCTCAATTGCTTCAGCCTGGAATTTCCTTCGAGACAGAAGACCAACTACCATGCTTCATCGTATCCTTTGGCATTCTCATCATATCCCTCGTCACTCTTTCCTGTTGTGGTTAGCAGCTCGGGGTCGTCTTTCAACCATGGATAGATTGCACTACCTGGAAGGAGATAAAACATGCAGACTATGCTCAAAGGATCCCGAATCCCACAACCATCTCTTTTTCATGTGCAGCTTCTCATCCCAAGTTTGGAAGATTATCCAGGACAAAGCTCGAACTCACTGGCCTGTTCTAGCTTGGGACAGCCTTGTTGATTGGACTTCTAAGAGGTTTAAGAATACAAATTCTACTAGCAGCGTCATTGGTGCTCTCCTCTTTGCTGCTACAATCTACCATATATGGCAGGAACGCAATAAAAGGATCTTCCAAAACCATGCTACTCAGGCCAGCATAGTTGGCGATGAAATTTTTCGGCAGATTAGAGAACATATAATGAATTGTAATGGTATTTGTATTACCAACGATATTCGGACGGCTTGGAATTTATCGGACCCCCCACGGGCTTCCATTAGGCCGTCCAGCCATCTCTCTATGAGATAGGGCCAGTAGGCCCCTTGTCCCGTGCTGGGGTTTGGAGTGGGCTAGCTTGGCCTAGTTTGGTAATCAGCCTTTTTTGGGCTGCCAGATCTTCAGTAGCTTTAGGGGCCTTCTTAGGTTCGTTTTTGTTGTTTCTTTTTCAAGGTTGAAGTTTGTTTCTTCCTTGTTTCCCTCGGTTTTTTAAGCCGCTCTGTATATCCTTCCGCCTTTCAATATATATCTTCGTTCAAAAAAAAAAAATAAGAAAACAAAATTAAAAATCAAAATGATAAAGATCAAGTTGGAAAATAAAATTAAAATTGAAAGAATAAATAATAAATAGATATTTTGTATACAAAAAATAAGAGAAAAAATTACAATTAAAATTGAAATATTAATAACAAATAGGATAAATCTGTAATTTAATATATATATATATATATATATATATATATATATATATATATATATATATATATGGTTTTTAAAGAAAGAATACCACAAGTACAAGGTCATAGTTAGAATTTTAATTTTGCAAGCCAATAGCAGCAGCTTCCTTGCCAAGAAAGACATGGAAAGTCAGGAGTATTTTAATATACAAAACCATCATCTTGACCGTGTCTATTCTTTGAATATCACTCTTTATATATCATCTCTGTCTGAGGTCTGGGCAAAATTGAGGGGCGAAATGGATTTGGGAGAGGTTAATCACCAAAGGATAAAAACAAATGGTATATGGTTGCACGTAGTAGAGAAAGGGTCAGGCCCCCTGGTGCTTCTTCTTCATGGGTTCCCAGAATTCTGGTATTCATGGCGTCACCAGATCACTTTCTTGGCCAGCCATGGATACCATGTAGTTGCTCCTGATTTGAGAGGCTGCGGTGACTCCGACTCTCCTCTCAGCCCCAGCTCCTACACTGTCTTGCATCTTGCCGGCGATCTAGTTGGCCTTCTTGACTATTTTGGTGAACAGCAGGTCCTCTCTAACTCTGTTCTTCAATATTAT
The DNA here is from genome assembly GCA_964035475.1 of Salix caprea. NCBI lineage: Eukaryota > Viridiplantae > Streptophyta > Magnoliopsida > Malpighiales > Salicaceae > Salix > Salix caprea. The sequence goes on along the minus strand of OZ037756.1, from coordinate 13,613,335 downwards.
TTTTAATACTTGAAAATCTGTGTTTTTGAATGGATTAAAAGTAGATTATGACTGATTTAGCTTAGCTTTGATATTTGAGAAGGCTTTTGTGGTTGGACATGACTGGGGAGCTGTTCTTGGTTGGCATCTAAGCCTATTCAGGCCTGACAGAGTCAAGGGACTAATAGCCATGTCTACCCCATACTATCCAAGAGATCCTGCTGCTAAACCTATCGAATCTTTTACAGGAAAATTTGGAGATGGGCTTTACATTTCTCAATTCCAGGTACCTTTCTCGGTCAATATTCACATAATTCCATTTACAACATTTGTTGTGTATGTCTGAAGTACTGGTGCAATGGGGGATAGGAACCAGGAAGAGCAGAAAGGGCTTTTGCAAGATACGATTACTTGACAGTGATGAAGAAGTTTTTGCTGATAAATAAGACTGATCTGCTGATAGCTCCTGGGGGCATGGAGATCATTGATCACTTGCAAACACCGGCGGTGTTGCCACCGTGGATTACGGAGGAGGAACTGCAGGTCTATGCAGACAAGTTTGAAGAATCTGGCTTCACTGGCCCCCTCAACTACTATCGCGCTATGGACCTGTAAGTGCAGATACTCTCACCATTTTATCCTTCATGATTAGTTTACATGGTTTGAAGGTTTGATGAGCCCATAAATCTGCTAAAAGTAAATAGAATCTGAAGCCTGATCAATTGAAATTGATCAAATATTCAAGAAAATGGAGTGTTGCCAAGAGCATTGCAGTTTGTGTCACCTGTGATGACTATATATATAATGATTTCTCTTGTTATGTTTCTTTACAATGCCAACAGGAACTGGGAGCTTTCTGCACCTTGGCAAGGAGCAAAGGTTACTGTTCCTACAAAGTGCATCTTTGGCGACAAAGACGTAGGTTTCGACAGTTATGGTACAAGGGAATACGTGCAAGGAGACACTTTCAAAGGTTTGGTGCCTGACCTTGAAGTAGTTATTTTAGACGGCCACCATTTTATCAACGAAGAGAGAGCACATGAAGTCTCTCAAGAAATTCTAACCTTCCTTCAAAAGCTTTCTGTGGAATAGTAATTTGAAGCCATGCCCAAAATGGAGTGTATTTGAATAAAATGAACTATAGATTGCAATGGACACAGATGTAGTAGTGGTTACCGTAGGTTTTCTTGACAATAAATCTGGTTTCTGGCTTCAAGAGTTCATGAAATTTTAAGTTGAGAGGCTTACCTCAACCATTAACAGTCTTCCTGATGTGATACCATAATTCAAAAGTATTTTTTGAAAAAAATGATTTTTTTTTTTTACTTTTTACTTCGAATTATATTTTTTTTAGTATTTTTAGATTATTTTCATGTGCTGATATTAAAAATATTTTTTAAAAATAAAAAATATTATTTTAATACATTTTTAAATAAAAAACACTTTTAAAAATAATCACAACTACATTTCTTGTAGCAGCTCGTTATAACGTTGTTTGTGCCAAAAAATTTATTTGATAGCGTTGTCAAAAATTCTACTAAAAGAGAAGAAAATACAAATGAAAAATCTTAGTCTCTTGTTCTTCCCAATTTTAGCAACTTCAGGACGTTTTCATATACAATAAATGTTATCGAAGAAGCAGGAACGTTTTTCAGAAGGTTAGGTGTCATGCCCTTGTAAAAACCTCGGAAACCTTCAAACCTGCATGCCCCAAAAAACAAATTAAATTATCAGAAATAAACGCTAGATGGCAGTAAAACAGACATTTATCATCAAAGTAACATCTTAATCAAAGCAACGAGGTTGTCCTTCAGCAGTGATGCGTTCATAGAACGATAACATTTCAATCTCTTTTGGATGATCCTCGGTTCTCCAATAAATGGAGATGTCCACTGGTTCTTTTTCACGCATGAAAATGTCAGTCAACAGATATATAATATGCCTGCTGCATCCCTATAAAGCATGCAGGGGATCGAGCAAAACACTTTAGAAAGCTATTATGTTTAAACAAACAGTTAGATTTCCTCTGTTGGTGGTAAAAATGGCAAAGTTCTGGCTGAATTTATTCTAACTGAGAGCCAAGAGAGGTCATGAGTGTAAGCCACGTAATGATGGGGCGAGATTATGGTTTAAAAGGTAGCCAAGAGGGAGAAGAATGGTTATTCTCACCGAGCAGCTTCCTTCATGACATGCCAACTATCCATATATCTTGGAATTCCTTCCATACTGGGCCGTTGCTGCATGAGAGAGAAAACACAACTCCGGTGAGAGTATAAGTATACCAAGCTATGCAGCATCCCAAGGAGCAACTCGGTTCCTCCAGGTGGAGGCAGAGTTTTGTCCATGGGCCATAAATAAGCCTTGTGACAGCATTGACTCTTTCTTATTAGGATTAAGGAAACTGCATAGTTTGGAAAACATACATGCAAACACCATGGGATTTTAGTAACAGCAGGTATACCTGTAGTCGGGACCGAATAACCTGAAAAAAATAGTACCACAACTGTGTCAAATGCAATGACCAAAAGGTTAACAGTCATGTCTAAGCTTCATATCACTTACAAGAATGCCCACCTGAAATGGATATGTCAAAATAATGGCAGCAATTTTAGAAGAACCCCCAAGGATGGCGTAATCGACTGAATTCTGTGCAAAGAGAGAATGTTGAAGTTGTTCAATGGAGAAAACCAGAACTGCTATGAGAGCTGAAGTTCAAAACCTATTTTGGGCAGCCTCAACACCACCAAAGTTGCTATGGTTATGTGAGGAAAGTAATGATGAAGACGGAGTACGGATGAGACCCCCCCCCCCCCCAAATTAAAATTACCATAAACTCTGATACATACCAGCAGTTGAGTATCAGCAATTTCACAATCTTCTTTTCTTTGTTTGGCTTTAAAGTCAACAATAACTTTACGAAGTTCCTCGTAGGCTGTGAACTGGACAGCACCATGAGAAACCTGCTGAATTAAACAAATACCTAATCATGAAAATGAAAAATAAGGAAACAGCTGAAACAAGAAATAATATGTGCATGCATGTAAAATTCCCGGTCAGTAATTTTGTCTCTCAGATCATTTCAGACCTCGATCCTACAGCATCAACTGTCAACTAACTTTCAAGCTGAAAGACATACTTTTATTTCAGTAACTTGAGAGACATCTTTCCCTGTTTGTATCAGCATATTAGATTATTATTCATCCAGAGAGGTTTTACCTTATGTCTCATGTGTCAATCAACTCAACGGAGTCTCATTCCAAACTCATTGGAATCAGTTAAATTGCACCAGAAATTAGCTTAAGAAAACCTTTAAATGACATGATAACTCATAAATATGGATCAGACGCAGTTCAGCAGCTATATGCAGTAACGCAGCTTAACTAGGTCACAGCTATCACCAGAATGGTATATCCAGATGCATTTGATAGATATCAGAGATTCTTTCATAAAGCAACATGTCATTGATTCAATAGGATAATAACAGAGAAAAGCATCAAATTTTAATGACCATATATGGGGAAAAAGTATCAATTCATCTAAAAAAACCTGTGTACCTGAACCATGCATCTAATTGACAATCCAACTGACAGTAAGAAAGGCATTCGATTAAGATAAACCTGGTAAATACCAGAAAAAGACTGGGAACAATTCCCTTATACAGTGCTCTCCATCCTTCCTCTCTCATAATTGTTTTCACGGCATCTGTAATTCAGTGACAAAAATAATGCATTTGTGGTCAGAAACAATCATGATGAAGGAGTACCAAAACACAAGCATCAAAGGATATCTCAGAGAGCACATTGATAGCAAGTTAATGAAAGGTGCAGAGCAGACCATAAAGCCCAGAGTATGGCCGAGTTTGGTGAAGAGGATTCTGAAGCTGCAATCTTGTCTTTACAAGCCAGATAGGATTTGTACAAAAGCAAACCTCAGAAAGGAAAAGGACACAATTATCAATATGCAAGACTCTTGTTGAACAAAGAAATGAAACAACCTATCTTCACTAAAGCAATTAGAAACAAGAAGCCAACTTTCAGTGAATAGATGTCTTGAGAAACCAACCTCCTAAATGCACTACATACAGAAAAGTATCAACACTGCACCTAAGAAGTTGTTCCAGAACACCTCTTTTGATGACGTTATTGACACTAATTGGCACTTCTTATCACTACATATTTGTTGATGTTTTCAAACAAAAGGGACGTCTGAGTTAATAACCAGTACAGTATCCTTTAGTTTCATTGTCTCAGGCACATTTCTGCATAAATCTTATGGTTCTTATTACTTATATGCCAGCATTGGGAGTTCCTTATGCTCTTTTGCTCCCTATGTTTAACTTAATTCTAGCTTGCAAATCTATTTTTTCAAAACAATATAACATCGCTGAAGATTCAAATACTCACCAAAGCTCCAGCTTCCGCAGCAGATGCGAGATGAAGACCAGGGCTCAGCTTTTCGTCCCTGTTTTTAGAATACCTTTGTTTGGCTCTACTATAGCTACAAATAGAAAGATTAAAAAAAAACCCTTCAAATAATCTACATGATGGTCAAGAATTAAAAGATGACAAGAATAAATGCATCATGATGGAAGAACCCTTTAGGGTTTACCGATAATGTACTGTCTTTGAAGCAGATAAGTATCACTAAGAAGTCTGTTTATGGAAGTCCTAGAATATCTAAACATTCAAAACAAGAAGAAAGCAAACAATATTATATGAAAGAATCCTTTTGATGTTAGAAAAGGCATGTTAAAAACCTTCCAAAGTACTACTTGATAGTGGTTGGTGAAAGCAAGGACAGATTAACTAGTACACTATCAAAAGCTATTAAAAGCGAGACTTACAAGAAAAAATATAAACCCCAGGAAACAGTTGAGCCAAGAACTGCAGGAAAGAAGCCTGCATAAAGGCCTTTTAATCCCTGCCAACACAAAGGCATCATTATGTTAGCAAACATTCGATCACACAATAAGACATCAAGCAGAAAGAAACTTTAAGAGCTTGCTTCCCAAACTCAATCACAATCTATTACTTTTATTTATCAAACTCGCATAAAGACCTTCTAAATTAAAAGGGTTCCTTCAAAATTGAATTTTAATTCTTAAAAAAATTAGCTTCTCCATATTTTACACCCCATTTGGTTTCTCAAAACATCATAATCATGAATATACACTGTTAATCATTTCCATAGCTGATCCCACACTCCGAAATAACCAAAGAAACTAAATGCAACAACTTTATAATCAAGCAGCAATTTTTCTTCTACCCCAACAAATAATATCCCCCAAACACACTTTTCAACACATAAAATCAACCCAGAAGCGAAACAAGCAACAAAGAAATATTTAAAAGATATTTAAAAAAAATAAAATAACAGACACCCAATAGAGTAGGTGAATACCTCTAAGCGAGCAATGTTTAAAATAGCATGTGCAGTGTTCTTGTAAGCTGGGAGATTGAGGACACGGCCATCGTCAACTATTTAGAAACATTCATTGTTTTTTCGCTGCTATTAGTGTCTTTCAAATGTTTCAAGGCCATAAGAGAAGGAACAAAAATTTGATTGATTGAATGAAAAGGAGTAGACTACCTTGGAATCTAGTACGTACGACATCAAGAGGGTGCACGGAGGCGACTGTGGCGAAGCCTGCGACGGCACCGGCGGTGGCATTTTCCCATTGCCATTTTGAGTCTGACATCATGAGACTGGATGTTTGACTGCGTTGGCAGAAAAATGAGTCGAAAAATAAAAATAGAACAACGACTTGTCGCATGGGTTAAGAAGTAGGCCGATCAAATCCTGTATCGATTCTTTAATAACACCGTATTTATATACATGATATATGATACTTGATCCGATATTTAATAATATATTTTTCTATTTTTTATCAAATATATTCATAATTATTAAAGAAGAATATTGCTTTATATACTTAAAAGTATAACTTAAAAATGCATCCAATTTCTCATGAATTCTTCATTAATAATTAATTTAAACAACTTCAAATATCAAAAGCAGAATATTTTCAATATTTAGTCTCGCATTTAAATTTTATAATATCAAAGCAAATAATATAAATTACATGGAAAATGTTGGAAAAATGTTAATTAAATACTCTTATTATGGATATTGTTCAGAATAGTTTGCAGTTTTCATACATTTCAACTAGTTTTGTTAATTTTTAATGATTAATTTAAGAATAGGCATTTGTATTTTAATTAATAATAAAATACATGTATCAAAATTTAATTTTAAAAACATTCTTCAATTTTCAACATTAATATATATCCACATACTTGTAGTGCATGGTATCCATAAAGCTGATTGCCAGGTCCCTTTCAAGCTGCAACATTTCTTTGCAGGTTACAGGATTCATTGTCTTGTCTGCTCTAAAAAAGCTGCGCAATGTCGTTTGAAAGATGATAGTATGTATAGAAAACTTAGCATTGCATCATATGATCAAGCTGGGCAGAGGAAATTTGATTTCAAGCATCCATACTCTCCATCTTCATTTCATATGCTGTACGAGGAATAGAATGCTGGTGATCGTGTCATCTTGCAACTTTGATGATACAAAATCATCATTGCAGGTTCATCCATGGACTAAAACGTTTCCATATAACATGCCATGTCCAGAATATTATAGCAAGTTTAAAGAAATCGAACTCAAAAGCTGATACAGATAAAATATTGATCTGGTAAATTGAATATGCCGAAAAGCTTTCATTAAATTCAAATTTCACTTTGAAATTGTCTCGTCCAGCATATGCAACAAACTCTAGGCGATGAGCGACTGAAATGCCAACAAAGAACTTTCACATCTATTTCATAGGGCCAGACATGGCTGTATTGCTAATTCGCAAGTCATTCCATGAAATTTTTTAATTTTAACTGAAACCATTTTCAAGGCCTAGTTCAACATATATTTGGCCTTTCTGCAGCTGACTGATAATACAATAACTACCGCCAAAAGCCATGTAAATATGACCCTTTATCTCCAATATTCCTTTTATCCAGTGCTGCAAGGTAAAATGTTTCTGAGAAAAACATCAATCCCATAGCCATAAGAATGCTGCAAGGCACAATCCATCGAGTCCTTCGCGGATCTATCATCAAAAAACCGATTCTACAACTGGTTTTGCATTTGTCAGGAAATTAAGGGAAGTTACAATTGACAAAAATAAACTAATTTGAGCTTAGGCTGGCTGATCCAAGTGGAGAAGAGCAATAAACTTTTTAACAAGGAATGTTCTGTGATAATGATTAAACATCTATTAATTTCATCATCTGCCAGCAAATCTGACGTGATACATCAGCATCAACTGCTCTTGATTTCAATGAAACTTGCCAGTGCAGCCTTCCACTTTTAGTTCTTTTAACATTTATCCTCGGAGGAAGCCTAACCAACAACAAAAGCTAATTATTATAAGGTGCTGGAAGCTAATAGGATGTTGACCCAAAATGAAAAAACAAGTGATGCATCCATAAAACTAAAATAGTAACAGCGATAAGAGAACAACAATGTATTGCAAATAATTAACCCAGTGAAACTAGCTCTAGCAACTAAGTTGCCCTCTCTTATCCCAGCTAATGCAAAAAACACAAGCACAATACCATACAAGCAACATATGTGATTTAGAAAATAGAGATTCTATGATGAGAATGCAGCTATTAATACATAGATATTACATATTTTTGGTCCTCGGTCCTTTCATAAAGGTGGTGGAATAAAAGATGTATATGCGAGAGGTAAATGTAAGTGCAAGTTGTAAGGCTTATATTTTCATGACTGGATTAAACATATTGGTTAAAACGAAGTTAAAGATTTGTGATTATACTGTGATATGTGCCTGCTCATGAGGTTTGCTAAAGGAATTTCCACTTGATCTGTGCTAATTTTCACATCAACTACAGCAAATGGTCTACCTTTGCAATCACAACTAGATAATCAACAGATGAAACATCTTCCCAAGCTTTCTTTTCTGGATGAATGATCTTAGTATCCAAATGATCAATCACAAGGGATTCAAGAAAGTTTCTAGATCCCCTCTTCAAGCAAATTACTCCTATGAAAATAACTGGATAGTTGACAAATTCCAAAGAATTATCACCATACCAGATCTTCAAACAGTTGCAAATGAGTCTGCTAAATAAGAATTTAATCTCTTTCCCTAGTTTTCCTATTCGAACATACAAACTACCTCTCCAGCTCTCCACATACCAATCAACTCATATGTTACTCAATAAACAACCATTTGGTAAGGAACAGTAGAATAAAAAGTAAAACCCTGCCCCATCATCTTGCATTGCATATCTAATCTTATAAATTCAACAAAGCAAGATTCATCAACATAACCCAAAAATCAAAAGCAATGCAGCTACACACTCCTACATACCTCGTCCAAACAAATAAGTTAACAATCTGCACACGACTTCATTATCCTAACCTTTCTTGCCCGAAAGTTAATCTTTTGAAAATTAATATAGCTAAAAAACCAAGGCATGCTAGCCATCCATAACCAAGTTGCATTTATATCGCAACATTCTGTCCATTTGAGTTTTAACTGATACTCCAAGTAGTCTCACGCTCCCACTTACATTTTTGTGCTATTAGATTCAATATTTGTGTATGATTAACATTCTTGACTTGCAGTTATCAACTATCAAGATACATATATCCCCAAAATTCCTAACTGTTGTGGCACCAATTTTTGTTCCTCTTGAACAATGCCACTGTTCTCAATTGAAATCATTCCATCCTCTCTACCCAAAAAGCCCATCTCAGTTTCCAGATAAAAGTTCTTAATCCACTTGATATCAATCATTTTCAAATTATTCAATGTAAGAGTAGCGATTGAAACAGGCTGATCTAAAAACTACTCTGCATGAATTAATCTCTCTCCACGAAAATGAAAAACTGATCACGTTTCCATGTAACAGGCAGAACAAACAGATTTATGAAACACAAGCTTATAGCCAAATTAACCAGAACGAAAGAAAAAGTAATTGAATTTCACATTCAACTTTACAGACAAAACCCTTTGCCTAAACTCTAAGTTCCTGCAAAGAACTAAAATTCACCCAAAAAAAATAAGAAAAAAAAACTCACATTCTTTATTCCATTGTAACTTTAGCCCCTACCCCCTTCATTTTCTCAACAATCTTCTCAGCTTCATCTTTAGTAACTCCTTTTTTCAACAAAGTTGGTGCCTTTTCCACTAAATCTTTAGCTTCCTTCAATCCCAAATCAGTAAAGCCTCTAACTTCCTTAATAACTTTAATCTTCGATGCCGCATCAAACCCTTCTAATTTCACATCAAACACTGTCTTCTCCACCTTCTCTTCCGCCTTCGCCGCTCCTGCCCCACCAACAGCTCCGCCCTTCATCCCCGGTCCCATACTGAACCCCATTCCTGGCATCATCACTGCCATCACTGGCATTTCCTTAATCTCCAATTTAGTACGCAAAACCTCAGTTAAATCAGATACCTCTAGAAGGGTTAATTTTGAGAGTTCGTCCACAATTGAAGTGACCCTATCAGTTGATGGCGGTGGTTCTCGTGGAGATGGAGTCGATTCTTGAGAGGGAGATGTGAAACGGCGAGTGAAATTTGAGGATGTGAGAGTGAAATTTGGGTTATTTTTAAGGTTTAGAGTTTTGTGGATTCGAGAAATTAAGTGTAAAGATCTCATCTTTAGGGGTTATGGGTTATGGGTTTTGCCTGTTCTTTGAAATCACTGATTAAATTATAGGAACATTTTTGGGAAATGAAGGGGGTCAGTGTTGTTTTCCTTCCTTTGAAGCTGAGAGAGAAACTGCGGTAACTGTAAAATCCAGGCATAAACCCTACTACCGCTATCAAAATTCAAACAGGCTTTGCTGTTTGATCCACTGATGGGCTGAACCAGGCATAGCCTCTAACTAGTCTATTGCTTGCGCGGTGAAATTATTATTTTTAAAGAATATAAGAAAAAATATTATGCCTTTAAAATATTGTTTTTTATATATAATATCACATATTGGATAATCCCGGTTTTTTATCATGAGTTCTATTATGTTTAATCATTTTTATATTATTATATGATAAAAATAAATATTTAAAAAATTAAATATCAATTCTAAAATAAATATTTATTTGAGATTATAATAATATAGAAAATGAAGAAAAAATTGGGTAACCTATGATAACACACCAAACTCGTGAATTAAGTTATGTACTCCACTCAGATTATTTTCTTAAAATTATCTTTTATTGAATTATATGATAACAGAAATAAATTATCATAAAATTAAACATCAACCCAATACCCAAATATTTTTTTGATACCGCGATAATCTTATACAAAATGAATCTAAACCCATTATAAAATTGAATTCTCAATTGATCCAATATTTATAGACAAAATCAAAAAATAAAAAATAAACTCGTCAGACCTATGAACCATGCCAGCCAACCAAACTTGTGAATAAGTCTATAAACTTTATAAAGTTTAATAATATGATTTTATTTAAAAACTTTTGTTTAGCTATATCAGATAAAAAAGACAATAAAAAAGTCAAGTTTGATAAAAAAATTTATCAAACTAATAAATCAAGGCAACTTAGGTTACTATAACAAGTCACTTTAACAATATAAAAAGTAAAAAAAAAATTACAAAGTTCAATCATTTCAATATTAAAAATTAAAACAATAAAAATATTTTCTTAAAAAATAAAAACAAAAATTTCAAGAAAAAAAAAAGAATATTAAATGGATTGTAATCTATAAAAGGTGTTAGTGAACAATAGTTGCCCTGCATCCTTTAGTTTTTGTTAATGTTGGTAGATAATTGATTTCTTCTTGATTTCATAACTTTTAGTTCATTTTAACATAGTTATTTAAAAGAGTTTGAAAACATTACCTAAAAATAAATGGATTGGGATGGTTACTATAGGACCCAACACTATTCACATTCACACACACACACACACACAGAAAATACTATGTATTTTTTTAATAAATTTTTTTGTTCCTCAAAGTTTTGTTTTATGTGATTTTATCCTAAATGAAAATCTAATTTTTTATTTTTTTAACTTATTAGCCAAAATGAAATTAAAATAAAGGGAATAGAAATAAATAAATAAAGTTGTCAAACATAGATGATATGCTAGAAATTTTAGAAAAGATACACTTTTGCTCTTCAAATTTAAAAATAATACAAGTTATACAATTTCAGTACCTCGATATTTTTCCAATTTAAATTTGGTACAAAAATTTATTTATGTTATTTTTTAGTTTCTCATTGAGAGAGGAGAGATAAAGGTTACCAAGTTCTAGTGGCAAAGAGAGAAAAATATAGTTGACATCAATTTAAACTACCTAAACGATCGATGTTGGTTTCAAATAGTTTCTTTTGATGAAGGAAGTTCATATTAGGTGTTTCTTTATGTATAAAGTTTGTGATAAAAAGAAAACCTAAGTTGAGGTAATTTTTTTTGTTTCAGATTTTTCGATGTCATAGATAAGTTTATCATGATTTTAAGGCATTTCAGGTCAAAACGAGTTGAAAATCGATTTTTGAGTAAAAGAATTTAAAACCCTAATTTTTCAACCAATACAATGACCATAATTTGAGCAAATTCAAACAACGTCTTATCTAATTATTTTTTTTCAAAAACAATTGAGGCGTACAATATGTCATCCACCATAGATGCAAAAAAAAAAAAGTTTAGTTATATGGGCTATAACATTATAGGCCAGGCGGGCTAGTCTGACTTGCTAGATCCAACAATACCTGATTTGTTTTTCTATTTTTTTCATTGAAGATTCCTTTTATATTCTTTTTAAAATCTCTTTTTTATATTTGAATTAATACTCACTCTCTTTATTTCGTTTAGAGAGATTTTGTAAAATGTTAAATAATTTTGGTTATGCATTTAATTTCTTATGATATTTTTTAACTCATCTATAATAATAATAATAATAATAATAATAATTACTGCCTTTTGTATAGATGAATTTAATTTTTTAAAATACGAAAAAAAATATTTTCAGATAATATTTATAATATATGTGGCCTTGCTAATATATATTTTATTTTATTTAATCAATTTAACACACACAACACACACACACACACACACATATCTGTTTTTATTATTTCTTAATTGAATAAAAAATATCTTAACAAAAAAATCTAACAGACACAACCAATAAAATTTCTATTATTGTTTTCCTATTGAGTTTTAATCGAATTATGAACTAACTTGAGTTTTTATTTGGATTATACTGGTCAATACTTTCCCTCTATTTTCTTATAAAATCCAACTCGGATCATATTCTGAATCGAACAAGATAGATTTAACCCGCCAGCTAGTCCAGGATCCATCTCTTCTTGTTACATTTTCAGTGATGTTGGAATGATATAGGCATTTAAAAGTCAAAAGTTACATATTTTTTTGATCCATTCAAAGAATTAAAATGTGACTAGCTAATTATGAAGGAATCCAGTGTAATTACTTGTGATATAAAAAGAATCCATTTTGAAAAACTTTATGATATGTTAAAATACTCATTTTGAGATATAAATCCAAAGGAATTTACGAGCTTGCACAGTATGAAATCGGAAGTATACTGATCGCCATAGAAATAACAGTAAGCAGAAGGGTTTTAGTGATTTTTATTCATGAAAGTATACTGGAAGCAGCCAAAACAAAATGGAAACATAAAATTTATGTTTGAAAGAACTTGAGAAAGACGAGACCATAGAACAGGAAACAGACACGATGCACTTTAACACAACATATTTGAAGCATAGATCTAACTAGGTACTGCAATTCAAGCATTAATCTTCCTGCAACTCTTTCTAATCTCTCCCCTGTAACCTGTCAACGGAGAGATATTTCCCATCTTCACCATGGACTTGGCAAATTGCTCAAAGAAAAGCTCCTGGTTCCCGGCATATTTCTTGACCAATTCCATTGATGCTTCATTGTTTGTCAGGAGAACTTGGTCAGAGCTCAACAGTCCCTTTGAAGCCAGTATGTTATTGAAGTAGCTGTTGTCGAACTTTGTTGGACTTACAAAGTCCAAGAAAAACAGGTTCTGGTCACCTCCTGATCTGGGGCACCTGGTTCGCAATTGAGCAGCAAATGATTGTTGAAGAGTGGAATCAGGCTGCCCATTTCCTGACTGGTTGTAAAGCCTCTGCCTGAAGCTGGTGCACCGAGCATTTCCAATTGTGTGGCTCCCTGAACAAAAGTTTTCGGAACTTAAGGACCTTATTAATAGTTTGCGAAAGCTCAAAGGAGGGCATTGGATGAGTTAATTTACCAGATAGTGCTACAAGGTCAACAACACCAAGGCCTTGCAACTTGAACTTGGTAAGAATTGTTTGAAATGTGTTGTTTGGAGCAGGAATATTGCTGTTAGAACCACTCAAACTTGCACCTCGAGAGTCCCTTCTTCCCAATGGAACTTCCCAGCTAGGACCTCCACTCTGTGTGTACATTAACAAAATCTGGTTAGCTCTGGAGTTTTCGTTAACTAAGCATTACAAGACTGATTCTTATGTAATACTTACAATAACAGTAGAATCTCTTGCAGCCAAAGCCATGATATCAGCACAGGAAACAGTTTTAGGACACTCCTTCTCTAGTGCAGATTTAATCTCGTCGATCACTTCAAATCCTCGAGCTGAGTTTCTGTTTGGATTTGACCCCTTCTCACTTATTATGCCTCTACTGCTGTCTAGCAGTATTGATGCATCACAGCCCTGCAATTTTAACAACAGTGAAGATTATTTTAGTCACGATGGTAGAAGAGCTAGTGATGATCAGAGTTACATGTAGTAAGTAATCAGTTATAGACCTTGACAAAACAGTCATGAAAATGGAGCCTAACTAATGAAGCTGCCATACGAGCTTCTTTAGCAACTGCCTTGGCTACAATGGAGTTCACTATTTCTTGAGCTTTCGGGCATGACCTATCGTAAAACTGCGGGTAAAGGTAGCCACCAGTTGTCTTGGCACAAAGGCAAAGAGGAGCAAATGCAAGAGCAAGAACTAAGACAATGCTAATAGACTGAGCCATTACTGCTTCAATCTTTTTAAACTATCACTTACAAAACCAAGACTCCTTCACAGAAATGCTAAAGAATATAAGATGAATCAAGTTTCAAAAGTTGCTATGATGAGAGAACTTTAGATGATCTTAGGGTATTTATAGAAGGAGACTTGTGAAATAGCCTTGAGAAATAGTGGGGGAGAAGGAAGGAAGGGAACAAAAGGTTGGAGTTGGTAACTAACTAGCTTTTCATCAATGGAAAAAACAATAAAGAAAAGATAGAGTGGTTACCTATTCATTCTATTAGTCAAATTGATACAAAAGTTGTAAGGAAGCAACTAAGCAGTTCCTAAATTGAGTTACGTGTAGTAAGCTCTTAGGTCACATTAACTAGATGTTTACAACTTAGCAGTACATTAGTTTCGTATCATCATTCAAAATCTGTAATGGGTTTTATGTCCAGCATGGTACTACCATGTCTGTACGACATCATGTGCTGATATAGACATCCTATCTAAATCAATCCTTGATAACTTGAACTCCAATCTTTGCTGTTGAAAAAAACCAGAGTGAGCATGTAACTGAACCTCCTTTTTCTAAACTGACGGATGCGCAAAAAACAGATTTTTAAGGATGTTTTCATTATCACAGATGATAGGGCTAATCATCATCTTCCTTGCATAGTTTTGTTTAAAGCCCTCGTTCATGACTCAAGTTTGGAGATTTGGGGGTGGCCAAATGATATAGTATTTTATAATTTTGAGTCCCAATGTGAAGACAAGCATTGATGAGAAATGCCGCGGAAAGAGAAGTAGATTCACCTGCTCTGTTGACAAAATGGATGATCTCAAACATTTGACTTCAAGTTAATTCCAGCTAAAGATAGTATCAATAGTCTGAGGCCACTGGAAAGCAATTCAGCAGCTAGCTGTAAACATCAAAAGAGGTTGAAACATTCAAACTGTTTCTATCAACCTCTGATTACCAAAGCTGAATCCGTAACAAGCATGCTAGCTTCTCTCATTGTTTATTTGCTTATAAACAGAATGTTAATAAGAGATTAGATGGAATAAATCAAACCCTACTGAAGGTTCTGAGTGTTCATACTGGTATGATCTTTTTTGGACTTGAATAATCTATATTAGTAAAGCACCTTCGTCTCTTTTCTGTGATCTGTGTGTGTGTTGGCATGCAAATACTATAAAATAGAGCATGGGAATATCATATCAGACCAACAATGTCCTAGAGTGCTGCTAGGGTTGGACAACAACTCCCAAAAGTTGGTAATTCTTGGAAAGCATGCAGCCTTCTATGGCTTATTGGCATGTGAGAGTGTTAAGGAATCATCTCACCTAAAAGCTTAAGCTTATAAGTGAGGCTCCATAATTTGATTTATATTATTCTCTAACACACTCTCTCAAGTGAAAAGCTCTTTGGGCTTGAAATTTGCACTGACCCACATCACCTTATACTTGATTTTTATCAAATAGAATGAGGGTGGTGAGATTCGAACTCGTGACCGCTGGGTCAACAAGGCTATGATATCATGTTAAGGAACCATCTCACCTAAAAATTTAAGCTTATAAATGAGGTCTCATAATATGATTTATATTATTTTCTAACAGAGAATATTGGTTTGCCCTTTTACGACTATTGACTATTCCTCATCCTAACAACTCTTGCCTCGATCCATGGCTTGTCGAATCAATCAATAATATCCTTTTTTTTAAGAAATCCGAGTTGACCGTACACGCTGCAACTTGAAAATAGTGGACCGAGTAGTCATAATATTGTGCAAAAGGAAATATAAAATCCATGATTTGATCTCAAAACCGCCGAGTAAAGATTTGGTTTGTGTTTGAATGTTTCCTCGTGTTTCTTGATTCCCTGTAATCGCGCTTTTCCTTGATAAAAGATACCATACGCACCAAAGTTTTAAACCCGGTCTCCCCTTGCCTCAAACCTAAGTTGAGAAAATTAACTTAATTTATTCATATTATTCCAAAGATCTTGTTTTTAAAAATAGTTAATAAAATATTTATTTATTTATTTATTTTTTAAATCAAACAAGTTTTGACTCGCTGAGCGAGGCAGATGTTAATCCACCAATCAAAAATTGATTATATTTGACCAAGTCAATTTACATTTTAATTAATTTAAAATAAATATCAAATTGCATGTCATAATTGACTTGTTGAGTCAACCGACGGTGGGTTAAACAATTCCTAATTGATTATTTACTCTCAAACGCTTATAAATTGTTGTTAAAATCACAAATTAACTTGTAAAATTAGACTTACACTTTAAAAAATCAATAAAATCAAATCGAATTTACAAGTTTATAAAATTAACAGAAAATCTATGCAAGATGAGTGAATCCCTTGGTTTTGCAAGAATAACTAGTTGACCAATTCAAGATTTTCCAAGTATCCAATGCATCAGTTACCTTGTTTTTTTTTTTTTTCAAATTTCCTCTTGTAATGAAAGTATTATTCTAAAATATTTTTATTTTCTGCCGTAATTTTTATTATTTATATCTCTTATTTTATTTATATTACTCATGAATTATAATATTATTGACTCTCTTTCTCTATCAGATTTTAATATGATTACAATTTTCCATCAAGAATAGTATCATATTTTTACAAGTGTAATTATATTTATCACTTGGCTTGAATTGTCAATAAATAAATGATTAAGAAACAATACTTGTAATTTTATAAGTATCAAAAAAACATTTTTGACATCCTTGCTTGTCTTGTCTAGCACTTCATCCTACATCCACGCGGCTGGTGACTTGATACCACCCATATATTGTAACCAGGATCTACATAAAAGTGAATTTCCACAGCAATTAGCAAATGTTTTATTCCAGATCAGTAAAAAATATGTCATCAGAGAGGCAAGTCTTGGAAGAATGATGAGGTGATTCTAAGATCGAGAATGAGATAAAATAAACTGGAAGCACTTGAAACTCACGAGAAATGCTTATTGTTAATTTGAACCCTCAACAAGCTCTTGTGATACAACGTCTAAAACTCTCTACTATCTCATGTTGATGCACAAAAAAATTGCAGATAATTGCTTGAAAGTAATGGTTAAAAAGGGATACAATTACCTATAACTCAAAAATATTTTCTATTGCCTGGTCTCCATATTCTCTGACTGAAGCCGAGGCCTGCAAGCCTTAAATGGAACCGTAGTTTCGTGTGCTTTGCTTCCTTGTTCCCTGAGCTGTAGCTGATGGCTGTTCCCAGGAAGCTTCACTAGCATAGCCACTGGCATTCTCTTCTGGTCGTGAATAGCCATTACCTACTCCACTTGCCTATTTTTCAGAAAAGCAAATTAGCTGCTAGGAAGACTATACATATGCAATGACCATACAGATTTTTCACCCACTCGATGAACTTCAGCCGGCTGGCCTGTTCACAGACCCCTTATCGCTTACGTGAAAGTCTTATTTAAGTCCGCTCATTATAGACCATAGTTTAAAAGTAAAAATCAAATAACATAATTAGCCAGAAAAGTTATGAGAACTTACAGTTTCTAAACATGCAGTCAAATATGTCATGCCTGGCAATGCATCAATCCCATGCTGAATTCAAACAATAAATCAATGAGTAAATATAGATGTATATTATTTCACAGCTATTGTGAAGAGAATCAGAATCTATAGATTATCTCATGCTGGAAAGGAAAGCAAAGAGGCCTACCAGGCGTTCCATGCGTGTTTTGTAAATGAATCCCCCAACACAAAACAGAGTTGACGTAACAATGAATCTGTTCCATGCCAATGTGTTCAGTCGTCAAAATTCAGAATGGATAGAGAAACACCCATAAGAACCAATAACATGCCAATGAGGACATAAAATTTCTTTCCTTATCAGTCACTGAAGGAGATGAAGAATGTTAAATCGACTTAAAGCAAGATAGATTCTAAATATAGCCCATACAAAATCTACTTGAAATTTTCTCTTGACACTTAAGATGGAGAAATCATTGAATTGTCATACATGCAAGATATGATTCCAAAGATAGCCCATCCTCTTGTAGAATCTCCCCTTTGATCCTGCCTATGTTCTGCAAAATTTGAACAAACAACCAGTTTGTTACACAGGAAGCAAGCAGGCATTGAAACTAAAGTCAAACACCAGCACATTTTTAGTGGGTATTGGCACAGAAACTTGTTGATGTTTGGCATCACTCAAACAATGTCTCTGAAAATTTGTTACTGCCATCAGAGAATGATACAAGTTCTGACATGACCAAACATATTTAGAAAAGCATATGTCATCTATGGGATCATTCAAATGGTATAATGGAGAGAAATTAAGAAAACCACACATCTCAGGAAAGCTTGGCTTGCTCCAACAGCAATATGACCTTACCACAAATTTTGGTAAGGAAAAACTGAACGGGCTCATAACCCTCTATCGGTATTGTGACATTAACTTCATATGGAGTATCGCGAGCCTCCTGACCTTCAAAATGCACAATTCTAATGTTAGAAGATTATTAAATAAAAGGGATATCAATGAAAATGCAAAAAGGGTGGTAAACATACAAGTCCACTCAACATTTAACAATGTAGGTGTCAAGGTTGTAGGAGGACTTCCAGTCGCCCCTGAACCTGACAACGTCACCTTCAGGCCTTTCTCTGGAAGAATCTGAGATGGCAATCAATAAAAAAATATCAGACACATAAGTGGATACATCATACAACTACAAATATCAGTTTTTAATCCATGGAACTGACAGGTAGTACCTGAATCATAGGCTTCCGCACCAAAGTGGAAAGGGAAGCAATTGCAGTCATATAAAGGGTTACTTGAGTTTGTTCAGTTGCAAAGCTGCAAAATGAGAAAGCACGTCATTGGTCAGAATAATGCGAGTGTTTTTTCAGTAAATGGAGCAAAAGCTTTTGCTACATTGGAATAAAAAGACAAAGCTTCACCATTCAATGGACAGATCTTTTACCTAAATTCATGGTGAGACTTTTCATAGCCTAGCTGAGTCATTCCATTGTAAACCTACAATTTTATGAAAGAAGTGAAACTTCCACAAAGGTTCTCTTTTGTTGCATTCATCAACAGTAAAAGCATGGCTTCTTACAATTTCCCATGATCGTGGATGAAATCCAACGGTGAAGCCCTCAAATGCCCGAGGACCAGGTTTCTCACATGGAATTGCAAGTTCAACAAAAACGCTGACAGCGGGAAAATAGCCACACATTTAGAGAAGTGACTCAACAGTTCAACTAATGACTTGGAAAATTAGAAAAAGAAAAGGGAATCTCTAATGCTAGTTAATTTACAACATAATCGCAATTCCAGACACCACAAGCAATTTGAACATTTCATACCCAATCATTCCCTTTCCACCAAGTTTTTCCTCAAAGTAATAATCATTAATCAATAAGCAGTCTTCCAGATAATTTTTTGTGCACAAAGTTATAGCTTCCATGTCCCTTTTGATGTGGTGGAGCACAGGGGCCCCATGCACTTTCTTCAAGATGTTTAGCAAGGAGACTTGAAAGATTTCACCTCTCTCTTCAAAAGGTCGTAGAAGGCCAAATGAGAAATGGTAGGAAGATCTTGATTATTTATTATTTACTGACAGCACAGCCAATGATTTACTTGACTTTTCTCTAAAAAAACCCAGATAAATCACTCATGATTTAAAACTCTCCATCTCCAGATTTTGACAGCTATCTAAAGGTCTTCTCTGTGAAGAATTTGCAATTCTTCTTTCTATCTTGAACATGTGACATTTATGGTCAATTTTGAAATTGTTCAATTATGTCAACAAATACTACCTGCTAACCAACCAAGCTCTATAGCTCAATTGGTAGAAATACTCCCCCTTTAAGGAGCTTGTGCATTTGACTTCCCCTAAAATGGGAGAAAAGTGACAGTTCAATCACCGAAAAGGAAAAAACAATTACTGTTTGCTTATATTACACATCTCATGGACAAAGACAGCCTCATACTTAAACCTTTCTGATATGACCTTATTATTGCCTTGAAATAAAATAATTGATATTACTTGGAAAGTTTCAGTGTACAAACATGTGCCTTGGTTGAAACTTACTCCACCAGAAAGTGAAGATGTAATAAAATAGAATTACAGACAGACAGAACTATTGAAATGAAATTCTCTTACTTTTTGTGTTTACTTCTTGAATTTCATAGTGGGAACTGGGAATGGGCATCTGTAACCCAGATACACAGACTGTAAACAAGGTAGTTTCCTACCTCTCTGACTACTGGGGTAGTTATCCTACTTACATTTACATGAATTTTGTCAATAAAAAAAACAGCGGAAATTTCCACTCCCACTCAGTGAAACAAGTCAAAACATCCTACTGAACATTTTTTACCCACATGACCACACACAATTCTGCACCTAGAACCCTTGAAGTTCAATATCAAGGCTCTTATAGTTCAATTCCACGCATCTTCAGCATATTAAGTTCACAATAATTGATGTAACCATATCAAAATGTAGCTGTTCACAGGATTGTAAACTAGAAACTAACTCCAGGGTACAGTACGAAAAGGATTTATGCAGAATAAAATGAAACTCAAAGTATTATTGGAAGAGACCTGCAACTTGACTCCTGGGTAACATTGCATATGCATCCAAGTTCACCTGAAATGAGACAAAAAAAAAAAGATTGATGAAACCAGTCTCTAATTAATGGCACAGTGTTTTTGAATGTCAAGCAATGCAACAGAGACGCAGAAACACAAAAATCACAAAGACAGGTAGAAAGAACAACAAAAACAATGCACTCCAAAATCAGCCAATCATTGAAAGAGTTGTCCCAAGGAAATAGAGTCTGGAAACAAATAAGCAGTATGCTACAATCTTAAAAGCAATTGTGAGTTTAATCTTTATATTATTTTCAGTCATATAGGGTGTTCCAAAAGGAATCCATCAAGCAAAGGCGTAAGAAATAAATAAATGGCAGATTGCAGTGTATAGGATACACATTCAGCCCCACAATATGTGCACCAGCAATTAACGATGTCAAATAAAATAATCCATTAAGCGTTTTGTGAATTTACAAAACCCACTCCAAGGGTGCATTAACCTTCTTCAAACAAACATTTTCTAGAATTTTGACTGCCATTATTAGTCTTTATTTTCCACAGAATTTCTAGGTTTTTTATTGTTTATTACTAATGAATTATGCTTCCTTGCAACAAAATAAAGAAATGATGAGCAAAACCAACACTTTACAGTTTCAAGATTGCCATGAAGCAACTGGATGTTGAAACACATGTATGAAACATTCACAAACCTTTACACTGTCCATTTGAACAGCTGCCGCATTTAATATTCACCTGAGATTGGAAAAGAGAGAAATTTATTAAGATAATATGAATACAATATCACTATTGAATGCAAAGCTACAATAAATAAACAATTTTACAAATACATGTTACAAACATAAGTTTTTCACAATGATCATTTAACTTTCTATTATTTATGGTGGGGGTGCTGAGCTATGAAATAAGAAAAGAAACATCATCACAACTGACCTGAGCTGTACGTCCCAGTTTGTCATAACTTTGCTCGCAATTCAGTAAGTCACCATTGTAATACCCCTAAAGAAAAAGGTAATTCAGACAATTGGATTTTGAATTCTAGAAATCAGCTAACAACACAAAGCTGAGAATAGCATTGATAAATAGAAATTAGTCAACCAACCGTTAAAAAGTGTTTATTTCGTTCAGCATCATCAATCAGAAAGATGGATTGCCAATAATCATTCTCTTGTATTGTATTATCATCTTCACCCCCCACCCACCCCCTTAAGGACTCTAAAATATAAAATACTTCTTATCTGACAAATTTGATGTACCCATTAAGGAAAAGGAGCAGGGTAAAGATAGAGCGTAATGTCATCATCAACAAAGTTCAGAACATAATTTACAAGCAAAGACCTTACCTGAACAAAATCAACACCTCCTGAGCCAGCAACAAAATGGTTGAAATTATTAAATTGGCCAAAGTCCACATATCCCTGCACAGTATGCAAGCAAAATACACTAGAGTATAAACCACAATTGCATCACAGAAAAATTCTATTGCAAACTAAATTACATATGCAGTTTAAAATTTGTGCTTCAGTGGCATAATCGGTCAAGTTTCGCAAGTTGTGCAATTGGTGGACGTGAAAATAAAGATCACTTGACACAGTATCTTAACGCAAGATGCAATTCCTCCCTATACATCATCCAATCTTTTACGCCACCAGTAGTTTACTTAAATCATAACTTATACTAAATCTTCATAACAATTTTTTTCTTAAAATAAAATGGTGTTATAGAAAAAAATAAGTTGTTATAGACTACTACCGTTTGGGATCTAGTCTCCACGTCTTTGCAAAACCGAATCACTACGTCCGTGTCCTGCATCACAATACAGATTATAACCAGGAAAAAAAAAATTAAAAAGTCTTCAGATTCTCAATTGAAAAACGAAACTACCTTTCCTTCATACTCAAAAAAATGTCCAATCCAACTGCTCTAAAAAATTAACATCTTAAGGAAAAACAACAAAAACTCGAGAAAACAACATGCTTTCTTTCCAACGCAATTTAAAACAATGTCAGTGTAGGATACAAAATCAACAATTCGACTCGAATTATCGAGAGCGTAACAGTTAGAGCTCGGGACAGCAACCGATGAAACGCCAACAAGCACTTGTGCAACGACAACTGAAACAAAATTGAAATCGAAGTGACAACAAAGAAAAAATGAAATGCGAGAACAGCAGTGGATCTAATGATTATATTTTAGTAATTAGAAAGGAAACATACCAGTTACTATTATTACTATGCATGAACAGGGTACAGATTCTACTAAAAGGTCTCGTTGACTCTGCATCATCTTCTCAAAATATTTTTTACATTGCAAGCATGGCCTTCCTCCTCTTAACTTTGCTTCTCTCCTCTCTCCTGCTCTGCGTGGTGAACGACTAGACATTCGGGTTTGAACGACTTGTCTTACGATGTGAGGCCTTTGGGGGTATGGATGGCTCGTGCACAAATAGTTGTCGGGCCTAACTTGGGAATTCCCTTGGAAAAGATCTTGTTGAATTAATTAATATAATTAATTATTTTTATTAAAATAATATTATTTCAATTTTTTTAAAATATTTTTTTGTAATTAATCAAATCACCAAAATATATCAGGTTAATTAAATTTTATTAAGCCTGTGATCAAAATTTAACTAAAAACTATATTCAAATCAATTTCTGAATCTCAAATTTTTAAGCATGTTTTTTTATTTTTTTCAAAAGTTTTTTTTTGAAAACAAATAATTTTTATTTTATTTTTTTATTTGCTTTAGATTAAAATCTAATACGGTAACTAAATTGAAATTTAAAAAAAAAATCAATACTGTGATGTTTATAACTAGGCCTCCACTAAAATTTAGTCATCTTAATAGCTGAAATTGTGATGATAAATAAATATATATAGCAAAACATAAAACAAAAGCCAACAAAAATAAAAATTAACAAATCTTATTTTAGGTCAAGGGTATTAAAAATGATTTACTAGTAGTGTGAAACTAGTATTAAGGCATTTCTGACTCATAGTGCAAACAATGAGTTTGTATTAATCATAATTTTAAATTTCACTTAATTTACATTTGGGTAAGTAAGGTTCTTTTATAAGTTAAAATTCTTTAAATTTATTAATATTAAATTTTACTTTAAACTAAGGAATCAATTAAATTAAAAAAAGGGTGTTGGATTTCGAAAGCAAAGCAAACACAATAAATTAACTACACCTTGTTTTAAATTAAATTACATATTGAATTTATTTTCTTAATTGATAAACTCTTATAATTTCTATGTTAAAATAAAACATTAAACTATATATAATTGAATTCAGTTATTACTTAGAATATTTTTATGAATAAATTGAATTGTCAATTTTGACTATTTATCTTTAATTTATAAATTATTGGGGGGAAAACAAAAAAAAATACAATTTTTAATTCAAATTAATATCCTTAAAAGAAAATCAAGTTAGCATCTTTTATTTTAAATATTGATATGACAAGATAATTAATCGGTCCAAGTCAACTTTTGTGTAAACAACCTTGAATCATGAAATTATGATAGCATATTATAAAACAAATTAAAATAAATTGTGAAACTCAATTTTTAATTCATTTAATTTTGAAAAAAAAATAAAAAATATTTAAAAAAAAAATGAATTCACCCTTCAAATAACAACACTGAAAATAATTATCTTGTTAAATCTTATTTTATGTGTAGGTGATTTTTTTTGTTGTTGATCCAAATCAGACTACCATTCTAAAATTTAATTGAAAAGTTAGTCTTACAAATATAACAAGAAGGAAATAAAACCCATAAACTATTAATAGATTCAATATAATTAGATCGATCTCTTCAAGTTATCAACTATTTTAAAATTGTGCTTGTTTAAATGAATAGGGTGAATGAAATTTAAAATTAAACTATTTTATATTCATTTTCATTGAATTTCAAATTTATTAATTTTTATCAATTGTATCCTTTAAAATTCCTCGTACAGGTATTTTCTTTCATGTTTTGAACATTTTCTTTTTTTTCTTCAAATTGACACTATTTTAGATCATATAAATGTGTGAGTTCACTATTTTTTAATCATTGTTTTTTAAATCCACGTCATTTCAGTTCATAAAATACACGCATTAGAATTATACTATTAAAAAAATATACAAAAGGTTGCAATTGATAAATGGAGGAAATATCTAGAGCTTAATTGATAAAATTTACAAGTTTGAGATATCATTGAAAATAGGTACATCTGTTTGGGATTAAATTGTGATTTTATCTTCCGAATTTATAGGCTGAATTGACACCTGAAGTCAATCAACCTTAGCCTTACATCTAACACATTCAGTAAACCCTGCTGCACCCGATAATATCCTGCAATTAGGGTTTTAGGCTACAAATATAATATAAATTGCAACGCTTGAAACGGTTCATCCTCCAGCTAAAACCCACAAGCAAAATTCTTTCACTCATTAACATATAACCAACAAGGTACTTATCAATCAATCAGCTTCCATTCTCAATTGATTTACTCCTGAACTCAAAATTTGTTCGTTTTCTTATTTATTCTGTTGCATGTTGATTAATAAGAGAAGGACAAAAAAAATCGAGCTTTGAAGAAGAACAATGATAGCAGCAGTTTCATGGGTACCCAAAGGGGTTGCAAAGTCTGTACCGAGTGTAGCAGACCCACCTTCAAAAGAGGAAATTGAAGAGTTGATCAAAGCTGGTGTCTTAGAGAGAAGGTAATCTACTATTTTCTCCCTTTTTCTTTAAAAAAAGTTTACATCTTTTTGTGTTTTGATAGCTACTAATTGTTGAATATACGATTTTTTTTTGTTTTGCTATACGGTTTGCTGTGTCATTAACTCTGTGTGTTTTCAATGCTGTTAGTAATGGAATTGGAGAACTAGGCTTAATGGGGTATTGTAATGCTGATTATTTGAGAACTACAATAGCTGAGTTTAAAACTAGGAGGTGCTGATTGTATAGTAATGTGTGATTTGGTTGGAGTTTTTGAGACCCATTTGATCGGGGGGATTTAAATCTCTGTTACGAATGGTGAATGAATATATGGGTTATGTGAACTTGGAGGTGTTCTGGTATTGTATTGGGCTGTATCATTCTTCAACTTATGCAAATTGATAATTGGTTGTGCATGTTTGTGTGATGAAACTATCAATTTCTGGTTCTGTTTTTTGTGATTACTGCTTATATTTTATGGACCTGGGTTTAACATGACTGTTGTGTCAACCACCGTGTTCTAGTTATACTGTCAAATTTTTGGGTCGTTGATCAGTGTGATTGTTTTGTTTTGTCCAGTGGAGAAGATAGTGGCAGCGAGGAAGGTGACCAGGAAATGGATGTTGATGCTGCCAAGCAGACCGATGAAGTAAGCCAAGCATTAGCTGTAGCAAATGCACTTGGCAGAAGTTCCAAAGTTAACAAGTCAGAGACCAAACTTGATGACATAGCAGATGGTCTTCAGGAACTTGATATGGACAAGTATGATGAGGAGGAGGATGGTAATTATGCATCTACAAAGAATCCATTTTTCTTTTGCCTTTTCTTTTATGTACTTTTTTTATCTGATACATTTTGTAGAAAATAAGGGGGTCACTGGTCGCCATGCGGGTTTAGTTTTGGAGGTTAGGATGGATTGTAAAAGTATCGATCTCTATTGATAAGAGCGCTCATGAATTTTTGAATCATTTAGGGAATTATTTAACCAGCGAATAACAATCACTTGCATAAATACTTTTTCAGCTATTTTTTTCCTTTTGATTCACATCACTTTCTGGTCACATGCCTTGAATTTAATTCACATTGGATGTGCAACTAAAAATGCATCTGGTCACACAGGTATCGAGCTGTTCAGCACAGGACTTGGGGACCTTTATTACCCAAGTAATAGCATGGACCCGTACATCAAGGATGAAGATGTAAGTCTGACTACTTTGTTATGCTGTATCTGACTTCTCATGGTATTTTGGTTACTAATTTCTGCACTGACTCTTTTAGGATAATGATTCTGAAGACCTCGAGGACATGGCTATCAAACCAAAGGATGCAGTCATTGTTTGTGCATGCAACAAGGATGAATTTAGTAACCTTGAGGCATGCAATTGTTAGTTGGCAAACTCTGCAATTCTCTCCCTCCCTCTCTCTTCTGACATGAAGTGCCAATTGTGCATGCAGGTTTGGATATTGGATGAAACAAGTGATGGTGATTCAAACATATACGTTCACCATGAGGTTCCCCTTTCAGCATTTCCCCTTTGCACAGCATGGCTTGATTGCCCACTAAAAGGGGGCGAAAAAGGTATGATAGCTTTTACACTGTCTGCTTGGAACTTGTTCTTCTTCCAGATTGCAAGTTCTCTGGTATATTCCCTTATATAGGCTCACACCTCCAATTTTGGAGACATCTGGTCTTAATGTAGCATTGAAATTAAAAAATGGTGCATGAGGTTTGGTTTTCTTGCAGAAGTGTATGCCTTACTACCTCTTTTGAGATAAGGATTTTTGTGTTTTTGCAGGGAATTTTATAGCTGTTGGGTCAATGGAACCTGCCATTGAAATATGGGACCTTGACATTGTATGTGGAACATCTCATAAAATTACAATACATTGACTTTTAAAGGCAGGGATTGTTTTAGAATCTCTTAACATTTTATGCTGTTCTCAGATTGATGAAGTGCAACCAGCCGTGGTATTGGGTGGCATTAAAGAGAAGAAGAAGAAGAAGAAGAAAGGGAAAAAGGTGTTTTCTAGAGTTTCTTTAATTTTCAGAATTGAATCATATTTATTTTTTATTTTGGAAAATACAAGACAATGAAATAACCATGGTGTTTTTTATTTGTTCTTGAAATTTGGTTAATGTTCTTTGCACATTTTATTATGTGACCAAAAGGCTATAAATGAGGAAAAGGAATGAAGTTAAATTTTGTTGTTCATTGGCATTCATTTAAGTCATCTTTGTGTGATTGAGATCCATGAGTTTTCTTCACAATTATCTGCTCAAGCTGACATGAATGATGAAGTGGAGTTCTTGAATTTTTCTTCATGCTTATCTTATCTTAGGGAGATTCAGAAATAAGGTAGCTTCAGAAAAGCATTGACACCTTTATAGAGGTGTCCATAATTGGCAGGTGTTTAGATATGCCTGCCACATGTGTGAACAAGTGGGCCAGCCTTGGCAAGGAAAAAAATACTCTTTTTTTCTTCTTTTTCTCCCCTTCCTTTTTAATAAAAAACATACTTCAATAAGCTGGATGGGCTGCACCATGCTAGGTCCTCCTCTCACATCTTTTATTATATAAGAATCACCCTGAAACATCTTGGAAATGGCCAACTTAATGGTTGTTCTTGTACCTTGATTTTGGATCTTGTTTCTATGATTTATTTCTACAGTGTCATGGATAACACTCTTATGGTGTTATATTGATTTGAGCTTTTCCTTGATGTTACCACTCCATCCTGAGCAGCAGCATCATTTCAAAACCCAGGCATAATGTGTTATGGCTTGATACAGTATGATTATTTTTCTTCTTGTTTGTTCTCACTAGTCCTGCAACTTCTTTTGTCAGGCATCAATTAAATACAAGGAAGGGAGTCACACTGATTCTGTCCTTGGTCTTGCTTGGAACAAGCATTTCAGGTATGGGGAATCGCTTACGATCTAGTTCTGTTCTATGTGCTAATGCAGATGGACTTCTCTGATAGCTAATAAGTATTGAAATAAATACAGGAACATCCTTGCTAGTGCCAGTGCTGACAGACAAGTCAAAATTTGGGATGTGGATGCTGGAAAATGTGACATTACCATGGAGCATCATACAGACAAGGCAAGAATTTAGCCTCACATTATTCTTTCATATAATTTGGACGGTGAACCAAGCCAGATTCATCTGTTATTTGGGTAGCATTCCTCAGGATATTAGAACTGTTCACTCATTAGTGCTGACCTATCAGTGTCCTCAACCCAAGGACAACCATGCAGATTGTAATGCACATAAATGTTGCAAGACATGCTGCTGAACCATGCAAGACATCGTGCTAGTGATTGAATAACTTGTCATTATTCCTTTGTCATAAAGCTAAACACTTGTTAAGGAAATTCTAATAATGAAAAAGAAAACAAATGAAAGTTGAGTACCTTCTTTTTATCTGATTGTTGTACAATGTGTGAGTTGCCTGTCTTCATAAAACAATTTAGTCTTCCAAGATTTGTCGGAATTATAAGAGCAGGGTTTTTGGAATATTTTCAGCTCTAAGTTATAGAAGCTGTTTGTGCTAGCCAATGTAATGAACACACACATCAATATGCTGTGTCTTATGGTTCAATTTAAATATAGTAGATATAAAAACCATGGGTACTTGTGTTATTAGCTTGTTGATCTGGGTTATTTTCTTCTTTTCACACCAATGCTGACAGGTTCAAGCAGTAGCATGGAATCATCATGAGCCACAAGTTCTTCTCAGTGGATCTTTCGATCATTCAGTAGTCATGGTAACACAGAGCTTGCACAGTCTGATGTCTATAGATTTGTATCGTCACTATACCTTATAAGATCACTTCCATGTGAAAGTTGTCTTTCAGTGGTCATGGTAATTAAGAGCTTGCTTAGTCTTGATGTTGTTACCCTTGTGCTCTTCAGAAGGATGGAAGGGTGCCTTCAGATCCTGGTTTCAAGTGGTCGGTCGCAGCTGATGTTGAAAGCTTGGCCTGGGATCCGCATGATAAGCATTTATTTGTGGTGTGTGCTTCATCATTCTATTTATGGTTTTCCCTACCTATTTTTGAGTTTGCTCTATTTCTTATTGACAAAGAAACAGAGGGGAACATTGTTTCTAGGTTTTAAATACATGATAGGTGTATATAGTTTTGATTTGCAAGGCACTGAGATATGCTCTAAAATGCTGAGTTATCCTTGTAGGTGAGTCTTGAAGATGGTACAGTTCAAGGTTTTGACATCCGAGCTGCCAAGCCTGGATCAGCTACTGACCTTAAGCCAAGTTTTACCCTGCATGCTCATGACAAAGCTGTTTGCACAATATCTTATAATCCTTCAGCACCTAATGTAATATCTTCATTTTCATATTCGAGTCCTCAGTTTTAGTTAGATGTTTAGACTATCAACTTCACTAACCTTGTGCCGTGTTTGGCAGCTTCTTGCTACTGGATCAACAGATAAAATGGTAAAGTCATTAGTTTATTTTCTACCTCTTTTTGGTCATCCAAAGTAGAATTTATCGATGGTTCATATAAGTTCAATCTTCTGCTGAATGTTTCTGCAGGTAAAACTCTGGGATCTGTCCAACAACCAACCCTCATGTTTAGTATCCAAGAATCCTAAAGCAGTATGTGATCATAACTTTCCTCAGATCTTATGCAATAAAAAAAGTTTAAGCATGTTTTTAGATGTGAGCATGAGTTGGATCATCACACTGCTCTGAATGTTTTCAGGGAGCCGTCTTTTCTGTTTCCTTCTCCGAGGACAACCCTTTTCTGCTCGCAATTGGAGGCTCCAAGGGGAAATTGGAAGTGAGTTTAAACCCCCATCTTTTTCATTCTTTTTACTGTAGCGCATATCTATGAGGAAGTTTGTATGGTAGAATTTATTCTAATTTATGTCACTGGAATCCCGCAGCTATGGGATACATTGTCTGAGGCCGAGGTTGCTAAAAGATTTGGAACCACAGCAAGAACCACAGCAAGCTGAATATACAGATGGCTTCATTGATCAAGAAGGTAAAAGAGCTATGCTCCTTGTAAAATTTGCGAGCTACAGCAAAAGCAACATGAGCCTTGTTAGGAGCTAAGTTAGATTTGGAAGGTGAAAGACATCGGTCCTCACATGGCAAGCATGTGTATTTAACTAGACCGTAGAGAGCTGGTGTATTTATACGAGAATGAGTGGCATCTGTCTCGTAGCTTTTTCAATTTTGTGAGATGGCAGATGAGGTTCGGCTTCTTGTTTATTTTGCTCCTGGAATTATGATATGTAATTGCAGTGATAATGACCTACATTAATTCATGCGCGTGTGAGAATCTTGAGAAATGGAAGCAAAACAAAAGAATCAACATAATAGTTCCAAGGATGTTTTGTTCTGGACTTCTTGGCTGATCATGTCAAGTTTTTTTTTTCATATTAAAAGTAGCGAAAGTGGGAATTTATTATTATTTTTTAAAAAAAATATCACAATTGAAACAAAACAAATCTGTAAAATGGCACTTTCAATTGAAGTTTAATTTATTTATTTTCAAATTTCACAAGGTTGTGCTGTTGAGAATATCGATGTGCCACTTTCAATATCATAATCAATGGATTTTTTTAATTTCTTCTTAATCATGCAAAGTTTGTAAAAAACAATTCCACCCGAGCAACTGTAAAAACAAAAAAAGCGGGTCCCAGTTGTTCTCCAATGAGAATCTTACAGAACATCTGTGCCCATATAATAAACTATCGGGTCTACATGCGGTCGGGTGAGTGCATTATTGTAGTTTTGGTCAATAGCAGAAACTGTAGTTTCGAAATGATGGCTCCGGCCACATCTCGTCAGGAATACTATACTACGTGTACATTTCGTGTTCCATTATTGTAATATTATTATGACGACCTGCTCCTTGTCCACAATATACTTTAATTTAACGAGGTATTGGAAGGTAAAATGATTTTTTTATTTATTATAATATAGTTTACCTTTAACAAGTTATGTAGGGTTAGGTTAACAATTTTGTTTTTTATGTAATGTGAAATTGTTAATTTAATCTTGGAGCAAAAACATTGAATGACTTTCAAATAGAGGTGTTATGCTATTTTCAAAATAGTAAAATTGCTTTGTTGACTTTAAAAATAAAATGAACATGACTTTCATTCGCAACAATTATATTAATCTTGGTTTCTTTCCATAATGGGGTGTGTGTGCTCCCATCACACTTTGGGTTTGACATAGGCAACTATTTGTTTCCTCTCTTTTCTCTCATTCAATTTCTTTTTTTTTTTCATGTTTAGTTTCTTTGGGCTATTGATATGTTTTTTACCTTCAACTTTATATTCATGTTTATGAAATTTACGAGTTAACCTAGTTTAATCAATTAATTTTTTTTTAATTTTATTTATTCAATATTAGATTGTTAATAATATGGATCGGCCGAAGTGACACTCTTTTATCATAAAGTTTTTGTTTTTATGAGATTATTTAACGAAGTTGTTTCTTTGTTTTTTTTTTCTGAACATTGTGTTTTTCTTACATAAAAATAAATTTGATCCACGTCGGAGGAGCATGAGCCAAAACCTCGTTAGAGCAACGCAAAATTTTATTTTAGAAAACTAAATTGATAAAAATAACTTTTTGAATAGTATAAATATAGATTTTTTATTTGTGTATTCCAATGGTAAAAGTTATTTAGAAGAGCCAAATATACAGTAACATTTAAACAAAATACAGGAACATACAATAACATTTGAGATAAAATACACAAACATATAGTAACATTTAAAATAAAATGCAGTAACAATTGAACTAGTGAGGTATAAGCTGATAAACATTGATTTTATACATTATATTACTCCAAAATACAGTAACAGTGAGATATCCATAACTCTAGTCTAGATTTTGAAGGAAACTCATAAATCTATATATGGGAGGGACCTATTTGAAGATGTTTTTTTGCTAGAAATTTGAGGTGTCATTTGATGTGTGAGAGAGCAAAATCCAACACCTTTATTGCTTCCTCTATTTATTATTCTGTCTAGACTCAAGAGTGAGAACAATATCTTTCTTTCTGTTCAAAAATCTAACAAGGTGACAAGTTGTCTAAAATATAAAACCTCATCAAAAGACTTGTCATTTACTTGACAAGTATATTTTATCGTTTGGTTTCCCTGTCGAAACGAATAGAATAAGACTTCATTTAATGTGTGAGAGAGCAAAATCCAACACCTTT
Organism: Salix caprea; assembly: GCA_964035475.1. Lineage (NCBI taxonomy): Eukaryota > Viridiplantae > Streptophyta > Magnoliopsida > Malpighiales > Salicaceae > Salix > Salix caprea. The sequence continues at coordinate 13,580,775 of OZ037756.1, read as the reverse complement.
ATTATTTCCTTCATTTTTTTTTCGAAATATATAGAAATAGCAACTTAAAAGCGAAACAACTATTTTATTATTAGACAAGTTAAAAGTTAAAACAAAAACTTAAAATATAATTTTTTTAACTTTGTTTTTTCATTATACCTCACGCGGTGGAGTTGATCTTAAAGGCTACAGCTGCTTTAGACCCTCGTGTCCAGAGAGGAAGATTCTTGCCACGTAATTCAAGTGTGAATTTAATTGTCTTTTTGGTAGGTATTCGACTGCTCTTTTCCTCGCATGTTCTAAAAGGTTTCTCCGAACAGAGCACTGCAAATGTCAGGTCTCCCTCGCACTAGATAAGGTCAATTAAAAAGCAAGAAAAAGAAGCAATTATCTTATGACACGTATGCAAAACCAAGAAATTGTTGCCTCCCATTGATTTTCCTGGACAATTCCACTGAGTTATTGCTATCCTCGATCTGGTCTTTATTTAAGTTCATTGCTCTTTTGCGTGTCATCCAAGTGATCAGGCTTCTCTTAACCTTTCTACCTGCTCTATCCCATAGTTTTTCACAGTCCGAAAATGGCGTCTCTCTTGAAGGAATTGCCCTCCATGACTACAATTCTCTCCGTGTACGCTTCCCTGTCCGGTTTATCCATGCTCATCCGTACCATCTTGAATGAAATGATTCCGAGGGGTATGCGTGATTTCATAGCTACCAAGTTTTCTGATTTCTTTGCCACCTACTTCTCCTCCGACTTCACCTTCTTCATCGAAGACCGATGGCAGGCTGTGGAGAATGAAACCTTTCGAGCTGTCGAGGTCTATCTTCCAACCAAAGTCGGCCCTTCCACCAAAAGCCTTCTCCTAGGCACCAGTGACACGAACAACATCACTGCCCCACCAAAACCAGGGATTCCTATTGATGCTAAAGTGATTGATTTCTTCCAGGGTATGCGTTTTGAATGGACTCTCTGTGAGAAAGAGGCGAAAAAGTACTCCTTTCGCCAGAAAAGATACTTCCAATTGAAATGCAAAAAGAATTGCAGAGAACATGTGATGCAAAGCTACTTGCCACACATTAGCAAGACTGCAGGCTCAATCCTGGACAAGAGGGAGACTCTCAACATATATACTTATGATAACGAGGATTCTATGTGGGAATCTACAGTGTTTAAGCATCCAGCTACTTTTGATACTCTAGCAATGGACCCTGACCAGAAGAAGTTCATCACTGAAGATCTTGACTTGTTCGTGCAGAGAAAGGAATATTTCCGGAGTGTTGGTAGAGCTTGGAAAAGAGGGTACCTTTTTTATGGCCCACCAGGGACTGGAAAATCCACCCTCGTTGCTGCCATTGCAAACTATCTAAGATTCAACATCTACGATCTGCAGCTACAAGGTGTAAGAAATGACTCTCAACTCAGGAGGATACTTACCTCCACAACCAATCGTTCAATTCTTCTCATTGAGGATATTGATTGTAGTACAAAATATTCACGCCCCCGCAATCAAAAGGAAGATGGCAAGGATGATGATGACGACGACGACGATCAACTTGATAAAAAGATTTCTTTTGATCCTGGGGTAAGTGAGTTTCGAAAGAATTTATCTCCAAGTTTATCTTATTTGGATATAACCCTTTACTAATTAGACTTCACAAATAACTTTATGCCAAAAATTATCAATGAAATTAACTAGAATACATATTGCCTCCAAGTTTTCCAATTCCATACTGACTCGATCATATTTGTCTCTAAATCTTCTCACAGGTGACCTTATCTGGTTTGTTGAACTTCATTGATGGACTATGGTCAAGCTGTGGGGATGAAAGAATAATCATTTTCACCACAAACTACAAAGAGAAGCTGGACCCGGCATTGTTGCGTCCAGGAAGAATGGATGTCCATGTTTACATGGGACATTGCACTCCAGCAGCATTCAAGAAGCTGGCCTCTACCTATCTTGGAATTAAAGAGCATGCCCTTTTCAAATGCATCGAAGATCTCATTCAGAGTACAGTTATTACACCAGCGGAAGTTGCACAGCATCTCATGAAATATGACAACCCTCAAGGTGCGCTTCAAAGTCTAGTTGAGTTCATAAATACGAAGGAGACTGCTGAAATGGTGGGTCATGGGGCTAAGAAGGAGGACGAAGAAGAGGTTATAAAAGAAGAGGTTGTCAAGTGTAGAACTGAAAACATGAAACAGGATCTGAAACAATCCAGGATTCTAACAACATCTGTTTACCTTACCTAGCAAGATGGATTGTTAGCTTCTGTCAAGCAATGTCTTAGTCCCTTTTGGTCTATAATCTAGTCCAAGAACTGCTTACTGGTTAGCTAGGTCAACTCTCAAGTTTTTTATGCTGTATTTAATAACTATTGTTTTTAATTTTAATTTTAATAAAATAATTCATTTGATCAATATATAAATTGCATTTAGATACTCCATCAGAAGAGAAAATTTTCTCTGGAAAATTTTAATTTACCCCCTAAAGTTTGGATAGTTTCTTAATTTCACTTGTTTTTTTATAATTTCCACCCTGAACTTTCTCTAAGGTTTACATTCGATGGAAAAGTATTGTGAAAAATATGTTTTTATTTAGGACCCGTTGGTGTTATGCTGGATTTGAATCAAATTTCAAATCAATCCATAGATGACATGACTTAACCTTTGTCATACTTCTAATTTCAATTCATCCAATACGATTCACTTTTAAAGATGTTTGTCTTGGTGCTAAAATAACAGACACCTGAGACTCAAAATCTTGTGTTAAAGAACATGGAGGCTCGGTTCCACCCTGAATTCTTTCTGGTTAAAGAAAATTATTTCTAGTTGTTTTGGAACAATTAGGAGAGAGATCGAGTGACTATTTGGAAACACAGTAACCGCTTTCCCATATCAAACCTCACAAATTAAGATTTGCACACTTAGTGCCTGTTTAGAGTAATTTAAGTTATTTTTAAAAATAATTTTTACATTAATATATTAAAAAAAATCTAAAAACACACGAAAAAATTCATTTAAAATAATAAAAAATTTAAAAAACAAATACTTTTGAAACGCAATATTATACACCCCCTTAAACTTTTTGGATTAAATAACAGAAAATTATTGAAAAGTTTTTTAGGAATAAGATGTTGGGTCCCACAAGAACATTGAGAAATAAAAAAGGATAGGGAGTTAGGGTTTGAACTAAAAATACTACTATAGTTTTTCTAAAGGATAAAAGAAAGAGAACTATCTTATGGGTTATGGCACAAACCTCTAACATGAAAGATGCCTTTTTAGCTTGAAAAAGAAGGAGCTAATATTATAATATGATATGATATAAAGCTGCTACAGAGCTTTATTGTTTGTCAATCTCTTAGTTGTTACTACTATGCTAGCTTAGAGGTGTTTGCATTTGCATTGCTACCTTTACAATACAGGAATTATAGCTATTGACATATCATGAGCAGCATTGAAGTTTCAAGATTGCTAATAAATAAAAATTAAAAATATAAGTACCATCTAATTGCATAAACTATCAGGATTGTTATTGTTGTTTTCAAAATTGTAGTTTAATAATTCATAACATAGATTATTTGTACAAGTTAATGCAAATTGAAAGAAAAAGGCAACAAATTTGTAGCGTACTGGTGTTCTTAAACTTTTAATTTCCTGGTAATTTTAATTTAATTGGCTTTTATACATTCTCTACAATAAAATAAAAAATAAATTTAAAAGTATTGTTTGGTTAGTATACCACGAATATATATATATAGGAGTAGAAGTGGCTGAAGAATTATAAAATCCACTTTCCTAGCCATCAAAATACACGAGGGATGGAGGTTTGTCGAAGTGACACCAATGACTTAGGCTTTCGGAGTGTGTATTTGTTTGTGTGGTCAACCGTGCGGTTGACTTCACAAACAAACAGACCTTTAAGCAACATCCATTAAAACATAGCAACAAGCTCAAATCCGACCTTGAATTCCTACTCCTAGCTTCCAAAAATGAGATCAAAATTACCTTGGCATGGAGGCAAAGGATAAACCCTGAAGGAAAGTGCATGATGACGGAAATTCAACTTTAGCAGATTTTATAGTTTCAATTAGCTCCTCTATTAGATGCGCCAACATGAAAACTTCATCTGCTAGATTTTTTGTCACCCAATCTTCCAACACCCTGCACAAATCTCAATCTTTAACTACAGCTTGAAGAAAAGAAACAAATGTTTTGTAAGTAAATCATCAACAGAAAAGAAAGTGTGACATGATTAGCGCCTTCCTCACTCCTCTCTTAAGGCGATATTTTCACGGCCAGAGTATGGACCTCTACCAGACTGGCTACCATGGTAGGGCATCTTTAGCCTTCTTGGACATTAGAGTACAAATAAGATAATTGAAAAAATTATTAACAATTTTGGTAGTAACTCCCACTCATGTCAACTTTTTTTTCTTATTTGTGTGTGCGTGCTCTTTGGGAGTGTATAATCCAACACATATTCAAGACTCTAGCAGGAGTCGTATCAAGATTTGGTTGTTTATTTTGAATCACCACCACATCACCATCAAGAATACATGCATGCATTCTTCGGTTACTAGAAAAGACTGTCAAGCAATCAACCAAAGATATTAATTAGGAGACCAACCTTAGTTGAGATTTTGTATAGCTGCTACAATCTGAAAACAGAACCTTGATAACAGGGTGTAGATCTAACTTCAAAACCGAATCTGTATTGCTCTCAGTGTCCAAACAGTCACCACTACAGCACCATGAATTTGGATTTACAAGGACAATCTGAAGCATGGGAGATTTTGTTCTCAAATCCCTGACCACAGTTCTGAATGATAATTCATCTTTTGCACTTTCCACTAGCTGACTTGTGAACACTCTCTGCAGAGAATATTTCCTGTTCATGATGATCAATTTAATTTTAGTGTGAAGCTAAGGCTCTTATACCCCATATATCCCAATTTAATTTTAGATTCACTACATATTTTTTTGCGATTTCTAATTAGCTAGCAATACACAAGTGAAGGAAATGAAAATGGTAGGAAAATAATTAGAAAAGTACAGAAACCATGTACCTGAAAAGGTCAGCTGATCCACCGACTGGCAGAGAGGTGGAAATGTAGCATTTAAAAAGTCTAACTCCATCATCTACAGGCATGTCCCCATTTGCACATGGATAAGCACCAATAAGAGATGAGCACTGTGGGCAAACAAATTGCTTCCATTCAATATCAGTAGATAAATTATAGGATCTGGCAATGAAAGCATCTCCAAGAAAGCCATTGAGGAAAGATCTCTGATTTATCCTGAGTTCCATAGTTTTTGTGGTTTTCTTGTCTTCCAAAGAAGGTCCAGACACATCATGGATGCCGACTTCACCAGTATAATCTTGAGTATGACTTACTGAATCACAACAAACTGCCCCTGGAACCGCTTTTTCAGAGAGATCTGATGCCGGTAGGACAGACGATAATCTACTATTGTTAGTTTTTTCCTCTGCAACTTTAAATTTGACATTTTCACAAAGGTTTTCCAAATTAGAACACGAAGACCCTGATTTCCCATTAACACCGTGGATTACTCCACATTGACTGTCACACCTTGGTACTCTTCCAGATTTTGTTCCAAAATCTCCCATAGCTTCTTCACTTAAACTTTCATCGCCAAACTCCTGTTCAGGCTTGTACTTTTGGATTACATATTTTTCAGAAAATTTAAATCTAGCAAGATCATCACTGCAAAGTGTAACAGCTGTTGAATTCAACATGCACACACCCATTGGACATGCATATGCATGTGCATACCTATTCACCAACTTCTCACTCGCACCTCCAAATGAACAACAGCAACCTCCAAACCAGTTGTCAGCCATCTCTGTCCAGTTAACTGATGGCATTTCCTCAAATTGCCTACATAAGAATAAATTTCGAGGAAAGCTAAGACTAAACAGAAAATTATTAAAGTGATGCCAGAAACCTAAGAGCAAATTAGCAACTCAAAGCAGCCTATATAAAAGCTCCCGTTTCTACAGCCTACATATCCCAATTTTCATTTGGTAAACCTGTAAGTGGTATAGTAAGGTATTGAATACTTATGGATGAATCAACCATGCTCATAAAATATGCATATTCAAGCAAAATCAAAAGGAATTAACCAGAACGAGCAATCAACAAACTTACTTTAAAGGACTTCTAGTCAGCCTATTCGAGCAACTTCTGCAATAAAAATGAACTCCATCCATCGAGGATAAGCTTTTTAAATCTGAACCAAACAATTAAAACACGTCAGAATCAAAAACCAATTCCAGCACGACTAATGCGTAGCTCTAGATCATAACAAAGACAATCACACTAAGCCAAAATCAATAGTTACAAGTTAAAACCTTACACCTGTTCTCTTCAATCTAAATTATAGCTTTGATTAAACTTTTAAATCAAACCCAACAAAATACTTAACCCGTACAAGTCGAAATTTAATTGTTGTAAATTACCAGAATCCATAACGAGTGGCTTTAACAAATCCAAATCCTCATTGCTCTCTCTTTCATCACTCAAGTTCAACAAGTCAAAGGTAGAAACTAAAGGGTGATCCACAGGAAGAAGCAAAACAAGTTTAACTTCTATATGATCATCGGAAGCTTTAGCATTTACTGGAGACTCTGGGTCAATTAAAACCCTAGGAATCGGAACCCTAATGGAAACTTCATCGGTTTCTTCATTCTCAATAAAGGTAACTAAAAGGTGGGATTTTGAGAGGTTTAATTGAGCTTGAAGGTGATGAATTGAAGGTTTTGATTTTGAATTGAAGAGAAAGAGCTTTAGATTTGGTGATTGTGATTGGGTTTCCCATGTGAATCTCCAATTTTTAGGGTTTTTGAGAGACATTAGGGTTTTTGTATTTTATGTTACAGTGAAGTGGAGGTGTTTGCTAATGGATACCCGCTTAAAAAAAATTGAACGGAGAGTTTTAGTGGTCAATTTCATTGTATCCATCTCTTTTAAAAACTTTGTTCTCTTCACTTGACCCCTTGATGTTTCATCATCTATTAATAGGGTCCTTCCATCCAGGGATTAACCAAAAACTACCTTTTATTTTATTATTTTTAATTATTTTTAAAAATTATATATATATAGTTTATCAATATAAATATATAGTTTATCAATAAATATTTTAAAAATATTAACTCAAAGATTTAAAAAAAATTATATATTTTTTAATTTTGAAATAAAATTTACTTTAAATTCACATTTAATATTCATTAGTTTCTTTTCTTACCAACTATTACAAGTTATGACATGTTATTATTGTCTGCCATGATTTTAAGAGAAAATTTATTTTATTTATAATTAAATTTAGATTTACCCAGCTTAAAAGAACTCGAAAATTACTTTATTATACTGATTGGTTGCTTTTACTCATTGTATTTAAAAAAAAATGTTTTGTACATCAAAGTTTGTGTTAATAAATATTTTATAGTGTTTGTTCTTCAATAAAATCTTATCTCAAACGAAAATTATATATATATATATATATATATATATATATATTCAAAAAATGTATTTAGAGAGATAATTGATAATTATATTATAGAAAATATTTAGTGATTCTTCTTTTCATTTTTATTTAAAAAAAGGAATCTATATTTATTATTTTCTTATGTTTATTCGAAGTGAATTTGCTTTCACAATCAAAATTATACATAAATCATTCAAATATTCACGTGAGAATGTTTTCGAATAGTTAATTGATAAAATACCTATAATTTTGTAAGTGGGAATTAAAGCCTGCAAAATATAAAGGCATTTTCCGTTAGGTTTTATAATGAAGATATAAAGGGTGTTTAGGAGTGTGGTTGCGGTTGCTTTAGAAAGTGCTTTTCGTTTAGAAATACATCAAAATAATATTTTTTTTTATTTTTTAAAAAATTATTTTTAACATCAGTATATCAAAATGATCTAAAAATATAAAAAAATATATTTTATTTATAATAAAAAAAATCAAAATTTGATCAAATGGTAATTCAACCGCTTAGCCAAACAGGCACATGGAGAAGAACCTTGTTGGTAAATGAATGAAATGTGAAGGGGGTAATTGTCGTCTTTGGGAGTAAATTGATAAGGCCATATACTTAAAGGGGTCAAATGAAATTAGCCCTACTTTTATTTTGTTGTTGTTTGGGCTAAAAGAATTCATTTGTAGGCCCATTAAGAGAAGGTTCAGCTCTGTCAAATTATGGGTTAGGAGTGCTGTTACGTCACACAAATGAGCCTGGTCTAATGAAGAGTTAGGATCTAATCCTATTGTCTCCGTTCGAATTTATAAAATATTGTAGAAGAATAATTTTCTAATAAATGCCTCATCCAAGACTCGGGTAGTAATAGCTTAAGGTAATATTTGATATTGTGTTTTAAAAGAGTTTTTGAAAAAAATTGCAAATTTTTTTAATGTATTTTAAAATTATACTTGTTTAAAAAAATATATTAAATTGTTTTTTTCTAAATAGTTTTTTTATGATTTTGATGTAATGAAATCAAAAATAAAAAATATTTTTCTATTTTCTTAAACGAAAAGAACTTTTCAAAAATATCATTTTCACAATATCAAACACACATTAAATTCAATTATATGTAATTGTGGGTTTGAGTATCTTTCAAGAATATTCCTTGAATGTGTTTTCTATATATTTAAAAAAACAACAACTTATACACGATTTATAAAATACAAATTAAAATAATAAAAATGCGTCCCTGTTTGGGAGTATGGTTAAAATTGTTTTTGAAAGTACTTTTAGTTCAGAAATGCATTAAATTGATTCTTTTTTATTTTAAAAAATTATTCTTGATATTAGCACATGAAAATAATCTAAAAAAATATCAAAAAATTAATAAAAATAAAATATTTTTATTTTTTTAAAAACACTTTTAAAACACAATGACAACACACGATTGTTTTTTTTTTTTTTAAATGGCAAATTATAATAATAATGTACAAAAAGTCTTAGCTAAGAAAGTTGAAGAAATTGTGTCGTTTAGGTGTAAACAAGATATTGGTAGTTGTTTCCCTCTTTCTGATCATGTGTAAGTTTGTCTTGGAAGAGAAAGTAACTTTAAAAAAAAAAAATGCCAAGCTTTCTTAATCCTATGGTGGGTTATGTGTAGATTTATGACATTTCTATATTCTACTAGATGCTTTCTCTAGGTTTCGATGCTTTGATGCTAGGTGGTGATGCTTTCAAGAACAACATGATGAAGATGTGGGATTTTTTATTTATTTGCCGGGGGTGATTTTTGTTTTTGTTCCATCTTCGACAATATTATACATAATAAAGTTGAAATTACATAATTAATAATAATAAAATAGATGCAACCACCAAAGTTGACATGGACATGTATTGATATAATAGTAATGGCATCACAATGGAGATGGAGAATTTATGCAATTCCATGTATGTAGAGCCAATTACAAGCCCAAGTCATGAGGACGGAAATAAAAAAAAGTTTTCGCACATGGGAAAGCTAGATCAGATTTATTTATTTATTTATCAGTCCTTGTATTTAATTATTAATGAAGAATAAAGGACATGTTTTCGCCCCCCACTAATTTCTATTTTAAAAAAACATTTCTATTTTATCTTCGTCATTGTCTCCTCAATCGCTTTTTATCTTCTTAATTTATCCTTTTTGTATTTGCACTGTTATTAGCTATCGTCACTCCCACCTTCTTCAATATGATAGCCCCTTGGAAATTTAATAACTCCATTTAACCTAACTAGACATCAGCCTGACCCACCTTTATCTTTATTACAATATGTGGGCCTAAATTATTTTGTCCGAACTTGATGGTCACAAGCTTTAATTTTTTTATTAATATAGATGTCTGGATGAGTTTACACGTGTATCAACTAATCTCATGAGTCTCCAAATTAATAATCATATAAGTCTCTAGTACCATTATATTAGCAATCATATGACTTGAATATGAGATCACATAAAAAACAATTTTTTTAATCTTAAATTTTTATCGCTGTATTATTAGTCACATGCTTTAATTAGTCATATGAATAAAGGAGATTGTATTTCACTCAGATGCAACAACACTAGCTAAATCTCATCGAACATCAATTAGAGGGCACCGCCCGCTTGAGTGTGGTTGAAGTTGCTTTTAAAAATATTTTTCATTCAGAAATGCATTAAAATAATATTTTTTTTATTTTATAAAAAATATTTTTGACATCAGCATATCAAAATGATCTAAAAATACCAAAAAAAAATTAAAATAAACAAAAAAAATCATTTTTTTTCATAAACTCTTTCCAAACGCATTCTCAAACATTATTTTACAGTGGGGCAGTGAAGTCTTTCATATAGGATGTATATTGTTAAATAATATCTTCTCTAAAATTTTAAATTGTTAAAATAAGATTTCAGGATATGATTTATATTATTTTTTAAGATACTTATTTAAGTGAAAACTTTTTAGATTATAAACTTGCACACATATCCACTCTATCTTGTGTCTACCTTGTGTTTAGACTAGAAACTCGTAATTGTTAAGTCAACAAGATTTATACAAAGCCTCTCGAAGAGAACTCGTGTGGTTTCAATGGAGATCAAACATTAAAAAAATCCAATTTTTTTTTCTTCACAAGCAACTATAAATGACATTTGCATCTTGTTATCTTGAGGGGATTGATTGCTAGCCTAACGTGTCCCACTTCAGTTTCTCCCCTTTCTTTCATACAAAAATTAGTGGGTGGTCTGATTGTATTGTTTAAACCTCCATATACGTATTGTTTATAGTGGCCTTCTCATGCAAGTAACTATGCTAAAGACGTACTATACATTAAGCTTTTTATTATTTTATGACAATTTAATTTGAATTTAATAGATATCGATCGGGTCCAACCCAAATGGCTAGGAGCCTTTAAGACCCGATAAATAATTCATACTTATTGGATATCTAAAATCTATTAAATAAAAATAAAGTATAAGTATAAAAAATATTATCCCCATTATCCATCCTTGATTGTCTATACCATTACCATACATATGACATATGCCTCCTCTACAATGCGTGTGCTATATGGTTGATGATTGATTTTCATAGCATTATTTAATATCTTAGAGATTTATTTTTATGTTTTTGATTTTTCAATTAAAACATGTTTTTATTCATTTTAATATCTTAGGATAACATCTATATATAACCTTGTAAATTAACCACAAGTCACAAAATAAGACGAGTTTTTCTCTTCTCTTGTATTTGAAACGAAGTGAAATTAATTAACATCAAATCTAATCTCAAGTCCATTTGATACGAACATATCTTGCTAAATGAGCATTAATTTTATTTTATTTTTATTTGAAGGAACTATATTTTCTTTTTAGATATTTTTTGTGGATCCAAGTTAAGCGGGAAAATCTTGGTTATTTCATGCTTTTATAAAATAAACACGTCAAGATTCAAACTCGAAAACTACAAGTCAAATCTCTTGTCTCTTGTCTCTTGTCTCTTGTCTCGTGCCGATCATTAATTTACTAAAAACTCATATGTAATTACTACTTATGCTTAGAAGTATTGAAGAGATCCCTATTAATTTTTCGATTCTAAGTGAATTAAGTGCACATAGCTTCATGGTGTGATTTTCTAGTGCACATAGCTTCCCTATTACTTCAGACTTAGCTCTTATAATAATCTAAGCTCGTCGCAGCCACATAGCTTCATGGTGTGATTTTTAAGTTTTTGATAATATTTTAAAAATAATTATTACAACCTCTTTTATATATCATTTTCAAAAAATACACTTTATAACTTCAAAACTTGCAACCACAATCTTTTTTAGTAGTGTGGTTTGATAATATTTTAAAAAACTTTAATTATTTTGTAGTTTTAAATTAATATTTTTTAGTAGAATGTTTTAACATGTTGATGTTAATATTAAATTAGAAATATATATATATATATATATATATATATATATATATATTATTTTAATACATTTGAAATAAAAAAAATATTTTAAAAAACATGGGATCGAATGCCTTTTGTTAAGGCGTGCCCTAGTGGACACCCATTAATTTTACAGCCTGATAATTCCAATAAAGGGTACTTCTGCTAGCACTAATTACTAGTAGTACGCCTATTTGACTTGTGATTAACTATAGTCCTCTGTACCTGGTAGAATAATAGCACATGAATTCAACGTAAAGTTGTACACTCTATTTTTTTATTGTTTTTTAAAAATGTTTTTTTTAAATATATTTTAAATTCATTTTTTTGGGTGTTTTTAAATTATTTTTATGTGCTGATATCAAAAATATATCTTATAAAATAATTAAATAAAAAAAATATAATTTTAATGTATTTATAAAAAAATAAAATATTTTTAAAAACAACTTCAACCAACCTTACAAACTGACATTTAATTAAGATCATTGTTGAACGAGTTATGTGGGATAAAAAAGCGAGTTGAGTTGATGAATTGCTTGAGTCTCCTAGCTCATGAAACATCAAAGATTCATACCCTGTTCGACATTGCATTTCAAAAATAAAATTGAAGAAATTTGAAAAAAAAATATTTTTATTTTTTATTTTAAATAAAAAAAATTAGTATTTTTAAATCATTTCCATATGTTGATGACAAAAATGTTTTTTTAAATAAAAAATATTATTTTAATACATTTCTGAACGAAAAATATTTTCAAAAACAACATCAATCATACTACCAAACAGATAAAAACAGCTTGTGCTTTATAAATCTATAATTCTGGTTGATCACTTGAAGAGGAATCTATTTTATATGTTTATTTAAAAAAAAAAAAAAACTGAAGCATTTTGTTTTAGAGCAGGACACGAATTGTGTCTTTGCCCCTTTTATGGCTACCAAGTGAAGAGTTTCGAAAGATGAACTTGCCATGTTAAAAAGATGACAAATGAAGAACAAGAAGATGGCACGGACATGGATTTATGATAGGATTATAGAGTTGATACATAATGATAATAATTCATTGAGTTTGGTTTCAACTTATTAAAAGTATTTTGTGCTTGAAACTAGTCTATTAAAGCTTGTTGAGATGATTTTAAAATAAAAAATATAGTAAAACTCTATATAAATCTAAATTTAACGAGTTTAAAAAGTCTTTAAAGTCTAAGAGGGTGTTTTGGAGTGTTTTTGAAAAAAAAAAAAATTTATTTTTATCTTTTACTTTAAATTATATGATTTAGTATTTTTAAAAATCTAAAAACAATTAATCAATATGATAAATCATCGCTTGATCAATAACTGGACTAAATTATTCTTTAGTTCTTTGTCCATTACACAACTATAATAATAATTATAATTTAAATTAACCTTGAAACGAAAATAACTATATTGTAATTTTTTAAATCTTAGAATACAGTACCAAATAAACTAAACATGGCATTAATTGACAATTAAATTTTATTTTTCCTTCCATAAGCTACAAATTCATATTTTACACCGACCCATTTACCACTTTTATTAAATCCGGCTTTACTTGACAAAAAGTTACCATTTTTTTTTCACAGGACTTGCTTTTTTAAAAGTTTTATTGTTCTAAAAAATCTTTAGATTTTTATTTTCTAGATTTTTTTAATAATTTTAATATAATGATGTTGAAATTAAAAAAAATATTCTTAATTAAAAATCAATCACACATAAACCATGCCATTTACAGAGAACAACCAATAAAAAGTTATTTTACTGCTCATTACATAATTAATTCACCATAATCAGTCCCATTTTTTCAAAATTATACCCTGCTAGAACCTTTACATTTTTTTATTCATCATAACCAATACAAACACACCGGGAAAAAAAAAAGAAAAAAAGAGAAAGCAGACACCACCAACAGCATCAATCACAACCAGATTCCCACATAAAAAATTCAGTACATGATCATGTCCATGATGGGTTGATTCAAATGGAGATTAGCATTATTCCATGGATTCATGAAAAAATCATCACCGAGCTGACCGACAGCACCAGGGACAGCAGAATCCTCACGGCTTTCAAAAGTGCTGCTGCTAAAGTTGACATGGTCAATAATTTCATTGAGAGAGCTCAGTCTGTGGCTAAGCTCAGCCATTTGTGCTCTGAGAATAGAGTTCTCAGCTTCGATCTTCATGTAAAGCTGCGAGGTAACATTCATCCTCGTCAGAATCTCATTATTTTCTTTGCTGAGTTGACCGAGCTGTCCCGTGAGATCATCCAGGTGTTTCTGTTTCTTCATCCTGGATCTTCTTGCAGATTCTCTATTGGACAGCATCCTTTTACGCTTCCTCGTGTCCATAACTTGCTGCAGATCCTCCTCAGAACTCGAGTTCCTCAACATGGTCGCCGACCCTGAAGATGCCCCACTAGAAGAGGCCATCATATTTTCCCCTTGACAAACAAATACAGTACTGACAGTGACGATAATACAAGAACAAGAACAAGAACAAATTAAAACTCTAATCTGGACTACGATTAATAAAAGAGAAAGCACAGGAGTAAGAAAACGATTATTTTCAAGATTACCAAGATGTTAACTTAATTAGATGGTTGTTCTACGGGGTTTTCGAGGGGCTAACAGAGATCATGAGAAAACATAGAACCAGTAGAGGAAAACAACAGAGAAAGATTGAACAAGGTGAGTCCCGCGCCTGAGAGAGGAGTTTATCGTAAAACCAGAAAGGAGGATTTCAGAGAGTACAGGGGTCATGGGCACTTGCTATTCTCAAGCATCAAGAAAAAGATGTGTTCGGCATAAGAGAAACAGTGCATAAAACAAGATAAGTAGAAGAAATGATGAAGAAAGACACTGATTTTGTGGATTTTGAGAACTGTATTTGTACGAGCGAAGAAAATACTTGTAGCTATAAACTTATTCAGACTTATCTAGCAGGGATGATGAACAGGGAGAGAAGAAGCATGTGAAGGCTGAGAACTTCTCTACTAGGAGATTAGGATGAGAAGTAGAAGAGGTTTCTGTGGGTTTTGGTAATGGAATTTATAGACTGAATTGCATCCAGGAAGAAGTTATTTCAATTAAAATAGTGGAGGAAAAAAACTAAAAAAGGAAAGAGTGCAAATAGATAAAGCTCTTCGGAATATATTTTTAGAGATGTATTAAAAAATATTTTTTATATTAATATGACAAAATAATTAAAAAAGTTTTAAAAAATAATTAAACACTAAAAAAACGGCGTTCCAAGCAGTTAATGATACTCCATGTAACCACATTATATGAACAGTGGTAATAGCTTAGATAGTTGGTGACCCAGTCGGATTTTTTTTCTAATAGCTATATAGCTATTAATATAATGATTATTGTAGTTTTATATGATTATTAATTTTATTATTTATAAAATTAATTGAGGTACATGAAAACTGATCCGGATATTCGTATTAATAAAAAAAATAACTACTGGGTGGCAAATTTATCAGTTAATTTAATTGAGTGTTTGTTTTTCTTTTCATGAAATTAATATGAACACATGGTTACGAGTCAAGAACTGGAACTCGGCTAGGATAAAATCTCATAATAGATTAAAAGATTAATTAATTTTGTATAAATAACCTGGCCAGACTCCATTATTTTCTTGGGAAAAAAGAAAACTACCGCTATGCTAGCTTCTTTACCGTATCTTGTGCAATCTTCTAGCCGTACAGATTCACATGGATGGTGTCAGATCTATGAGTGCTGGTGCCTGGTGGTGGCCTTCAGATCCTTGGAGCGGCTCGCGGACTTTAATTATTCAACTTGCATGAACTAGCAGCAAATTTTTGATGCAATCAGAGTTACTGGACTCGAACCCAAATGGCCGGTTCGGTTCGGTTCATAATTAATAATATATTTTCGAATAAAAAATATTTTTAAAAATAATTTCAAACTCACTCACAATTCTAAGATTCAAACACTAGTAGTAGTTGACACTTTAGCTTGAGTTTGTTTGAAAGTATGTTAAAGTTTATTTTTTAATTATTTTTTTATAGATTGTTGTAATGCGCCTAAATAAAAAGTAAAAATAAGAAAATATTTTAATAATTTTCAGAAAAATAATTAAAAAATAAACTTTAACATGCTTTGAAATAGTAAATTATGCTATTAACCGTGAGCATGCAAACTGAATTTACCAAGATAAATTTTCCTAACTTGGCAGCCGGACAATGGACAATGCCAAGGTGACCATCCACTTTGAATTACACTTGCGTGAAATAATTAAATTCTCTTCATTTTTTACTCCTTTCTTCTATTTTGGAGGCTAGGGCTAGCACTGGGTGGGGCTCAGCTAGGTTTTCCTTAAAGATGGTGTCTTTGACTCCTAGTAGTGGCCAGAATAGCATTTTAACTTTTTATATATATATATTTATAATAACTGATTGTTTTTTTTTTAAATAATTTTATTTTTTACTATTTTTAATAATTTTTGGTAATTTTAGATTAGTTTAATATGCTATGTTAAAAATTATTTTTAAAAAATAAATAATATTATTTTAATATATTTGTGAATAAAAAAATATTTAAAAAATTAACCTCACCTTGTATATGGTATTCGGTTTAAAAAACATTTTTTTTTATTTTGAATTAATTTTTTAATTGGCAGAGTCAGGAGGCGAGGGGCTGCTGGTGGTGGGCCGAGGACTGAGTGGGGAGTCAAAGATGGTCCCTCAAAGATTTCAATTGATTTTTTTCTCTTTTGAATTGATTTTTGTGCGTTAAATTGGAGAAATAAGTTTCACATGCTGCTTAGCAGCCACTAACAAGGCAAGTGGGGCACCTTTTTTCCTTGTCTATGTACACCACTGGGTGCAATCCATTTCAATTTTCAACTGTTGTTGGTATTTAAAAAAAAAATATTTTTTATTTTTAATTAAATTTTTTATTTTTTTTATATCATCTTCATGTTGTGCTGATGTTAAAAATATAAAAAAATAACATTTAAATTCATTTCAGAACAAAAATCACTTTAAAAAATAACCACAATAACACTCTCATCCATATATCTCCACTTGGTATTGCCTTTTTAAAAGTTTTTTTGAATAAAAAAAATATTTTATTTTATTTTTCACTAGAAAATGTATATACACATAATATATCACAAATACATTGAATTTCATATAAAGACAAATCGCGACAAAAGACAATATTTTCTACGAATTCTCCTTCTTTTTATTTCAATTCCCTTTATTTTACAAAGACAACGGACAGAAACTGCACGATGTACGGGCTGAACATGGTTTGTGACTTGACTTGGTAGCCCAACGGGGGTGAACATGGTTCTTTTAAAAAAAAAAAAAAAAAAAGTCGGTAGTAGAGTCAATTTGAATGACTAAATTAAGTTATCAATCAAGTTTATCAAGAATAATGAATAATGCTTTACCAAAAAAAAAGAATAATGAATAATGTTTTTTAATAAATTATATAAGATAAAGAGAGTTAATAATATTATGAACAATGGGTGATCTAAATAAAATAAAATAAATAAATATTATAAATGAAGAAATTAGTGACAAGATGAGTAAAATATCTCAAAAAACAATTCTCAATACAAGGTGGATCGCCACTAAATTATAGAAAGTACACAAAAAACAAGTGATAATTTGATTGTTTTCATCATAGCAATTCTTAGTGTATCCCTTTTGGATTCCAAGCTAATGAACCTAAAGTAATAATTGACTATTATAAATTTAACAATAAAATAAAACCTTACACAATATCTAATGTTCTATATAACAAACCCAAATTTAAAATAATTACTCAACATTAAATAAAAAAATAAAATAGAATAATAAAAAAATTTCTTCATGCTAACATTCCTCCACGTAACATTAATCTAATTATTATTTTTTTGCATATTATCGGAAGATTCCAGTTCTAATTTTAAATGTATCGATCTTTCATGTTTGAATGAATTATTAGACCTACCATATATAGTTGAAAAACTTGAGATATCTAATTTTTAATATAACTTGAATTGCATCAAAATCCTACATGTAGCTATATATATCTCCAAAATAGTACACAAAAATTTAATTTAACAAAGTTAACGAGATTTGTTTAATAACTTTAATCATATAAAATAACATGTTTCCAAACTCCACTGAACTTGAAAATTTACCACAATATGATCTCATATTTTAAAAAATTATTAAATAATCTAGTTTATTTAATCTGCTAATTTACCACAATACTGCCCTCAATGAATTGATTATGGGAGCAAACTCCATTGAACTTGTAAATTTAATCAGCCGATGTTTTAAGATTAAATTTAGACCTAACCTAATTTATAATATAAATTTAATAAATTCGTAAAAACAGATTGAATTTAATGATTCTGTAAGAGTGAAGTTTAATTTTATTGGTTTTCAAGCTCTTATCTAATTTTGCCCTCAGACTCTTAAAAATCATATAATTTTATTTTACAAATCAACTCAGATTTCGACAACCATACTCTCACGTATAAAATAATTATTTTTGTATTTTGTTTTTTAAAAAAACTTGACCTAGCCAGTATGATGAGACACCATAGCCGACAAGATCATGGTACATCCCCTCTTGCATATATTTTGGGTCGTTTAAACAAATATAATGCTGCAATTTATATAACCCTGATAGCACTGTGCATTTGATTTAATTATTTATCTATTTATTAACAGGCCATACATTTATATATCAGTATATTAAAATAATTCAAAATACAAAATAATAATTTAAAATAAATATAAAATATAAAAAAGGACTTGTAAATGTTGTTTGATTTGATGCATTTTGTTTTTACATTAGCCCCGAGGAAAAACAAAAACAATAAAAAAGCATTCAAATCTGGGGAAATCTGTCAGCTATTCATTTTTTTTTTTGTTTTTTTTGTCATGAACTATACAAATTAATATTTAAAAGTGTCAAGATTCCCTGCCCCTGGTCTGGTTTACAATGAAAAAAATATTTCAAGTTCACTGATCTGTTCTCTGTGATCAGTGGACGGCTGGAACCTTCCTGTGGCTCACCATTTCTGACATTACTTTTCATATAAAACATATTTATCACAGGACTAAACACTTACCCTTTTATATAATTAATCTTTTCCCCACTTCTATATATATATATTCATGAAGGAGATCATGTTGTCGATGATAATTTTTTAAAGAAAGGTTCTGCCAGCTGGCTTTACTGTGTTTTGCATCCGTGTTAGTTTCTAGTGATGATTGTTGAAATTACTTTTAAAAATATATTTTGTTTAGAAATATATTAAAATATTTTTTTTCATTTTTTAAAATTATTTTTGAATAAACACAGTGAGCTAATCTATAGCTTGATGCCACTATTCTCTGACCCTTTTTTTGACACTATGTTTTAAAAGTGATTTTGATTATTTATTTATTTTTTATTTTAAATTAATTTTTTAATGTTCTGCACATAAAATTCGTGTTTTAATCAATCTTTCAAACCCTATCGAAGAGATGCTTCCAGACTGGGACTTAATATTAAGGGCCATGCCTGGGTAGCTTTATCTAGGCCTAGTTTGGCCAGGCCGAGCTTGAGCAAGACTAGTGGTAGAAGCCCCCAGCAGAAGACTCTCTCCATGTTCTGGTGATTAAGAAATCGTTACGTTTGATGTTTTCTCAGGTAGTAGGAACTGACTAATGTCTGAAAAAGGAGGCAGATATCTTTGTCACCACCACCAGAATGTCTTCTATTACCAGAATTTCATCATTTCATGAAACTGAAGTTGCGCATCTCCTCCCAAGATTGCAAGATCTGAATTTGAGTTTAATGGCGTGCCTAAATAGTTATCTCTCTGCCCTAGCGAACCCTCGAGCAATTCCATTGTTTCATAAACATGTGGTGAAATACATAGTTTGCGTGTCAGATGAGGGGGTTCCATTGCTGTAAGTGGCTGGTTTTCTCGTGCAGCCTATCAAATTAGGCACCGAAGGGATCTGTTTCGGGGCAGGGAAGAAGATGACGATGAAGATGATTGAAAAATAAAGGATTGCTACAGGTCAGAAGGAGAAAAATATGAAACCTCATGGTCCACTATAAATGGTGGCATACCCATTTACAATTTATAGGATGCCATAGTCCTGCTAAGAAATTCAAACTAATAAAAAAAATGTCGAAACAAAAACTTGGAAAAGATTACAGCACATTTTTTCAGCATCATGCTTCTAATTAGAAATATAGAACTGGTCTCACAGACATATAAAAAAAACCGATTTTGGAATATTATCTATCTATTTGCGAAAACTTCTGGGTGGTACTGAAGCATCTCATCCCATATCATCTCCCTGATCATATGTTTCCCTACACTCTCATCCATGTCAAGATTGATTGGGAGCTGTGCTGGTGGGTCTTGTCTTGGATCATACAGCCCTGACATGTAAGGGTGTAGAAGTGCTTCTGTCACACTAATTCTCTTAGTAGGATCAAACACCAGCATCCTTAGCAACAAGTCTATGGCCAAAGGATCGGCATGAGGGTATAGATGTGAAAGATGGATTCCCCTTGCACAAGGAAGTGTTTTGATGTACCTTCTGGCTTTTGGGTTATCAATGAACTTAAGATCAGTATCATTCTGGCTCCCAAGGACACTGATAATTAGCTTCAGCTGGCTAAGACACTCTGTTCCAGGGAAGATAGGTTTGCGGCCAAGAATCTCAGCAAAGATACACCCGACAGACCAGACATCAATGGAGGTTCCATAGTTGTCACAGCAGAGTAGCAGCTCAGGTGCGCGATACCAGCGCGTGACAACATACTCGGTCATGAACTGTTCATCACCTCTGCTAGTTCGTGCCAGCCCGAAATCACATATCTTCAGATCGCAGTTGGCATTGACAAGGAGATTTCCAGGCTTCAGGTCCCGATGAAGAATGTTTGCAGAGTGGAGATAATTCAGCCCGCGCAGCAACTAAAATATTGTATGAAGATTAGATGGTAGCAGAAAAATATTGAGAAGAAAACAAAATGATCGAAAATCAACTAGTGCTATGCATGGATTCATATTTAATCATTATTCAAGATTAGCATCACTGGTTATGCTATGTTAAAGCACAGCTATCAAGCTTATTTAGAAATGGGTGCAAGCCATTGGTCATTATTTTGCCAAATTCATTTACATCTTCATGTACAGTTTTGTGACTCACTCGTTTGCACATGAAAAACTATTGAATGGCCAGCTACAGCTTAATCATCTTTCTTTGTGAACAGTAAAAGATGATATCTGTTAAAAAGTAAGTCTCTTTCTTAAATAAATTTGGCTTTTTAAACCATCTACTGCTGTTATCATTACAATATAAACCAGCATCACCTGGAAAGAGACATGACTTTAAAACATACATATAATTAGAGAGATAAAAAACGCAGCTGCAATTTTCTAGTGAAACACACATTCTGCAGATTGATCATGCAAATCAGGATGAAATTGACATCACAAGACAAGCAGAAAGAACAACAATTTCTTACACTACTACCACCTGGGAGAGAGAAAGTTTACCTGAAATATAAAATACTTGCAATGATCATTTGAAAGTGGTTGTGAGGACTTGATAATCTGATGCAAATCTGTATCCATGAGCTCATAAACCAAATATACATCCTTGAAACTTGTCCTATGAACAGGCAGCATAACATCCTTCAAAGCAATCACATTCTCATGCCGGATATGTCTAAGAAGCTTCAACTCTCTAAGAGTCCTCAAAGCATCAATCTTGTTCTCGAGCACATTATTGATTTTCTTGATGGCGACTTTCTCGTTTGTTTCCCTATTAATCGATGAGCAAACAACACCATAGGCCCCTCTACCAATAGGCTTAATCGGAACATACTTTGAATCAACCTCAAACACAGTTTCCCACATTGAGTAATATTGCTTCCCTCTTGGCCTGATTCCATTTGGAGGCTCCACTAAGGTTGCCATTTCCCTGCAAATTGTGAGCGAGAAGTCTTAAAAGTCTCATCAACATTCACATAAAAGGAAACCCAATCCACTTACTCACCAATTAAAGCAAGACATCTAATCAAGTAAACAGCTTCGAAAACTCTCTCACACACAATGAATGATGATGATTCAACAATCTATGGTAAATATCTATACGAAGAAGAAAGAAAAGGTGTGGAATTGATACTTACTTGCCGCAATCTTTGATCTTTTGAGATCACCTTCTTTCTTGTAATGTTATTCTCTCTGTGTGTAGCTTTTCTTGCTAATAATTTAATCACAGAAAAACACAACTCCCACTTTTAACAGATTCCTCTAAACCAAAGAAAGCCAGTCCAAAAAGCAACAAAGTCCTGAACTTTCACCTCCAACTCTTGCTCAATCTCTCAAATAAACAAACCCCACCATATTCTCCTCCACCTCAAGCCAAGAATCACATGATCACAATCTAATCAAAGCCCCAAAATCTTCCTTTTCCCTCTACACACAACCGAATTGCAAGACTCTCAAAACCCAGAAACCACTTTGCCTTCGAATAAGAAGCCTATAAATAAAAGCAGAATCTTTTCCACAGTTCAGTAGAATTGGAGCTGGAGATCTTATCCATACAATGAAAGTGATAAAAAAAGATCTGGTCTAACAGGGTTTTTGTTGAATGCTCTATCTTGTCGTGACTAGAGCAAGGGGAGGGAGAGGTGAGGGGGCAGTGGTTGAAGACGTGAAGGCAACACAGCAAATTATGACACAAAAAGACAGCTATAACGTAATTTGCTTTGGGTTTTAGGAAACTTCACCTATCTATCTCTTCATGCACAAACAAATATGCAGATATATATGCTTATTGCTTGTCAGTTTGACGGCTTTCGTTTAGCTTGGCTTTGGCTTCCTACTATATTTCGGAAAGATCAAGGCTGGTGCCTTAGCCTAACGGGCAACGTCTAAATTTATTTCCATTTGACAAAATATCCCAATTATTAATTTTCTTGATTTTGAATCCGATGCATAACTCTTCATTTATAATGAGGATGATGTTCATTGATTATTAAATTAAGAAATATATTTATAGCAATGGTTTTTATTTATTTATAAGAAAATCAAAACTTTATTCTAAAATTCAAGAGTGCTTCCATGTCCCTTTTGTATGAACGGGAAAATCTTTCATCAACAATCTAAAATATTCACCTTAAATTTGAAAATCTCATCTCTTAATTATCAAATATTATTTTAAGTCTCAAATTCGTCAAAATTAAATATGAATCACGTTTTGAAAATGATACGTAAAACATTTAAGAAGCACCACAAACAGATACATCTTTCACAAAGTTCAACTCTTATTTCAATTAGATAAAGGCAATTGGTGGAAAATGACAAAGTATTAGGTTAAATCCAACCTATATAGCTTATGTCTACCAGGGCTTCCATTTGAACGAGGAAGATATGCTTTTAATATGCTTTTCATAATATTAATATTAATAATTCAATTATTTTTGTTTGTGTTCGATGCTTGAATTAATCGAATAAAACTCTGATTATTCAAAATTTTTAAAAAATTAAACATATCTAAGAATCAAACCCAATATCTATCATATAAATATCAAAATCTTTTTCATCACATCGCGACAATTCAGTCAATCTTGTGTGTGCATGATTAGTAAACGTCTCTCTAAAGTCTAGACACCAATAGGAAAGCAGCCGAGGATTGTCGGAGCACGCTGGCTCTCCTCAATTTGCCGGCAGCTCCTCCTCCTCCTGTGGTTGTGGACCCAAGTCCAGCAAATTATTCCTTCAAATCTAATGCCTTAAATTCATTGGGTTCAAAGTCACGGCAACAAACTTTCTGTGGCGTGTCCTAGGGTTCATCTTCCCAACATGGGTCCGGTTCCGGCTATTTTTTTAACCGGATAATTACATAGTTAGTATGAATTTATGGAAGTATCGGTTACATTATCATGTTTTCAAATGGAACTATAAATCTGTAGAATCATTAAATTGCATTTTTTGCACAATCCAGACTTGAGAATTGCACTGCATCAACTCTCGATCGAATATAAAAATTATATTTATTATTAATAATATTTGATGCAATTCAAGGGATAGTAAACGGTTCAATAGTTTTTCTTCTCTCTTCTTTTTCGTGGGAAAATAGAGTCCTGTCTTTGGGTTGGTAGCAGGCTTGTTAATTCTGTTCCGTTCCGGCCGAAATGTTCCGTGCCATTAAAAAAATCGAGATGAAACGGCATCGTTTTCATCTCGGTTTTAATTCCGGTCCGTTCCAGAAGTTCCGGCTAAATTCTGGCCGGAACGCCTCGGTATCGTTCCGGCTCAAAATCATAATATTTCTTTTATTTTAGAACATTTTGCTATCATAATATTTTGGAATTTTAGAGATGTTTCTAATTTTGAGATTATGTTTGTTTGACTTTATGTTTGTATTATATAATTTAAAGTTAATTTATCTTGAATTTAAATTATACTTGTTAAATTAATATTTTAATTTTTTTTTCATATATATATATAAAATTAATTATATATGAGCAGTACAACCCCGAAACGGCACGCCGAAACGCTCCAAAACCGAAACGTTCCATTCCAATAGAAAAACCAGAACGACGACCGGAACGGTATTTACAACCTTGATTGGTAGTGCTATATAGTCTCCAGTGTTGTCAAGTATAGACTGCGAAAATGAAAAACCATAGGCCAGATTTTAGTTCCGTGAGTGGCGGACGTCGGTGGGTGGCGGGCGTCGGTGGGGGTGGGTGTTTAAACTTTAAAGTCTAAACATAGGTGGATGGACTGAGTGCAATGTCTTAGGAACAGAACAAAGTGGATGGGGCTAAGTACAATGTCTTAGGAGCCGAACAGAATTGAGGACACCACCGTATCTTTAACACCAATTATGTTACATGATTGAGTAGCTTGAAGATTGTTATACGGTAAAACTTTTTAACACTAAGAATTTTAGAATTTTCAATACGATATTTAAAATATACAATTTTTATTTATCCGAGATCTTACTGTGAATATTTAATGAAATAATAGGAATTAAGTGAAAGATTAAAAGAATTTGATAGAAGAATACAGTTGACGTTTTTCTTGAAAAAGGGACCTAATTGATGAGATAATATGTTTCGGGACTCAATTCACAACCTTAATGAGGTTTTCTCTTGGTTTGACCAGATGAGATATTGCTCAAAGTGTGGGCCTGCAAGAAGTTAAGGGTACGGAGCCATATAATGTGGGCTGTACAATTTTCGTCTGAGCCCATCCATAAACCAGTCGAGAAAGAAAAAAAGATGTGGCTGCTGGGATTCGAGCCCAGGTCTCCACGGCCACAACGTGGAATTCTCACCACTAAACTACAGCCACTTTACTGCTAACGATTCACCAATCTATATATATATATATATATATATATCAAAAATATGTTTGCTTTTTTCTACACTTGATCAGCACCCTTACATCTAGACACGCTCCCACATTTTTTTTTATAAAAAATATTAAAGAAAGTTGATGAACATAAATGTTGATGGTGTAAGACAAGACTTTTTGACTTAATTTATACCATAATCATTTCACGTATAACTTCATCTATCTATTTATCTATCTATCTATATATATTATATATATATATATGGAGAATATATATGGAGAATTTATTTATAGCTTCTTTCAATAGCCACGAAAAGATTATGAAGGAGGTTTTGGATGATGAATCCTAGCTAGTAGATTTGTCTTCTTTGATGATTTGGATGGTGGTAGTTCAGGACTTGGTTTGATTTTGTGATTTAGATGGTCTGTGTGTGTGTGTGTGTGTATATATATATATTTTTTTGAATAATTACACTGCACCAAGGTGTCGAAATCCTAGCTAAGCAATGCATGCTGGTGATATAGATGTATATATATGTGTGAATAATATCACCAAATATTATTGTATGGGGAATGTTTTGGAGCCACCAATTATTGTAAACAAGAAAGCAAGACAAGGTGAGGGTATGCTTTTGTGTAAAGACTGATGAAAATCGAATGGAAGATGATGAAGAAACATAAATAAAGAATGGTGTTTGGCATGGGAAAACAAAAAGATTATGGTCCACAACACTACACGATTTCCCTTCTCTAAGGTTACTAGAAAAAAGAAAAAAAAGGGAAGCATATATTCTTTGGCTCCAATGCCTTGTCTTCTTCTCCAACATCTTTAACCCTATCATCTTTTTTAGACCCCCTTTTCAGGCCTTTGCTTCTTCTACACAGTATACATGCTACTCCCTAACTTAATTTTGTATTTTTTCTTGCAAGGTTAGATCAATTAATGTCTTGCATTAAAGTACGTAGCTAGTTCTTCTCAAATACCTCTTCACTTGTGCGGAGTTGAGCAACATCGCATGCATTAATTACTATCTCTTTAATTTTGATGTTACTAGTTAGATAGAAATCTAAAATTAATATTTATCTGGAAAATGTTATGGATATTCGTTGGTATGGATTCAGAAACCCATGCATGACGATCAACAAGCTGGAGGAGAAGGCTTGTCAAATATATATCGTGACGATAAAAAGCTTGTGATCTATACAATAGATTTTGAGTTCGAGTCAGGGCATGCACTCTTTATAAAAACTTAGCATAATTGAGATTTTACCTGCTCATCTGGACCAATAAAATACATTTTCCGAGAGTGAGATTTCTCATAATCCAAAAAAAAGTGTATGTGTGTTTAAGTAATCCTTCCCTTTGATGAAGACGAGGCAAAATAATATTCAACAGAAGTGCTGGCAAAATGGTGCCAATATTGAGACAAGTTCTCGGGAATGGTTGACTGGCAATTACTGAAAAAGGATTAGGAGATCATGGCAGCAAAATTTGATGTCCCCCCATTTTCCTTTCTCCCTCATAGAAATGGTATGTTTATGTGTGGGTGTGTGTTTTCTAATGTGACAACTTTTTTTAGTATAATGTCAAAGCATAATGCATCCAACGTGGATTCCAATTGGGTGCCTGCTGCCTATGTATGTAAGTGGATTAGACAGACTAGGTTCTCTCAATTGGATTTTAAAATTCCAGCTGAGTTAGACCATAGTACTGGAGGCATCTTGGAATCCCAATGGGCTTGCAATTATTGGGAAGGAATTTGCATAATGCCATTTTTATTCCATTTCTTTATGAAAAGAATCTATGTGTGGATTCAAATGATCATCCTTTCTAGGGTTTCTTTCTTTTCAAGGATTACTCTTCTTGGTTAAGTCGACCGGAAAGCATTAATGGAATTTGAACCCGAAACCCTTTACCAAAAATAGTCCCACCAATACATAAATTATGTTCAAGATTCATTTCGGCGAGCTTTAGCTCATCCAAATATAATTGTTTCAAAAAAGAAAAGAAAAGGAAGGAAAGAAAAGAAAAGAAGGTGAGCCTTTGGACAACAACTTGTACTTGAACATGAGGACTAGATCGAAAGTAATGAAATAAAAATAAATAAAAAGTGTAGGAAATGAAATAAAAAGGTTGGACAGGAGCAGGCTGGCTGGAGGAGTGTATAGGAGATGAAGGGAAGGCAGCGACAAACTTGCCCATAATGTAAATCTCACACATCCCCTCACCTTTTCCCTGAGCCTCACTTTTCTTATGCTCTTGGATTATTATATTACCTCCTCTTTTTCATGAAAGACCTCTTATTATTTGTTAATTACAAAAAATATTAGAATACTTAGCAGCACTAGAACTTTAATTATCCCCCCCTAGCTACATGATTAGTGTATAATTGCAATGAACATTAGGGTTTCATACCCATAACCTTTTTATAAATATATGTGTTCCCTTCCATAGTATATATACAAGAAAAGATTGATTAGGTTAACACAATGGTTAATTATCAAATGACTATGCACTAGCTAAACCTATAGAATCCCAGTTAAGTCGTTCCCCTCCCCTCCCCTATGTAATACACTATTACTAGTGTTTAAATATTTCAAGTTTGCCATTATTTCCCTCTACCTTTAGCTAGAACCTTTGCTTACCTTAAGCCAAAACAAGGGCTCGATCATGGTCAAGCTAGCAGTACTTCCATGTTTCACGAGTGATGCATATCTAGAGGGTACTGCGAAAAAACTCATTCAAATACAGTTTTAGAGCAAAGTGAATCTGTAAAAAAGTTTCTTCTCTAAAGTGACGATCAAGCTAGCTCGGGACACTGTGAGAGGGAAGAAAGTCATGGTTTTTGATTTTGCTTTTGTTTTTTATGCATGCTACTTTAAAGCTGAGACAAGGAGGTGAAAAGTGAATTGAAGTGAGAAAAGTAACTTGCTAAAGGCAAAGCAAAGAGGTTTTTCTGTGAGTGATTCTTTCAGTAGAGAGTGAAGGGTTCTGATAACATCCTAGTTGATTTATTAGGCTTATCTAGGGATTTTCAAGTCTAAAAAATTACATAATGGAGCCTGGAAATCTCCACCTCCAGCATCAGTTTCAAGAACAGTTTACAGGTTATTCTTCTTTATTATCACAACCTGCTGATTTCAATAAGGTTTCTAGCACCGGTGACTTGAACCCAGGAACAGGCTTCATTTTGTAAGTATTTCTACTCTCTTAGTAGAGTTCTAGCTTCTTCTTTTTTCTTTTTTTTTTGAAGCTCTACAAAACACTGGTATATAAGCTTATACATGTTCATGGATTAAGTGCACTGCTGTGGTGCTTCTGATGGATTCATTTTTTAAAGAACGGCTACTTCCTCTATAAACTTAATGCTTTCTCCTAAGTTCCATGCTGGAATAGGGATTGGAAATTAAAGGAAGAAATCCTTTATGATCCCACTGAGATTTAGACAAGCTAGCTTCAACTTTATTTTACAAATGGTTCACGTAATTGATCTTCGAAAGGCGTTTTCTCTAATATTCTAGTTATTTTCTAGGGTCTGTGAGCATGCAAGTAATCTGAACTTAGGATTTTAGTGGATGCTACTAAAAAATCTCGTATCATAATCATTTGTTTCTCTTATTTATTATCATGCAGGAATATTAA
This sequence comes from Salix caprea, assembly GCA_964035475.1. Lineage (NCBI taxonomy): Eukaryota > Viridiplantae > Streptophyta > Magnoliopsida > Malpighiales > Salicaceae > Salix > Salix caprea. Next base: position 13,551,836 of record OZ037756.1, on the reverse strand, counting down.
CAGTAATACCAGCAACAACTATCTCACTGATTGCATCCCAAATTCAAGGGTACTGTCTTGGCCACTTGATTCCTTGACTCCAGGTTTGAGTTTCTGCCATGCGAGTGGTTTCAACCAACCATCTACGGCCAATGAATTTTTATTGGCAAAGACCAAAGATGAGTTGCCACACCCTTTCTTCAAGCCAGGTGAAATGATGCACACTGGCTCTAATGTAGAGGAGCCAGATTTTCTGTCATCTAAATACAAGCACCAGTATTCTCATGATCTAGGGGGAAATCAATGGCCTCTCAACAGCTTATCTTCTCTTCACCATATCTCAGACACCAATTCTCAAAACACGGCAAGTCTGCAGAATCTATCTGGCTGTAACAGATATAATTTTAGCCAAATTTTACCGAGTATCAATATTTCAACATCAGATTTGTGTTCTTCATTAGTTTCAAGTTCTTTGGACTTGAACTTGCAAGCTGTGGATCTTTTATCAGCTAGTACTTATGATGGTGCCGCCAGTTTTAGCCAGTCTTCACAAAACACTCTCGATCATTTCATGCGAGAACATAAGGATAGCCCTTCAAAAAGCTGCAACAAAGTGGGTTTCATATCTTATTAATTTCAGTATAGTTATTCTAATTTTGCCTCTATTAATACACCTTGGATCGATTACATTTCTGATGATGTACACCTCATATATAAAGCTGTAAACTGAAAATGCCCTTTTTAATTTTGAAGACATCAACCTTCGAAGATGGATTTGGGAGAAAAAAGAGACCTAGCAGTATTTTTCAGTCCAAGAATTTTCTCACAGAAGCTAAGAAGAACCGGTCCACGCCACGATCCTTGTGCCCCCCATTGAAGGTGATGATTCAAAGCAGTTCTAATTTAACCTTCATTAAGTCAGAATTTCTACCATAGATTCTTGTTTAAATATGGAGTTGGCTTTTTAACTAGGTCAGAAAGGAGAAACTAGGGGACAGGATTGCAGCTCTTCAGAGGTTGGTGGCACCTTATGGCAAGGTGATAATTAAATCTGTACATTAATATTCTCCTGATTAGGAATGTCTTAAAGAAATGCATTACAATATCAATTTGACCATGCTTATATTTTTAGATTTTGTTTTGTCCAATGTAACCTGCAGACAGACACTGCCTCTGTGTTGACAGAAGCAATTGGATATATACAATTTCTTCATGACCAAGTGCAGGTGATTTATCCCTCCATTTTTCTGTCCATAATAATACTATCAAGCTGACATCGCTCTTAACTTGATTAACTTGTGGATTTTGTTCTTCTTACTGACCTTATTTAGTCCTTGTTGCTGACAGAAACTGAGCGTACCAAACATCAAGCCAACTATAACAACGCATGTGGTAAGAAATTCTTCTAGGGAAGTTTAAGAACCATTGTACTTATTTTCTTTCTATTAATTTCTATAATGTGATCATCAATGTATTGTTAACAGTGCTCAAATGAAGAAGATGGGATGGGGCAACAAAAGAAAGATCTCAGAAGTAGAGGGTTATGCCTCGTGCCTGTATCTTGTGTATCATTCTTCAACACATGCAGTGGCGACAACTAAGGATCCGCAAGGAAAGAATTGAAGATATCATATGAGAAAGATGTCGAAGAATTCATGATGAGCTCAAGGCTGTAATAAATATAGGTTTCCTATGTGAAATGTTTGGTTTTAGTAATGCAACAAGTGATTCTTGGAATAAACAAATCTTTTCTTTTATCAGCTTGTTCCTCGTAAATTCACATCCCTTTCAAACATCAACTTGTAGAAACTCGTTGCTTTACTAGTGTAGGATGACAACCAATCAGAAGATATTTTCTTTGGTTGGCCATAACCCCAAATTAAGAAGGCAAAAAGGATTATTTGGAAGCTTGCCCTAGTTTCATATTGTCTGTTACGCTTACCTAACTTTTGAGTCATGAGACAGCTATTCATAGCAGGGCAAATTCTTAAAAGATATTCAAGAGTACTTATACAGTATAAACAGAGAAGGGATATTATTTTCCCTCTGGTCACTATCAGTAAACAAGTAAGAGATGCTCACATGATTTTGATTGATATATTATATAGAGTTATAAGACACCAAGATTTATTGAAGATACATGTGTGTTAGAAAGGCAAATTGGATCTTCACAAAACCTTTAATTGCTATATACACGAATTTGAACAAGAGAGCATGCAACGGGGAATCCTTCAAAACAGAAAATCATCACAATAACAGTTCTTTAAGCACCTTTTAGTATCCAGCTTCTCTTCCTTTACCAGAAAAACTGCATCACAGGCCAAACAATATTAAACATGATATAGCCATTAAAATTCCAATGCTGAGCAAACTTATGATATGTTAGAGCTGTACCATCTTCTTCTTCTTCTTCTTCTTCTTGTCAAGATAAGCGACAAGCTCTGCTTGCTGCGCAAGTGAGTTCTCGAGAGCCTGAATAAGCAAAGAATAATTGATAGAAATGAGGATTCTAATTTACATTTTCTGTTTGTATCAGCTTTGTTTTTACTGTCATGCATTCATTTCCATGTGAAACTACCTTCTTAGTTGCCATGAGCTCTTGCTCCAATGCATCTACACGGCTTATAGCAGCATTCAACATTTCCTCCTTTTCGGGTGGCATGGAAACAGGCTTAGCACTCAAAACACTCACTTTATCTTCCAATTCAGCCATGCGCTTCAAGACAGTCATGTAATCTGAACTAGAGATGGCCTGTGACTGTTGTTCCTGGCCGTTCATCGATATGTCGTCGCAGTAGTCAGGCTTGGAGTAGATGGTGGCATCAGTCAGCTTCCTGGGAACATTGCGTGTCACTTTAATCATGGTGACAATGCCCGTAACCAAAGCCATGACACCGGTGAAAAGTGGTGAACTGATTGCTTGGGGGGCCTTGCAAGCATCATACTGAGTATAGCAATCTGCTTTTGAAAATTATAGAAATTTTGATCAATATTTTATAATAGTGATGGTGATAACATGACAATGATAATAAATAAGGTGGTGATGAGATGTTTGTGGTTGTGGTGAAAAAAAGGTGGTGGTAGTGGAGGAATAGGTGGTGAGATGGTAGCAACGATGGTGGTGAGATGGTAGCAATGATGGTGGTGAGATTATAATGGCAATGGTTGAAATAATTAGTTGATATTGTAAGTGGTTTTTCTGTTTAAATATTGTTAATAACAATGTCAAATTGTCAATCCATTTTATTTATTTTTTTAGCGAATATACGGTTAAATTAGATAGTAATTTTTTATAAAAATATAATAAAAAAACTAGTTGGAAGTTATAGTCAAGTTCATGGCCTAGCACGACAGGTCAACCGGGAACTAGGCCAGAGTTGGGTTAGTGATGTTGAAAAAAATGATCTTTTCACTAACAAAATGAAGGGTTTTTTTTTTTTTTTTTTTAAGAAAGTTCAGGATAAATTTGACATGGATCAATTCCCAACCCAGCTCAATCCCCATCCCAGGTCAACTCCCAGCGTAGACCTTGAGTTAGATCATGATAAAAAAAAGAACCATAACAAGAATTCATTCTTATAATTTCTATACTGCTTGTAGGTTAATTAAAATTCAGCGAGGAATCAGTAGAATATACTTAATTTAATCATATATTAACAAGTAATGTACTTTTGGAAAGACCAAACTCACCACTGTTCACCACTTTTTTCCAACTCATATCCACAGATTTATCAACCATATGCTGATAGTCCTCTAACTTGTAAGCCTGAAGGTTGAATTTTCCAGGAAAAAGGAAAAGGCATTAGAACTGTCAGGCAAAGGGAATAAAGAACAGCTGCAAGTCTACAAAAAATAATAATTCTGTCCAATCAACAAAATGTGATAGAATTTGTAGTATGTTTGAGAGTATTGTAAATGTTACTTTTCAAAATGTTTTTAGTTCATAGCATCAAAATATATATATATATATATATATATATATTACGATATCAATATATCAAAATAAAAAAACACTGAAAAATATTAATTTAAATTTAAGAAAATTAAAGAAATTAAAAAATATGGTTAAACTGAATGATAAACATCAAGTCTGAGGACGTTTGTTAGACTTGTACCTTCTCAGGAACAAATGAGGGCTGTGGAAGCTTTGGAGCTGATTCCACCTTAGGAGAGTCATGTAGCTGTCAATCAAATAGGAAGTAAGAGTAGCTCAAAACTCACGCCATGAAGAAATCCAACAACTCGGAGGAAAGAAACAATTTGGCAGCCCAGATATGCAAAATGTGGAAATAGAATGAGAAATGTATATTCAATATTAAACCTTTGAGTTGCTTAGGTCATCCTCACAGATTGTTTTTTCATCAGGATAATGAGTTCCGCATTTCTTTGCACATTTGTGATCGCCATTATGAACCATCTGCAAGAAACTGAATGGCATAAGAAATTGAATTCAACATGAAACTAAATAAGATGGTCAGTTCAACTGTAGTAAACAGAAGAAGTTGCTCAAGGAATTGCAGATCACTTTCATAATCTCTGGGTCATTCCAAGGGCCTTTATCAGAACGTGTACAGCCTCCTTTGTCAGCACAGGTGCAAGTACCTCCAAGAAACTCTGGCAACTCACTGAAACAAAATCCATCCATTGTGGTCAAAAGGGAGAGTGAATAAAAAAAAGGGCTAGGAAAAAGGCCACATGATTTGTGAGCAGAAAATAAGCATATGGGGATATGTGACTACACATAGCATATAACTTGGAGAAAAGAGTGAATACAATTGTGAAGACTGAAAGCCGAGACGAGAAAGATGTTTGCGCAAACAACCAATTATGAACTTACCTGGCATCAATTATCTCAAGCAACTTGCTCTGATACTTATTGCCAAGAACCTGGTGAATGATATTTTGTCATTAGATAATTTCCTACATCAGACTAGCAATTTAGAATTGAAATGTGTGCACTTACATGGATCTTTGCTGTGGTCTTAGGGTCAAGGAAAGATTTAATGGTATTCCACAACATCCTGAATCCAGAACCCGCATTGATGATGAACATGCGGTTCAAGGTCTGCCGAGAAGCCAACAATTTACACCACATCACAACTATTATGTCATTTGCATGGAAAATTTATTGCTTTTGATAATCTAAGACAAATCACAGGTTTCTACCTCAGGATAATTGTCACCATCAATCTTCTGAAGGCGAGAGATGAGATCCCTTGCAGCTTTAGTTAAACTTTTGAGGCCCTGTAATTATTAGTTCTGAGAGTGAATAACTACTTCTGAGGTAATTATAATTTGTACTGTGGTCTATAAAATAAGGGAAAGAAAAGGAACACATATTTGAAGGTCACCCTAACATTCGTCTAGAACCTAACTACCCCTTCTACTTACTGTGCTGAGTCTTTGAAAGCCACATGAAAGATTCATGATAATCAAAATCGTAGATCACATTACTACACAGATGATGGCAATTATTTGATTTACCCAAACCAATCATTACGGTTCAAACATACCACTCCTTGCACATCCAATATGGTTGTACTTTGATCAATGTGCCTCTTTGCTGCTAGTGAGCAAGCTGGAAACTTGACATCAAAAGTTCTCTCAAACTCTCGTACATGGTATTTGACATAGCGGTCCATGGATGTGACTTGCAGTAACTTGGCAGGATCTGCTTTGCCTAATTGCTCAATGTAAACAGGTCTTCCTTCTTTATCTACTCCATGATGCCCTTGGGGATAATATTCCAAGACTTCACTTAGTTCCTGGAATTCAAACTCCTGAAAAATAGAAAAATTAGGAAAATAGCAGGAAAAGAACCTCATGAGACTCAGTCAATGCTCAGTGGGGTTGTCCAGGTGGATTATGGACCAAGTTAAACTAATAAAAGATCTATTAATAAAGCCATTTCTATGATCAATACCTCCAAGACTGTGTCAGCACCAAATTCCTTCCTCCACTGAAGCATATCAGACCACATTTGCTTTGTTTTCTCGATATCAAATTTCCTGGCCTTCAAGAATCTACATTATCAGAGGATAAATCTAAAGATTAATAAAGTATACATACAAATTATTTATGTATTTCAATATGGTTGAGAATAAAATCTGGAATAACAAATTCAAACAAACCATTGAACATGAAACCAGAAGAAGAATAAACCTGAGCATCATATGATAATCATCATGCTTTGAAGGAAGCAATTCCTCCAATATAAGCACTTGACGGAAAGCATCGACAACCTTTAGCTCCTCTACATCGTGCACATCCTCAATTTCAACAGACATGACTTTGCTGCTTCTGCGACCCCTTCTTGTCAATGAATGCCTGAATTTGTTGGAGGCATTGATTGCTTTCTTTTTCAATGATTCAATTCTATTCTTTCTCTCATCCCCAAAATATTCCATCTCTGGTACTGCAAACACAGAGCAAGCATGATTAAAGATTAACAAGACACAAGAATACAAAAGCATAACATTGGCCTAAACTAAGAACACGAAAGCATAAAACTGGCCTAAACTCGTACAAAATATCCCCTTTAGCCATATATCAAAGAAGATGAGATATAAACTCAAAACATTAGGGAATTTGCTCAATCAGAAAATACATGACGACAAACACTATTAAATGTACAAGAAACAGCAGTTGTTAAATTAAAAAAGAAGTGACCTTGATGAATAAATGATAGCCTTTTTCTCTTCACCAGAGTTTCAGTAGCATCAATATAGAATTGACAGACATCATAACATGCAATCTTCTCAGCTTTGGATTCTTTCCTTTCTATTTTGTTATCTTGACGTACAGATGGGGGATTAATTTGGGACAATCCTTACTTAATATACTAATGCCACATAGGCAGCTTTTGGAGTTCTTTAAAATGGAAAAAAAGGCATTGATTTTAAAACATATACATGTATGAATGAGCGATGCTAATTTTACAGAATATTATTCTCGAAATCAATTTCTGAATATCCCATGCATTAAATTAGTGGATATCATAAAATGCAACGATCTAAATTCATCGGGAAGTATTTTCAGGAAGAATATTTGCCAGGATTAAGAATGATTCAATGTTACTAGAGGATAAAAACACATTGAAATGTAAGATTGAATTAGGTAGCTAACCTGGGCTGGGAGACAAAGGTACACAAACTGCTGCTGCCATTGGTGTGAGATATGTGCTTTTTACATAAAAAACGATGCCACGACCAACCAAAAGCCTTAGTCAAATGCCTGCATTTCACCATTACAAGACCACTTATAACATAACACCGAAAAGAGAAAAACAAATTACATAAACACAAACTCAAGCAAGCAAGCAAGATTATTCCTTCAACAAACGAAAAATACGAAGAGAGAGGGGGGGAGGGAGGGAGGGAGGGAGAGGGTACCTCCGCAAAGGGTGAGTGAAAATGCGAGAAAGGGCTACAAATAGAAAGAAAAAACAAATTTTGATTTTTTGTGGAGATTTTTGCGGAGAGAGACAGTGAGGCGCACACGACGCGGGAAGGGTAGACAAGTGTATTGGCATATTTTTTTAATGTTTATTTTTAATGATAAATTATTATCATCATCTTCTTCTTTTTCTTGTTAATGCTATTATTCTTGACCATTTCTTCTCATAGGCCCTATATAGTGAGTGGGTTGGTTTTTTGTAAGCTAGCTGTGCTTTGCATGGGAGAAGAGAGTGGAAGGCCACTACTCTGTTTCCTTAACAGAAATTGAAAATTATTTCAAAACAGCAACCTATCTGTCACATTTCCCTTGAAAATCAATGTTCTACTTCCGGATAGACAGCTTAAGTGACACTTGTTTCTATGCTACGTGGCAACAACCAAACTCCTGAGTAGATCCTATTTCTTGTCCTAGGATGGTCAGTAGTCTCAGAGAAATTTACCCTAACGTTAATGGCGCGATGTCTCATGTCAAAATTCTCGGGATCACAATTTGGCCTTGCTATGTTCTGGGCATAGTTTTCAATTGTTTCGGTAGAAATATTTTATATTAATTAAAAAAATAAAATAAAATGATATTATTTTTATCTCAATTAAAATTTTGACTTGTTCTAGATTTTTCAGCTAAATAACGGCCGAAATATGCTGGTATTACTTCGTCTATACCATTTTGATTACAGAAAAAAAAAACATCCCCCGCCTAACTTGACTTTATTGATTTTTTCATTGTCACTGTGCTTTTCATCTCACAAATTGTTGCCACTGTGCTTTTTATCTCCCGTACAAATTGTTGTACAACCCCAAAATAACATGTCAAAACATTTCGAAACTGAAATATTTCATATTAATAAAAAAAAAAAAATGCTAATCGAAACGGAACTGGGGTAACGATCTCCCTTATAACAACCAGGGAAACTTCGAGGCATCCTTTGCCCCCAATATAAAAGCTGTCATAATATTGCAGGGAATGCCAGAGAAATCAAAATAGAGTTAAAGCACTGAGGCCAAAAACTTTGGGACAGAGTGATTTGAGTTGACCCATCTTACAATTAGAGCTAAAAACCTTTTTGACCCTTGATATTCATCTTCATCTCTCATACTATTACATTTGAATGACTTGTAAACACCAGAGTATTAATAGTTACCATCAATTGGTTAGTCACATTTCCACTGAACTGCCATGCACAATTGTACCTATCAGCTGGTAAATTTTAACACTCTGATTTAAGTTTGACGTGCAAGCATAATTATCTCACTTGACTTTATGATGAAATCTGCATACCAAAAGATCAAATGTCTTCAGTGAGTTGAATAAGTCAGGTTCTTAAAAACAAGCTCGTATCGCTTGCTACTGGATAGCCACTGGCTGTATGTTTAAAACACGGAGCTGTTGCCCCTAAAGTGTTTTTCATCAACTCTGCATTTCCCATCAGGATCAGACAGCAATTTCAGTTCTCAGAGGAAAAAAAACATTTCCCGAGTAATATCCGATGAGAAGAATGAAACTACAGATATAATTGATAAAAATAACAAGCGAGAAATATAATATAAGCTCAAATTTCAAAAGAAACAGATAACTGAAGCCAAAGTTGAACTTTCTGGTTTTTTAATCGGAATCGGAATCAGGATTGGTTGATGATCTTACTGTCCTTTGACTGTTTTCATGGTAATCATCATCTCCATCACCTTCGTTATCTTTCTTCTCACTAATTATACCTGTAAGACAATGGTTTAGAGACTTGGCCGGTAGCTATAAATTGCACAGCAAGTTGGACAGTTACCTTTCTTTATCAGTATAAGCTCAAGAGTCCTAGTGGAAAAATCATCTTTTCCTCCTATATCTTGAAAGCCAACCAGTCTATCCATTGCAACCCCTTTACTGAAAATGTGAACAGTGCAATCTTAGTATAATACTTGATTAGCAAAAATGTAACTTCCGCATTTCAATATCTGATGCAAATCTCAAATATTAAGGTCATAGAAGATAAGTTGGATATGTATAGCTTGAAGCATAACAATAGCATACTTCGCAAAGTCATTCACTAATCATTAGCGTTGATTGGTTGACTTCATTCTCCCCCCGACTACTTCCATTACCATTTAGTTTACAAGCAAACAGAATCATGAAAGCAAAGCCAAAATATAATGTCTATGTTCTTCTCTCCACGTCAAGGAAACTATCATTCAAGATGAGCATAAATAAAACAAAATGCAACAAATGTGGCCTCACCTGAAAAGTACGACACAAGGCAATGTTTTCACTCCAAGTTTCGCAACAAAGAAGGGTGCATTCTGCATTTGATTTGGAAATAAGTACAATGTACGTCAACTCATTTTATACACTAGATCAGACATTTGCAATAAACAAAACTGCGATTTCAATTTAGCTGCCAAAGCAAACATTAAAAATTCAAGTGCTGACCTCTGCATCCAGCTTGATGAATTTGGTATCAACATGCCTTGGTGCAAGAGCCTTCAAATGCTTATCCATTATCCTAGGGTAATTGATTAACACGATCACACATCACAGATCATAAAGCACACAGAATGTGTCAATTCCAGTAGCAAGTGCACGCATGCATGTGCATGTGATCATGTGCATGCAAGAGAGGATTTAAGAGTTATACTTGCATCGATAAAACTCCTTATGGTAGAAATGGCAAATAGCTTTCTCAGTCCCAGTGACTTCACCCAGGAAATCCCCCTCGTCTATTTCCCTGTATTCTCCATGGCCTTTCCTCTTTAGGGCTTCTCGTTTCTCAGCTTCTTTCTATTCAAACAAATCCTAATGTGAGTTTTACCAGCTTCAGGAAGCTTAATCATTTCTAAACATACACGTGATAAAATAAGGAATATGAACTTATTACCTTGAGAGCTGCAATCCTGTCTGCATGCAATTTTTCCAGCTCTGGATCCTACAGAACAAAATGCAAGCAACTTTCAAAAAATGAGATCATGGAAAATGCAGGTACCAATATTAATGAAATATCTAACTCACATCCATCAACTCATCAAGGTCAACTTCTTCATTAAAAGCACTCGATGACTGTGCCTTCTCTTGAGCAAGTATTTCCTGTACATAAGCATGTAGTGTCAATAATAACTGTAACAAACAATCGAAGATAACTAATTCAACACCACATTTTTATTGGAGTATTCAGTCCTTCAGATCAATTCAATCACGTATATCTTTCCCAGTCATGAATGGAAAAGGCTAATGTACAGCCAGGAAGGAAGTTTGACCCCCCATTTCCTCAATCAAAATCAGTATTTTATAATTGTTTGAAGTGAAATCCTTCTAGTTAAGAGCTCTGAGAACTCCATAATATATTTTAGCAATTCAACAAGCACAATAAAAGCAATAGGGGTGCACAAAAAAAGGTATGTTCTCGCACATATCCTGAAATGCATTCCTATCTCTGTTGCAAACTGTTCACTGTCATTGGACCATATATTTGCCCCTAATTATTATTGACCCATTAGACTGATCTCCAAATGTGCACGTACTTGCAGGAAACCCAGATTGCTACAACCACTTCTTAATTTGGCAAAAATTCTTCAAAATTTCCACTTAAATCACCAATACACTATCTAGGCATCAATTTTCCCAAAATACAATCATTTCTGAGGAGCAGAAGCAAGAAAGCTTACCTCTTTCTTCTATCAACATTCTCATTAAACAATAAATTTCTTCTCCAATAAATTACAAAGTCACACAACAAACTTGATAAACCACAAAACATTAAGGGATGCATAGTGGGTTTACTTCAATATAAGCTTAAAGTTTAAATAAATCCAAAAAAGATATGCAAACTTCACATCAATGAACAAAGACCCAACAGTAAGCAAAGACACATATGACGGTTTTGACAAAAACCCATTTGAGAAAAAAAAAAAAAAAAAAAAGAAGACAACTTGAAAGAACAAACCTTCTGATAATTACGAGCAGCTGCTGCTATTACATTGCCAAATGCCAAATTTGTCAATGTTGATTTAACTGCATCAGGATCCATTTTCCTGTCTGCAAAATAAAATAAAATCATAGCACAACTAAGACTAGTGCTTAAAAAAGAAAATTAAAATATCAAAAAGTGAAAGTGAAGCGGATCTAGAATTGGAACCTTACCGAAGTTCGATCTGAAACGGTGAAGGAGGAAGAAAATTAAGGGCAATGGAATGGACTGGTGCAATTTTGGGGTTTATTTTAGTTAACCCCCTCCCAAAAGCGAGGGACATGTCGATTGCACCACCAAGAGTTAGTTTTGAATGTGTGAGACGTCGTTTAGTTGCTGTCTCTTTGCACTTTTCCTGAGTCACCGGCAGGTCGTTTGCTACGTGAAGTAGAACCGCGTTTATACTTGAAACTTTGGAGTTTGTATTTATTTATTATTATCATTTGTTTTTTAAAAAAAAAAACGGATTGGATTAGGTTTTGACTCATTTAATTACATTTATTATATTGAATTAAATTTGAAATTTAATCTTACTTATCTACAGATAAAAAAATTATAAAGTTAATATGTGAGATCAAATTTAATTATTATATAATTTAATTTAAAACAATTATAATAAGGAGTCACGCTGCGACGAGATCAAAGGTCTAATAGAGATTAGGGATGAGCATTTTCGGTTCGGTTCGGTTTTTATCAAAAAAAGTAACCAAACTGATTTTTTTTATTAAAAAAAACCGAAACCGAACCGAACCTATTAAAAACCGACCACTTTCGGTTCGGTTTTTATGATGAAAAAATTGAAAAAAACCGAATTTGGGTTTTGGACCATCTAATGAGCTTTCTGATGGGCTTTCTAATAGGCTTTATAATGAATTTTTTGATGGGCTTACAATTAACATAAAGAAAAACTGATTTTCTTATATGAACCCAAAATATTTTTAATTTTTTGACGATTACTAAAAAATATTAATATATTAAATTGTTAATATAATGTTTATTAAGTTTTTTTAACCTTTCTAATACTTAGGACTCTTATCAATCACATGGAAAAGTGACATAAATTTTAAAGAGGAAAGAACCATTGATGAGCTGCTCTTCTAGAACAGCCCATAAAATCACCATTAAATAAAAATGGCTAAGAATATCTTAAATTGGAACCTTCTTGTTCTTATTCGATTCTTTAAAAGGAAAGCATGATTTGTTGATTTTTATGGTTGAATCATGTTTTTAAAATTTATTAATTTATTTAAAATTAATTTAAAAAAAAAATAAAAATACAATCAACACAGCAACAGTGGCAAAAAGCTGCGGCAAGATTGAAATTATATGTGTTTTCTTATAAATAAATAATATTTTAAAAAAACATTATTTGTGATATTAATATATAAAAATAATTTAAAAACATTAATTTAAAATTAAAAAACAAAAAAAATTTAAAAAATAACTACTAAAATATTTGTTTTTTTTAAATAACTACTAAAATACTAAAACGATAGTATATTATTTGGTGTTTCATCATAATTTTGTTATTTGTTTTTAAATTAATTTTTATATTATTATATCAAAAATAAATTTTTTGTATGAAAAAATTATTTATTTTAATATATTTTTAAGTAAAAAAATATTTTATAAAACAATCTCTACTGCTGTTTAAGATTTTTGGTCAATCTTACATTATGGTCCTTAACAAAAGAGCTTAAATTCCCAAATCAATTTCAAATTTATAATCCTTAAATAGTGCTAATAAAAGAGAGGAAAGAGGAGCGGGCATGAAAAATATTTTTATCCCTTGGATTTAGTGTTTTGTTTTATAAATTATTAGATCTGTATTGTTTATTATTATAATAATAATATTTTTTTTTAAAATAATTAGATTTGGATCATTACATAAGCAATGTTTAACCTTTCGGTTGCCTTTTAAATTATTAAATTTGTTTTCATTAACAATAAATATAATAACGTTGTTTTTTAGAATGACGCCAGAATAACAAGGAGGCTGCTCATAGCCCACCGGAATAAATGGAGAGAGTGACACGCCGGAATAACAAGGAGGCTGCTCGTAGCCCACCGGAAAAAAACGTAGAGATAAAGAGTCCGATAAGAGAAACAAATAGCAGGAATCAGTAACTGAAAATCTGTGGGTGCAGTGTAAAAAATCACAGCAGTACTCTCTTTGATAACTGATAGCAAGTCTTTCACAGGCAGGAAACAAAAGCAAAACAGGGGAGGGACTGTTGAAGCTGCATTGGTTTTACATTATCTCCTCTATTCTCTCCTATGTGGATAATTTCATTTTGTTTTGGTCGAAATCACCGTAATATTTCATAAAAATAAAAAAAAAGATAAAATAATATATATTTTTATTTTATTTAATATTTCAGCTCTTTCCAGATATTCCACCCAAATTTTTGCCTAAATATTCTGGTTTAGTTCTGTCAGTTCCGTTTTGGCTAAATAATATTTTTTTAAATAATAAATAATTTTACAATATTAATCATATCTTTTAATCCGACCGTTAAATTAAAATGAAATTTTACAAGGAATCTCTTCATATATTTATATATATTATGTTAAAATTTCAGAGCAATCAGAAAATATAATGACCTTGTGAAATTGATGATGATATTCTCGTGATACTATATATGTTCATAATTTTGTTCAAAAAAATCATTTTATTGTGTCTTTTTTAAATTAAATTACACAATTCTAAATAATTTTATTTTTAGATTTGAACTAAATTATTTTTTAAATTAATATATTTAATTATATATATATATATATATATATACACACACACATAAACAGTAACCTCAAAACAACATACTAAAACACTTAAAACTAAAACATTTTATTCTAATTAAAAAAACAAACACCCAAACACTAATCGAAACAGAATTGACATCCTTTCTCTAAACCCGTCATCTTCCACCGAGAAAGCACTCGGACCCCAGCTTGCACTAACAATTATCAAAGATGGCATCAAAAGTCAGACCTTTTCCACTCCATTTCTACACCTGAGCGAGATTCCAACACCAATCGCTCTCCACACACCACTGTTCTCTCTAAAATAGGTTCATGGCAAGATTTCCGAAAGATATCGAGAAATATCTTAGCACCTGAAGTGAAATGGGATTGAGGAAGGTGGTGCATAGCTTTTTACCTGGATAAAACTGTAGACAGAGCTCATGTAGCTTGAATCAAGTTTGCCCAGCAGGATATCTAGTGATTGAAGCTTTCGCTAAGAACACAGGAAATGGTTTCTGTTGCATAAACAATCAAGTTCTGCCTTCAATTTCAGAACTTCTGCACAAACCCATCATGATTCTTAACAGGAAAGAGTACTCATATAGCTGTTCATAGAGAAAGTTAACACCTTTTTCAATATTATATGAGCTAAAATGCAGTTTGGTTATGTTGAATTGAGCCAAATATGTCAAGTCCAGTACTCTCTGGGGCAGATAATTTACCAAACAGTTAGTTAAAACACTGGCGTTAATCAGAATCCACATTATAATTGCAACCTAGAACCCACACATACAAGCAGAAGGAAAGAATGCCACCAAAAATGGCAGCAAACCCTCTTTTCCTATCCTAGTAACTATCAAATTCAAAATAGAAACAAGAAAGAGAGCTCGACTACAGCCATCGAAGAAAGCAAGAAAAACCAAACTGGGAACAAGTTCATTCCTCAATAAGAGAAAAGAATAATAAATAACGAGTCTTTTGAATCAGGAATCTCACACTTGCAGTAGACTTTGCTCACTGTTAACAATCTCCCTTATACAACAGATGATGCTCCTGAAACAAATCACTTGGCCTGCAGCACAAAAGTCGAATCAAACTGAGGGCAAAGAGCAAGAGACAAGAAAAAAAAATCCCCAAAGACTTACAAGGAGAAGCAGGGACAACTATTCTTGTAGGAATCTGGAAACCCAGAGTTAAAATATGTGGAGAAGGCAAAGATGCACAAAATATGTCAACTGCCATGGATAGTAATGATAATTTTAAGGGGGCAATTAAGAGGATGAAGTTTTCAAAGGGGCTAATCAACCAAATTTGAGAAGATTTTTACCAGAAGAAAAAATCTTCAACATGCACAGAAAAGGTTCAGGCAACGAACATTTTTAGGGGGATTATTCTTCGCCCGCCACTAATTTTCGCACTTCTTGCAGCTCGAAGAATTCAATTCCTATTGATAAACTTATTAACTATTTTTTAAACATTTTTGGGGGAATCATTCTTCGGCCACGATTACTTCTTGCACCTCGAAAAAATCTATTCATATAAATAAACTTATTAACTTTTTTCTTTTCATCATCATCAGTTTTCAGTTTCTTTGCTTCTCCACCTTCAACTTTGCCATTCTCTTCACTATTAACTTGATTTGCTTCACTGTGCTTCCGCTTAAGGAAGTTAACAAGTCCTTCGAGGGCAACATCAGCATTTTCACTCGCCATTAGTTCCTCTGCCACCTCGGCCGGGGTTACGTCAGTACTCTTCATTAGCCCTTCAATTTCTTCATAGAGGTAATGGTTCTTGTCGCGAATGTCAAGGTAATTAGAGGCCAGAATACTGAATGCTTGAGGTGTGCAGTAAGACATGTTAATATGCACATCCATTCTTCCAGGACGCAGCAGGGCAGAGTCTAGCCTGTCCTTGTGGTTAGTGGTGAACACGATGATTCGCTCATCACCGCAGCTTGACCACAATCCATCGATGAAATTCAGCAATCCAGAGAGTGTCAGCTGCAGGAACAGAATCAAATTAGGCCATTTTGTGCACAAACAGTATAAATTGCAGGTTAGAAAATAAGCTTGAAGGAGAATGAGGACGAACTCTGGAGTTAGGGCCATCATACTGATCCCCTCCTTGTTGCCGATCTCGCATTTCCACACTACAATCGATATCCTCTATCACCAAGATTGACCGATTCGTGGTGGACAGAAGAACCCTCCTCAGATCGGAATTGGAATATATACTAGTCAGGTCCAAGTCATAGACATCAAACTTGAGATAATTAGCCATGGCAGCAATCAAGCTTGATTTTCCAGTCCCATGTGGTCCATACAGCAGGTACCCGCGTTTCCAAGCCTTACCCACTTTCTTATAAAACTCTTTTCTTCCCAGAAATCTCTTCAAATCATCAACTATCATCTTCTTCAACTCTGGATCCAAAGCTAGAGTATCAAAAGTAGAAGGATGTTCAAGATTTATGGACCCCCACATGCCCCCATGATCACCCCCATCCTCTTCATTGAAAGGGCACTCACGATTATAAAGCTTAACAACCTTCTCTTCATCTTTTATCTCTTTACCCCTCTTCAAAACATGAGGCAAGTAACGGTCCATAATTTTCTCTTTGTACTTCTTGTTAAAGGACAATTCAAAACGCCTTTTTTCTCCGGAGTGAATGGTTTTTTGGGGCTCCGTACAGACATAAGCCCACTTCAACTTGATATTCTCGTACACATCTGCAACTACCTCACCTTTCTCGATTGCTACAGAGAAGGTCTCCTGTCTTGATGTCTTGCCGATTCTGAGTCTCTCTGTTGACGGGCTAATTTTGGTTTTGAGATAGATTTCTGCTGCATCATAAACCTGGTTGCGAGACATGCCGCAATGTTCATCAATGACAAGGGTAATGTTAGGGGAGAGAGGAGTGAAGAGGTAGTGAATCGCAGTGGATAAATAAGAGCGAAGCTCGTAAGGGATGAGTTCGTTGGCCATGGAACGGATAAGCATCATTGATCCTGCAAAAGAGGCATAAGCAGAGAAAAATGTGGATACTGATTGGGGCATGTTTGTTTGAGAAAACATGGTGATGGAAGATCGTGAAACCTTTTTTTGATTCTGAGAGGGTTTGGTGAGAGATATGAGCCTTCGGGTTCCAGTTTACAGGCGAGTTAAGGAAGCTCCCGTGAGGGTCTATTTTATTTTATTCGAGAGCGTGGGAAATACGTCATTGAACAAGAGGTGGGATTGGTCCCTTGTGGTAGAGCCCACTTTGTTTTTCGATTAAAAAACATTTTTTATATCATTTTTTTTAGATCTCAAAAAAACAAAATATATATATTAAAAAATAATACTATTTTGATATACTTTTAAATAAATAATTACTATCCAATATCACAAACTCTAAGCGGGATGCTAAATGCATGTACAAAGTACAAACTACACAAAATCTTATTATTCATTTACCAAAAGTCGAGGGAAACTATCAAGTTATTCCAGTGGGTCCAACCTTGACTTTTCATCCATGGAAAGTGGTGTTGCCATTTTGTAGTTGATGAGAACATGGTTTTAAACTGGTTGATCATGGCTAAGTTTCAAGTTATGAGTTAGGTATGTTGATTGGTCAACCTTTTTTATTTTATAAAAAAACATGTTATTATTTTGAAGAAGAAAAAACATCATAAGTTTTATCTGGTCTGACTAGGTCATGAGTCAACCAAATTTTTTTATTGCTAAATCACTCCTTAATTTATTTTTATTTTTATTTTTATTGAAATTTGACTTAATATAGACTTTAATTTATTTTTATTTTTATTTTTATTGAAACTTGACTTAATATAGACTTTGAATCAACCCACAAGTTGATTATGTTTAGTGTTTTTTTGAGAGTGTGATTGAGGTTTAAAAATGATTTTTGTTCAGAAATACATCAAAATAATGTTGTTTTATTTTAAAAAAATCATTTTTGACATCATCACATGAAAAATGATCTAAAAACATCAAAAAATTTTAATTTAAAAATAAAAAAATATTTTTTTTTCAAAAATACTTTTGAAACGCAGTGTTAAACATCTACTTAGCAATATATAAGAGCACTCCTCTGAATCAATAAAGTTGTTATAATCTTGATATTATTGATTAAACCTGATTCAAAATTTATTGGGATAACATTTTTTCTATTAGTAATTTTTTCTATGTCACTGGAGTCTTCTATTGGCATATGTATTTTTGCCACTTAAATTTATGACAATTTTATCACTCTTCAAATATTAATAAAAGTAATTTTCAATAAATATAAACACACTTAAAAGATTATTATTTTTCAAATCTCATGTATATTTCATTTTTTCTCAAAATATTTGTCAAACGAACTAGTGATGTTGCAAGGTCTATGTGTTTGAATAATCGATTAATATCTTGGTTTTGACAATATAATTCATTCTTTCCAACCAATGTAGTTGAAGGCGGGTGCGTGATATCTGTAAAATATTTTATTTGATGAATCTGTGGATTCTCTGATTATTAAATCGGTGATCTCTTTTAGAGAAAATATAGTAATATCACAAAAAGATAATTTGAAATAAATATGCAATAGAAAACAGAGATTCAAAACCTCATGTTTAAAATATTTATACTCTATTTTTAACTCATGAGTCTTTTTATATAAAAAAAGATGAAATATAATTTTGTTATGATTATATTAATAAGAGAAAATATCTCTGATATATATATATATATATATGGGTTTTAAAGAATTTTTACACAATCTTTTATACAATATTAATATCAATGAAAATATAATAAATTTTTTAATGACTTTAAAGGGCCTAACAAGTGTATAAAGACTAGAATTCAAAACGTGGTTGTCTACAAAAGATTGAGTGAAGAAAAAATTGTTTTTTCCAAGGATGATTGCAAAAAAGATTAGGTATTTGAAGCTCTTAAACTTTGAGTTTATTTATCACCATTCCATTTACATGTCTTTCTTTTACCACTTCATCTATCCAAGGGCATTGAAAAAAAAAAAACCAAATATGGTTGGTTTGAGTGGTTCAGCACTCTCATTTCTTCAGAGAGATCTAGGGTTCGACTCGTGTTCTTGTATGGAGTCATCACTTGGACTAACATTTTACCCCTTACGGGCCGACCCGATTGTGAGAGGGGATTAGTTTGGGTGTAGGGATGGCTTAAAGGTGCATGTGCACCCCCTAACGGGAGCCCACCCAGAACCACGTCATGATGCAGGGAAAAAAAAATAAACAACTCAAGTAAAGATGTCAAATAATCAATGAATTTCAATAATGATATCAATTAAAGAATTAATATTATTTTTTTACCTTTTTCACACCACTTTGACCAATATTTTACCCTTTACGGGCTGACCCGATTGTGAGCGGTGATTAGTCTGGGTGTAGGGATGACTTAAAGGTGCATCCCTTAGCGGATGCCTACCCAGGACCACATAGTGGTGCATCCTAAAAAAATAAAAAGAAACAACTCAAGTAAAGATGTCAAATAAATCTATGATTTTCAATAATGATATCAATTAAAGAATTAATATTTTTTTCTTTTACCTTTTTCATGTTTTGTCTGTTATATTTAATTGCTTGTTTGAGAGTGGAGTTAAAGTTGTTTTTGAAAGTGTTTTTCGCTCAGAAATGCATCAAAATGATATTTTTATTTTTTTTAAATTATTTTTGACATTAACACATGAAAATGATTTAAAAACACCATTTTTTAATCTAAAATAAAAAATAAAAATAAAAATAAAATATTTTAAAAAATACTTTTAAAACGCAGTGCAAACACCTCTAGTATGTTAATAAAACGCTCCCATTTGATGGATAAATTGATTAATGTGTAACAGTCTTAAATTGCATTGGATGCGATTAATTAAGTGATTAATTAATAATGATACAAAAATGTAAAAACAAAAGGATGCAGCATCTAAAATAATAATAAAAATTTTATTCTTTTATTTATTCATTGGTCAATGATGAAATGGTCGTACCACATCTAAGAGCAACTCCAAGGCACAAGCCATATGAGAAGACATAATTATTTTTAGCAATTGTATTTACTTTTTATTTTTTCAACACAATAACTATATCAATAGTTAAAATAACTTTTTGACTATTGAGCAACTATTTTTACATATTCCTATAGAAAAGCCAAAAGTTTTAAAAGCTATATAATATTGCTTGCTACTTTCTGTCTTCTAGTGGAAGCATTGTTGTGCATTCCTTTTCAAGTAATGTAGAATTAATTATAGTTCCCTCTCGTTTTGTTTTATTTACAATCCATGCTCACTTCACTTTTAGATTAGTTTTCAATCAGTGAGGTTAAGTTTATCTATTTGTTTATATTAAAGGAAAAAACTATCTATACTTGATTAAAACTAATATATAAATTAATAATATAGTTAAAATATTTTCATTTTAACTAGATAACCAGTTATTATGTAATAAAAAAAAAGAATTTGTTTTATATTATTGGTTGGTTTATATTATAATATATTTGACTATTATAAATGACTTTTACTATTAAAATACATATAAACAAAAAAACTATATTTGTATTATTCAAAAAAATATTTTATTAATTTAGCTTTTTAAAATATTATTTTACCTTGTAGTTGCTGCAACCATGTTCACTTCATAATGACTAGATAGCTTGCTTGTGTTTCTATTCTTAAAAAAAATGATAAAAACAAAAAAATACAGCACACTTTTGGTGATGAAATTGAAAGAAAACAAATTCATAAAAAATAAAAAATCAAAATTAAAATATTGAGGGTCAAAGACTTTAAACACCATCAAATATTGAATTGAAGAGAAAAATTAAAAATTCCTAAGGCCACAAACTCACAATAAAATACAAAACAAAACTGAAAATCAAGAGAGTGAGGAGTCAATTTTATTTTATTTTTAAAAATCAAAATCAAAATACACTATTTTGAGGTTATGTTGACTCGTGATCGAGGACACTCAGGGCTTAGGCTGACTTTTTCTTTTCAAAAAAAAAAGTTATCCCTTCATCATCAGTTTTCAGTTTCTTTGCTTCTCCACCTTCAACCTTGTCATTCTCTTCGCTCTGAACTTGATAAGCTTCACTGTGCTTCCGCTTAAGGAAGCTAACAAGTCCTTCGAGGGCAACATCGGCATTTTCACTTGCCATCAGTTCCTCTGCCACCTCTGCCGGGGTTACGTCAGTAATCTCCATCAGCCCTTCAATTTCTTCATAGAGATCATGGTTCTTGTCGCGAATGTCAAGGTAATTAGAGGCCAGAGTGCTGAATGCTTGAGGTTTGCAGTAAGACATGTTAATATGCACATCCATTCTTCCAGGACGCAGCAGGGCAGAGTCTAGCCTGTCCTTGTGGTTAGTGGTGAACACGATGATTCGCTCATCACCGCAGCTTGACCACAATCCATCGATGAAATTCAGCAATCCAGATAGTGTCAGCTGCAGGAACAGAATCAGATTAGGCCATTTTGTGCACAAACAGTATAAATTGCAGGTTAGAAAATAAGCTTGAAGGATAATGAGAACGAACTCTGGAGGTAGGAGGACCACCGTACTGATCCCCTCCTTGTTGCCGATCTCGCATTTCCACACTACAATCGATATCCTCTATCACCAAGATCGATCGATTCGTGGTGGACAGAAGAACCCTCCTCAGATCGGAATTGGAATATATACTAGTGAGCTCCAAATCATAGATATCAAACTTGAGATAATTAGCCATGGCGGCAATCAAGCTTGATTTTCCAGTCCCAGGTGGTCCAGACAGCAGGTACCCACGTTTCCAAGCCTTACCCACTTTCTTATAAAACTCTTTTCTTCCCAGAAATCTCTTCAAATCATCAACTATCATCTTCTTCAACTCTGGATCCAAAGCTAGAGTATCAAAAGTAGAAGGATGTTCAAGATTTATGGATCCCCACATGCCCCCATGATCACCCCCATCCTCATTATTGAAGGGGCACTCACGATTGTAAAGCTTAACAACCTTCTCTTCATCTTTTATCTCTTTAGCCCTCTTCAAAACATGAGGCAAGTAACTGTCCATAATCTTCTCTCTGTACTTCTTGTTGAAGGACAATTCAAAACGCCTTTTTTCTCCGGAGTGAATGGTTTTTTGGGGCTCCGTACAGACATAAGCCCACTTCAACTTGATATTCTCGTACACATCTGCAACTATCTCACCTTTCTCGATTGCTACAGAGAAGGTCTTCTGTCTTGATGTCTTGCCGATTCTGAGTCTCTCTGTTGACGGGCTAATTTTGGTTTTGAGATAGATTTCTGCGGCATCATAAACCTGGTTGCGAGACATGCCGCAATGCTCATCAATGACAAGGGTGGTGTTATGGGAGAGAGGAGTGAAGAGGTAGTGAATCGCAGTGGATAAATAAGAGCGAAGCTCGAAAGGGATGAGTTCGTTGGCCATGGAACGGATAAGCATCATTGATCCTGCAAAAGATGCATACGCAGAGAATAATGTGGATACTGATTGAGGCATGTTTGTTTGAGAAAACATGGCGATGGAAGATCGTGAAACCAGGGGAAAGCTTTTCTTGATTCGGAGAGGGCTGATAGTTAATTTGTTGTTGGTGAGAGAGATGAGCCTTTGAGTTTCAATTTACAGGCGGCTAGCTAATGCTTG
Source organism: Salix caprea (assembly GCA_964035475.1). NCBI lineage: Eukaryota > Viridiplantae > Streptophyta > Magnoliopsida > Malpighiales > Salicaceae > Salix > Salix caprea. Next base: position 13,529,052 of record OZ037756.1, on the reverse strand, counting down.
CGGGTTGCGGCATCGAAAATAATAATAAAAGTTTTTATTAATCTATTTATTTATTGGTCAATGTTGAATGGCCGCACCGCGTCTAACCATGTTCACTTCTAAAGAATGACTTGGACAATATTTGATAGTCAACCTTTGAATTTAGTTTATTTGCTCCAAAATGTTTTCAGCTCTTGAAGTGTTTTGTAAAATATTTAATGAATATTTTTTTTTTATAATATCATTCAATTTTCGCATACATCTCGTATACAAATTTTTAAAATTTAGTTGTTGTATTAAAACACTAGTTATTTGCCCGCTGGATATTTTTTTTTTTTTTGTATTTTAGTTCTTATTTTTTTATTTAATTTTTTTGATCCTTCTAAGATAATTCTTAATTTTTTTGTTCGTATTTATGTATCTATACTCTTAGTTTTGACTTTTTATTTGTACTGCTAGTTATTTTTTTTTATTAAATTCAGCTTGCTTTAAAAAACAAATTAAGTTTAGTTTTGGTGAGTAAAATGAGAGTGAAACTCTCTCTTATACATGTATAGATAGCTTTGGGTTGTTATCTTGTATTTGATTTTTATCAAATAGAATGAGTGTGATTAAATTTGATAAAAATGAAACACAAGGTAGTGTGAGTCTGTGCAAGTTTCAAGCCAAATGACTTTCACTTGAGAGTGTGTGTTAGAGAATAATATAAATCATATCTTAGAACTCACCTAATAGTTTAAGCTTTTAAATGAGAAAATTTCTTCACAAGCAACTCGTGTTGCTCTTAAAAAGTCAGAAAAGTATAATCTAAAATGGAAAAATAATACCTGATGATGAAACAAAAAGAGAAGATATTATAAAGATAAATGAAAAAAACCAAGTAAATCTGGTCAATCCTTCTAACCCCAAATTAATATCCTAAACTTGCTCACCTGTTAAGCTTTGGATCTGTGCTCAATTAATAAGGTAAATACCCGATAAATCTAATATTGAAAGATGAAATTGCAAAATAAAATCAAAATAAAAAAATTTAAAGCTTAAGAGTTTAAATAAGATACCCCAGAAATAATGAAATTGAAAAACAAATAATTCTATAAACCATTTTAAATAAATAGATATAAAATAAAAGAATAGAGAACAAAAAATTTAACATATAAAAAAATCAATGGTGGATGGAATTAAAAAATAATAATTTTATAAATTATTCCAAATAAAAAATATTAATAAAAAAACAAGGGATGAAATCTTTACATTGAGTCTTATAAGGATCCAATTTTAAAAATAAAAGAATTTTATTAGAGATGAAACTGTATATGATCTACTCTCTTATAAATTAAATTAAATAAAACAAATATTAATCAAAATTCTAGAAAACAAAATCTAAAGACAAAAGTAATTAAATGGCCGCATTCGTTCCTGTCCATAACTCAAACCACAACCCGTCGATGGAGAGTGGGAGCTGCAAAAAAGTTGAATTGGACCTAAATCTTTTGTTTTTAAATATTTTTTTTGATATTTTAAAATTATTTTTACGTGACATAATAAAAATAAGTTTTAAAAAATAATTTGAACAACTCTTAAACAGTTGGTGGACTGCTGTAAGAATTTATGCTTTCAAGTCGCAAATCATTTATACCAAGCTCAAGTGGGTGGTCGAGTGACGTGGAATGACACGTGAACGCAGTGGTAGACAAAAGCCACAAAATAGACAACACGGTCATGCAAGAAAAAAGGGTTTGGAAAACAACTATGATTTTATATTTAATTATTAAATTAAGTTTAAATTCATCTAGAAGGTTTACGCACTCACAATTTTATAGAGTTCCGCTATCTATAACCAGTTGGAGTTAGAAATGACTTTTAAATTAGGTCATTTTGATGATGTTTTTTGCATTTTTAATTATTTTTTAGCTTATATTATTATTATTATTATTATTATTATTATTATACATTTTATTTTAGCCACACGTGCCATGGACTATGAATTTAAGGTTGTTTCTTTTTTTCAATTCATAGTCCATGGCACGGGTGGTTAAAATCCATTCTAAGCCAACAACTACTCTGAGTTAAACTGTAATTTGTTTTTGAAAAGAATTTAAAAAAAATTATTTTGTATTTTAAATTAAAAAAAATTAGAAGTTTTAGGTCATTTTAATCTTAAAAATTATTTTTTAAAAATAAAAAATATCATTATAATATTTTTCTGAACAAAAAAAATATTTTGAAAAATAACCACAATCACACTCCCAGACAAGCCTTATATATAATCTTCGTATTTCTCTTAAATTTGCCTCACATATTCTTGGAATTGGTTTTATAAAATCTGTAATGGCCTTTTATAGCTAAATTAAATGTGAGATGGTCTCATATCTGAAGATAGAATCATGTTGAATTTCTTAATTTAACATGTTTATTTTAACGTAAAATATATTTATTTTTATCACATAATCAATGTATTTGAGGAGCAAGAAGTCTATGAGGTATAAGCACATGAGGATCAAAAAGCAAGAGGATGTATATGATCTTTTAAGAAAAAATCGGGGGGCTGAAAACAAGGGTATAATTAAATTTTTTAAAAAGTTTGGGATGACTGGCCGTCTCCAGCCTGCAATTCAGGTTCGTTTATGCAGTTGCCCATCATAATCACAGTAATTTTGAAAATAAAAAAGAACCGGTTAATTCTGTTGTTTTTAAGGATATATAAAGCGAAAGTTGCTGTCTGGATTGCACGAAAATACTAATGTTTGACATTGTATTAGTGTTTTTGAAAAGAAAATGATTTTTTATTTATTTTTTATTTGAAATTAAAATATTTTTGTATTATTAGATCATTTTCATGTGCTAATGTCAAAAATAGTTTTTAAAATAAAAAATTATCATTTTAATATATTTATGAACGAAAATCACTTTAAAAAATAAATATAATTACACTCCCAAGCAGACACTAAATTAGAGACAATAGCCACAACCTTTAAGGTATATTTGAGAGTGTGGTTGAGATTGTTTTTGAAAATATTTTTTTTGTTAAAAAATACATTAAAATGCTGTTTTTTTTTTAAAGATTATTTTTGATACAAACACATAAAAATAATCTAAGCATACTAAATATTTTTAATTTAAAATGAAAAATGAAATAAGAAATTTTCAATTTATTTTCTGCTTTTGAAACGTAAAACACCCCATTAAATGGCGGATTAACAACTTTCTACTCATAGTGCTTTTCCTTCTGCTTTGAATTCTAACAGACCCTCTACGTTTGCTCTCAACTTTCTGCTTCTTTGCCTACTGTATTTCACCCTTGCGTACACCTTCATCAAGAAGTTCATCGTCTTCCACCTTCTTTCTCTTTAGTAGTTTCACAAGCCATTCAAGTGCAGTATCAGAATCTTCACTCGCCATCAGCTCCCCTGCCACTTGTGCGGGAGTTACCTCTGTATCTTCAATCAGGCCCTCGATTTCTCCGAACAGCCTGTGATTTCTGTGAACAGCATGTGAATGTGCATGTCCATGCGTCCCGGGCGCAGCAGAGCAGGGTCTAGGCTTTCTTTATGGCTGGTGGTGAAGACGATGATTCTTTCATCCCCACAACTTGACCATAATCCATCAATGAAGTTCAGTAAGCCAGACAGTGTCAGCTGTATCAGACAAGAATAATTTGAGCTTTAGTTGCACTTGTCAATGGAGTAAACGGATCAAAAGATCTGGATTCTAAGAAGCAGATCAGTACGTGATGGGATAGTTTTTGGGTTTTAGTGATATGCATGCACACGATTGCAGCCTGGCGACCCATCTTTTTCTGCAAGATTTTTCATGGTGATCAACCAGAATGCTTTTAAGAGGTACATGTTTGGACGCATTACATGAATAATGCATTATTGCAGAGATTTGACCAGAATCACAAGGACTTTCCATGCCCGCTGGTAATCGAAGGACCCGTGATGATCATGTGGATCCATTTCACTTGGCACATATTAGAATTTATCCCCACCAGCATTTGGACGCTGCAATTTTACCACCAGAAGCATACGAGGGAAACCTTTAGACTTTCTTTTTTGATACAAATCAATTTTTCGGCAGTAAAAAACTGCTAAATTCTAACATCTTCTTAGTTTGCAGTGTGTGAGTTGATGGTAGAAGGATGGTCAACACATGTTTGGGTAATTGAGGGCAGTGGTGGACTTGATGGCTTGAATATTAGAAAAAAGAAAAGAGCATTACAAGTAGTTTATGTTGGATAATTAATCCAAAGTTAAGTTTATACGAGAATAATTAATTATGTGTTTGTAGACTATCAAATAAAATAAACCCTAATTAAAAATGATATGCTAAGTATTTTTAGATAATTGAGTTTTTTTGTGTATCTAATAGAGTGTGGTGAACCTTTAATGTGTAGAGATTAAAAGATTATTTTTATTTTAGTAATGAGTTTTAATAGGAATGCCAAAAAATATGAATACCAAAGGGTAGGAATGTCAAAAGATATAAATACCAAGGACAGTTTGTTACCTATATATATACGATTATGATCCTCAAATTACACGTCATGTTTCATTTTTATTCTGACATTCTATTATCAGAGAGAATAAGATTAAGGTAGAGAAAATTAAATGACTCTCAAAAGAAAACATGTTAATATAGATGGTCATCCGTACAACTCTAAAAAGTGACTTATAGATATAGATTCAGGTACGTTTCCGTTAAATTATTTATGTATTCTTATAAATCGACATGAATATTTCTATATGTTGTGAAATTACCGTACTAAGAAATATAGAAGAACATCTACCTGCACATCATGTTGTTTTCGACCATCTCCATCTGTAGTAATGTTAATCTCCCCAATTTATCTTTCAATCCCAATCACAGAGTTTATATTGCCTCAAGATGGGATCCAGCGAGTGTGAGTGGAGTGACTGTAATAATATATAGCATGTTCGAAAAAGCCGAAAAACAAAGCAATTTAGAAATGGTAAGAGACCAAGAGTCCTTTTGTCGCAGATCATTGGATTCGTTTCGTTTAGTGGTTCCCCTGTTATCAGCCAGGGTCCATCACGTATGAGCCCACCATGGATCACGATGCATTTTCAACTTGTGTATAGGAAAAAAGAACCACAATATATATATATAAAAGAAATTAAAATTGACGTCTAATCTTTTTTCTATCCTTGTTGAAAGGAACGGCAGAACCGGTTGTTAATTTCGTTACATTTAGGTAGAAATGGCCTAAATATTTTGTACAAGTTAAAAAATAAGATAATTTTTTTTTATCTCATTTAAAATTCTGATATAATAAAGAGCTATCTCACCTAAAAATTTAAGTTTTTAAGTGAGGTCCCAAAATATGATTTATATTATTCTCTAATACACTCATTCAAGTGAAAATTCTTTGGGCTTGAAACTTGCTCATGCTCACACTACCTTGTGCTTGATTTTTATAAAATATAATGGGGGTATGAAATTCGAACTCATGATTGTTGGGTCAACAAGGTTCTGATATCATGTTAAAGAATCATCTCACCTTAAATCTTAAGCTTTTAGGTGAGACCCTAAAATATGATTTTTATTGTTCTCTAATATGACATGTTCCGGAAATTCCAACCATTTTTGGCGGGAACATTTCAGTTTTGTTCCGCCCGTTCCGTTTCGGCCAAATAATCTTTGACGTCTAATCTTTTTTTCTTCCTTGTAGTGTTGTCAGTTTCGTTTTGGCCAAAATATTTTGTACCAGTTAAAAAAACAAAACAAAACAAATTAAATTTTTTTATTGTGTTTTTTTTGATAAAATTACACAATTCTAAATAATTTTATTTTGAATTTGAACTAATTTATATATATATATATATATATATATATATATATATATGTACAACCTCGAAATAGCATACAAAAACACTTCAAAATTAAAACATTTTATTCCAATTAAAAAAAAATAAATCATCAAACAAAACGGAATCTACTTTATCGTTGAAAATAACGGTAGAACTAAGTCTGGCTCAGTTTATTTCTGTATAAAGTTCTTCCGAGCCTTGCATGATTGCTGCAACTTTTTCCATCCAAGAAGGTAGCCGCGTTTCAAGATTTGAGTGATTCGACTTTCAGGTAAAGCAAAGCTCATGCCTCTTTACGCTCAGCTTGTGTACTTGCACAAGCCCAGAAGGAATATTCGGAAGGAATATTCGATCATCAAATATCCCTTCACATTTCAAGATTGCCATTGTTGAGGGCTATTCCGGGCTGATAGTTCAGAAAATATAGAAATCCGGTGAACTAATATATATTTTTTTTATATATTTTTTTTATTTTCCAAAAGTCTTTAATCATTATTAAGACCACGAATAAACTTTTTAAATACCAATAAAATGGACCACGGTTTGGTACCTCCGGTGGCAGAAAGGACTGATCCTCGTCACCCTCAGCTGAAGTTCTTGAAGTGATCGTCCACTTTTTACAACATCAACTTAAATGCTTTTGTCTTTCTTTAGGAGAGGATAAGCATCCGCATACCAAGTTGTTGTTTCTCGGACCCAACCATTTTGATGTTTGAGGCTATCGTGGTGAAGCGTTAAACTTGTTATATTGATTGTTTTTTACTTGAAAATGTTTTGAAATAAATATTTTTTATTTTTTAAAATTTATTTTTATTATTAATATATTAAAAAGATTCCAAATCTTGGAGATACCATATGAGTGATTCTATTTGAAGGGAGTGTGTAGTGTTGATAAATAGTATGGTTTTCAAATCTTAAATTTACAATCCTAATTTATAGTGAAATAAATAAATAAAATCATGATTTATTGTATTATATTTCTCATCGAGTTATTGAATTATAGACTTTTTCAAACCAAAAGAATATAAGGACGGGTAGAAAAAAATAATTAAAAAATAAAAATGATTAAAAAATAGCTTAGAGTCTAGTAGTAGGTGGGTTTGGGCCGAATTAAATAATGCAATAATGTACAAACATGAAAGAAAAGGTCATATCATATGATAACAGGCTGATAATATCAAAAAATAGATCTCCTATATTAAAAATATAAATGGCTGCACTTCAATTTTTTTGATAGCGACTGTTTTGGAAAAGAGATTGGGATTAAAAGTAACCAACGCATATGGATAAGTTACAATTAGCACATACATGGTTTAAGTTGTCGTTTGCAACATTTGGTCACTGCAATTTTTACCACTATAAGCCCTATAGCGTATCAAAAATATTTTTTAAAAAATATTTTTGATTAACTATTTTTGATATTTTTAGATTATTTTCATGTGCTAAAGTTAAAAATAAATTAAAAAAAATATTATTTTAATATATTTCTAAACGAAAAATATTTTTAAAAATAATCTCAACCACTCTCCAAACAGACATTAAGCATATAATATGAGTTATTCAAGTGTTTTTTTATAAATTGCAAAGACATTGAAAACACTTTGCACAAAAGTATGGCCCAAATGTTCATGTCAAAAACCAATTTATTATGTTTTTTGTTGGGATAATTATGCACTAATTTTCTCTTGAATCATTCTACAAATCTCGAAAACAACCATCAAAACTCAAACCGAAATGCACTTTCAAAATAACAATTGTATGATTTAATTGAAATTTATGATTTTATTGCATTTAAACTCGTAAAATCAATTAATTTAATTTGGATTAATCTCCGTATGGTTTAATTGAAATTTATAATTAAACAGTTAAATTATAGTATTTCAAGATTAATCTAATAACAGATGCCAATAGAATATATTATAAAGAGAGTACATTATATTATAAAAAAAGTTGGAAGTGACTAGTTCATAATTAAAAAGTTTTTGTTTTTCATCATCATCTTCATCATCATCTGAAAATCATACTCAGTTTTTCCCCTCGTTTTCCTCATCTCTATCATTTTCCTCCTCTTTTTCGACTTTTGATTCTTTCTCCTTCATTTCAGCCATGGCATTTTCCTTTTTTTTATCCACAAGAAATTCGATCAGCTCTTTCAGCACGGTCTCATGCTCATCACTCCTCATAAGCTGTTCTGCCACTTCTGCCGGGCTCACCTCTGCAGTTTTAATCAGCTCCTCGATCTCTTCAAATAAAACATGATCTTTGATTCCAAGATAATTTGCAGCAAGAAGTTTGAATCCACATGGAGTGCAGTAAGACATGTGAACATGAACATCCATGCGTCCAGGACGAAGCAATGCCGGGTCTAGCTTGGCTTTGTGATTTGTGGTGAACACTATAATTCGCTCGTCGCCGCAGCTAGACCATAACCCATCAATAAAATTTAGCAATCCTGACAACGTCACCTGTAAATTTAGAAATTCAATAGCGTATGATCAAACAAAATTGAGTCCAGAATGTTTTTTACAGACCTAAACCAGATAAGATTATCAAATTGACGAATCACCAAGTTAATCTATTAAGCTAGAACAGTTCGTGGAGCTAAGGTTTCAAATTCCCTACAATGGATGTCTTTCTCGAGAATTTCTGTGGTAAGAGGTTGCTATGTGACAATTTGAACAATCCTGCTCATTTTCTGTCGAAATGTAGCAGGTATTATGGTCCATCCATATCTTTTGAAACTTCCTAGGAAACCACCTAGATGCTTCCAATTTCTGATCATGATATTCTGTGCATGGCTACCAAAACTAAGGAGTCATAAATTCGATCTTTCCGATATGCCTAATTAAACGAATAAACAATTCAGTTCCTATTTTTTATATATATTATTAATTTGACCCTCTTTTAGCCAAATGACTTGCAGTAAAACTGAAGAGTGACCTGTTTTTGGGGAGGATGACCATGACGTTGAGAAGCACTTTCTTCAGCCATTCGATCCTGCAATTCAATGGTGCAATCTATATCTTCCACCACCAATATTGACCGATTTGCAGTAGCAATAAGAATTTTCCTGAGCTCGGAGTTGCAACTCACCTCGGTCAACTCCAAGTCATAGATATCAAAATTCAGATAATTCGCCATTGCAGCAATCAAGCTAGATTTACCAGTCCCTGGTGGTCCATACAGCAAATACCCTCTTTTCCAAGCCTTGCCAACTTTCCTGTAATAATCTCTCCTCTTCACAAACCTTTCAAGATCTTCCAAGATTTTCTCTTTATCCTCTGTGTCCAGAGCAAGAGTATCAAATGTTGCAGGATGATCAAGATTCACCGGTTTCCATGCATCAGCTAGATTCCCGTACATGTGCTCATAGTCAACTGTGAAAATCTTCAAAGTCTTCTTCTCCTGCACCATGGATTTTGCCACTTTGACAATATAAGGAAAATAAAATTTTAGAACCATGTCTTTGTGCTCCTTAGGGAAACTGACTTCGAAAGAACGCACTTCTGATCTTAGTGTAGAGGTATGATCAAAAGAGTTGTGGTAGTTTTTAGAATCAACATGGGCACAAACAAGAACCCACTTGAATTTAACATCTTGAAAGATATCGACGATTTCTTCATTGCGGTCCATTTTGACAGTGATCTCCTTTTCTTTCTCCTGTTTGCTTACTTTGAGTCTCTGTGTTGATGGAGAGACTTTGCTGCCCAAATAAGTCTCTGCTGCCCCGTAGATTTCGTTGTAGGTGTATCCATCGAACTCATCAACAACCATAGTGAGTTGGGATGAGAAACGGCCGAAGAAATTGCGAATTCTATAGAACAAGTAGGCTTGGAATTCATGGGGCACGAAGTCTTGAGCTATAGATCTAGCAAGCATCGCCGTAGCCGCGACAGAGGCTGCGGTGGATAGAACTATCTTTGCGGTGGCTAGTTTTGTTTCAGGCGTCGATGAAGAGATTTCCATGATGTTACTATATATATATATGGTATTGTTTGGAGCTTTTTGGAGTCTGCAAAATGTGGTGAGGAAATTAACTAGAATGGATGGAAAGATTTCGGGGAAAAACTATGTATGTATAGGTGTATGAGTAGGTGGGAACAGTTGACTCTTTCTTCTTCTTCTTCTTCTTCTTCTTCTGATGAAAATTTATTATTACAATTTCATCGAACCATCATAGGTATTTATTTCTGATGGAATGGTCCAAGTCTATTGACTCTACATATTGACTAGTCAAATGTCATATCACACAGTGGCTTGGTAGAATTCCCCCCTCAAAATGGCAAGCCTGATCAGATTACTCCCCAACTATTAGTAGTTATCTCATCATAGTCTTCTAACTACTAAGTTTCTCAATTGGGTCCCCGGTTTTTAGCTCCCGTGCAGCTGCCAAATCCAGACTTGTAAGGATTAGATTGAGAAAACATTGACAGTCAGTAGACTATTATGAGGGTCTACAATATGGATTCTTGGACAAACCTAGTTATTTTTTTTCTTGCTTGGGGTCTTGTCATTTGAAATATTATAGATTTCTGTTGAGAAACGGTGAGGCTTTTTAATTTTTATTATTTCTTACCTAGAGTGAATTTAGTTATTTTTTATTCTCATAATTGTTTTTTTGTGATTTAATAATTTTTCATACAATGGGTTTTGTTTAAAAAAATAAGGATATAAAACCGTTGACAAACCTAGTTATTTTTTTTCTTGCTTGGGGTCTTGTCATTTGAAATATTATAGATTTCTGTTGAGAAACGGTGAGGCTTTTTAATTTTTATTATTTCTTACCTAGAGTGAATTTAGTTATTTTTTATTCTCATAATTGTTTTTTTGTGATTTAATAATTTTTCATACAATGGGTTTTGTTTAAAAAAATAAGGATATAAAACCGTTTTCTTGATAAATTTAGGTAATTTCATTTTTTACAAACTTATTATTTTTTGTTAATTATGAAGTCTCGATTTATGAGATACAAATGATCACGTGCATAGATATTAACATTCATCATGGACGTTAACAAAAGAATTCAATTTTTGGAATGGCAAGATGGGGATCCAAATGATGAAATAATAGTTAGGAACCATTATGAGAAACTGTTAATAGTTGGAGGACTATTATGAAGGTTGCCCTAAAAAAAATCAACTTAAGGGGAGAACATGGTATTTACTACCGTTCAACCCTGCGTGATTTTTGCGTTTTGAATGTTGACTCTTCCATATTTAAATCCAAAATGCCAGGCTTAAGACATAAATAATTTCTGATATTAAGGTAGCAGTTGTCTTTTAAAATATTTTTTTTATTTAAAAATATATTAAAACAATATTTATTTATTTATTTTTAGTATTTTAACATCATCACATTAAAAAAATCAAAAACTTCTTATTCTCATCCACTGCAGTCGGAGCTTCACTTCAGAACAGAGAAGAAGAAGGACGAGAACTGATTCTGGATTAGTTTTTGAAACATCCAGGGATGGAATGGAGGGGGAGAAATTAAGCGAGTTTAATAGGGATTTAAATTGATATCATACAAAGAATTGAATTAAGGAATCGAAGAACTAGGACGCCTGAATTGTTGGCTTCCAGTGGTGACAGCAAATACCTCTTCGTTAGCAAGTGGAGTCTTGGCCTAACGGTTGAAGGGACTTGTTTCCTCTCTCTGCACCAGGGTTCAAGTCCTACCATGTACACTTGTCACCCTCGCGGTGCCTTATATGCTCACTGGGTTTGCAGGATGTTCAGTGAGTCCGAGAATTAGTTATGGTGCACGTAAGTTGACCCAGACACCTCGGTTATCAAAAAAAAAAAAAACCTCTTCGTTAATTCAATGTCACTAACAGATTATGAAATACCAATCTGGTGACCGTATATGAGAAATCTCAGTTCCAGTATCTTAAATGGGGTTCATTTTTCTTTCATTTTTCGATACTCTTATCACCAAACAGCAGAAAGCACTTCAAAAATCTGATATGGTTTGCTGTGTTGTGGTTCAAATGTTACAAGTTTGTGTAGTATTTCTGATTTACCTGTGACTGTTAAGCAATCCTAGCAAAAAGATTGTTGAGAAGAGGATTGAAGCACAACTTGCGCTCTTATCAGCACAAAATTAAGAGAGGAGAAAAGAATGACCCGGTAAAATGGTCTGGGGTCCTTACTTTTAATGATAATAAAAAAGCCTAGCTCAAGTGGGTCTTCACCTAGTAGTTGAAGGGACTTGTTTTTTTCCTCTGCACCAGGATTCAAATCCCACCATGCATGCCTATCACCCCCGCGGTGCCTTACATGCTCACTGGGTTTGCAGGATATTCAGTGAGTCCGTGGATTTGTTGTGGTGCGCGTAGGCTGGCCCGGACACCCCGGTTATAAAAAAAAAGCCTAGCCAATGAAAACCTCATCAATATCTCGCATTACATTTCAGCATTATGCAAAGGGTAACACAGAAGGACATTCATATGATAATGAGCTACAACAGACATCCCGCCTTGGCATTCATTTGAAGGAAATTGATTTGTACTGTTTCATTGTGTTGGTAATGGCTTGTTCAACAGGCAGTCTCTCAATGCTTGATGCACCATAGAATCCATGAACTCCCTTGGTTCTATTCAATATAAACTCTGCCTCTTTAGGTCCAGAAATGGGGCCTGCAAAGCCATTGAGAGATCTTTTAGTGACTAAAGCCTATAAGTAACCTTATAAATAAAATGAAACATTCAGTAAACTCAACATATCAAGATTTTAAAACCACCAACAGAGAGTACCTCCATGACACAGCACGATGATATTGGGGTTGATCTTATGCGCAGCATCTGCAATAGCTTGCACCTGAAATACACTTTCATCTAATGAGACAGCTGTTTTTGCACCAATAGACCCAGATGTAGTCAGCCCCATATGAGCAACAATAATATCAGCACCAACTTTTGCCATTTCCCTGGCTTCACTTTCATTAAAAGCATATGGAGTTGTCAAGAGACCCATTTTATGAGCCTTTTCAATCATCTGGACCTCCAATCTGGTCATTAGTAGAGTTGAAAAACAGAGTGATTAGATTCAACAGATAGACAAATAAGAGAAGAATCTGATAAAAACCCAGTATGAGACTCTCGGTGACATAGTCTGAGTCATACCCATATCCCATTCCTGTCTCTTCAAGATTTTGTCTAAAATTACCATCAAAAAGCCCAACAGTTGGAAAATTTTGCACCCCACAGAACCCAATTGATTCCACCTGCTTTAAGAAGTTATCCATTCGGCGGAAAGGATCGGTTCCACATACTCCAGCAAGAACCGGCACCTCCTTGACAACCTATAAATTCTTTTAATTAGCTTTAAAGTTGTCTATATTCCAATAACCTTGATTAAAAATAAATCATAGAAACAATGCATTGCCAACTTAGATGACTACTGAGACAGGTGATAATTCACAAACATGAGAGGGGGTAGCACCATTTTCAGCACAGAGGTTAAACTTGATTATATGTTCTGTAGACCACCTTAATTTGTAAAAACCTTTATAGTAGTGACTTCAACGGAGGACATTCTGCACCTAAAACTAGAGAATGTATGTATCAACTTAATCTTTTGTATATTTCTGCTTATTCAGACCCCAGTTCTAGACAGAAATCCAGGTTTGATGATATACAAAACACGAAATAACAGAGAGACTGTTTGCACTCTCTTATTTATAATCATCACACATCAAATTTTGATTTCCTAAATGCCTTCTCCAACCAAGTTTCAAAATGAGTTCGTACTTAGTTACCATTTTCTGAGCTTAAACAATGGCAGTCAACAAAAGGAAACACTGCTATAATTCAGACATGTGAAACGAAAATTTGGTTTCCCCTCTCTTGTAAGAAACACTTTGATACTTACTGGTAAGACTTCATTGGCCATGTCAATTACGATAGCATTTGCATCAGCAAAAGGCAATAAACCAGCTAAAGAACCCCTTCCTGCCATGCGAAAGCGTCCTGAGTTGTACAGTATGATTAAATCAACACCGCCTGCTTCTTCAAACTTTGCTGATATACCAGTCCCTGCACCAGCTCCAATTATGGGAAGTCCTTCATCTATTTGATCTTTGAGATGCTGAAGTATTGCCTGTGTCTTCTGTAGAGTCTCTGTCGAAGTATTAGTTCATAACTGGTTAGAATTTTATACAAAATCTCCATTATTCATATTCTATATGCATCTGCTAGATTCCATAACTATGTTTATGGAAGTTTCTTTGAGTTACAAAATGAATGTAACTGTTTCTAATTTGCAATCAATACTGTCCAAACAATTCAATAAAGCATGGTTTAGACCAGGTGTAATTTCTCATTCTCATTAATGACTGATAAAATCCAAGATTTTGGCATATTATTATAATAAAGAAATGATTTTGACTATAACCTGGTCTTGCGTCTGGATAGTTGCTTAGGCTGTAATAAATAGTCTCATGGCTTGACGAATTCAGATTGGAAACGTCCTGAAGCTCTAGATTGGGTTCAGAAACAGGATTTTGGATATGAGTGGAATCCTTAGGGTTACCCAAACTAATCTCTAAAAATGTGTCAACCAACGCATCTGCAAACTCAGGGTCATTGATATGAAAAGGGTACACCTTTACCTGTTACGGCAAATTTAAATTTATCAAGTAAATCATGATGGATAGCCAATGAGATAATAATGGACAAGAAACTGAAGCGTTGATAGAAGGTTGGAACCAACATGCATCATAAATAAGCAGCAGCAGTACCTGCCGATCTTCTGTTGTTTGTATAAGCTTCTGTAGTTCAGTTAGTAGAGTATCAGTAGCCTCGGGATCATGAAAGGGCTTGTCAGGGGAATCTAAAGCTGAGATGCCCTTTTGTGGCAGGCATACACGGACCTTTGATGATGATTTGTTGAGCTTATCTGCTATAAAACCAGCAAAGTTCCTGTTCTCATCAACTGTGGTTCGCATGATTGAGACCTGAAATTGACAATACATATGGAAAAGACATCAGAAAACCTGTACTGAGTGAAAGGCCACAAATTGGGTTACACTCATTTGCCATTTATATTGTGGTATGAAGTTTGATAATTTTCCTAAACAAGCCCTCCACTTGGTAGGTAACGTTAAAGAAGGTACTGTAGGCTACAAACTTAGAAATGGAAAACAACTTGAAGATATGATCATCAGTCTTTGGGTACTGACCCGAAATCAAATTGTTTGGGATTCAAAAGTAGGAGAAATCCTATTATCTAGGAATATTTTATGTCCTACCAAATCATGCACTCATGGCCAAAGGCATTGATATCAGTATTTTGAGAATATACAGTAATTACAAATGGCAAACAGTGGCTCTGATGACCAGTTTTGCTAGAATAGGGAATAATGAGGTTACTGCTTTAGTAAATGACGCAGAGAAGGGAATTGACATTGATCCACAAGAAGCTCAGCAAACTATTGAAATGGCAGGAGCAAACTCGAGGTAAAAGTTGCAGAAGCAAAAGAAAACAGTATCCGAGAGAAATTATTAGAAAGAATTCATCCTTTTTAAAACATTTCATGGTAAGCTACACAGTTTACAGGGATACGAAGGAAAAGAATTTGAGTGACTGATGCCGGCTAGTTCAGGATGAACACTCAATTGAATTGATTCAAGCAAAACTTCAGAACAATTCTCTCTAGCATCTTGTGATTGAGATGATAGTATTCAATACCAAAATATATGCAAGAAGAATATGTGAAAGGAGAAAACCTAAGATAATGGCGACTTATTACCTGTTCATTGTGGACATGAATCTTTCTTTGCTGAAAATTAGAAGGTATGGTATTCTTCGCACCAAAGTTGACCATGTCCAAGGCTCCTACACTCAACACTAAAGGAATCTTCTTGTCTATGATTGCATCAAAACGGGAACTATCGCAAGCCATAACACCTCCAACTACATAATCTGCAACCTCAGTGGTCGTAATGTCTAAAACACCCTAAAAAAAACCAAAAGGTAAACAATAATTGCAAGAGATCCAACATCACCAAAAGACAAAACTATAATCATGTGACAGTAAGAACAAATCTATCTTGAACCGGCCAGCACCAAGTGAATTATGAAGAGATATACCTGTATAAATCCTTCTCTAACAAGTGATTCCATGGCCTTGCCCCCAGCCCCAGTGGCATGGAAAACTAGGGTCTCGTAACCTTCTTTTACCAATCTTTCCTTCACAGCATTCACGCACGGAGTTGTAACTCCAAACATGGTTAAACCAACAGTTAAACTCTCATTATCACTAGAATAAACATTAGATCTCCCAAGCCTCCCAATCACCATTCCAGCAAAAGCAGCACCGGCATTCGATAACACAACCCTACTAACACTATTAATCCCACAGACATCGACGATGGATGGAAAGAGTATCAAATCCGATGATCCAATGTAAGGTTCAGTTTGACCACTAGCCACAGTAGATACAATGACTTTCGGCAATCCAATAGGAAGAGACCTTAAAGCAAATGATATTAAAGATGTGCCCCCACTGCCTCCAAGACCAACAGATCCAGCAAGAGCACCGTCCACTTGAGCTTTTTCTAAGAAATTCTTAAGTGCTCTACTCATTACAGCAACGGCTTGGCCTCTATCATCTGGAAGCACATTTTGTGCCGTTTCAGCTGGACCAAGAGAGCAAGCTAGAAGATCCTTTCTGGACACAAACTCAAAGTCTCCAACACTCTCAATCTCTTTGCTACCAACCGAAACATCAACAACAACTACCTGTACCTGCAATCACCGATAACAATTTTAGTAATCAAACCCTCCATTCACTAACTATGAAGCACCAAGTCCTCCGAAAAACGACGACTGTCAATGTATATCAAACCAACAAAATATTTGACCCGCGCCTTGGTTCGCCCCAAATTGCATCATCCGTCCACAGGGGCCACGCTAATATTGTCTACGTGGTATCAATTCAGCACTACATTACCTAATCACAAAAGTGGAGACTAAGCTACTTCAAATAGGTGAAACCACGCATTCCAAGCAAACCCCAAACTTTGCTAAGCTAGTGCATCATTTCTCATTTCATTAAAATCAACAAGAAAACCCAGAAATCAAAATCCAAGATTTCCCAGTATCTTTCATTGCTGAAGCATTTTTATTGATCATAAAAGCGAGTTGAATGTGATGTACCTTGCAAGAAGATCTGAGATTGGATCTGACTGAATCAGAGAGGAATAGGAGCTCGTCGAGCTTAGTATCAGCTGTTCCAATACAGAAAACTCGAGGAGGTTTGCGGAGATGGGCCATTTTTATTGGAGGATCAAAGACTCAGAATTGCTGTTGAGTTAGAGTGAGAGAGAGAAAGAGATCTCTTAATTTTGTGAAAGGGTGGCGATATAACGGTTTTCAAATTGCGTGGGAAAGCAGGGACAACGAACTATTGGATCCCCCCTAAACATCGAGATGGCTTCATTTTGCCCGCTGTTCTCTGTATTTTATTTTTGTCTTCTTTTCCCCCCATTAAAAACTGCTTTCAGCCGTATTTTTTTATAAAGATAAAAAAAAAAAATCAAATTCGTGATGTGATGAATCATTTAGACACCGTCCGACAATTTAGATGCTTACGTTTTTTTTCTTTTTTTTAAAAAACTATTTTTTATTTTTATTTTTATATGATAATATTAGAAATGAGTTTTAAGAAATTATATTAATATATTTTGAATAAAAAACAACTTTATCATAAACACCTTTTATACATTACGAGCCATAAACCCGCGCTCCGCCGCAGGGATTAAATTTTTTTTTTGTCTAGTTTTAATACATATAATTTTTATTTTATATTTTGGTTTTTATTTTTATTTTTTAATTTTTTAATTTAGTTTCAAAAAAAGTAAAATTACCGAGACACCCCACTAATAATTCTTGGTTTTTGTTTTATTTGAAAGTATTATGATTATTGTACTATGTATAGAAATGAAAAAAATTAAAAATACCTTTAATACCATGACATTATTTTAAACACATTTTACATAATAAAATAAATATATAAAAAACCAATATACATTTTTAAAAGTTCTACGACGCCGCACGCGTCATCCGAAATGTGCATGAGCTCTGAAATTGACGTCTTGCCCACAACACCCGACAAAAATATAATTAAAAATTAGTAAATTACCAATACACCCTTACAACCAACTAATGGATTTTGTCTTATAAGGGGTATATACCTACTTATACAACTTGTGGTGCGCATCAGCTGATCCGGACACCCTAATTATAAAAAAAAGGTCCGAGGATTAGTCATGGTGCGCTTAAGCTCACCCAAAGACCCCAGTTATAAAAAAATATAAGTGAAAAAAATAAAAATAAATAAAAGCTTAAGCTGGCCTGGAGACACCGGCTATAAAAAAATATATAAGTGAAAAAAAAAGTATAAGCATGAAAGCACTGTAGCAATCCATATTGTTTTTTTTTTAAATCAGTCCAAGAATTAGTCGTGGTGTACTTAAGCTGGCCTGTAGACCCCGGTTGTAAAAAAAATTGTATAAGTGAACAAAACAAAATTATAAGAAAAAAAGAAAAAAAAATATCAGCGGGAAAGCACTTTAACAAAAACAATGGGTCCGAGAATTAGTCGCGGTACGTATAAGCTGGTCTGGACACCTTAGTTATAAAAAAAATTGGATCCGGGGATTAATTATGGTGCGCTTAAGCTACTCCGGACACACGATCATAAAAAATATATATAAGTGGAAAAAGAAAAAGAAATTAAAAAAAGTATAACCAGCAAAAAAAATATTTCATGGAAAAAATGAAAAAAACAAATCAGAAAAAAAAATGAAAAAAAAACTATAAAAAAATTAGATAAGTAAAAAATAATAATCATAAAAAGCTTAAACTGACTCAGAGACCATGGTTATAAAAAAAAATATATAAGTTAAAGAAAACAAAAAAAAATATAAGCGTGAAAGCACTCTAGCAATCCATATTGTTTTAAAAACAAATTTATTTCGAGAATTAGTCGCGGTGTACTTAAACTGGCCCGTAGACCCCGGTTGCAAAAAAAAAATTGTATAATGAACAAAACAAAAGTATAAGAAAAAAAGTATTAGCGGGAAAACACTTTAGCAAAAAAAATGGGTCCGAGGATTAGTCATGGTACATATAAGCTGGTCTGGACACCCTGGTTATATAAAAAAAAATTGGATCCAGGGATTAATTATAGTGTGCTTAAGCTACTCCGGACACCCCGATAAAAAAAATATTTAATGGAAAAAAATGAAAAACAAAATCAGAAAAAATATGAAAAAAAACCTATAAAAAAATTAGACCCGATGATTAATTGTGGTGCGCTTAAGTTAACCAAAACACTCCAATTATAAAAAAACAAATAAAATTATATATAAGTAGAAAAAGGAAAAAAAATAAAACCAGAAAAAAAAATTAATGAAAAAAAATAGTTAGAAAAAAAAGGAGCAAGGAACGAAAAAAAAGAAAAAAAATTATTAGAAAAAAAAAACATAAAAAAAACAAAAAAACAAAAAAAGAGGAAAGCACTGTGGAAATCCACAGTGCTTTGTGTGGGGATCTACAGTGAAATCCCCACACCGTTTAGTTTCTTTTTAATAAGATGCGCAACAATAAAAATATTATTTTGAGGGTCTATTAAAGATTGATTTTTTTTTATTTTTAGATTTTCTTAAAAATATTTTACAGATATTAAATATTTAAAAGGTATTTTAGTATATTTTTAAATAAAAATTATTTATGAAATATACCTTACACTCAATATTTTTTTTATATCAGAATATAGATTGCACCGCAATAAATCATTTTTGTTTTAAAAAGTAGAGATTTAATATTATTCGCAATACACTTTCTATGTTGAGATCGCTACAAACCTGCGTTGCAAAGGGGAAGAAATAAGCATTAAATTAAAATAAAATAAAATAATGCTCGGCTACTTTCCAATAATAAATTGTTTCAAGATGGCAATTAATGTTGACATAAATCAGTTATCACATGATGGAGCATGATGGGTCGGGCTCGACACACCGACCCACCTGCATCGGCATCTGCATCGGCATGAGAAACACCGGCTGACATTGAGGCCATGCGTACGGATCATGGACTGGAGGGCGTTTCTCTTCTGGCTTCTTCTCTCCCGGCTTCTTCTCTACCGGCTTCTTCTCTTCGTCTGGCTTTTTCCCGCTATCTTTTGGTGGCGCAGGAGGCGGCCCGATGCTCACCACCTCTACATGCTTGCCTGTTTTTCTTGACCGGAGTATTATGTCATACGGGTCTGCATCTCCTGTTACTGTTAACGTTCCCTTTCCTTGATCCACCTCAATCGTGTCTACACCTGCATATAACATCGAGTTTGAAGACTCTGAACAATTTCTTTTTTATGATAGAACATGGCAGCTGGAGAGAGATCATCCTTGATCATTTCAGTTTCTTGTAAACCTCCTCTTTTTTTTCCCCTAACAGTTGAGAAATTAAGTGCAACACAGCACGATAAAACCAAAAAAAGAAAACCCTAGCAAACAAACTATAACTAGGTAGAGACTTTTTTTTCTTTTTTTATTAGAGAACTCTATTTCTTCGGAAATCATAAAATCCCGGTTGTTCTAGGTTCTTATAAGAAATGCGTGTTCTGACTCGAACTTGAAATCTACTATGCTGATCTTAAACCATTTATTATCACGTCACGTCTTTTGGAATATCAACGGTAAGAAATTATACTAGGAAGAGACGTTCGCATGATGAAACTAACTGTGCAATCTCTAAAACTAATGTGTTTTGAAGAGCATAAGATTGATGATACATATTTAGTCATCGTTCTTGATTAGGATGTAGTGAATGGAGGAAGAATTAGGAGGGAAACATATTCAAAACTAATGGAGAAGAAGGTGATGACGTGCTTACCTTCAAGTGAAGACACGGCTTTGAGAAACTTTTTCTTGCATTTCTGGCATGAAATATCAGCCTTCAAGACTGTTCTGTGTACCATGATGAACCCACTATTTCCTTCTCAAGCTCAAACAAGCGAGCTGGCTTTATTCATCTTAAATTAGATTCGACGATGATTGTCGTTAGTTATAAGATTACTAAAAACCTAATAAAGAAGAGAACGGTTGGAAAGAATCATCGGGTTGTTCACCTTCCAAGACAAAATTGTATAACTATATGTGCCTTCTTCCAATTGTTTTTTATTTCTATGGTCTAGATTCGAGACCACCTTGAATTAATTAGATGGGATTTAGGTGCCTGACTTTGCAGATCTAACCCAATTATCTTGACTTCTTCCTTCTGTTTTTCTTCTTCTTTTTTATTTGTATGGATTTATTTTAGGTTTGATTGATTAATGAATTTGCAGACGTTGCATTCACAATTAGCAAGCTAACAACTGCGCAAGTTGCATTGCCTGCCTGCACCCATCTGCGGCAGATAAACAATTGATTGTCGAGATGGGATGATGATTTGAATGTTAAATTTAAGATTTGGAGGATTTTAATCATTTGATTATTGAAAATCGAAAGTTGAAATTATTGAAGATGCCACTAAAAATAAGCAATCCATCCTGGGGCCTGAATCTTTATTTTATTTGACTAGTTGACCGAGTTTGTATAGTTTTTTTGTTTTGGAGTAGTTCTATTTTATCTCATTGGTTTGAGATGATAGATAAATATTTTTTCATACCGGTTAGATTATTTTTTTCTATCTGTTTGTTTTTTCCATGAAGAACCCGTTATGATCATCCGAGGAGGAAGAGTTAACGATAACAATTCTTCTTTTTATTATTATCATCATTATTATATAATGTTTTTTTACTCAATAAAGGATAATCTCACGATCCTAAGTGCATGTGCATGCTTAAGAGTGTGGTTGCGGTTGTTTTTTAAAGTATTTTTCATTCAGGAATGTATCAAAATAATATTTTATTTTATTTTTTAAAAATAAAACACTAAAAATATTAAATTTAAAATAAAATAAAATTTATTTTTTTTCAAAAACACTTTTGAAACGCAATGTCAAACACTCATTTTAGAATTACTAATGTTTAGAGGTTTAAAATCGAGATTATTATATTGAGTTTTGATGAGACCTGGCATTAATATTTCTAATTATAAATGTACAGGGATTTAACAACGAGAAATGTATTATAAGCTTAGCATTGGTTTTGACTAACATTGGAAAACTTATAAAATTATGACTCTGACTCATCATCTACTCGGTAGGACTAAGAAGTGTTCCTTATAAATATGTGTTGGGGTTTGGTGTACCTGGCTTCTGGGCTTAAAAAAATTCTATTTACTATGATATTTTTTTTTATATCTATTTACGCCATCTTAATAAATTATAAATGTGTAAATAGGATTCTTTGTATTAAAAAATAGGGTGTGTGTATATATTTATAAACTCTTATTATTCATGAAAAAAATATGTAATAATCGACCACAAAATGTTCGCTAAGCACATAAATTAGTGTCAGTTCATACAATAATATCTATGTGAAGACCAATTATCATTCGACAGAAATATAATTTAATAAAACCATACAAAAACAGGTAGAAGACAATGGTACTGCGAGTAAGATTCAGATCATCCCATGTTCCATAGCCAACAACAACCGATAACAGAGGTGAAAGACATGTCAACATTAAAAAATGAAATGATCTTAAAAAATAATAAATTGCTCAATGCATATCAAAAGAGAATCCATGAAAATTTCACACCCTGCAAGTTCTAATCACTTGCTGCGCAATCATTGTTTGTTTTGTATGATCTCATTATCTCCTGTTCTAAAAGAACTGGCCCCATTTTTATTTTTTTTAATCCTCTCACGATGGTGTTTCCGGGCCTCTCTGAGATGATGAGAGTGTGAAAAAGAATTGATGAAGAGAAAGAGGTTGCTACTCAAGAAGGGAGAAAGAAAATTGACATTAGCGAGGAGAAGGAGAAAAAAGAGTGTTGCCATGGAGGAGAAATGTTATTATTGTTGTTGTTGCTAGGTGGATAGGAAGGAAAAGGTTCCGATGATGAGTTTGGTGGTGGTCGAGAGGATGTCGTGGAGGAGAAGTGTTATTATTGATGATGTTATTATTGTCGTAGCTAGGTGGATAGAAAGGAAAACGTTGTTATCGATGATGAGTTTGGTGGTGGTCGAGAATGGTAGCGGTATCTATCATACACAAAGTGAAGAGTGCCCCCCCCCATCCCGGTTGGTGGTGGTGGTGGTGGTGGTGGTCGAGAATGGCGGTGGTGGTGTCTATCAAGTATAGGAGAAGTGTTATTATTGATTATTGTCGTAGCTAGGTGGATAGAAAGGAAAATGTTGCTATTGATGATGAGTTTAGTGGTGGTCGAGAATGGTTGTGGTATCTATCGTACACGAAGTGAAGAGTGATCAAGTTTTTTTTTTTATTTTATGCCCCCTCAATTGTGAAAGGGTATTTAATATTAGTGTTATTAATTTTGTTTTGTTTTGGTCAAAACGGTTAAAATATTTTGTACTAGTTAATATAAAACAGTGTAGTTTTTAGCTCACTTAAAATTTCAGTCCGTTCTTGAAATTCTACCAGAATTTTGGCCGAAACGTTCCGGTTTCGTTGCGTCCGTTCCGTTTCGGCCAAATAACATTTTTTTAAAAAATAATGAATAATTTTACAATATCAATCATATCTCTGGATTCGATAATTATATTAAGATAAAATTTTATGAGGAGTCTCTTGACATATTTATATTATGTTAAAATTTCAGAGAAATCAAAGAATGTAATGACCTTATGAGATTGATGATGACATTCTCGTAATATTATACATGTTCATCATTTTGTACAGAAAAATCATTTTATTGTGTTTTTTTAGATTAAATTGCATGATTCTAAATAATTTTATTTTTGAATTAAAAATTAATTTTTTTTAAATTAATATATTTAATTATATATATAGTACAATCTTAAAGCAACACGGCAAAACAATTCAAAACCAAAATATTTTACTCTAATTAAAAAAATATTATTTTAATACATTTCTAAATAAAAAATCACAACTTTTATATTAATACCCTGCATGATTCAATCAATAGAATCTAAAATATAACAGAAAGTATTTTTAAAAATTTCTTTCTTTCATCAAAACTATCTAAAAATTCAAAATAACAGTAATAATATAAAAACAAATAAAAACAGTTTCTTCTTTTTTAATGGCTGAAAGAATTTGGGGGCCTCGAAATGGTGTCAATTTTGTACGTGGGAGGCTAAAAAACAGCAGACCTCTACTTTTTCTACCTAAAATTTGGTCACCAGAAATTTGCAGATGACACGTCGGAAGTTGCAACATTGGCATTGCTGGTCATTCGTGGACCATGCATCATCTGTCCTTTTTTTTTTTTTATTTGTTTTTTTTTTTTTAAAAAAAAAAACAGAGATCTCTAGGCCACACAGGGGCCTTGCGTGCACCCTAGCCCAACTTTCTACTTTTTTTTCCCTTCTATAATATTTATTATTTGCTCAATATCAGCATTCCTTAAATAACAAAAGGTTATTTTTATATTTTACAAAAACTTAATGACACTAAAGCCCTGTTTGGTACTGTGTTTCAAAAATATTTTTGAAAAATAATGATTTTTTTCTATTTTAAATTTAAAAAAATAGTATTTTTAGATTATTTTCATGTGCTCATATCAAAAATATTTTTTTAAAAATAAAAAAAATATCATTTTGATGTATTTTTGAATGAAAAAACACTTTTAAAAATAAATTCAATCACACTCTCAGACAAACACTTTGGAATAGAGTTGATATCATTGATTCTTTCTTTCTTTCTTTTAAAAATGATCAACATTGACCATAGATTAGCATACACTAGAAGAAAAGGTCTAAATAACAAGAATTGGATAGTTTATAATTTCTTATTTATATTATTTTTTATTGATTATATCTCACTTGAGAATTGTTCATGATTCTTCGACATGTATTACAAAAAATTAATTTCAAAATTATATTGATGCAAAAAAATAATTATCAAGTATGGAATATTAATGAATTTTTTTATTCAATGGTTATGAATTGAATAATAAAAATCAAGCACCCTTCTAATATTTATTGCTTGAGCAATTTTCTTGCCTTCTTTCCATTGTGAATTCTCTTAATTAGATTTTTAGGTGATATAAATAATTGATTGCATGCTTATTGTTTTCATTTATCGAAATCATGCATGAAACACGAGAGAACATGCTGATGTTCGAGCCCAAGCCCATTGAAATGGCCAAAAAGATTAAATAAAAAAATTGTAAGTGGGTATTGATATTATTATTAAATTGTTCATCACTTTGGATCTCCATAACATGAGTGTTTGACAGACTATCTCCATTATAGCTTGATGATGATCCCATGAAAATGACCGAAATTTTTTTTGCAAGAAAATAGTATGGATTTGAAGAGGATCAAGGATACAAGTGCTAATTAATAAATAACTAAAAGATTACGGAAAACACTATTCATTACTGTTCATGCACTCACAAAACACTGTGGACGTGAGCTTTCTCCTCCGTGCGTCGCGGGTGCACGTCCACCCTTTTTTTTTTTCCGCCTATGAACAGTGTAGTAACAATTTTGTCCCTCATAATAAGACAAAATAACGTTTTCGGCTGAGGGTTAAGGGGGTAATTGCGCGCGTACGGACCGGTCCGCCGCGATCTTTTTTTTTTTTAATTTTTAAATGGCTAAAGACGGTTCTAGCCCCTAATAAGACAAAATATCTTACTTAAGAGCAGGGACATAACGGTAACTGACCATTATTATTTATATATATTCGAAAATCTGTCAGGCGCGTTCTGTGCACGCGCTCGACGATGTCCGCCCCGACGCCCCGTTCAAGAGGCGCGTGCGGTGTGATACGGTGGCCGGAAATGGTCTACCGGCGTCCAATCCGGTGTGCCGACTCTTGGTCTTCCTCCCGGTGCGGCGCGTTTCTTCACAAGGTGGCCGTGTACGCAGCGGTGGCCGGTTAAAGCCAGTTGGTCTGTTTCTCTCTTTCCTGCACGTAAAAGTGCAGAAGAGCCCCCCGAGTTGTGAATAAATTCATTTCGGTCCCTTGACTTTTAATTGTGTATATGGCCCTGATTTCAGTTATATAAGTTTTGATTTTGTTCAATTGGGTCCTTCAATTGAAATTAATGAAATGTTAACTTTTCACTTCGGTCCTTCATCTTTTAATTTTCGGATTAGCTTGCAAAGACTGAATATATTCGGTACAGAAGTTTCAATTTTTGCAAATTTGTCCTTGAATTGAAAATGTTAATAAATCGAGCTTTCATTTCAGCCCTTAAACTTTTAATTGTTATTTTCATCCCTTTATATTTTATTTTGATTTCAGCCCTTATACTTTTATTTTTTACAATTTCTAATATAACACAATAATAAAAATAAAAATAATAATAATAATAATACTAATAGTCTGATACTAATAATAATAATAATAATAATAATAATAATAATAATAATTATTATTATTATTATAATAATAATAATATAATTCTTTTTCTTACTTGCTTCTTTGATAAAAATTTTTTCCTTTGGATAATTTGTTATGTTTTTATTTTTTTCCAGTAATAACAATGATAATTTTTATTTTTCTTTTTATATTATGTCTTTGTTTTATCTTTTGTTCAAGTTTCTAGCATTTTTTTAGTCTTTCTTTTATTTTTGTTTCTTTCATAATAATAAAAATAATAATAATTTAATTGTTTCTCTTCCTTACTCTTTTGTTAATGTTTTTTTTTCTCCGTGTAATTTAATAATTATTATTGTTTTGACAGTAATGACAATGATATTTTATTTTTTTCTTTTGTTAAAGTTTCTAGAATATTTTTAGTCTTTCAGTAATTATATATTCTAATATTTATTGAATATTATCTCATAGGAATATATATAGGGATAAGAAAACATGACCGGAGATTTTTTAAATAACAAAAATTAATATCAGTATTCATAAATACATTTAATATAATGATATAATCAGTAAATCGGATAACATAAACAAAAAATTGTCTTCGGATTTTAATTTTGTACTTAACACAATAATAATAATAATAATAATAATAATAATAATAATAATAATAATAATAATAATAATAATAATTTAATTGTTTTCCTGCTTGCTCTATTGTTAATGTTTTTTTTTTCTCCGTATAATTTAATAATTTTTATTGTTTTGGCAGTAATGACAATGATTTTTTTTTTCTTTTGTTAAAGTTTCTAGGATATTAAAAAAAAATTAATATCAGTATTCTTAAACACATTTAATATAATCACATAATGAATAAATCGGATAACAAAAAAACAATAATATCAGTATTCTTAAACACATTTAATATAATCATATAATGAATAAATCGGATAACATAAAAAAAAATTGTTTTCGAATTTTCATTTTGTGCTTAACACAATAATAATAATAATAATAGTAATAATAATAATAATAATTTAATTGTTTTTCTTGCTTACTCTTTTATTAATGTTTTTTTGTTCTCCGTATAATTTAATAATTTTTATTGTTTTTACAGTAATGGCAATGATATTTGTTTTTTTCTTTTCTTAAAGTTTCTAGGATATTTTTAGTCTTTCATTAATTATATGTTCTAATATTTATTGAATATTATCTCATAGGAATGTATATAGGGAGAAGAAAACATGACCTACAATTTTTTATTAGATCCCTTAATTTGTTTAGTGCAGCAGGTTATATTGTTTTCAATTTTGTCCCTCATTTCAACTAATTAATAATAATAATAATGATAACAACAATTATTTCAATAATAATAATAATAACAATAATAATAATAACAATTATAATACCAATAATAATAATAATAACAACAATAACAACAACAACAACAACAACAACAACAACAACAATAATAATAATAACAATTATTTCAATAATAATAATAATAACAATAATAATAATAACAATAATAACACCAATAATAATAATAATAATAATAATAACAATAATAATAATAACAATTATAATACCAATAATAATAATAACAATAACAACAACAACAACAACAACAATAATAGTAATAATAATAATAATAATAATAACAATTATTTCAATAACAATAATAATAACAATAATAATAATAACAATCATAACACCAATAATAATAATAATAACAATTATTTTTGTTAGTAACTCTTTTGTTAATATTTTTTTTGCTCTTCATAATTTAATAATTTCTATTGTTTTGACAGTAATGGTGTTAATTTTTTTTTTATATATTTTTAATCTTACGCCTAAGAATATATATAGGGAAAAGAAAACATGACCTAAGATTTTTTTAATATAAAAAATTAATATAAGTATTCTGAGATACATTTAATATAGTTATATAATAGTAGATGATCGGCCACACAATTACAAATAACCGATTAAAAAACATTCACAAATTTAATTTTTTTTATTTGTAGAATAATGTCTACTTTTGTCCATGTATATATAAGTGTACTTAACACAATAGTAATAATAATAATAACAATAATAATAATAATAACAATAATAATAATAACAATAACAATAACAATAATAATAATAATAATAATAATAATAATAATAATAATAATAATAATAATAATAATAATAATAATAATAATAATAATAATAACAACAATTATTTCAATAATAAGAATAATAACAATAATAATAATAACAATAATAATAACAATAATAATAATAACAATAATAATACCAATAATAATAATAATAACAACAACAATAATAATAATAATAATAATAATAATAATAATAATAATAATAACAACAACAATTATTTTTGTTAGTAACTCTTTTGTGAATATTTTTTTTTGCTCTTCATAATTTAATAATTTCTATTGTTTTGATAGTAATGGTGTTAAATTTTTTTTTATATATTTTTAGTCTTTCGCCTAAGAATATATATAGGGAAAAGAAAACATGGCCTAGGATTTTTTTAATATAAAAAATTAATATAAGTATTCTGAGATACATTTAATATAGTTATATAATAATAGATGATCGGCCACACAATTACAAATAACCGATTAAAACACATTCACAAATTGATCAATAAACTACAACGAAAAAATATCACACCAAACAATCAAATAATTCACCGTACAAATAGATACAAAAAATATTTCCATAACCAGTAAATACAACTGAATAAAGAAAAATTAAATGATCGGCCATACAATTACAACAAAACCAACCACCAACAAATTCCCAATTGACTACAGCAAACAAAAATCTTTAATCAATATAATCTATTACATTTTTTCGACTAACTGATTATATAATTATCAATCCAATTAAAACACGCCAGATAATCAAAACATTGCAATTTTGCAATCTATGAGTTAATTAAATCAACACACAATTCAAATCCAAACTGTGACTAAATTATTCTCCAAGCCAGTAAAATAATGTCAACAACCAACCAGATCAATGCAAACAAAAAATAATCTATCTTTAATAGATTTCAGCGATTACAATATTGCTATCAACCAATTAAATGCTTAGTAACTGTTAAAAAATATTTAACAATCAACACATTCAGTTCAAGACAACAAAAAATCATCTTTCATTCATTTTATTGATTACAGATTTACATCAACCAATTAAATAACCATCAAAACAATTAATACATACTAAACAATTAATCAATTATGGTCTTGCAATACTCAAATTACAATTCTCTGATCTTTCATAAATTTTATCGCTTATAATTTTTAAATTTCGAAATTGAATTATTATCTGAGTATTTAAGCTTATAACAATAATCAACTAATTCAATACATAAAAAAAAATTATAGCATGATTTAAAATTTACAATTCTCTATTTATCAACTAAAAAATTCTTTGCTTGCCACATAAATAATCAGTTTGCTATATATAAAAAGCCCGGCGCAACGCGCGGGCTAACCAACTCGTTAATCCTATATGTGTAAAACTTTCAATTGTTTCTCGATACTCATTTTAGGGTTTACAGTAGAGAATATATACAAGGAAAAAATAAACTTTATGTCCCTACTATACTGCTTTGTCATACTATTCTACAACAATATTACACAAGAAAGGAAATGTACACAGAACGGTAACTTGCACCTACAATACAATTGTGTTTACAGTTGTATTCTTAACAATATGCTGCTAGGAAATGTAGTCATGAACTCTCCCAAATTCCCAATAGTGTCAAAGTCCATTCTCATGGTCCTTAGTTGAGCATGGTATCTTGTGATTCGAGGAAATTCTAATTTTCAGAAAACATATTTTATGAATCAATGAATAAAATTTTATTTTTTTTCAAAAGCATCAGGCGTACACTATAAAAGAAGAAACAAAGTGACTATTGCAGATAAGCAAGCAACTGACAGCTTGGTGTCCTGCAGATTATGGAAACAATGGAAGATAAGGATGAAACAGCTAGCAGCCGTGGTTCATGGGAAGATTGTATTCAAAATCCGAATGCTGAAAGGACTTTCATCCTAATAGAAGTCCTAGTAGAATTGTAATTGTAGCTGACTAAAAGATTGCTCTATATATACATGTAACTCTGCTGTAAATAACAAGAATCGTGAAACAATTTTTTTTACTCTTAAATTCTTCATGGTATCAGAGCGGTGATCGTTCTGTTTGTGGAATTTTTTTCTCTCTCTCTTTTCTTCCATTACTGTCATGGCTGACTCTGAGAGCCATGATACATCTGAGGGGACTAAGGAGAAGGTTACCTCCTTGTCCAACAGCTAAGACTGTCATCACCCAATTTTTGGGTGACTCCCCAAAATATACCAAAAAATAACAAAAATAAAATAAAAGAGGTCGGCGTTGTTAGAAAAATCAATGTGCAAATTTTGGTTGTTTTCAAGAGTCCAATTGTATCTCTTTTGTCCCCAAAAATAGAGGAAAATACAGATTTAAGGCAAAAATAATTTATCATTTGGATAAATCTGTGTAAAAATTAAGTCGAGATATATAATTATATTTTTATGGGCCAATTTGATTTAATCGTCGGCCAATTTAAAAGTATAATTATGTTTGAGAATTAATTTAGGGACCAATTAAAGGATTTAATTAAGTGCAAGGACTTAATTATACTTTAAGTTGGTCAAATTAATTTTATTAAGGGCTTAATCAGTGAAAAATCAAGTTCTTGAATTTAATTCAGGTTCAATTGAGAAGTTGGGAATTTTCGGAGACTGAATTGGATTTTTTCCAAGCCATTTGTGTGAAATCAGGGGTCTAATTGGAAACAATTGAGAGTTTAATGGTCAATTGAGGGTCAAATAGCATAAATTGGAAGCCAAGGACCAAAATAAAAAAGCACGCAACTTTAAGGCTAACATTGAATTTTTCACCGGGGTATAATTGCACAAAATCATAAATTTAAAACCAATTAGGGGTGCGATTGAGCTAATTAAAATTGAGGGACCAAATTGATTTTTTTCCATCTCCTCCCAAATGATTACCCGTGACTGCACTGTTCAGTCACCTGAACGGTGCAGACACCTCCTGCGCACGCTACCTGCGTGCATGCGTCGCCTGAGCAGAGCCCCGTTACTGGGCAATGCAGGCGGTGCCCCTCGGCTACACGCCATGGGTAGCCGAAGGGGCTGCTTCTCTCGCTATAAATACTGCAGGCAGGGACGAGCACAAGGAGAGGAAAAAGAAGGGGGAAAAACGGTGTTTTGAAGCAAGGAAATCGAAGTGAAAAAACTGAAAGAACGCAAACAGTTCCCGTTGCAGCTCTTTCTCTCTCCCCGATCGCGTCTCTCTCTCTCTAAAAACAGCAACCCCAGCCACCGTCTCTGACCGCCGGGCATCACCCCTTCATCACCAGAAATCTTCCCCTCGACGCCAGAAACCCAATCACCACCTCAGGCGAGGCAGCAGCAGCAGCAGGCGTAGCACCAGCAGCAGCACCGGAGACTTCAAGAGCCCCCTCCGGCCACCACAGGCCACCGTTGACGACGCCACAACCACCAGGACAACCACCTCAAACTCAGCTACCCAACCATACCAACAGGTGCGCCTTTCGCCACATTTGGTTTTTTTCCTGTTCATCGTCTTCAAGCTCTCGTCCCTGCATGCAGTGGGACGTAATCGTCCCACTGTTCATGCAGGGCCGGGCATAAGGTTTTTGGGCCGGGCTTTTGTGTCCGGCCCGAACGTGCAAGAGATTGGGCCGTTATTTCGGACCAGGCCCGAATAATGTGGGCTTTTTCCAGCCCACGATGGCTGGAAGGCCAGCCCACCTCCTTTGGGCTTCCTGCCCATGATGACCGGAAGCCCAGCCCATGATGGCTGGAGCCCAGCCCACACTTTGGGCTTCTAGCCATCATCCATACCCTTCACGGGCTGGAAGCCCAGCCCACTCAGGGTGGGCTGTCAGCCCACTGTGGCTGACAGCCCAGCCAAAAAAAAAATGAAAATAAAAAAATAAAAAAATTGAAAAATACAAATTGACAAAAAAAAGTATTTTTATTTCTTACTACTATTATTATTACAAAAAAAATTCAAAAATATAAAAAAATGTATTTGTTTTTTTTATGCATACGGCCGGATTCCAAAGCTTTTCTCATTGTATTTTTCGTAAAAAATATGTTTCATATTTTTCCATATTTTTAAAAGCGAAAATTGGATATCGTAACCGGTTTATGATTATCCGTTGGAATTTGGCCAAAATATCAAAAATAATTTTAAATATTTTTGTTTTATCTACTACGGTGTAAATTTACATTGTAAAGTGCACCCGTAGATAAAAAAAAGAGTTTTAACTACGGTGTAAATTTACATTGTAAAGTACACCGTAGATAATAAAAAGGTTTTTAACTACGGTGTAAATTTACATTGTAAAGTACACCCGTAGATATAAAAAAAAAAGAGTTTTAAACTACGGTGTAAATTTATACTGTAAAGTACATTCGTAGATAAAAAAAGATTTTTACTACGGTGTAAATTTACATTGTAAAGTACATCCATAGATAAAAAAAAAAGGTTTGTAACTGCGGTGTAAAATTACATTGTAAAGTACACCCGCAGACAAAAAAAATGGTTTTTTGAAAATGCAGTGCAAAATTTTTAACTTAGAAAAAACAATCAAACAACAATGCAGCTTACCTTAGGTAGGGTGCACTGGGGGTGATGCGTCTTCCCCTTGCACAACAAGTCCCCTTACCTAGACTCTCGCAGACCAATAGGTTCCTAGTAACCTTAATACTAGGTGGCGACTCCTAATATTTATAGTCGTAAAATTTATGACTATAAAATACCCCATTTTCACCGCGCGCCGTTGTCTCTCCAGAGAGGGATGGCGGGGCACGAAGCGCGTAAAAATCTCCGTCGCGACAGATGGCGACTCCGCTGGGGACATCGCTGGACTGAGCTTTGTTTGTTTGATTGTTTGTCTCTCAATTTATTTTTGCACGCATTTTATGCTTTAATACGTATTTTTATTGCTTTAGCATGCATTTTACTTTCAGCTCATGCATATCATATCAATGTAATCATGCATTTTAATTTTCTCAGCAAACCCAATTTTAAGTTAGGTGAGGAGTAGCGGTCTGCCCCATGACTTTTGGTCGGGGTTCAGATTCGTGAAACATCCAACTATGAACTGAGTGTTTACTTGTTAATGGCGGTCATACTGTGCCCCAACCATTTCTTGTAAGCCCCCACACCACCTTCACGTGAGGTGGTCACTGGGCAGTTCATAGACCTTTTTGAGACCAGTTAGAAAACCTACCCTTCATGTGATAACTTAGATCATTCATGTCATTTTAACTTTTCCACAGAAATTACCAAACCAAGACCATGGCTTCCTTGACCTTTTCGGAATATGGGGAAAGATCTGAGATGATGCAATTAACTGAGGGAGATTGTCCAAGGAGTAATGAGTTGCCACATGTGACCAAGATTCATTGCTCTATAGAGAATATAAAGAGGCTTTTGCCCCTCCTGGGATATGTAGATGAAACATTGTTTGAGGAAAGATATGGAAGAATTATTCATCTTTTGAAAATTCCGATCCAATCATCAGCCATTAAAGCTCTTACACACTTTTGGGATCCTAATTACCGGTGCTTCACTTTTGGGAACATTGACATGACTCCTACCATAGAAGAATATGCTCAAATCTTGAGTTTTCCTCATAACCCTCACAAAGTTTACTTCAGGCAGAAAATTGAGGATACAGTTCAAGAGGTCATTAAGCTTCTACATTTGGATCCAATGGGCCAGTATATGACTTCTTCTGGAGATTTCAAATGGAAAGCGATCGAGAACAAATTGAAAGCCGATAAAGATAAAAGGAGACTTCGGGAAGAGGGGCACCGGTTAATAGCCTTTGCTATTTTCGGTTTGATTTTATTTCCTTCGGAAGCTGTGGGGATAATTAGCATAGAGGCAGCCAGTGCTTTCGTTGAATATGAACAAGAGAGAAACAACCCTGCTTCAGCTATACTAGCCGAGACTTTCCTGTCTTTGAATCACTGCAGGTCACATGGTAAAGGAGCAATGCGGTGCTGTATCCCTTTGTTGTTCATATGGATCGTCAGTCATCTAGAAACCCCGAAAGAAGTTTTTAATAATTTTTGGTGGTTCAATATGAGACCTCTTAGTTTGGTTTTAAACGAAGAATGGAAAGGCCTAGACGAGAGGGCCTGGGTGGAAAAATACCAAGCGATCCCTGAAAGTAAATTCAGATGGAAAGCCCCTTGGATAGGAAAGTCAGCTTACCTGATGAGTTGCGGTGATAAAGCATGGGTCCCGTTAATTGGCTTGACTGGATATATTAGCTATTGTCCTTCTCTAGTAACCAGACAGTTTAGAGAAATGCAATATACGCCAAGAACTAAAGGGTTGGCTAAGTATACAGGTTCCTTCAAAGAAGTCAACTCGATGGTTGAGCTTGAGATAATTAAAAAGGACTGGGGACACCCTGTTTCAGTTAACATAGATCCCCACCCCCAGAAGATTTCTGTCAGCACCAGTTACTTGGCTTGGAGGAGTTATAAGACGCCTCGGGATGTTGCAAGGCAAAGCTTGGTACAAGTAAAGGAAACCGTTCCCGCTGGAATTAAAAGAAGGAAGATTGACGAAGGAGACTTACGAAAGGATTTGGATAGGTTAAGGATTGAGCTTAGTAATAGCAAAAGCAATCAGAAATTCCTCGAGGATCAGCTATTAGAAGAAGAACAGATGAGGCTCTCTTTGGACCGTCAACTGCAAGGAAAAGAAGAGCAGATTAGTCAACTGATCCGAGAAAAAAATCAGCTAGAGGAGTTAGGTTTTCAGCATGATGACCAAATAAATAGATATGAAATGATGAAAAAAGAATTGGTCACTTTGAAACAGACATTTGAAGATAAAAAACATGCAGATAAAGAATTGTTAGCCTCAATGATGAAAGAAAGAGATCATTATAAGGTAAAATGGGAAACCGAGAAAGAAAAAGGAAGAGTGGCTGGCCTTATCATTGAAGAAGAAAAAGAGTTGAAAGCCCAGTACAAAGCTCAGGCGGAAAATGAGTTCGAAGCAAGAAGGGCAACTGAGTCTGACATGAAGAGATATTTGACCTTAGCCAATAACTTAAGAGACCGTATTTCTACCCTGCAAGCAGAATTAGAAACTCGAGAAGAAGAATTAAAAGTGGTACAAGAGCAGCGCAATGAATGGCAAGGACACATCACCGAAATTGAAACCCAGTTGAACTCTGAAACAACAAAGTTTGATGTAGAGCTACGAAGGGCTAAAGAGCACACCCGACAGCTCAAGAAGATGGTTCTGATGTTAGAGAGAAATAATGACTCCTTGACCGCCAGCAATGAAGCATTACTTCAAGACAATACGGTTTTCCAGCATAAAATAGAGCAAACAGATAAGCTAATCAACATGGCAGCTAGAAAAGCTGATGAGTTACGTGTAAAAGCTACCAGGATCGGCGGAAGTACTCGTAGGTTTGAAGTATACCTGGATGAACTTTCAAGTTTTGTTGGGCTCATAGCTAATAGGGGGGTAGCATTTGAATAAATGCTTTTGTATGATTCAGTATGAGTGAATGAAGTGGACGAGATCCACCTTTTGTTTCTGTCAAAATGTGTGACTCAATTTATTCGAACAAAACTTTTCTCAGGCATCAGACTACACATCTTACCCGGCAAGGAAGTTATGGATTGGTCTTTCACAATAAAATAAAATAAAACAAATCACCATGCATACATTCATTTTTCATAAATAACATGCATAATACCAACAGGTCAAAATATAGGTCCCCGAAGAATTTCACCTCCCAGAATCTACAATACTCGGCTCCGACAAAGAAGCATGGAGAATGAAGAGCGCGCACACCAAGACGCCCATGTTCAAGGAGAGCTTAATGCCTTGAAAGAAAGTGTAGCCCGTCTTACTGGTCTACTCGAGCAAGCATTAAGAAATGCTTCAGGAGAAGGTCCTTCGAATAGGCCTGCGCAAACGACAAACAACCCTGACGAGGTGACAGGAGAAAGAATTCAGGATCCCCCACAACCTCCTGCAGTTGTGCAATCAGCAGCCCCATCACCAGTTCCGATACCACTGGTTGAAGCATTTGCAAATGAATCTCATAAGACGCAATTATCGGATAATACGGATCATGACAAAATGGCAGTGTTAGAGGCC
Organism: Salix caprea; assembly: GCA_964035475.1. Lineage (NCBI taxonomy): Eukaryota > Viridiplantae > Streptophyta > Magnoliopsida > Malpighiales > Salicaceae > Salix > Salix caprea. The sequence goes on along the minus strand of OZ037756.1, from coordinate 13,492,575 downwards.
AGGATAAGGGCCATTGAAGGAGTAGATTTATACGATCCAGTGAAAGCGGTGGAGATGTGTTTAGTTCCAAATGTGGTAATCCCAAAGAAATTCCGCGTTCCGGACTTCATCATGTATACAGGGACGCAATGCCCTGTCACCCATTTAAAGTCATATTGTAATAAAATGGCTGAAGTAGTGCATGATGAAAAGTTACTAATGCATTTTTTCCAGGATACCTTGAATGGGCCGGCGCTAAGTTGGTATATGAGGCTCGACAACACAAGAATTCGCAGTTGGAAAGACCTAGTGGATGCCTTTGTTAAACAGTATAAGTACAATATGGATATCGCCCCTGACAGGACCAGCCTATCAAGCTTGGAGAAGGCAGAAAAGGAAAGCATAAGAGAATATGCTCAAAGGTGGAGAGACTTAGCTGCCCAAGTCCACCCTCCTCTCTTGGATAGGGAGATGGTTACTCTATTTGCCAACACCCTGAAAGCACCCTTTTACGAGCATGTGATGGGTAGTTCAGCTCAGCAATTCACTGACGCCGTAGCTGTGGCAGAACGGATAGAGCAAGGGATTAAGAACGGAAGGATCTCGGCACCAGTAGAGAAAAAAGGTTTCGTTGGAAAGAAGAGGGAGATAGATCATATTGAGACTGGTTATAGAGGAAAGAGCACCCAATTCCAAAAATATAGCAATTCATCATCCCAAATCGCCAACATCAACTTCAAATCCCCATACCCTACCAAAAAGCCTGGAAATCAAGTCGAGAACGTATCAAAAAACCAAATTGAGGGTTTTCCAAAAGCAAACCACCCAAGAATTCAAGAACAATTACCCCCACTACCTTTACCTTTGGATGAAATATATCAAAAGTTGTTATCCATTGGGCTAGTAGCCCCCGTACCTCTGATACCCATGCAACCACCTTACCCTAGTTGGTATAGACCAGACCTCACCTGTGAATACCACGCAGGAATCTCAGGACATGGCATCCACACATGCACTGCATTTAAAAGGAAGCTCCTGCATTTGTTAAAAACTGGTTGGGTAACGTTTGATGAGACCCCGAATGTAAGCACCAATCCATTACCTGGTCATGCTTCAGGCAGCGGATCAGTGAATATGTTGGAAGTTGAGCATCCAAAGAGTTTAAAGGTGCCAATGGAAGAAGTTTATCAGATGTTGACAAAGGCAAAGTATGATAGCATAATATGTTGTCAACATCGTGACCAGGAGGGTCACCTCATTAGTCAATGTCCAGGCTTCTATAAAAATGTGGTGCAAATGATAAACAGAGGTTTGCTTCGGCTAGAGGCAATGACAGAGGATAAAGTGGCTGTAACAGAGATGTCAGACAAGGGTTTATGTAGGGTTCAGTTCACTCCGGAAGGGGCACCCAGGCTAGTTTTGTCCAGGCCCTCCATCTCCCCTAAAAGAGACTATAATGCCATGCCTTATAACTATGGGCATTCATCTCAAAATGTAAGACAACCACTTGTCCTTCTACCAGAAGTTGGAGGATTGACTCGAAGTGGTAGATGTTTTACCCCAGAGGAGTTAAAGAGGATTAAAGGGAAAGGAGTGGTCGATGTGTCCGAACAAACAAATAAACCTGTGACAGAAGAGGAAACCAATGAATTCTTAAAGTTGATGAAGCATAGCGAGTATAGCATTGTGGAGCAACTTAAGAGAGCCCCTGCTAGAATATCATTGCTTTCCCTAATCTTGAGTTCTGAATCTCATCGTAAGACTTTGCAAAAAGTGCTGAATGAGGCCTATGTACCCCAAGACATCAACCCAGATGCCATGGAGCATTTAGTAGGGAGAATACAGGCTTCAAATTATGTGTACTTCTCTGATGATGAAATGGGTCCTGACGGCACAGGACATAATAGGCCATTATATATCACAATACAATGCAAGGATGTTTTGATTGGAAAAGTATTGATTGATAATGGCTCTGCTCTTAATGTGTTGCCGAGGCATATGCTGAGAGAAATGCCTATTGATGAGTCACATATGAAACCGAGCACCATGATGGCAAGAGCGTATGATGGGTCGCCAAGGCAGATAGTGGGGACTATTGAGGTGGAGCTGTGTATAGGACCACAAATGTTTTTGGTGACGCTGCAAGTAATGGATATCCATCCATCTTATAGCATATTGCTGGGTAGGCCATGGATTCATGCGGCAGGAGCAGTACCTTCTTCATTACACCAATGTTTAAAATATATCGCAAACGGGATGTTGGTCACAGTGAAAGCAGAAGAAACCATATCAATGGTTAAAAATGTGGCTGTACCGTTTATAGAAACAGTTGCTTGTGAAGACGGGAACATCCATGCATTTGAAGTAGTAAATGCAGAGTGGATCCTTGAAGGTGCCACATTGAAAAAGCCGAGAATTCCAGAAGCTGCAAGAATGGCTGCCAAATGTTTCTTGCGGAACAAAGTCCCTTTTCAATTTGATCCTGTCAGTGGAATGCCGGAGCGAGTCAACATAATAAAATTGAAATGTGTCGATCAGAGGTTCGGGCTCGGATATAAGCCGAAGAAAGAAGATTTCAAGCGGGTTGCGCAAATTAGAAGGGAGGCCAGGCTGGCAAAGATCGAAGGAAGGGAATCGAAAGATGAAGAACTTGTCATTCCGCCACTTCAAGAATCGTTCCGCAGCTCAACAGAGATAATCAGAGCAGGAATCAGAGATCTTCATGTCGGCACTCTTGAGTACCAGGAGGAAGAAGCAGATTTCCCACAGCTCTCCATCCACAACATTGATGCCCCCTCTGCAAAGACCTTCGTGCGGAAATTAGCTGAAGGAGAAGTGTTCCAGAATTGGAAGATGGAGCCCGTTCATATTGTGTTCAAAAAGAGTTTTGAAAATCCCAACCATTCACAAAACTATTACACTAAGAATAATTGGCCAAATTTCAATAATGTCACCACACTTGATGATGAGGAGTGGGCAGAAGAAGACATAGAGGAATTTACTAAGTTGATGGAAAATTCTGAAAAGACTTGGAAGCCTTTTAGCGAGGAACTTGAGACTGTTGATCTAGGAACCCAGCAGGAGAAAAAGGAGCTAAAAATCGGTACCCTCATAACGACTGAGGAAAAAGAAGAGTTGATTTCCCTTTTGCATGAGTATACGGATGTTTTCGCTTGGACTTATGCAGAAATGCCTGGTTTGGATACTGATATAGTGGTGCACAAAATCCCTTTAATAGAAGGAAGTATACCGGTCAAGCAAAAAACAAGGAGAATGCGGCCGGATATGCTCTTGAAGGTGAAAGCAGAGATACAAAAACAATGGGATGCAGGGTTCCTAGATGTCGTTCACTATCCTCAGTGGGTAGCCAATACGGTTGTAGTCCCAAAAAAGGATGGGAAGATCCGAGTGTGCGTGGACTATAGAGATTTGAACAAGGCAAGCCCAAAAGATGATTTCCCATTACCTCACATAGATGTTTTGGTGGATAACGCTGCTAAAAATGCCACATATTCATTTATGGATGGTTTTTCTGGTTACAACCAAATCAGGATGGCAGAAGAGGACAAAGAGAAAACCACCTTTGTCACACCGTGGGGGACTTTCTGTTATAAGGTAATGCCATTCGGTTTGAAGAATGCTGGGGCAACGTATCAACGAGCAATGGTCGCTTTATTCCATGACATGATGCATCGGGAAGTTGAGGTCTATGTAGATGATATACTGGCTAAATCCAAAATCGAGGAAGACCATGTGCAGATATTGAGGAAACTATTTGAGAGACTGCGGAAATACCAGTTAAAATTGAACCCGGCCAAATGCTCATTTGGAGTAAAGACAGGAAAACTACTAGGTTTTATTGTAAGCAACCGAGGAATAGAAATTGATCCAGATAAAGCCAAAGCCATCCAAGAAATGTCAGCACCTAAGACTGAAAAGGAAGTAAGGAGTTTCCTTGGACGCTTGAATTACATAGCGCGCTTCATATCCCAGCTAACCGTAACATGTGAGCCGATTTTTCGCTTACTTAGGAAGAAAAATCCTGGAGTATGGGATGATGATTGTCAAGAAGCCTTCAATAAGATAAATGTGTATTTACAAAATCCTCCGTTGTTAGTACCCCCAGTACCAGGAAAACCATTGATTTTGTACTTAACAGTCACAGAAACAGCCATGGGCTGTGTGTTGGGGCAACATGACGAATCTGGAAGAAAGGAGCAGGCTATATACTACTTGAGTAAAAAGTTTAATGATTGCGAGTCCAGATACACCATGATTGAGAAGTTATGTTGTGCTTTGGTATGGAGCGTGAAAAGGCTCAGACAGTATATGTTGTATTACACAACATGGCTAATTTCCAAGCTAGATCCGCTTAAATACATCTGTGAGAAGCCGTACCTATCAAGTAGGATTGCGAGGTGGCAAGTGTTGTTAGCAGAGTACGACATTGTTTTTATGACAAGGAAAGCTGTAAAAGGCAGTGTAATTGTCGACCATCTTGCGGATCACGCCGTGGAAGATTATGAGCCTCTAGATTTTGATCTTCCTGATGAAGACATCTTGGTAGTTAGGGATGACACCGAGGCAAGTGAATGGTGGACACTTTATTTCGATGGAGCAGTAAACGTATCAGGAAATGGGGTTGGAGCAGTCATAATTTCCCCAGATGGGAAACAATATCCTTTTTCAACAAGGTTACAATTCGAGTGCACCAACAACACGGCTGAATATGAAGGTTGTATCATTGGTTTAGAGGCTGCTTTAGAACTTAGAGTTAAGAAACTTGAAGTTTTTGGGGATTCTATGTTGATCATTTGCCAAGTGAAAGGAGAATGGCAAACCAAGGATGAAAAGTTGAAACTTTACCAGAACTACCTTGTAAAATTGGCTAGTGAGTTCGAGGAGGTCAAATTCACTCATATGAGCAGGGATAAGAATCAGTTCGCCGATGCTCTGGCAACTTTGGCTTCAATGGTACAAATTGTTGCCAAAGAAAAGATCCACCCAGTCGACATTAAGGTTCGAAGTCGTCAAGCCCATTGTTGCACACTCGAAGAGTCACCGGATGGAAAGCCATGGTATGATGATATCAAGAAATTCATCCAACAACGGGAATACCCCCTTGAGGCCTCTAAAACAGATAAAGAGACCTTAAGAAGGATGGCCGCAAATTTTTATTTGGATGGTGAAATCCTATACAGAAGATCGTTTGACGGCACCTTACTCAGATGTCTAGATGAGAAAGAAATCGGGCAGGCTTTGGAAGAAGTTCATGAGGGAATTTGCGCCACCCATGCCAATGGCCATACGATGGCAAAACAAATGCAAAGATTTGGATATTTTTGGTTGACCATGGAAAAAGACTGTGTGACATATGTTAGGAAATGTCATAAATGTCAAATTTATAGTGACAAGATAAATGCACCTCCAAAGCCTTTATTCAACATGACTTCACCATGGCCATTCAACATGTGGGGATTAGATGTCATAGGGCCAATTAACCCGAAGGCCAGTAATGGACATAGGTTCATTTTGGTGGCAATTGATTACTTTACTAAATGGGTGGAAGCCAATTCATATGCCCATGTGACGCAAAAGGTTGTCAAGAAGTTTATCGAGAGGGACTTGATCTGTCGCTATGGTCTACCCGCAAGGTTGGTAACTGATAATGCCCAGAATTTCAATGGAAAGATGATTATCGAACTTTGCACTAAATGGAAGATTAAACACCTCAATTCTTCTCCTTATAGACCAAAAATGAATGGGGTGGTTGAAGCAGCTAATAAGAACCTTAAGAAAATCATCCAGAGGATGGTTGTCACTTACAGAGATTGGCACGAAATGCTCCCATATGCTTTGCACGCATATCGCACTACTGTCAGAACTTCCACAGGAGCAACCCCATATGTTTTAGTATATGGAATGGAAGCAGTCACGCCTTTAGAAGTGGAGATTCCGTCACTAAGGGTTTTAAAAGATGCAGAGTTAGAAGAATCAGAATGGGCAAGGTTGAGATTTGAGCAATTAAACTTAGTCGATGAAAGGAGACTAGCAGCTATTTGCCATCACCAATTATATCAAGGCAGGATAGCAAAAGCTTACAACAAAAAGGTCCGGCCAAGGATGTTTAAAGAAGGGGATCTGGTACTAAAGAAGATATCATTGGGAGAAGACCAGAGTAAATGGGCGCCTAACTATGAGGGACCATATGTTGTGAAGAAAGCTTTTTCAGGAGGAGCCTTAATCCTAACTAGCATGGATGGGGAAGATCTGCCTAGGCCTGTAAACTCTGATATTGTGAAGAAATATTATGCCTAATGTATTACCCACAACATAATGGAATTGAAATTTGGCTATGAATTCTTGGTGTATCTTTTTCTATCCTTGCATGATCCCATGATTTCATAAAGATTTTTGGCAAATCAAATTCTAGTACGAAAATAAATGTCAATTTGATTTTTGTTTAACAAATGTGTTCTGGGAATTCAAAGGATTTCATTGAAAGGTGATCTCATACCACCAAAACCCATATAATAAAGCTAATCTCTTAGCCAAACAAATAATCCAAAAAATCAAAAAACTTATTTCGCATGGAAAAGCAAAGCTTATCGATCCTGGATGCAAGTTTTTGAAATGAGGAGAGGCCATCTTTGATATGCCTTCATAAAGTCTCAAATATCCCTTGCAGTCCCTATTTGAGCCTAATAATTATTTCTTGATAATTAACCCTGACAAGGATCACACCCTACACTAGGGGCAAGTGCAAAAAAAAAAAAAAAAAAATAATAATAATAATATACAAAACAGTCCTCAATGACAAGTGACGCCCGAACAAAGCTGGGGGGCATAAACATAAAAAGGGTTTCAGTACACTATAGCAAATTAATTCAACATTTTGGTAGTACTAAAAACCCAACATAGAAAGCCCAAACAAAATAACGGGGGGCATGTCGCGATAAAAGCACAAACAAAATACTTGGGGGGGGGGGGGCATGTCAAGTCAGCATAATGTTAGCGCCACAAACCCATGAAAAAGCCCAAACAAAATATTTGGGGGGCATGTCAAGTTAGCACGACGTTAGTGCCAAAAACCATGAAAAAGCCCAAACAAAATACTTGGGGGCATGTCAAGTCAGCATCATGTTATTGCCAAAAAGCAAAGAAAAGCCCAAACAAAATACTTGGGGGCATGTCAAGTCAGCACAACGTTAGTGCCAAATACCAATGAAAAAACCCAAACAAACACTGGGGGGCATGCTAGGTCACTATGAAAATCAATCATGAGGGCTAAATGAAGTTCTAAGAGTAAGCACTAAGTGATCCTTAGTCTAAAGAACCCTTAAACACTTTTTGAGCCTACAAATATCTTTTTTTTCGTAGCCAGTAACCTAAGCCTACATTACAAGCCTAATAAAGCCCTTTCTGATCAAATACTAGTTATCTGGATCGATAAGCAATGCTTTTCCATTTGAAACAATCCTTACAAATATTTCACACAACCTGATTGAAACTTTCCTGACGTACGAGACTTGCAAATATCATTTCACATTCTTGTCAAAGTCAACATAAAACCTAACAATGAGATCACTTGAATTCTTTCGAGAACAAGCTTGTTAAACAAACATCAAAATGGTTTTTGTGCTCGGAACGACTTTGAAATTCCAAAAGTTTTACATGAAAACATTTTTTGCAAATAACCATCCCTTTCCTGCAAACACCTGAAGCCCAAAACACTTTTGGGGCATGACCAAACAACGGGGCAATCTAAAATGCATTCGAAGCTGGCTCCACAATTCCTTTTCAAGGAATCTGGATCAAACTCAGGGGGGCATATCATCTCCAGGGGTCAAAATCAACAAATTGCGGCCTGAGTATGCAGAAGCGAGAAGCCGTCAAATCATGAAGTTGACTCCACAATTCCTTTTTAAAGAATCTGGATCAAACTCGGGGGGCATGATGATATGGAAAATCTATCATCCCTAGTGGTCAAAATCAACAAATTGCGGCCTGAGTATGCAGAAGCGAGAAGCTGTCAAATCATGAAGTTGACTCCACAATTCCTTTTTAAAGAATCTGGATCAAACTCGGGGGGCATGATAATATGGAAAATCTATCATCTCCAGTGGTCAAAATCACAAGTTGCGGCTTGAGTAAGCAGAAGCGAAAAGCCATCAAATTCAGAGGTCCAAATCCCGGAAAAGAAGGTCTGGAGGAAGAAAGGGGACCTATATCTCAGGTAAGTATACATGCATCATCATGCATCCCCATTGAAAATCTAAAAAATATTTTGGAGGGATCGTAATTTACGAACCTTCATTCATCATTTTGTGTGCACGCTTTCAAGCTTTCACCTCTCTCATTTCCTTGAGCATGCTTTTCAACTTTATTTGTTTCTTGATTTTGGGTGTCATTATGCATTGCATCTCCCTAGGGATCCAAGAACTGTTTTGGAGGAATCGTAATTCACAAACCTCTACTCATCATTTTTGTGTGCGCCTTTGAGCCCTCATCATTTTCACTTCCCTGAGTGCGCTTACAAGCCTTTCATTTACCATAGATAGAGCGTTTTTCAATCATATCTCTTCCTTTATCTGAATGCGCTTTCTAGCCATCAACAAACTCAGATAGTGCACTTGTAAGTCCTATCTATTTCCAGAACTTGGTGAGCTTTCTAGTCACCATCAATTAAAATAGTGCGCTTTCCAGCCCTATTTTCCTCTTCATCTTCGAGTGCGTTTTCCAACCCTCGACCATCAATTTAAAATAGTGCGCTTTCCAGCCCTATTTTCCTCTTCATCTTCGAGTGCGTTTTCCAACCCTCGACCATCAATGTGAATAGTGCGCTTTCCAGCCCTATTTTCCTCTTCATCATCGAGTGCGTTTTCCAACCCTCGACCATCAATTTAAAATAGTGCACTTTCCAGGCCTATTTTCCCTCATCTTCGAGTGCGTTTTCCAACCCTCGACCATCAATTTAAAATAGTGCGCTTTCCAGCCCTATTTTCCCTCATCGAGTGCGTTTTCCAACCCTCGACCATCTCCACTTTCACCTGGGTAGGTCACCCATTACAATGAGACCATCTCTATCGCTTTCACCCAGGTAGGTCACCCATTACAATGAGATCATCTTCACCATTTTTCACCGGGGTAGGTCACCCATTACAATGAGACCATCTTCACTATTGTCACCTGGGTAGGTCACCCGTTACAATGAGACCATCTTCATCACTTTCACTCGGGTAGGTCACCCATTACAATGAGACCATCTCTATCATTTTTCACTTGGGTAGATCACCCATTACAATGAGATCGTCTTCACCTATTGTCACCCGGGTAGGTCACCCATTACAATGAGACCATCTTCACCATTTTTCACCTTGGTAGGTTACCCATCCTTTTTGAGTGTCCTCATTAGGCCCCAATTCTTAGGTAGTGCGCTTTCTAGCCCTATTTTACCATTCCTCTCTGAGTGCGCTTTATAGCCCTCATTCTCATTTTTGGATGGATAAACTATTTCTTGGTCTGGTACATCCACCTTTCTTATTTTTCTTTACAACGCTTACTATCTAAAGTCTTTTCCAAAACTTTAGTCGTAAACATTGTAAAGAGGGGGGCAACTGTCATCACCCAATTTTTGGGTGACTCCCCAAAATATACCAAAAAATAACAAAAATAAAATAAAAGAGGTCGGCGTTGTTAGAAAAATCAATGTGCAAATTTTGGTTGTTTTCAAGAGTCCAATTGTATCTCTTTTGTCCCCAAAAATAGAGGAAAATACAGATTTAAGGCAAAAATAATTTATCATTTGGATAAATCTGTGTAAAAATTAAGTCGAGATATATAATTATATTTTTATGGGCCAATTTGATTTAATCGTCGGCCAATTTAAAAGTATAATTATGTTTGAGAATTAATTTAGGGACCAATTAAAGGATTTAATTAAGTGCAAGGACTTAATTATACTTTAAGTTGGTCAAATTAATTTTATTAAGGGCTTAATCAGTGAAAAATCAAGTTCTTGAATTTAATTCGGGTTCAATTGAGAAGTTGGGAATTTTCGGAGACTGAATTGGATTTTTTCCAAGCCATTTGTGTGAAATCAGGGGTCTAATTGGAAACAATTGAGAGTTTAATGGTCAATTGAGGGTCAAATAGCATAAATTGGAAGCCAAGGACCAAAATAAAAAAGCACGCAACTTTAAGGCTAACATTGAATTTTTCACCGGGGTATAATTGCACAAAATCATAAATTTAAAACCAATTAGGGGTGCGATTGAGCTAATTAAAATTGAGGGACCAAATTGATTTTTTTCCATCTCCTCCCAAATGATTACCCGTGACTGCACTGTTCAGTCACCTGAACGGTGCAGACACCTCCTGCGCACGCTACCTGCGTGCATGCGTCGCCTGAGCAGAGCCCCGTTACTGGGCAATGCAGGCGGTGCCCCTCGGCTACACGCCATGGGTAGCCGAAGGGGCTGCTTCTCTCGCTATAAATACTGCAGGCAGGGACGAGCACAAGGAGAGGAAAAAGAAGGGGGAAAAACGGTGTTTTGAAGCAAGGAAATCGAAGTGAAAAAACTGAAAGAACGCAAACAGTTCCCGTTGCAGCTCTTTCTCTCTCCCCGATCGCGTCTCTCTCTCTCTAAAAACAGCAACCCCAGCCACCGTCTCTGACCGCCGGGCATCACCCCTTCATCACCAGAAATCTTCCCCTCGACGCCAGAAACCCAATCACCACCTCAGGCGAGGCAGCAGCAGCAGCAGGCGTAGCACCAGCAGCAGCACCGGAGACTTCAAGAGCCCCCTCCGGCCACCACAGGCCACCGTTGACGACGCCACAACCACCAGGACAACCACCTCAAACTCAGCTACCCAACCATACCAACAGGTGCGCCTTTCGCCACATTTGGTTTTTTTCCTGTTCATCGTCTTCAAGCTCTCGTCCCTGCATGCAGTGGGACGTAATCGTCCCACTGTTCATGCAGGGCCGGGCATAAGGTTTTTGGGCCGGGCTTTTGTGTCCGGCCCGAACGTGCAAGAGATTGGGCCGTTATTTCGGACCAGGCCCGAATAATGTGGGCTTTTTCCAGCCCACGATGGCTGGAAGGCCAGCCCACCTCCTTTGGGCTTCCGGCCCATGATGACCGGAAGCCCAGCCCACACTTTGGGCTTCCAGCCATCATCCATACCCTTCACGGGCTGGAAGCCCAGCCCACTCAGGGTGGGCTGTCAGCCCACTGTGGCTGACAGCCCAGCCCAAAAAAAAATGAAAATAAAAAAATAAAAAAATTGAAAAATACAAATTGACAAAAAAAGTATTTTTATTTCTTACTACTATTATTATTACAAAAAAAATTCAAAAATATAAAAAAATGTATTTGTTTTTTTTATGCATACGGCCGGATTCCAAAGCTTTTCTCATTGTATTTTTCGTAAAAAATATGTTGCATATTTTTCCATATTTTTAAAAGCGAAAATTGGATATCGTAACCGGTTTATGATTATCCGTTGGAATTTGGCCAAAATATCAAAAATAATTTTAAATATTTTTGTTTTATCTACTACGGTGTAAATTTACATTGTAAAGTGCACCCGTAGATAAAAAAAAGAGTTTTAACTACGGTGTAAATTTACATTGTAAAGTACACCGTAGATAATAAAAAGGTTTTTAACTACGGTGTAAATTTACATTGTAAAGTACACCCGTAGATATAAAAAAAAAAGAGTTTTAAACTACGGTGTAAATTTATACTGTAAAGTACATCCGTAGATAAAAAAAGATTTTTACTACGGTGTAAATTTACATTGTAAAGTACATCCATAGATAAAAAAAAAAAGGTTTGTAACTGCGGTGTAAAATTACATTGTAAAGTACACCCGCAGACAAAAAAAATGGTTTTTTGAAAATGCAGTGCAAAATTTTTAACTTAGAAAAAACAATCAAACAACAATGCAGCTTACCTTAGGTAGGGTGCACTGGGGGTGATGCGTCTTCCCCTTGCACAACAAGTCCCCTTACCTAGACTCTCGCAGACCAATAGGTTCCTAGTAACCTTAATACTAGGTGGCGACTCCTAATATTTATAGTCGTAAAATTTATGACTATAAAATACCCCATTTTCACCGCGCGCCGTTGTCTCTCCAGAGAGGGATGGCGGGGCGCGAAGCGCGTAAAAATCTCCGTCGCGACAAAGACAATAATAATAATAATAATAATAATAATAATAATATGGAGGTTTATAATAATAATAATAATAATAATAATAATTAGCATAAAAAATAGTTAGCATAAAAAATAATTTTAAAAAAATCCTATTAATTTAAGATAATAAATAACATTAATTAATTTCAAATACAACAACCATAAAAAAATATACAATTACTTGAAAAACATAAAATAAGTAGTTTAAATTTCAAATCTCAAATATTGTGGGTCTTTTAATTATATTTAAATTCATTTTTTTAATTTAAATATAATTAAAAATAATAATTTTATTGTTGGAGGGTTTTTCAAAAGCAATTATTTAATTATATAATTAATTATATAATTAAACTATATATAAAATAATTTAATTTTATTTAAAATAAAATAAAAAAATGGTTCTCCAAAATAGTTTTTATCATTGGAGAACACGTCGACAAAAAAGTCATATATACACTATTTAATTTTTTTTGATGTTTTTAAATCATTTTCATGTCCTGATGTCGAAATAATTTGTTGGAGTTGGAGCTAGTACTAGCAATATCGGTGTTGGTACCAGTATTAGTACTGATAATTCTTTCACTAATAATGTTTTTGATGAATGTATTAAAAATAACGAAGAAAATGACGGTCATGAGATTGATTTTAATTTATATATCACATCAACAAAATATTTATTTTTAGTTTGTTAATTTTCACCTAATGAAATTCTATGGACATAATTGTTTTGTAATGTATTTTTCAATTATTTTGAATCATGCATGAACCTTAACTAATAAAGTTTTATGGACATAATTATGTTATATTATATACGGAAATATTTTACTTACGATTTTACGATTTTTCTACCTACATGATTGTAGCTGTGATTTTATGATTTTTATACGGAAAAATTCAGATACGATTTTACGATCTTACGATTCAAGTTTTCGAAACTCATTCCATGTCATGTCAAAATCACGATTTTGACAACCATGAACAGAACTGACAACCTATTGAGACATAAATTTCGACTAGTTATGATCTGAAAGATGAGCGAACCTTCTAATTTAAAGCATGCGCGTCCAAGAATTCTGTGAACCATGTGTGGTGTCCCCGCGTCATTTAAATGAGGAACTGCAGAATCACGATCATAAGCAAGCCCTACAACCTTTACGTGATTCGCATGGTCAAAAGCAGTGTACGGATACGATAGCAGTCATTTTGTGGCTACAAAGCTTGCTGCAGTCCATTACTATGGAAAAATGGGGCACTTGATTGTATGATTCATGTGTGAAACCTCCTCCTCCCTCGACAGATTCCGTCAAGCTACCGTGTGAATGAATGCCTTCTCATTTCAACGGGTCGACCTGTCGTTTGTCTCCTTCTAAAGTTTATGAGACATCCTTTTCTGGGGGAGGAGGAAGCTTTCATTCAGAACAGGATTCCTGGTATCATTAGGGTGCAAGAAATTACAAAGTTCTATCATGTTTTTAAAGATCAAATATAAGAAAGTATATAATTGGTTTTATAATAAATAGTGCAGTCTTTGTATTCCTGTATAAATTCCCATCCTATTTTCTAATTTCACAAAATTCCATTATTTGGGTGTTATATGATGACATATCATATAACTATGTATTCATTTAGACGCGTTCAATAATAAACTTATATGTTTAAAGTCATAAAATATGCTTAGTAAAGAATAAGTTTAGTGATAAGAACAATATAGATTATGGTAATTAAAGAGAATACTCTTATTTCATATAATTTTATAATTACATATTACTAATTCAATCGTCTCAACAATACATCTATTATATACACATGTGCATAAAAACTTATAATAAATGTAAATTAAGATGAGATTCGATTAATTCAAATGAACTTGAAATAATAATAAATAAATGTAAACATTTATATATAGAATATATAGTTTTATAATAATTTCTATATTTTACAGGAAGTAACTATTATAATATTTACTGTTAAGCATGCGAGTCATCTTATATGGAAATTCATTTGATGAAAAGATAGATAAATAAATAAATAAATAAATTTGTGATAGCAAACGCTCGAGGTTCTTCAGGTGTGGGGTCAAATTGGTCCAAGTTGAATGTAGAATGGGCGTGAGGGGCAATTATGTCATATGGTTGTGAAACCTTAATGAGTCAACTGTAGTGTTCTCTAAATCACAAATTCTAATCTCCTCCGTCAGCCCGTTTGGCACGGCGGTACGCCGTGCCGCAGAAATTCAAATTTTTATTTTATTTTAAATGAATATATTTTAGTGTTTTTAAATTATTTTGATGTGATAATGTTAAAAATAATTTTTTTAAAAATAAAAAAAATATCATTTTAATATATTTCAATATAAAAAACACTTTAAAAAGTTACCACAATAATTCTCCCAAACATGCTTTCTAGGACTGTAACGTGCACTCACTTCTTTTCTCGCCACAAAGTGGAGAGCTCTACCTAACTTCACGTTAACCTTTCTTCAAATGCCATGTGTTATAATAATTTTATTAATCTAAAAGTTATGAATTCAAATATGAATTTTTTTTTATTTAATAAAAATCAAATATAAATATATATAAATTTTAAATCCAAAAAACTTCGATACATGAACTTTTTCCACGAAAAACTACAAATCTTGTCGATTCACACCATACACCGACTCCGCGAGATTTGACGGACTAAAATGAAAAAAATGTTTACAATGACTTAAAGAAGTTTAGAGCCCTTACGAGTGGGGAGAGATCTACCAAACTTAACAATTACTTGTATATATAATTTAAGTTACCCAGGGTCGTCAAACAGTATGAAAACGACATAGTTTTCTTTTTTTTTTGTACATGAGGAACACGTACCATGAAATCAGCATGCATCACGAGGATGAGCTCAGAGGAATAATGAGGAGGAAAAACTGCTCTTAGCTTCTCATTAATTTCACAATTTCCGATGAGAAAATAATATTTTTATAAATTATTTTAATGTATTGATATTAAAAATATATTTTAAAAAAAATTATTTTAAAATATTTTAGAATAAAAAATACTTTGAAAAACAACCTTAATTATATTTTTAAACAGACCCTCAATCTTTTAGAGTCTTTTTTATTTTAAAATAATAAAAACTTAAATTTATTTATATTTTTTTTTTATTTCCTTAATCAAACAAGTTTCTATCTCTTTTGTATGTATCGTTTTTACTTTTTATCTTGAAACATTAGCCAAATATTTCTTTTATATCTGTCATTTTTATTCTAGAATATTAGCTAAACACAACTCTAAGAGCCAAGAGTGGATGACTAATAATGGAAAGAACCATTTTAATTAAATTTAATGAAAAATATTTAAAGTGAAAGAAATTATTGGTCATAATTTTTTTAAATAAAAATGAGAAATTTACATTATAAACAAAGACCATTTATTTTAAGTGTTGTTGACTCATTATCCTGTTCCATCGAGTGTTCGTCTCACTTTATTATTTTTTTTATAATAAGTAACATGATAAAATATTGATTGTAACTTTTCGAATAAAAATGAGAAATTTACATTATAAACAAAGACCATTTATTTTAAGTGTTGTTGACTCATTATCCTGCATGTTCCATCGAGTGTTCGTCTCACTTTATTATTTTTTTTATAATAAGTAACATGATAAAATATTGATTGTAACTTTTCGAATAAAAATGAGAAATTTACATTATAAACAAAGACCATTTATTTTAAGTGTTGTTGACTCATTATCCTGCATGTTCCATCGAGTGTTCGTCTCACTTTATTATTTTTTTTATAATAAGTAACATGATAAAATATTGATTGTAACTTGTCGAATAAAAATGAGAAATTTACATTATAAACAAAGACCTTTTATTTTAAGTGTTGTTGACTCATTATCCTGCTCCATCGAGTGTTCTTCTCACTTTATTATTTATTTTTATAATAAGTAACATAATAAAATATTGATTGTACCTTTTCGAATAAAAATGAGAAATTCACATTATAAACAAAGACCGTAACTTTCGAATAAAACATGAGAAATTTACAAGTCAAGAATTGTATGTGTTAATAATAAATAACAAATTTATTTTTCTAACTAAAAAATGAGTCAGGAAATTAAGATAAAACACTATTTTTTAGAGGGAAAATTTTTTTCAGGTTAAAATTGAATTTCTAAATTTTTAATTGATTTGAATTACCAAAATTAGATTTTATTTTGTCAAATTGATCATAAAATAAACTTCAAAACCTATTCTTAGTATCGCAGAATACCTAAATAAAACTAACCAAAATAAAATGTCAAATAAAATTTCAAATCAATTTAATGTGACAGGACTTACATCTATGATAATAAAAAGTATGTTCCTGGGTCCATCTTTGCGCGGTATGCTTGTCATCCCCGTGGTGTCTTACATGCTCACCGAGCTTGCAGGATGTTCAGTGGATCCGGGGAATAATCGAGGTGCATGTAAACTGGCCCGGACACTCCAGTCATTAAAAAAAAAAAGTCTGTGTGAAAACAAAGACAAAAAACAAATTATAATATATATTGAATTCAACATTAGATTGTGTCATGAGATGGACCCACAGTGGAGTGTATCACGAGATATGAATGTATCGTGTTTAGATGGTTAATGTATTTAATAATACTAGGGTGTGAATGCAAATATCTCATTATCAGTGTAATTATATTAATAGTATTTCTTATTTCTTTTTATCTAAAAAGAATTTGAAAATCTAAATTAGAATATTGAATCAGAAAAATTGTTAACGTAAGGTAAAATAAAAGAGAAATTGGTCTTCTACTCTTCAATAAGAACAGGAACGTGAAGAGCATGTGATGGATGGCCCACCAAAGCAACGCTGTCAGTATGAAAGAGTCACAGGACATTATTACTGGAAAGAGAATCTCCGTTACCGTTCATTATCTATCTCGGATTTTCTAATGAGAGAATCTTTGCCCATCCTAGCAGAGTAAATTACATTTTACTCCCTCTAGTTTCGAGAAACAAATTAGTTAGCTCCCTTGTTGTAAAACTAACTATGTAGTCCCTTAACCACTCTTGATCATGCTTAGTTTAATCCAAGAAAATATCTTCTTTTATCATCAATCTTTTCATTAAATCCATCTATTTATTTTCTCTTCTTACATTTTTAAACAAAAGATAAAATTGAAAAAATAAATATAAAATGGAAAAAAGGACTAAACATTTTGTTTATAAAATAAGAGGGACTGATTAATTAATTTATCAAAAGTTAAAAGGAGGGGAAAACGATCAGGCTAACGATCATTCTTTGGCCTTGTTTGAGAAATTTAGAGGAGTTAAAGTGTTAATCAATGCATAGAGACACAAAATCAAAACCATGGTTTTCTGTTTCATTTTGTTTTGGCCGAAACGGCTAAAATATTTTTTACCAGTTAAAAAAGAGACAAAACCGGCCGAATACATAGATGGATACCGGCCGAAACATTTTTTATCTCAGTTTAAATTTTGTCTCATTCCAGATTTTTCGGCCAAATACCGGCCGAAACATTCCGGTTTCGGTCCGTCCATTCTGTTTCGGCCAAATAATATTTTTTTTAAATAATGAATAATTTTACAATATCAATCACATCCCTTGATCCGACCGTTAGATTGAGATGAAATTTTAACAGGAGTCTCTTAACATATTTATATATATTATGTTAAAATTTCAGAGCAATCAAAGAATGTAATGACCTTACAAGATTGATGATGATATTCTCGTAATATTATACATGTTCATAATTTTGTTCAGAAAAATCATTTTATTATGTTTTTTTTAGATTAAATTGCACAATTCTAAATAATTTTATTTTTGGATTTGAACTAAAAAAATTTTGAATTAATATATTTAATTATACACACACACATAAACAATACAATGTTAAAACGCTCCAAAACCAAAACATTCAATTTCAATTGAAAAAACAAAACAACAAAGAAGCAGTATTGACAACCTGGTCAGAACTGCACAGTCATGCAGGCCTCTATAAATAGAGCCAACGTTCAGCTTCATTAAACACACTAACTCAAATATATACACCAGAGGGAGGGAGGGGGAGAGAGAGAGACATCAGAGAGAGAAATGGAAGTTTGTCAAGTGCTTCACATGAATGGGGGAAGGGGAGAGAGAAGTTATGCACAGAACTCATTGGTTCAGGTAACTTATTATTTGGTTTATGTAGTATCTTAAGCATCTAGAACGAGTCCATTTTTCAGAAATATGAAATTATTAATCATATCTGGAAAAAAGGTCTCTACGCAGAGACAAATGAGTGTTCATATGCTTTATTTTCTTCATAATTAGCTAAGATTTTGAACCAGAACCCGAAAAAATCCTATACTTGCAGTGGACAAATAAACTTCTCAGGCTCATTCAACTTTCCATTGATCGTCTTCTACTAAATAATTACCTTTTAATTAATGCACTCAACTATTATATATCTACATAAGAAATAACTACAAGTAAACGAGAGAAGAGAAAGCTATTTTTTTTTACAGATTGCTGCTTTGTATTTTTGGACATGCAGCGAAAGGTGATATCCATGACAAAGCCAATCGCAGAAGAAGCCATAACCAATCTCTACCGCAACACCTTCCCTGCAAGTTTAGCCATAGCAGACTTGGGATGTTCATCTGGACCAAACACTCTCTATGCAGTATCAGAACTTGTCAAAGCAGTGGACGAGGTTCGCAGAAAACTAGGGCATCAATCGCCAGAATATCAGGTGCTGTTGAATGATCTTCCAGGCAATGACTTCAACGCCATTTTCAAGTCATTGGCAGGCTTCCACGAAGATATGAGAAAACAAATGGGAGACGGGTTCGGGCCATGTTTTTTCACCGGAGTCCCTGGTTCTTTCCATGGCCGGCTTTTCCAGAGAAAGAGTCTGCATTTTGTTTATTCTTCCTACAGTCTCATGTGGCTGTCTCAGGTATGCCATCGTTATACCTCCCTCGTTCCGCGAATCATAAAATTTCCGGCGTATATACTCTTTTCTTCTTCTTCTTCTTTTTCTTACATTTAAATAAGTCCGCAGGCACATTAACATTAAGCGATTAGTGTAATTATAGACATAAAGAACATAAAACAAGATTATATAGAGTTATGTTCATCATGGTCCGAGGTATTAATTTCTTGTTTACGATTACAGGTCCCTGAAGGACTGGAGGATAACAAGGGGAATATTTATATGGCCGGCACAAGTCCACCAAGCGTGCTAAAGGCTTATTACAGGCAGTTTCAAAAGGATTTTTCACTGTTTTTAAAGTGTCGTTCGGAGGAGCTGGTGGCCGGAGGGCGTATGGTTTTAACCATTTTGGGTAGAAAAAGTGAAGATCCTTCCAGCAAAGAGTGCTGCTACATTTGGGAGCTTTTGGCTGTGGCTCTCAATGAAATGGTCGTAGAGGTAGAGTAATGATATTTCCATGAAAAAAAAATGACCTCGCTGCTTTTTTGACCTTGTGATAGAAATTAAATATCATTTTCTTTAAAATTGTTTTCATTCGTTTCTTATTCTTAAAAAAAAAGCCCTAAATTTTTCTTTTACTATCACCATGCACTTGTCCCAATTGAGTTGCCATATCAAAAGTTAAAACACTGTGATAAGAATAACTTTTGTGCAATAAAATGGCTACACTTTTCTTTCCTTAACAGGACTTCGTCACTTTGTTTTTGTGTCGAATTAAATTTATCCCTAAATTTGTCGGTTTAACCTACATAAATTTGTCGGTTTAACCAGCATGATCAGAAGACAGCTGTTGAATTCTCTTTGTTCAGCTTACAAAGGTTGACCATACAATCCTTTCAAAATTTGTCCTTTTTTGTTTTTATAGAATATTAGATGATAGTGAGTCTTAATTTATACTATATTAAAAATAACCTTGGAAATTCATCGCATGTTGATATATACTGTCTGCTCCAGTACTCAACGAAATATATATGTGTGTCTGCATATGCTTGTGTGCGCGCGCGCTCTAATATCTAATATAAACTGGAGAATATGATACTAATAAGACCAAAACAAAGCAGGGGATCATAGAGGAAGACAAATTTGACTCCTTTAACATTCCTCAATACACTCCATCCCCATTGGAAGTGGAATCAGAAGTTGAAAAGGAAGGGTCCTTCACCATTGATCTCTTGGACGTATCGCAAGTCAACTGGGATGCTTACGATGAAGAAGTTCACCAGTCCGAAGCTTTCAAAGATGGCGGATACAATGTTGCTAAGTGCATGAGAGCTGTGGCAGAGCCCTTGCTTGTTAGCCACTTCGGTGAAGCAATTATCGACGAGGTTTTCTCCAGGTACGGAGAGATTGTGGCCAATCGCATGTCGGAAGAGAAGACTGAATTTGTCAATGTGACTGTTTCCATGACTAGAAAGGGATGATATTTCTGATTTGATCAGGATCAGGATCGTGTGGTTGCTAGTATCATTGTGAAATGAATGTATGTTTTCCTAGTTTATCAATGAATGTTTTCAGTTGATCAACTGTTATTCATGTCCGAGCCTTTCTTAATTTTATATATTTATAATCTTGTTTTATATTCTTCATGTCTTTAATTACACTAATTGCATATTGTTAATTATAGTTTAAATTTTGAGGTCATCGCCTATAAGAATTTATTGTTTTTTTATGAATATCTCAAATTGAGTACATGAGATGTATATCTGTCCCTAAGATCTTAATCATCATGGTATGAATTAATTTCAATTGATGCGCAAGCTAAGAAAATCAAATCAAATATATTGTTTGTCGACGGTAGGTGTTTATTGGAGTTTTTGGAGTTGACAACTACTTATTTGTTTTGGATTACTAGAAAACTAAAATGTTTTGATTTTTTCATAATTTAGAAGAGTAAGACACCTCTAACCCATTTTATTTGAAGTATACTATTTTTATAAGATTTTGATTGTATTGTATAAAAAAATTGTGTAGACCAATCTACCTCTACAATGAAGCCTCAAGAAATGATTTATATTATTCTCTAACATATCATTTCAACTAAAAGTTTTATGAGCTTGAAACTTGTATATAGATCTACACTATCTTGTGCTTAATTTTTATTAAATAGAATAAGGGAGGTGATATTCGAACTCATGACCGTTGATTCAAAAGGCTCTGATACTATAACATAGAACCATCTCACATAAAAACTTAAGCTTTTAAATGGGATGATTCCATATCAGTTTAAAATTTTAAGGTCAAATTATCCTGAACAACTTATTAAATTATTGAATTTAATTAAAATTAATGAATATTTAAAATAACTCTTGAGATTTTTTCAAGGTTAATCAATGATATTATAGATGTCAACCTACTAATATATTCAGTATTTTATCAGAATATTTATCTATTTTCTCATGAATTAAACCATTTAAATCTATAGAAGTAAAGTCTTCAAGATAAAATTTCTTAGCAAGCTTCCATTTTTTTTAGAACGTGAGTGTCCGGGTTAGCTTACTCGACTAATCTGACGATCCCTAATGTTAAGGACTACTTAAAACTTTCAATGATTTTAATTGATATAAAGCTTGAACTAGTGATCTCTAGGAAGCAAACCTAGAGTCTGACCAGTGAGCCACACCCGACAGGGTTTTAGCAAACTTACGTATATCATCAACTTCAAATGATGAGAAGGATTCAGTGTTGAGTTATGATAATGCACCTCCTAGTAGTGTTTTCTGGAAATCTATGATTTAACTCCATCAATTGAAAATATATTACAATATTAAATATATCATATCTTTCATAGCATGTTAATGAGCTAAATGCATTAACAACGTGTCTTTCTCAATCATAATATAACTTTAGCTCATTAACCCGAATAGTCATTGAAAAATTTGGAAAATGTCAATGCATGCAGTAGGGCAATTCTCTCTCTACAACTGGCCCAACTTTGCAGCGGGGTTAATTCCCTTCACAGAAAGCACGAAGTTGAGTGATCAAGTCTAAATTTTAATATTTGCTAATAAAAAAATTCATAAAATAAATAAAAAATATATAATAACATAACAATCATAAAAAAAATTCGATTCCAATTGTACAATGTATCGATTAAATAATTATCAAAACAATTTTAACAGTAGTAAAATTCAATTATTTTTAGATGAAAAAAAAACTTGTTTCTAACAGATTCTATTAATTACAATTTTACTAATTAAATATTATAATATATATAAAATTAATTAATTTTTTAGATAGAAAAAAATCCTAACACAGCGGGCGGGCAAATTCACTCAATGATTGCTGTAAAGTTTTTTCAAGTGTACTATAGAGTCTGATGGTGAGAAAAATATTTTATATTTCTTAGTGGAAAATGACGTCCTTTCTATTTTTACTATATTACTGCCCCTAGGTTGTAGGTTATATTATTTTAAAAAAAAATTAAAACCATCTAGGTCGCGTGATGATTGATTTAATGTGTTGATAAGTTAAAAAATAATTTGTAACATAGTATAATTTGACTCAAATTAAACAATTTAATATAATATTTTTATATATAAATACTGACTAAACAACGTGTGAATTAATTGAGATGATCAACTCATGTCAATTTATGAGTAGTCATGCGAAGATTTGCATGCAATTTGAGTAGTCGCGTGTGTTTGTGTTCGATTTATTTAAGCATATCCAAGCAGTAGTAATTTTACACGCATTTCCTATCCTCGGACGAGCCGTCTGCAATTCTGTAAGGCCAAGCAACAAGATAACACGCTAACTCGATGGAAGAATAATATAAATTATATTATATAATATTATTTAATATAAATAATATAATAATTGTATAAATTTTTAAATGAGATATTTTTTTAATATGGTATTAGAATTTTATTTATTTAATGGTCACAAGTCAAATCTCACCACTCATTTTATTTTATAAAAATCAAGCAAAAGGTAATGTGGGTCTGTGTAAATTTCAAATTTAAAGAATTTTCACTTGAGAGGATGTATAAGATAATAATATAAATCATATTCTCGGGTCTTACCTAACAGCTTAAGCTTTTAGGTGAGATGATTCCTTGACATAATATCAGATCCTTGTTGACCTATGATAAGAGTTTTTTGAAAAATCAAGAAAAATCCAGGATTTACAAAATAAATTAATCAAGAAAAATCCCAAAGACATTCACGTTTTTTGATCAAACATACCGAGGAGATCATTCAAAGCATAAATACAGGATTTACAAAATAAATTCACTTCACAGCTCACAAGTGCAAAATAAAAAGGTATTCTGGTTGGGTGAGCAGCTCTTAAACCAAAATAAAAAGGGAAAAAAGAAGGGCTATTAACCAATCAAGCAGTACTATTAATTACGAAAAATAAATAAAATGTCAATCATCAAGTGCTAATTTGTGCAACAGGACTGGTGTTGATTAGGGATGCAAATGTTAAATTCACATGACTGGATCTCAAGAAATTATGCGAAAAACTAACCTTACTGGGAACGCTTCTGCCATGAAAGACAGGTCTTTCTTGTTTTGATTCATTCATTGTAAGATGTTTCCTTTGTTAATGACAATCTAAGATAATTCAAATAAGTATACACAAGAATCTCAGTAAATTAAATAAAGGAGTAAAATTGTTTCAGGATGAAAAAAAACTCCCATCAACTTTCTTTTTAACTTATGTTTGTTTATGAAAAAATATATTTTATATTATTAGCATGCATTTGTATTCAAAAAACAACTCATTATAATGTACAAAAGCAAGTTTCAAACAAAACTATATTTCCATAATTTTTTATATGATTATATGAAGAAAATAAAAAAATATATATTTAATTTGTGAAAACCATATAAAAACTAACAAACCAAAAACTATTTAATTTCAATTCAATACTAACATGTGATTTTTTAGAAATGAAGTTCATATATAATTGTTGAAAATATAATTGCATATATAAGCATAAAAGTTGTAATCTCATTTAAAAAGTATAACATGATTAGATAATTTGTTAAATAGCATTGTAGCTATTAATTTTTTTAACACCTAAAGCTATTTTTAGCCCATTTTGACTATCAAAACCTAGAGACTGAAAAGTGATGAAAACAAAGTTTGAAAACCACAACAGAAAATGATAAAATCTAAAGGACCAAATTGCAAGAAAATAAGAACATCAAGGATAAAAGTCTGCCTTTCACATTATTATAACGCTACAATTTCATGAACAGTGCAGTGCGACTGAGTCTTAAGGTATTATTGTTATAAAATAAACTAAAAGAGATCAGTGTTTCAGTGCTCATTGTGACTGAAAATACTGTGGATTGTAATAGTGTGTTTTTGGGTTGGTTACATTTTCAGTTCGGTCAGTTCACTAGTTTATTGATTTTTTTTATATTTTTCACAGTGAAATAACCATTATATCCCTCGAAAAAGACAAAAATCATTTGTACGGGAGGGGTGCCGCAATAATTGCACACTTCATTGCACAGTAAAATAACCATTCGATCCCTTAAAAAAGACCAAAAATAGCTCTAGGAGAAGGAATCGAATTGGTTGCCTGTAACCATACCCTGCATGGACATGGATGATGAGGAAGATGAGTCCATGCATAGAGTCATGATGTCGTGATCATGCATGGGCATGATATTTCCCATGGCATGATCTCTAGGCTCTTATGAGTCACTGTCATTTGGCGAGAATGTGGAAGTGTTATTCATCTTCAATCTTTTCTTTAATGTGGAGTTCCAAAAATTCTTTATTTCGTTGTCTGTCCTTCCTGGAAACGTGTCGCCATCTGGGACCACCTGCTTTGTTTAAGTACATAAATGTACATAGAATATATAATTTTATAATAATTTCTATATTGTACAGTAAGTAACTATTATAATATTTACAGTTAAGCATGCGAGTCATCTTCTATGGAAATTCATTTGATGAAAAAGATAAATAAATAAATAAATAAATTTGTGATAGCAAACCTTCGCAGTTCTTCAACGTGTGGATCAAATTGCTCGAAGTTGAATGTAGAATGGACGGGTGGGGCAATGATGTCATATGGTTATGAAACCTTCACGAGCCAATCATAGTAGTTCTTTGAACCACAAATTCTAAGCTCCTCCCACGCCATTACGTTGGATATCTCGGACAGTAATGCTCACTCACTTCTTTTCTCGCCACAAAGTGGAGAGCTCTACCTAACTTCACGTTAACTTTTCTTTAAATGCCCTCTAAGTTGTTAATTAATAATATAAATTATATTTTGATATTTTATTTAATATTTTAAATTTTTAAATAAAATAATTTATTGATATAATATCAGAGTTTTATTGACTCAACGGTTATAAGTTTGAATATCAATATTTTTTTTATTTGATAAAAATCAAGCATAAAAATAGTACGGATCCATACAGGTTTTAAATCTAAAAAACTTTTAATTAAAAAAATAAGATAAAAAATAATATAAAATAATTTAAATTTATAATTGAGATGATTCATTATAAACCTAATTTTATATGTCTCAAATTACTATGAAACCAGCAAATATCAGAATGATGAGCTCAGAGCATCTCCAATGGGAGGAGCTATTTTGAAGAGCCAAATCTTTAAAATGACTTTTTGAATAGTGTATATATGGTTTTTTTAATGATGTGTGCTCCAATGGTAAAAGCCATTTTGGAGAGCTATTTTTTTATATTATTTTAAATATAGTGCAATTATTTTGTATATAATTTAATTATGTAATTAATTATACAATTAATATGAGTAAGTTATATAATTAAATAATTACTTTTAAAAAACCCTCCAACAATATAATTATTAATTTTTTAATTATATTTAAATTCCCCCATTTGATTTGCCACCAACTTTTGAAATTTTAAAATTTGAAAATTGAAAGAATAACCGCCAATTAAAGAATAAATTTGTCATCAATTTCATAACACGATACAATATATTTAAAGAAAATTAAAAATAATTAATTAAATATACATTCCATTACAAATAATTCAATCAAATCAATTACAAATTAAAACCTCTCTTTGCCATAATTTCCAGTTTTCTATTTTGAAAATAGACTGCAGAAATTGGATCCATACAAGAAGTATCCGTCTTCTAAATGAAATTCTATCAAACTTATAGTATTAATAAACTTATAAAAACATATATTTAATACAAGGAAAATAACATCATTATCAACATACAACTTACGAATAAATTCACAGCAGCTCTAAACACAAAATTTAAACAGTTTATAAATCTAACAGTAAATTTATAGTATGTAATTAAGTTAACTGACAAAAAAACTCCTAATTAATGAATTTCGCATAATTATTTTTCTGTGCTAACTATTTTTTTATGCTAACTATTTTAACCGATAAAAAAATCCTAATTAACAAATTTCGCATATTTATTTTTTTGTGCTAACTATTATTTTATGCTAACTATTATAATTATTATAATTAATAATAATAATAATAATATATAAACCCCCCATATATAAACCCTCACCCGTTCCCTTCCCCACACCCAAACCCTATTTTTCCTCTCTCTCAGCGCCGCCCCCGTCCCTCTCTCAGCGTCCAGCCCCGTCCCTCTCTCCGTCCAGCCCCCCTCCCTCCCTCTGCCACCTCCAGCCCCCTTCCCTCTCGGCTACCTCTCGCCTCCGTCCCTATCCCATGGCGATCTTGCCTCCATCACTCTCTGCTCCCTCCCCCCATCTCCCTCGGCTGCAGCCCCCACGACCCCAGCCTCCATCTCTTCTCCTCGGCAGCGCACCTAACAGTCCAGCCGCCCCTTGAAGAAGAAGAAGACACCGACAGCAGTTCTGAGATCTGAAGAGAATAAGATTAATTTTTGTGCTTGTTTGTTTGTTGTGTGCTGTTTGTTTATGTCCACAGGTCATTCCAACGGCTAGTTTAATTTTTTGCCTCCTGGATCAATATATGTAGGAATGCCTTCAGCCGAGAAGAAGAGGCAAAATGGCTCCTGGGATGGCTCTCCCGCTGGAGAGTAGAAATTGACAAAAACAGCCATATTTTTAAATATTTGGCTTTGGCTCCCGGTATAGCTCCTCCCGCTGGAGATGCCCTCAGAAAAGAAACGAGCCATAAAATTTAGGCCAGATTCGAGTCAAGTACATATTTTTTTTTCTTTTTTCTTTATTATTATTATTATTATTATTATTATTATTATTATTATTATTATTATTATTATTATTTGTTTTGTTTTGTTTTGTAATCTGTTTTTCTTTAACCTTTGCTTTTGGTTACCTACTAGTTAGCCCTTCCGATATATGAACCTTTTCCACGAAAAACTACAATCTTGTCGATTCACCATGCACCGACTCTGCGAGATTTGACGGACTAAAATGAAAAAAATGTTTACAATGACGTAAAGAAGTTTATAGCAAGGTTGTCACTACTATTTTGGTTGGTTTTTTGTTTTTTTATTTGTATGGAATGTTTTGATGTACCGTTTTAGGATTGTACTATTTATTGAAAAGATGGAAGAAAGATGTATATTGATTGAATGAATATTACAGGCCTTGAGCCATGTATTTGTACAGCAAAGTATTCCTACAAATCAGGAATTCATAGCTACATTACAGGGAAAGATAATGACTAAAATAGAAAGATAATACATGTTAATTATCTACTTCCATATACAGATAACATTGTGATTTAACTTGCTAACATTTATATATAATTAATTAATTATATATAAAAAAAATTAAAAATTTAAATATAATTTTTATTTTTTATAAAATCAACACAACAATTTTATTTTTTTATAATATATATTTTTTATATATAAAAAATTAATATACACACACACACACACACACAATATGTCAGGCGGAAATCGCTGGACAAATTGATTTGTCCATGTGAGACAAATAGAATTGATTTGTCCAGCAGGACAAATGAATGTAATTTGTAATTTGTCCCATATCGGACAAATAGCTTTACACACATAGTTTTCTCATGTTAAATACTTTTCAGTGTCTTCACCTTGTGTCAATCACCTAAGTTTGTCCCGCATGGTTTCATCCTTTCAATTAAAAGCTTTTTGGACATAAACTTGCACACAAATCTATATTATCTTGTGTTTAATTTTTATCAAATAGAATAAGGGTTGTGAGATTCAAACTCGATTGTTGATTCAAAAGGTTCTGATACCATGACATGGAACCATTTCACACTAGGTGGGATGGTTCATATCATTTTAAAATTTTAAGGTTAAATTATCTTGAACAACCTATTAAATTATTGAAATACTTTTGATTAAAATTAATGAATATTTAAAATAACTCTTGAGATTTTTTCAAGGTTAATCAGAATATTTACCTATTTTCGCATGAATTAAACCATATAAATCTATAGAAGTAAAGTCTTCAAGATAAAATTTCTTAACAAGATTGTATTTTTAAACAAACTTGGGTGTCCAGGTCTGCTTAAGCGTACATCTACTAATCTCACGGGTCCTGAAATTTAAAACCTCCAGTTGCCCTGACTAATGTGGGGCTCGAAATGGTGATCTACAGGGAATAAACCCAGAGTTTGACCAGTAAGCTGCACCCCTCAGGATATATCATCAACAACTTTAAATGATGTGAAGATATGAGAAGGATCCAATGTTGAGTTGATAATGCAACTCTATAGTAGTGTTTTTTTTGGAAATCTATGATTTAACTCCATCAATTGAAGATATATTACAGTATTAAATATATCAGATCCAATGTTGAGTTGATAATGCAACTCTGTAGTAGTGTTTTTTGGAAATCTATGATTTAACTCCATCAATTGAAGATATATCACAGTATTAAATATATCATATCTTTCATAGCATGTTAATGATATATTATGATTAAGAAAGAAACATTGTTGTCCACCAATCCTCGGAAATGACTCCGAACAAACCTGAAGGATGAAAGATGGACCTGATCTTTGCCCCACTCTACTTAGAAGCCAATACATTACCTAAAGAGCTAAAACAGCTCGGTTTTCTACTGTAGCGCTAGACTCATTGTCACTGTTCACTGGCAATTTGCTCTGGTGCTTCGCGCGAGCATGTGCTCCTTTTTTTTTTGCACAGGGCTACTTTTTGTAATACTTACGGTGGAAATGACAAAGAACTGGTTGTGGCCGAGCGGTTGCCGCGCTGCGCCTCGGCGCGCGCGAGTTCGAGGCGCTCAAACCGCAAAACTGATTTTGTTTAGTTTTTTTTTTTTTTTTTGCTTTTGCTTTTTTTTTTTCTTCCGGATTACGTTTTTCTTTTTCTTTTTTCATTTTATTCGTTTCTTGCTTTTCTTTCTTGCTTTTTTATTAGTTTTTTTTGTTTTTTTTCTAATTATATTTTTTTCTTGCCTTTTTTTGTTTTTGTTATTATATTTTTTTCCTATTTTGTTTCTTCATATTTTCCCATGAAATATTTTTTTTTGCTGGTTATACTTTTTTTTTCAACTTATATATATTTATTTTGTATAAATAGAGTGTTTGACAAGCTTAAACGTACCATTATTAATCCTCGGATTCAATGTTTTTTATAGCTTTTTTTTTTCCTGATTATATTTTTTTTCCATGAACTTTTTTTTTATGGTTATATTTTTTTCCTTTTTCCACTTATATATATATATGATCGAGGTGTCTGGGCTAACTTAAATACACCACGATTAATTCTCGGATCTATTTTTTTTATAGTTTATTTTTGTTTTTTCCTGATTTTGTTTTTTTTTTATTATTTTTTTTCCATGAAATATTTTTTTTCTGGTTATATTTTTTAAATTTATTTCTTTTTCTACTTATATATTTTTTTTGTTTTTTATGATTGGGGCTAGCTATAGCGCGCCACAATTAATCTCCAAATCCAATTTTTTTGTTATAAACAGGGTGTCCAGACCAGTTTATGTGTACCAAGACTAATCCTCGGACCCTTTTTTTTTTTGCTAAAGTGTTTTTCTTATATTTTTGTTTTATATATATATATTTACAGTATAAGCTAAAACAACTCGCCCTTTTACTGTAGCAACACTGTTCACACACACACAAAACACTGTGTACTGAACATTTGATCCACTGCTTCGCGCCTACATGAGCTCGGTGGTCTTCTTTTTTTATACAGGGCTGCTTTTTTTGTATTTGTAGTGTAGAAATGTCGAATGAATGGCTGTGGCCGAGTGATTCTTTGCACGTTGAAAAATGCTGCATGTAGGAGTTCGAACCACTCAGCCAACAAAACTGATTTTTTCTTTCTTTCTAAAAACCGGGTTTTAAAAAAAAATGGTTTTTTTTTCAATAACTGATTGTTGTTGTTTTTTTACAAATTTTTTTTCAATAACTGATTGATGTTGTTTTTTTACAAAATGTTTTTTAATAACTGAGGTGTACGGGCCAAGTTACGCGCACCACGACTAATCTCCAAATCCACTTTTTTTTTTACATTTTTTTCCCTGTTTTTTTTTTCCACTTATACATTTTTTTTGTTTTTTTTTTATAACCGAGGTGTCCGGGTTAACTTACGCGTACCATGATTTTTTCTTCCCAAGTATATATTTCTTTTGTTTCAGGCCAACGTGGTGCATCACGAATAATCCCTGGACTAACTTTTTTTTAACATTTTTTCTGTTTTCCCCCCCTTATATATATATATATATATATATATATATATATATATATATATATATATATATATAATCAAGGTGTCTGGATCAGCTTACACGCACCATGACTATTATTATTTTATAGAATACCTAAAGGAGATTGCAATTCCAAAAAGTGCTTAGTATATATATTTTAAGGTGCTAATATGAAATAAATAACAGAATATAACAGGCATAAAATCAATCAGTTTTCCACATAGATAGAAGCTTAGCGCAACGCGCGGGCAAGTTCGCTCGCTATAAGCTAAAACAGAATGGGTATTTTTCACTGTTCATTGCACTATTAACCCAGACTCATATACAATGTGGATTGGAATAGCAAACACTATATACTAAGATAAGTATTATTTGAATGCTAGGATGAACAACAAAATCATTTGGCTAAGCGGTTAAGTGTGGGGGCCAAATCACGGGAGTGAGAGTTTAAATCTCTCCAGCTATAAATATTTTTAAAACAGTAATGAACAGTGATTTCACTGTTCATTATTGTTTAGAAAGGTCCTTTCCGTTTGTTTTTTTCTTTTCTTTTTTCAGACTTCTCTTTTTCTTTTCTTTTTTTAAATAGGGTATATGTGCCAGCTTACGCGCACCATGACTAATCTTCAGATCCATTTTTTTTAAACATTTTTTCCCTGTTTTTTTTTCATTTATATATTTTTTTAATGACCGGGGTGTCCGGGTTAGTTTACACGCACCATGATTTTTCTTCTCATTACTGTTTAAAAAGATACTTTCCCCTTGCACTTTTTTTATAACCAAGCTTCCTTTTTTGTTTTTTAACAGTAATTTTCACTATTTGAAAATGTGTTTTATGTTTTATTCTTTTAACCGGGCTTTTTATTTGTTTTTTTTAACCCAGATATCGGTAGCAACTTATGCACACCACGACTAATCTTTAGATCCATTTTTTTTTAACATTTTTCTTCCCTGTTTGTTTTCCCACTTATACATTTTTTTTCCATGACCGGGGTTTCCGGGTTAGTTTACGCGCACCATAATTTTTTTCTCATTATTGTTTAAAAAGGTGCTTTCCCTTGCAAATTCTTTTTATGACTGGCTTCATTTTTTTTGTTCTTTTAATAAACAGGGACCTTTTTTCATATTTTTTAATTTTTTTATAACCGGGGCGTCCAAGGCAGCTTTTTTTTTAACCGGGTTTCTTCTTTGTGTTTTTTTTACTAGGCTATCCGTGACAACAAATTTCTAATAAATCATTTCATCTTCTTAGCAAATTTTCTAACAAATTTTATCAAAAAAAAATAGCAATAGCAACATTCAATCACTTTTTGGTGGAAAAAAACCTTTTTTAACATATTTTATCAATTACAATTTTACTAATTAAATATTAAAATAACAAAATACAAAACGTATAAAATCAATAATTTTTCTACATAGATAAAAAAGCCCAGCGCATCGCACGGGCAATTCGCTCGTTCGTCTTTAAAACAGCATTAACACACTAGAGCTACCTGTTAGACTAACTTTTGGAAAGGAAATCAATATAAGGAAACTGACAAGGGCTGCTGGTTAGATATTTGAGCTTTCAATTTCCTAAAAAAGGATTAGATAAACTTGGAGGGCATCAACTTCTGTGGAGGTTAGCTAGTGTTTGAGTTCTTTACATACAATGGTTAGAAATTAATAATCAACGAGCCATTCTCAAGCTGGTTTTCTTCTGTTAAAGAAACGAGGACAAGAAACAAAGTAGATTCTTGAAAAAGTAATTTCATTTTTTTTTTTTATGCAAGAAAAACTTCACATTGTAAAGCGCATTTTATATGCATAGGTGAGCAAATAAAATATAAAATAACTTTAAAACATGTTAATAAAATATAACGATAAAACCCCAAAAATGCTATAATCATTTATATGCATCAAATAAATTCCAAAGATGCAAAGTTATACCCAAATTATAATACAATCATTTAAATAATAAAAATTAAAAATATTACAGCGATTAGCAAACAAGAATTTTGATTTTCAACCACCATTCCTGGCAACTCAGACCAGCAAGATTTTAACAGATTATAAATACCTTAATCTGCTACTTTCTATACCAAAATCAATCCATTAAGCTATTTGAGTGTGGAATCCCAAATGAACATCCATAATCTGCAGTAATAAATTAATCAAGAAAAATCCCAAAGACATTCACGTTTTTTGATCAAACATACTGAGCAGATCATTCAAAGCATAAATACAGGATTTACAAAATAAATTCACTTAACAGCTCACAAGTGCAAATATAATAAGGAAATTAGGAACAAACTTTACCTTGCTAGTTGCTACAAGGTTTGCCGATGGTTCCAGGTTTTTTTGCTGGGCTAGAAGATGAATGTGCATTGTTGGAGTATAATAGGGTCATGACGTGATGACAAAGAGCTTGTGATCTGTAAAGTAAATCTCGAGTTGGAATCAAAATATACTCTTCTTATAAAAACCTGAAATAATCAGGATTTAACTCGTTTTTTTAGATTCATAAAAATACGCTTTACAGAGAACGAGATTTCTTATCTCGCTTTATAGTTTGGTTACTGAGAAGGTTAAAGGGTGAAGTGTCTGAATAATTAATTTATTGATAGAGGAGACAAACAGGCATGGGAATTGTGTAATTTCTTCTCTTTTTTTAAGCAAAAATATCCGCTCGGGCTTCTAGTTGCATTCGTCTACGGTTCTTATCACGCCACGCTCGAAGATCCCTTCATTGATAGATAAGAGGCCCAACATGATCGGTTGCCACCATGGAAGAGGTCTACTTTCTTCGTGATATAGATTAATTGATTGTAACTTTTCGGATGAAACATGAGAAATTTACATTATAAAAGAAGACCGTGAATTGAAGGATACCATCTTCAAAAGTAATCACGGAGGATTCCAAATTTTCATCGATATAGATTTTCTCTCATGTGATAGTATTGTTCAAGTTATTTTTAAAAGTATTTTTTGTTTAGAAATGTATTAAAATGATAATATTTTATTTTTTAAAATATATTTTTAACACCAGTACATGAAAATAATCTAAAAATGCTAAAAAATTTAATTTATAGTAAAATATAAACATAAAATTATTTTCTTTTTAAATTAAAATTATTAAGTTTTAAAAACAATTAATTTTTGTGATTTTTATTACATCTCTCATGCTTCAAGAAATGAACATATTATACAAAAAAATGCACAGTAAAATACATGAGGTTTTTGCAACTATCACAAAATAAATCAATAACAATTTTAAGATAATTATGTATTTTTTTTTTCATTTTGTTTCCTTCTTTCAGAAATTGCAATTTATGTATTAAAAATTATAGCTTGATAACACTCTGTATCTTTGTTAGTGTGCGCAAAAGAAAAATCAATGGCATATATGAAAATATTTATTAAATTATCACTATATTTCGATTAATAAGAAAAGCATTTATTCTAAATATGACAATTTTGCCAATGATTTTTTTAATCCAAGAAAATATATTCGTTTCTGATCAATCTTTTTATAAAATCTATCTAATTATTTTCTCTTCTAATATTTTTAAACAAAAAATAAATACAATTGAGAAAACAAATATACAATGGAAAAAAGGACTAAACATTCCGTTTATAAAATAAGAGGGACCGATTAATTAACTTATCAAACTAAAACGGAGGGGCAAACGATCATGCTACGGGTTAAAATCGCCTTGTTTGAGAAATTTAGAGACGGAGAGGTTAAGTGTCAATCCATGTATAGAGTCATGCAGCCTCTATAAATAGAGCCAACGTTCAACTTCATGAAACACATTAACTCAAATATATACACCAGAGGGTGAGGGAGAGAGAGAGAGACGTTAGAGAGAGAAATGGAAGTTTGTCAAGTGCTTCACATGAATGGGGGAAGGGGAGAGAAAAGTTATGCACAGAACTCATCGCTTCAGGTAACTTATTATTTGGTTTATGTAATTTAGTAATCTTAAGCCTCTATAGAACGAGTGCATTTTTCAGAAATATGAGATTATTAATCACATCGGGAAAAAAAGGTCTGTACCCAGAGACAAATCAGTGTTAATATGCTTTATCATCTTAATAATTACCAGTAATTAGCTAAGATTTTGGAACCAGAACCTGAAAAATCCTATACTTTCAGTGGAAACTATTGAGCACGGACAAATAAACTTCTCAGGCTCTTTCAACTTTCCATTGATCGTCTTCTACTAAATAATTACCTTTTAATTATTGCACTCAACTATTGATAGAGAATAAGATAAATCATATTTTGATAGCTCACTTAACAGTTTAAACTTTTAGATGGGATAGTTTCTTAACATAGTATCAGAACCTTGTTTACCCGGTGGTCATGAGTTCGAATTTCATCACCCTAATTCTATTTGATAAAAATCAAACACAATGTAATATGAGCATATGCAAGTTTTAAGTCCAAAGAACTTTCACTTTAGAAAATGTGTTGGAGAATAATATAAATTATATTTTGAGATTTTATCTAACATCTTAAATTTTTAGTTGAGATGGTAACTTAACAACTATTATATATCTATATAAAGACTAACTAGAAGTAAACGAGAGAAAAAAGCTATTTTTATTAACATGCCGATTGATGATTTGTATTTTTGGACATGCAGCGAAAGGTGATATCCATGACAAAGCCAATCGCAAAAGAGGCCATAACCAATCTCTACCGCAACACCTTCCCTGCAAGTTTAGCCATAGCAGACTTGGGATGTTCATCTGGACCAAACACTTTCTATGCAGTATCAGAACTTGTCAAAGCAGTGGACGAGGTTCGCAGAAAACTAGGGCTTCGATCGCCAGAATATCAGGTGCTGCTGAATGATCTTCCAGGAAATGACTTCAACGCCATTTTCAAGTCATTGGCAGGCTTCCAGGAAGATATGAGAAAACAAATGGGAGACGGGTTCGGGCCATGTTTTTTCGCCGGAGTCCCTGGTTCTTTCTCTGGCCGGCTTTTCCAGAGAAAGAGTCTGAATTTTGTGTATTCTTCCTGCGGTGTCATGTGGCTGTCTCAGGTATGCGCCATCGCTATACCTCCCTCGTTCCGTGAATCATAAAATTTCCGGCGTATATACTCTCTTTTTTTTTTTACATTCAAATAAGTCTGCAGGGACAATTACAATAAGCAATTAGTGTAATTAAAGACATAAAAACAAGATTATATAGAATTATGTTTATGGTCTGAGGTATTAATATCTTGTTTACGATTATAGGTCCCTGAAGGACTGGAGGATAACAAGGGGAGTATTTGTATGGTCGGCACAAGTCCGCCAAGCGTGGTAAAGGCTTATTACAGGCAGTTTCAAATGGATTTTTCACTGTTTTTAAAGTGTCGTTCGGAGGAGCTGGTGGCCGGAGGGCGTATGGTTTTAAACATTTATAGTAGAAAAAGTGAAGATCCTTCCAGCAAAGAGTGCTCCTACATTTGGGACCTTTTGTCTGTGGCTCTCAATGAAATGGTCGTAGAGGTAAAGATATGATATTTCCATGAAAAAAGAATATTTTTTGTGCAATAAATTATGTTTTCGTGTCGGAGAATATCATACTAATAAGACCAAAACAAAGCAGGGGATCATAGAGGAAGAGAAATCTGACTCCTTTAACATTCCTCTATACACTCCATCCCCATTGGAAGTGGAATCAATAGTTGAAAAGGAAGGGTCCTTCACCATTGATCTCTTGGATGTAACTCAATTCAGCTGGAATGCTTACGATGATGAAGTTCACCAGTCTGAAGCTTTCAAAGATGGCGGATACAATGTTGCTAAGAACCTGAGAGCTGTGGCAGAGCCCATGCTTGTTAGCCACTTCGGTGAAGCAATTATCGATGAGGTTTTCTCTAGGTTAGGAGAAATTGTCAATCGCAAGTCGGAAGAGAAGACTGAAATTGTCATTGTGACTGCTTCCATGACTAGAAATGGATGATCTTGTCGACTTGCTGATTTGATCACGATCATGTGGTTTCTAGTATCGTTGTGAAATAAATGTATGTTTCCCTAGTCCGAGCCTTTCTTAATTACACACACACACACAAAAAGATGGGGAACCAATCCCTCCTTATCAGAATAAGAATCCGATCCAAGAAGAAGGATTAAGTATGATGAGCTTCTCATGTCAGTGATACATCACGATCAGTTCGGAAGAAAGTTTTGCATCGAGCAGCACTTGGAAAATCATTCCTATCCCGTAGTTGCTGAAAACATGCATGGTTTCAGAATTTAATTTATACGGCTCTTGTGGGGTCGATCAACAGGGATTTCAACATAGAGTCTTGAAACTAAGCATCTAACATATGGGTTATCAAATATCAACTTATACTTTATGACTTTCATATAAGAACGAAAATGAAAAGAACAGAGCAATAATGGATGGATAATGGTTGTACTAGGTAGTTCCAATAGAGAATGACAAGAAGTAACTCGTCATTCATGTATTTTGTTGTCTTGCTATATATGTTAGATTATTATGGATGTCTAAGTTTTATAGGGACATTGAAAATAAAAGGTAGTTTCCTTATATATATGTTGCCTTTTACAACATAGATGTAAAGAGGTTGTTGTCCTAAAACCTTGCCATTACATATTGGATTATATTTTTAGAATAATATAATAGACAACCATATAATTGAAATCATGGCTAAAAATCATTTTGCTACTGGCTGCGGGTGGACAAATCATTGGATATTTACTTAAAGTTACTGCAAAGGTTCAATGGATTAATCTAGACCCTAGCTCAGTCTAAATTTTATAAAAAAAATATAAAAGTTGACCTATTAGATTGGGCTCATGTTGAGTTATAAGCATGGTCGGACCGTCATGCCAAATAGGGTCATAATTCCATCTTTTTTTATTTCCTGTTTAATTTTAAAAAAACATTAACAATAAGCTAAAATGTGTGGGGAAATCATTATAGCTCCCCACACATTTCACTGTGGATTTCAACAGTGATTTTTTTTTTGTGCTTTTTATTTGTTTTTACTTACGGATTATGTTTTTTATTTCTTCTTTTTTTCATTTTATTTGTTTCTTGCTTTTGTATTACTTTTTTTTTGTTTTTTTTTTCTAATTATTTTTTTTTGTTTCTTGCCTTTTTTTGTTTCTGTTATTATGTTTTTTTCCTAATTATTTTTTTTCATATTTTCCCATGAAATATTTTTTTTGCTTGTTATATTTTTTTTTCACTTATATATATATATATATATATATATATATATATATTTATTTTGTATAATTAGAGTGTCTGGCTAGCTTAAATGCACCATGATTAATCCCCGGATCCAATTTTTTTTAACGCTTTTTTTTCCTGATTATATTTTTTTTTCATTTTTTTCAATGAAATTTTTTTTCCTGGTTATATTTTTTTATTTTTTATTTTCCACTTATATATATATATATATATATATATATATATATGATCGAGGTGTCCGGACTAGCTTAAATGCACCACGATTAATCCTCGGATCCAATTTTTTTATAGTTTTTTTTTGTTTTTTCCTTATTATGTTTTTTTTTGTTCTTTTTCTGATTTTTTTTTTCATTTTTTTCCATGAAATATTTTTTTCCCTGGTTATATTTTTTTAATTTATTTCTTTTTCTACTTATATATTTTTTTTGTATTTTATGATTGGGGTATCCTGGCTAGCTTAAACGCGCCACAATTCATCCCAGGATCCAATTTTTTTGTTATAACCAGGGTGTCTAGACCAGCTTATGTGTACCAAGAGTAATCCTCGGACCCTTTGTTTTTGCTAAAGTGCTTTTCTTATACTTTTGTTTTGTTCACTTATATATATTTTTTTATAACTAGGGTTTATGGGTCAGCCTATGTACACCACAACTAATTCCCAAACCGAATTTGTTTTTAAAACAATATAGATTGTTATAGTGCTTTCATGCTTATATATTTTTTTCCTTTAACTTATATATTTTTTTATAATCACGGTCTCTAAGTCAGTTTATGCTCTTTTTTTTACTTATATATTTTTTTTATAACCAGGATCTCTGTGCCACCTTAGGCGCACGATAACTAATCCCTGGACCAAAGTTTTTTGATAACCAGGGTGTCTGGGCCACCTTGCGTGCACCACGACTAATTCCCTGACCAATTTATTATTTTTTATTAATTCTTTTCCTTATACTTTTTTTGTTCACTTATACATTTTTTTTCCTTATCACCGGATCAATTTTTTTTGGTAACTGGTGTCTCCGGGTCAGCTTAAGCACACCATGACTAATTCCTGGACCGAATTTATTTTTTTAAGCAATATGGATTGTAAATGGTGTGGAGAAAGCACTGTAGCTCCCCACACATAGTATTGTTGATTGCAAAAGTGCTTTCCCGCTACAATGTTTTTTTTTCCCTATTTTTTGCTTCTTCTTCTTTTTTACCTTTTTTCTTTCTTTTTTTCCCTTATTATGTTTATCTTTTCATTTTTTTTCTTCTTATTATGTCTTTTTTTCCCCAAAACATTTTTTTGCCCATTATACTTTTTTATATTTTTTTTTCTTTTTCCACTTATATATTTTTTTTGTTTTTTGTTTTTTTAATCGGGGTGTCTTAAGCGCACCAGGGTGTTCAGACCAATTTTTTGATAATCAGGGTGTTCAGACCAACTTATGTGTACCATGACAATCCCTAGAACCATTTTTTTTTCTAAAGTGCTTTCCCACTGATACTTTTGTTTTGTTCACTTATACATTTTTTTTATAACCGGAATCTCCGAACCAGCTTAAACACGCCATAACTAATTTCTAAGCCGAATTTTTTTAAAATAATATGGATTGCTATAGTGCTTTCACGCTTACATTTTTTTTCTTTCACTTATATATTTTTTTTTATAACCATGGTCTCTCAGCCAACTTAAGCTTATATACCCCTATAAGACAAAATCCAAGAGTTGGCTATAAGGGTGCATTGATAATTTACTAATTTTTAATTATATTTTCTGTAGCAGTGTTATGGGCGCGTCTTCGGGCACGACGTCAATTTCAGAGCTCATGCATATTTCAGATGGCGCGTGCGGCGTCGTTAAACTTCTAAAAATATATAATAGTTTTTTATATCTTCATTTTACTATGTAAAATGTGTTTAAAATAATGTCATAGTATAAAAGGTATTTTCAATTTTTTTCATTTTTGTGCATAGTACAATAATTATAATACCCTTAAATAAGACAAAAACCAAGAATTGTTTGTGGGGGTGTCCCGATAATTTTACTTTTTTAGTGCACAGTAAAATAACTTTTGTTGCCTCAAATAAGACAAAACGAAAGAGTCACCTGCGGTAGTGTTTCAAACATTTCACGTTGAACTATACATGCATAGGAAAGAGTTTCACTCTTATTTTACACCACCAAAGTTAAACTTACTATGTTTTTTAACGAGAGTTGCATTTAATACAAATAAAAATACCAGTAAAAATTAAAAATCTAAACAAAGAGCAAAGGTGTATAGATACAAATAAAAAATTTAAAACTATCTTAGAAGGACCGAAAAAATCAAGGGATCGAAACTAAACTAAAAAAATAAAAGAATAAAAACCAAAATACAAAATACAAAATTATATGTTAAATCTAGATAAGAAAAATTTAATCCCTGCGGCGAAGCGCGGGTTTACGGCTCGTAGTTTATATTTGGAATCAACACAAACTTTTAAAATAGTTGAAAATACAAAACTATCCCCGTATATAAAATATCATAATAGCAACTCACTCGTCAAGAGCGCAGGCTCGACGCCACAATTAGATTTTACGAGTTGATTTGCCCGCTCCGCTGGGCTTTTTTATCTATGTAGAAAATTAATTGATTTTATAAATGTTGTATTTTGTTATTTTCATATTTAATTAGTATAATTGTAATTAATAAAATTTGTTAAAAATGGTTTTTTTCAACCAAAATGTGATTGAATATTGCTATTGCTAAAAAACTTTTGATAAAATTTGTTAGAAAATTTGCTAAGAAGGTGAAATGATTTATTAGAAATTTGTTGTCGCGGATACTCTGGTTAAAAAAAAAAAAAAAAAAAAAAAAAAAAAAACCGGTTAAAAAAGAACAACTGACTTGGACACTAAAAAATAAAAAATACATGTGAAAAAAAGGTCACCGTTTCTTAAAAGGAAAAAAAAAGAGTCTAAAATATAAATTTAAATTCAAAGCCAAAGTTTTTTTTTATAAGATTTATTCATCATATTATTATATTAAATATATTTAAGAATACCGATATTAATTTTTTTTTGGCAAGAAATCGTAGGTCATTTTTTTTCTCTCTCTATATATTTTTAGGCGATAATATTAAATAAATATTAAACACATATACTTAGTCTCACATACTATATAGTGTGATCGAAATGGGAAGTGATTTTTATATGTTTTTAATTGTAGATAACCTAGATAAATTTGAAAAAAAAAATATGAGTTGCCTTTTTTCCCCAGTAATATTAGATCTGACACATTATAAATAAAAATATTGCAATTTTTTTTAAAAAAGAAATATAAATTTTTTGCGTGCTATAATTACTTATTTGGCGTCTAAAAAGAACAGTGTAGTCGAAAAGGAAAGTGCCTCATATATTTTTTAATTGTAGATAATGTAGGCAAATTTGTTTATATTTTGTTTTTTTGAGTTGTATTTTTTCCCGGGTAATATTAGATCTTAAATATTAAAAATCCAATTTGTTTATTTTTTTTAAGAAATAAACTTGAACAAAAGAGCACAAAATTAAAATTCACAACCAATTTTTTTTTTATTTTATAAGATTTATTCATCATATTATTATATTAAATGTATTTAAGAATGCTGATATTAATTTTTTTCCTGCAAAAAATCTGAGGTCATTTTTTTTTCTCTTTATATATTTTTAGGCGATAATATGCAATAAATATTAAAACATATAATAATAACTTGTTAGCCGTTTAAAAGGAACAATGTAATCGAGATAAAAGTGACTTGTATCGTTTTTTAATTGTAGATAACCTAGGTAAATTTGTCTATTTTTTATTCTTGAGTTGTCTTTTATCCCCAGTAATATTAGATACAAAATGACTATTGCTATTATTGCAAAAACAATTAAAATTATCAAATTATCCCGAAAAAAAAAACACTCAAAAACATTAACAAAAGAGTAAGCAAGAAAAAGAATATACTATTATTATTATTATTATTATTATTATTATTATTATTATTATTATTATTGTGTTAATGATGAATAAAGAACAGAAATAAATAAAAGAAAAAAAATCATAATAACTTAAAAAAAAACATAATTATCAAGGAAAAAAATTCATCTAACTTGAAAATAATGACAATAAAACCAATAAAAAATTAAAAGAAAGAGCACATAAAAAAATATAATAGATGATAAAACAAAAAAAAAATTATCAGCTGAAAAAATCATTTAATTTGAAAAATTTTAAAAATATATGTTCTACGTTGCGGGCTGAGTAAAAAATAATTTTCACTATTCAATACTGTTTGAAAATGTGTTTTCTGTTTTTTTATTTTAACCGGAATTTTTATTTGTTTCTGTTCTTTAAATATGTGAAAAATAAACGAAAACAGATTTTAATGTTTATCAAATAATTGCTACGTTTTTCCTAATAATTTCTATTTTGAATTTGTTTTCTATTTGCCTGGTCTTAGATTTCGATTATTATTATTAATCTTATTATTATTATTAATCTTATTATTATTATTATTATTATTATTATTATTGTTGTTGTTGTTGTTGTTGTTGTTGTTGTGTTAATGATGAATAAAGAACAGGAAAAAATAAAAGAAAAAAAATCATAATAACTTAAAAAAAACAAAACATAATTATCAGGGAAAAAAATTCATCTAACTTGAAAATAATGACAATAAAACCAATAAAAAAATTTAAAGAAAGAGCACATAAAAAAATATAATAGATGATATAAAAAAATTATTAGCTGAAAAAATCATTTAATTTGAAAATTTTAAAAAATATATGTTCTACGTTGCGGGCTGAGTAAAAAATAATTTTCACTATTCAATACTGTTTGAAAATATGTTTTCTGTTTTTTTATTTTAACCAGAATTTTTATTTGTTTCTGTTCTTTAAATATGTGAAAAATAAACGAAAACAGATTTTAATGTTTATCAAATAATTGCAACGTTTTTCCTAATAATTTCTATACTGAATTTTAATGTCTTAGATTTCGCTCAATTTGTTTTACTATTTTACTAATTTCTGCCACTTTCATTCATAATAATAATAATAATAAAAACAAAAAAGGGGAAAAAAAAGGGAATGCAATTGTCTGGGACAAAAAAACGTATTTCACACTTTCATTCATTAAAATAATAATAAAAAAAAAATAAGGGGAAAAAAAAAGGGAAAGCAATTGTCTGGGAAAAAAAACGTATTTCAGGAAAAAAAAAAAAAAAAAAAAAACAGCCAAAATCAAAATGTTGGCTGAGGGGTTCGAACCCCTGAAGAGCCGCTCGACCACAGGCTTTCCTATGTCATTTCCCCCATAAAAATTATAAAAAGTATCTCCGTTTAAAAAAAAAAACATAAACAGGTGCACATACGCGCGCGAAGCAAGGCTGAAAAATGGTCAGTCCACAGTGCACATGAGTGTGCATGCACAGTGGCTGGCCGAGCTGTTTTAGCTCTTTTAGTAAAATTAGTAATAGTAATAGTAATAGTATTACTAATACTAATAATACTAATGGTAGAAAGCTTCTGCCAGGTGCGCATTCTGCCTTGGTGGGTTCTGTATGATTTCTGAGCACTGCATCGCCATGGGAGAGATTGTCTTTCAATTTACTCCGAGTAAGTTTCGTTTTATCTTCCTGAGCGAGATTACCAATCAAAACCCATCTCTGACCCACCTTCTTAATTTGTCTCGGACAAACCCTAACTCTCTCTCTCTCTCTCTCTCTCTCTCTCTCTCTCTCTCTCCCCCCACTGTTAACCAACCATAATTTCGAGCCATGCCAAGGCAACCAGGAAACCCCATCACCATATGAATCCAAAATCCACAGAGATCCCAACAATCCATGACACTTCAACAACTTGATCCACCTAACGAATCCATCTTCACCTCCCTCCCTTTCTCATCAACTCTCCACCATGAACCACCAAACACGCCAACCAAATACCTCAACTTACCAAATCCCTTCTTCCTCGACCAATCAGGACCTTGTTTTTGCTGCTGGAGATATATAAGTTTTAAGGGTTAAAAAGGTTGTGATAAGGGTTTTTCTAAAATCTAGTAACAAGTTTTTAATACTTGATACAAGGTACTTTTAATGATTAAATAAAAACTAATGAAAATAATATAAATAACTAGATTTTTTATTGATTTTATTAGAATAATATAAAATTAATATTATGTGTTTACAGTGAATCCTGGTCTCGGAGAGCTAGAAAGTGAACATTACATTTGTTTTTAGAGATTAAACTAGCTTTTATGCCCGCATTAAATATATGGATTTTTACAATAAGAGTGAAACTTTCTCTTATGCATGTATATTTTGTATTTATATATTATAAAAAACATGTACAATATCTTTAATAACCCCAAATTTAACTGTTGATTTTTGTCTTATTAGAAGGTATTATGGTTATTTTACTGTACCTAGAAACATTAAAAATCTAAAATACACTTAGACTCATGGCTAAAATCATTGTTCAGCGAGAGGTAAAATAGTAATTTTACCATTACAATCCACAAAAATCTGTATCTAAATGCATAGTGAATTATAGACAACACTTTTAGACACGACTCATGCAGAATGCGGAATGTAATTGACAAATTTCTAATATGTACACATTTTTTTAAGCATAATAGCTGTCATGTATAAATGTTTAAGTAGGAAGAGACTCGTTCTCTTCCTTTGCACCTAGGTTCGATTCTCTTTGTGCATGTCTGTCACCCTCACGGTGCCTTACCTGCCCACTGGGCTTGCAAGGTGTTCGGTGGATCCAAGCATTAGTTGTGGTACGCGTAAGCTGGTCCAGACAACCTGGTTATAAAAAAATGGGTCCGGGGATTAGTCGTGGTGTGCGTAAGCTAACCCGAACACCCAGGTTATAAAAAAAAAATAATAAA
Source organism: Salix caprea (assembly GCA_964035475.1). Taxonomy (NCBI): domain Eukaryota; kingdom Viridiplantae; phylum Streptophyta; class Magnoliopsida; order Malpighiales; family Salicaceae; genus Salix; species Salix caprea. The sequence continues at coordinate 13,447,702 of OZ037756.1, read as the reverse complement.
TAAAGCATAAGCGGAGAAAAAAACAGGCAAAAAACTATATAAGCGGGAGAGCATTGTAGTAATCCACAATATTATACAATGAGAGCTAAAGTGTTTTCCCCACACCATTTAAAAAAAAAAATGGGTCTGGGGATTAGTCGTGGTTCACGTAAGCTGTCCCGGACACCCCAGTTATAAAAAAACAAAAAAATATATATAAGTGGGAAAACAAAAACAGAAAAAAAATGTAAAAATAAGAAAAGTGGGTCCGGGAATTAGTCGTGATATGCGTAAAATAGCCCAGACACCCCGGTTATAAAAAATATATATATATATATATTAGTGGAACAAAAATCATGTTGCGCATAAATTGACCCGGACACCTTGGTTATCAAAAAGAAAACAAAAAATGTATAAGTGGGGAAAAATCATGTTACGCATAAGCTTGCCCGGACACCCCAGTTATAAAAAACCAAAAAAAATGTTTAAGTGGGAAAAAAATGTAAAAAAAAATGGTTCCGGGAATTAGTCGTGGTGCGCGTAAGCTAGCCCAGACACCACAATTATAAAAAACAAAAAATATATATAAGTGGAAAAAAAATCGTGGTGATTGTAAACTAGCTCGTACACCCGGTTATTGAAAAAAAACCAAAAAAACATGTATACATGGGGGGAAAACAAAAAAAAAATGTAAAAAAAAATGAATCGGGGGATTAGTCGTGGTGCGCACAAGCTAGCCCGGATACCCCGATTATCAAAAAAAAAAAAAAAAAACATAAACGAGAAAGCACTATAGTAATTTAAAAAACATGGGTCTTCCGATTATCAAAAATAAAATGTATAAGTGGAGTGGGGGAAGCAGGAAAAAAAAATGTTAAGAAAAAGTGAGTTCACGGAGATTAAAAAAAACAAAAAAAAAATCAAGTTTAAAAAAAAATACAAAGGAAAGCACAGTCAAAAATATGTGGGGAGGTAGGTGTTTTGTATGGATAATGATTCACGGAGATTCAACGAACCCTTGCATTGGTAGAAAGTCCTGATTAGACATTCTTTAATCGTACGTGAAAGAATAGTGACCCACTCACTATTCTTTCCATATTTGTCTTCTCCCGTGAATCCTCTGTCATTGAATTTGAAGTTCAGGCGTGGTGGCATCCACTAAGTAGAACGTGGGCAAGCTGGTCCTCCCCACTCGATGAAGCTAGAAGAGGTCAGTCCACCGAGCAAGCCCTCGGTGAACACCTGTCCGGCATCCGTACGCCTTGATCTGTGCAAGGTGGGAAGAAAACCATGCGCAAGAAGAATCTTTTCTCAATTTACCGATTTGATTTGATGGACTCAAAAGCAGAATTCCCTCCAAGGACGAGTGGGGGAGATTCGAACAGCACGATTTATACGTCACACCAATGTCTTTCAAGCCAGACCGATCGATAATGGCCAACAATGGAGCTTCATCACTTGCAGGTCTCCTATCGGAATCAAGGTTTCCCGTGCAGCTAGCCGGTGACACGATTATCATAAACAGCAGTAGGTTTAACAGTCAGGAGGGTTCATCGTATTTTTATTTTTAAGAGAAAAAAATCAGTTAAAATCTTGAACCGGTAATTGGGTCATTGTTAAAGGATAGGTCAAGTAAAAACACTGGATTTCAATGGACAAATAATTAAGTTGAGGTGAGATACCTTCCAGGAATGAAAAACAGTGGCATGATTATGATTGAATACCTCTTTTGCAATCTGTGTTCTTGGAATGGGAAACGAAACAGGAGAGGAAAGAGGGGTGGTAATTGAGGGATGACAGGGCATTTGTCCAGCAGAATTATGAACACTGTACACTGTGCCCTCGAATTAAAAATAAAGGATTTATTTCTAATCGATTCCATTAATCCTTATTACTCTTCTTAATTTTAAAAGAACTGGACCATTTTTGTTTTCTTATTTCCCAAATAAATTGAATCAGAGTAACGTGCTAACATATGTTAGAGAATAATATATATTATATTATGGAGTCTTACCTAACAGCTTAAGTTTTTAGGTGAGATAGTTTCTTAATATGGTATTAGAACCTTGTTGACCAGGCAGTTATAAGTTCAAATCTCACCACCTCCATTATATTTGATAAAAATCAAGTACAAGATAGTGAGGGTCTGTATACAAGTTTCAAGTCCAAAAAATTTTTACTTAAAGAGAAGTGTTAGATAATAATATAAATCATATTATGGGACTTCATCTAACAGTTTAACTTTTTAGATGAGATGTTCCTTAACAACATGTCATTTGATTATTAAACGGACCTGCAACACACATCTCAATCTCTTTATCACCATCCTTCACAGATTTTCTGAGATGCAGTCGTCGGATGACAATTATCTACCCTTCAAAATGGCTTTGCTTTATTTGATTCCTGGACACGAAGAAATTAGAAGACCTCACTTAGAGAAGCCAAGAATCCTTCAGATCTCAGTGTCTCGGTGGGGAACAATCAAATGTAACATCGGAATGGCTTTGTTGCCCCATGACAATGATGCTACCATGACACTACAAATTTAAATGTTATCCTGAGACACCATCGTGGCCAATGTATGTTAAGAAATTAAAAGGGATGAAGGGTAAAATCTAAAAAGAAAAGGAGCAAATCATGATTGAAAGTTTTCCTTTAAAAGAAGGATGATTACAAGCACTAGAGCAAAAAGAAACCAAAATATGGATGTTGAGAAAGTCTTTCGCATGACAGGAGGTACTGGAGATAACAGCTACGCCAAAAACTCCTCTTACCAGGTCTGTAATCCTCTCCATCTCTCACTGTCTTCCTTTCTGCAACTCAATTTTCTTTCATCATCTGGTTTTTGTTAGCAGAAGAAGGTATCTGACATGGTCAAGCACATAACCATGGACGCGTTACAACAAGTCTACCTCGCACTGGCACCGAAGAGCTTAGGCATAGCTGACCTGGGTTGCTCCAGTGGATCGAACTCGTTATCAATTATCAAAGATATTGTTGAATCTGTAGAAGCAGCAAGCTGTAAAATCATGATCCCACCACCTGAGTTTAGAGTTTATCTAAACGATCTTCCAACTAATGACTTCAATTCAATCTTCAAGTCGTTGCCAGATTTTTACAGGGACCTTAACAAGGAAAGAAGTGGTGGGCTCCCCTTGCTTTTCATAGCAGGCTATCCTGGTTCATTTTATGGGCGACTTTTCCCCAACGATTGCCTGCACTTTGTTCATTCGTCATACAGTTTGCACTGGCTTTCCAAAGTGAGGTTCTTCCCTTTCTTTCTCGAGTTGATTAGAGCACTTTCTCATAGTTGGTCATTCTTACTCGGTGGCAACTCAGTAGTTCGATCCTTCGACTATGCATTCAATCAAACATGTCGTGCAGGTTCCTCCATCACTTTACGACAAGCAAGGCAAGCCCATTAACAGGGGCAGCGTTCACATTTCTGCGTCAAGCCCTCCAATCGTATCCCAGGCATACTATGCGCAGTTCCAGGAGGATTTCTCGCTGTTCCTTCGCTCGCGATCTGAAGAGCTTGCTTCTGGAGGGCGTATGGTGCTGATAATGTTAGGAAGAATCGGCCCAGATCATGTTGATAGAGGCAACTCATTCTACTGGGAACTCCTTTCAAGATCTCTCGCCATTTTGGCTACCCAGGTGTGTATGAATCTTTCTCTATGAGAGTCATATTAAACTTTTGCAGGGGGAGATGAAAACTGTGAGTGATCATTAGATCTTACTAAACTTTTGCAGGGGGAGATTAAAAGGGAAGACATAGATTCTTACGATGTGCATTTCTACGCAGCAACCAAGGATGAAATGGAAGATGAGATTAGGAGAGAAGGATCCTTCGAAGTGGAAAGGTTAGAGATGTTTGAAACAGAGAAGGAGCTTTACAAGGTTAGTGAAAACTATGGAACAGAAGTTGCAATGACAGTTAGGGCTATCCAAGAATCCATGCTTTCTCACCATTTTGGAGAAAGAATTTTAGACACTTTGTTTGAGATCTATGGAAGAATGGTGGAAGAGGAAATGCTTAAAGAAGAAATTAATCCCATTACTTTTGTTCTAGTTCTTAGAAAATTATAAATGATGATTAATTATGGCCATTAAAGAGTTCCTTATTTGCTGTATCTTTTTTCTCCTGTCACTTAAATTAATTTTTTTTTCTTATATAAAATTAATATTCCTGATGGATTGGCTACATCCCTTCAAAGTTCATCGGTTAGGATAAGAAACATGTATCAGAGTCTTCTCCATCTTCAGTCCCTAAGACTTTCGATTTTATCGCTAAATTAAATCCGTTTAGCACCAATTATCTTAGTATAAAAATAGATTAGTGAAATATAAAACACACGAAAAAAATGCATGGTTAATTATAAATTCATGATAAATTTTATTTATTTTAGTAAAAAAAATATTTTATTTATTTATTTATTTATCCTGGTATTTAAGAGAGAAGATTTTAAGTTGTAAAAAAGAGAGCATAAAAGAGTGAAAGTTATCAATTGTCATTATTTTATATTAGTAATCAAAATAGCTTAACTTGGTGCTAAGAGATTCTATGAGTAATTCAATAGTAATGATTTTTAACTGCCAATAAAAATAGATTGAGAAATGCTATTCTTTTATTATTATTTGACATAACTAATGGGTCTGACGTAGTAGGCCCATAGCAATGTTGGTGCCTTTTTTTAATTAATTTTTGTAAAATATCTAATAAATACCTCCTTGGTATGTATATTTTTTAGTTTACATTTATTTTTCACTTTAACTTAACACTCCCTCTTTTATTTTTTTTACTTTCATTTTTTAAAATAGAAGTTATTTTTTATTTTTATTATATTTCAAAGAAATTGTTATAATTTTTATCTTTATTTTCTCCTTGATAAAAATTGTTTGTTCGTGTGAACAAATGATATATATATATATATAAAAAAAAAAACAGAGGATGAATTTAGAAAGAAAATTGGATGTTAAATGTTTGCATATTCATGTTTTTGCTTTTTGAAGAAATATCAGCTTATTAATTTAATATTTAATTAGTATTAACAACTTTTTTATAATTAATTAATTTATCTATTTTTAAATTTATTTTATTAAACATAAATATTTTTCTAGTTTCTTAATAAATAAAAATAATATCGGTACATTCTTTTACTATATTAAAAATAAACTTAAATCCTACCCGTCGGCGTAAAGGTGGTAAATAACTACACTACACAACCGGGGTAGACTGAAAATCCACGATCATGGAGCCGCCACCCACATCAATTTGATCGCTCAAGAAGATCCACCTCCATATTCATATCCTTGTTTTTGTTTCAGTTCTTGATTTCACCTATTTTGGTTTACATTATCTCGAGATGAAGAACACCTACCTCCATAGCTTATCCACCTGTTTTTATTTCAGTCAAACCAGTCAGATTGAAATCACCATTCCTGGCCACAATCCCACATTCCCACCACCACCATCACGACACGGCCGCTGCAACTACCACCACCAAGTTTCATCAACTATTTCTCTACCACCACCACTAGCAATCGAATTGTTAGCCTATTCTAACAAAATTTAATCTAAAAAAGACACAATAAAATGATTTTTCTAAACAAAATTATGAACATGAATAATATTACGAGAATATCATCACCAATCTCGCAAGGTCATTATATTATCTGATTACTCTGAAATTTAACATAATATATACAAATATATCATTGTAAAATTTCACCTTAATCGAACGGTTGGATTAAGAGAGATGATTGATATTCTAAAATTATTCATTATTTTAAAAAAAACACTATTTGGCTAAAACGGAACGGGTGAAACGAAACCGGTACGTTTCGGCTGGTATTTAGACGAAAATTCCAGAACGGGCCGGAATTTAAATTGAGATAAAAATAATATTGTTTTGTCTTATTTTTTTAACTAGTATAAAATATTTCAGCCGAAACAGAATGAAATTGACAACTATGCATTCTAATAAATCTAGCCTAAAAGGAGATGGAATGGGATGGGATGAATTGCCAAGAACTCAAGATGGGTTGCGGCCCAGACCTCATTGCGAGTTAGGTTTCTCTTGGGGTACGTTTTCCTTCATGATTCAAGCCCAAAATTCAAGCAATTTTGATCTTTCTTATCTCAATCTTGAGAAATTTATTCTCTTGAAGGCCTTTTTTTTTTTTTACTGTTTTTATTTGGGACTTCCATAAATAAAACAATTTTCCATTTGAGAATTTCAAACTCAGGCTGATTTGGGAAGTGATTTATAATTCTATCCATTTTCATACGAGTGAGATTGATAAAACAAATAATTAATTTATCCAAAGTATAATCAACACATTCTTAAACAAGTGGCTCGTCAAACTTGAAAATAAATGCACTCCATTTCTCCATGCCACTCTAAATAAAGCAGTCGATGGAGTAAAATTAACAAAAATCTAAAAAGGAAGCGAACATCATTTTTCATCGAAACACAATTTATTATGAATTTGAAACCATAATTTACTATTTTTTTTTTATTATCGAACCTTTTTTCCTATCGTATTGCATTGGTTTGGAATGGAGCTTAGCAATTTGTTTCACGAGATTGAATTGATGTTCAATTGTTTTTTAAAGTATTTTTATTCAAAATAATGTTTTTTTTATTTTTTAAAAAATTATTATTAATATAAACACATCAAAATTACCATAGTGTTGTACAGACATTGAAGCTCTGATTAGGCAACCTTATCCAAATCCTTGTAATTAAGTAGTTGCTGTTGTGAAGCATGATAGGTCTTTTGGATGCTTAATCATTAACCTCTCTGGTTTATTTATTTATTATTTTTTTGCTTGCCGGGATTTTGAAAGTCTCGTAAGTCTTTTCCTTAGTTGCTACCACCAGCGGCAGTACTTTATTATAAAAAAAATATAAAAAATTACTCAAATTCTTAAATTGTATTTCGAACATCTTTAATTAGTATGGTTGTAAAATGGCGTGTAAATTCGTTTCTTTCTCCATATATATAATTAGAAATATTGGCTGTCTCATCAAGATATAAATGAAGAAGTCTCCCTACCTCAAGCTCGACAAAATCTCCAAATTTAATAAGAAAAAATGTAAATGCTAAAGGAAAAAATCACAGGGAACAACAAGTAAAGGCTAGTTAGGCTCTATATATTATATAGGCAGTAAAAGCTACACTTGTCGGTGAATTATGAAGGGCTAACATCAACTCAGTTGGACCTTCATTATTATCCATCATACTCCCATTATGGGGGGGTGTTTTTAAATGCATTATAAAATATTTTTGAAAAAAAATATTATTTTAATATATTTATAAATAAAAATAATTTTTAAAAATAATTTGAACTATATTTCTAAAACTTTACTATATCTTTCCGTCATGTTGTCGAATAATAATGTCTGCTACTACTCTCTCCCAGCAATGTTGTCAGCCACTGCTCTCTTTTTTTCAGCTCTTAAATCTTTATATTCATTGAACCCTAAGAGACTCACATGAAGAAAACAGTAAAGGAACTCGTCCATTCATCAGAAAATGCTCTCTTTTCATGGAATAGAGCTAGGTCACCTTGCTCTACTTTATGGCAGGAACGGGACAACAGCACCTACCTGGTAGCCTGGGAGAAAGAAAGTATATACGTGCGAGTACATATCTTATAAACAAGTACATTTGGGCTACCATAATAAATCTCAAATTCAAATTAATATATATATTTTTTATTCATTAACCTAAACTCACAAAATACTTTAGTCACATCGTCGAAAGAAAAAACTTGGCATTGCCAGGCATGCTCGTAGCTAACAATTTGAATGTAGACGAGGGCCCTGTCTAGGAATAGCTCAGGCGTCGTCGTATAGTTTACATGCACGACACTTGGGATTGTGCTGCTGACTCCTTTTTCTTGTCAAGAAAAAAAGGGTGATTCACTTCCCTATTCACTGGTCTCTATAATAGTATAACTATGGTTTTGCTTTTCCAAAAAACGAAAAAAAGAAAAACATGATTTGGTGTAGGAATTTTAGTTTCTATTAATCATTAAAGATTTAATCGGGAATATAATTATTTTCTTGTAATTTTTAATAGAGTGAAATAATTAGAAAAGTTACATAATAGTAAGGATTTTTGTCTTTGGTGTAGGAATTTTCTCTCCAAGACACGATGTCTGGTCATTTTTGTGGCCGGAGAATGGCCTGTCAAAAATCTCTCTTTTCTTTTCTTTTTCCGGCAACTTTTTATATTTGTTCATTTATGGTCTCCGTTTGCATGTGCTTCCAACTGCATATATTTTCCCTTAGACGAGTGCCTGTGAAAATTGCCACGTACTGGATAGAAGTATTGCATTGATTCTTCAACGAGCATTTTCATTTTCTGCTTAAGCAAGTGGCATGTCAAGTACATGATGTTGACCTACTTCAAAGAGATCAAACTCAGTCTGGTCTGCTTACGCGGCCGTGACCTGGCATTCAGACATGTCACTGATCAAAGTCTATAAAGTAAACGTAATTAGACCTTTTAAAACGACAGGGGATCTGTGCTTCTTGCTAGTTGAAGAAAATTGGGACCTGAGCTGACTCGTTATTACCCCCCTAAAACAACATTAGATTTTTCTGCCTCGGTGGAACAAAGTATATGAAGTTCGTACCTTAATTTGTCTCTGTGTTCTTGCATAGAATAGGATGCCAATGCATTAAACTAAGGTACTACTAAAAGAAGTGGTTTTCAAGATTAGAATAACTTCATTAACTTTTCGTGAGTGGGGTCTTGATTAATTGAGCATCTTAATTATTATTTAATAATGTGGTTGAGTTTGTTTTTAAAAAAAATTTCGAGAACCTAAAACCATGCCCGACCCTAATCCCTCAAGTTTGCAAAATCAGATCAAACCAGTCCTATAACTCTAATTCGAGGCAATTTGAGCTCCCTCTCCCAATTTTATTTTTTTTTATAATAATTTGATATACTGAAAATAAGGTTAGTCAAAAGAGTACTACAGGAACAAGAACACTGGAACGAAAGAGAAACAGAGAAAACCTATAAATTTAGCTACTTACTCCAAAAAAGAAGGCTATTTTGCAATAAAATTTCTAATATTTGATTTCAACCACATAGCCAATCTATAAAGAATCAAGTAAGAAACTGTGCAGAAGCTCGGTTGTTCTGAATTGAAGATCAGGAAGGGCTCAAATCGCCTTTAATTGAAGTAACAAGAGAGGTTGATTTGAACAAATTCATAAAATAAAGGATCTATTTGACAAAGCATCAAAAGTAGAGGGATCTCGTGTGATTTTATCCCCAAAAAAGATTAAAAAAAAATCAGCAGAAAAGGAAAATACGCGCTACTTAATTTATTTATTTTCTTTTTTTCTGTGTTGGATACGGCATTGCACCCTGAGCTAAGCTGCTGGAGGAGACTATTGTCTACACACTGTTCTTCCATGAGAGCAAAGATAGATCAATTATCACCCCCAACTTTCAAAATAATATATTTATTAGAAAAATGCAAGTTTGCAGTGGTGCTGTTATATTACATGATCGCATGTTTGCTTCTTTTCTTTTCTTTTCTTTTCTTTTTTCCTCTTATCCCCAATTTTCTGCAATAAAGGCAGACCATATATGAAGCTTTAGCAGAATGATTGGAAAGTTTTTTTATCCCACAAAGATTTCTTTTTAGAAAACTTATCTAAGTAATGGATAATAGCAAGCTGCCACATTATATAAATAAACAAATGAAATATAAAATATATATATTTTTCCTTGAAGGGGCTTGACTGCTGGCTACCACTCCTAAACAATATTTTATTTTGGATGTTAGGAAATTTCATTCTCTATAAAATATATTTTATGGATTTATGTGAGTGAGTAAAATTTATAGATTTATCAGGGATATATTCTCTAACTCGAGCTCGAGATCTCTGCAAATCACAAGCTCTCTAACATCATGGCAAAACCTTTTTCAACACTTCTAAACACTACGTTAGAGCCTAGCCATTTTTATTTAGTGTCTATTTGAAAGTGTGGTTGAAGTTGTTTTTCAAAGTGTTTTTCGTTCAGAAATGCATCAAAATAAATTTTATTTTATTCATTAAAAATTATTTTTGACATCAGCACATGACAATATTCTAAAAACATCAATTTTTTAATTTAAATAAATATTAAAAATTAAAAAAAATATTTTTAAAAACAAAAACACATTAATGTTTTCATGCAAATCGAGGGCGAAGGTGTTTGACGTGACCTAGGGGAGAAAAACATTAGTGAAAGCTTGAAGGTGGGTAAAATCCCTTTTAAAAAATACAAAGAGATAACTAATTCAACCACCCCAATAGTCATTGAAGGTGGAAGTAATCATGACTCCCCCCATGAAAAGAACAGAAAAGGGAGTGTTAAAGCAAGCTGAAAGATGGTGATCAATTCACTAATCAAGCATCTAGTGTTTCTCGATAAGAAAAACAAAAGTGACTTTTGATTAAGGGGATGGTGAAAGTAAAAGTATATTTTGTTAGGGAATTATTAGTGCATAATTCTATAATGATTGGTGCTAATATCCACTGGAAATCTCTGTATTTCGTTAGGAAAACATTATTATAAATGAGAGTGGGGACAATGTTTAATAACCCCGCCGCGAAATCTTGTTTTAAAAGATAGATCTATCATTAATCAATTACTCCACCAAGAAAATAATGTTGAACTTTCTCCTTCCACGGTCTTCCTTTCAAGAATCAAGCTTGTCATGTCTGAATGATTGAAAAAAATAAGCTGCCTAATAGCTACAGAAAGAGGCTTGGCTAGTATAGGTAACTATTTGAGAATGTGATTATGGTTGTTTTTAAAAGTGTTTTTCGTTTAAAAATACATTAAAATGATATTTTTTTAATTTTTTTAATTTTTTTTTGATATCAGTACTTGAAAATAATCTAAAAATATATTAAAATTCAAATTTTTTCAAAAATATTTTTTGTAACGCAATAATCAAACACCCATAAGTTGATAGTTTAACCACCTATGCTTCTTCCTTGATCATTACTATTTTGTCTTCGTAAGAAAAGGGTATGCCCACGTCTCATTTAGGGCCCTCATGATTGGAAATCTTGCTTGATGAGCTGCAAGCCTTCACCGGAAAACCACTAGTGACGATGTCGTTTTCAAAGATGAACTCGTTATATGCTAATGAACGAACAAGGGCAGCTCTCTATTCGGGAAAAAGGTAGGAAAATCAGTGAGTTTGAGATTGACTTGAATCGTCCATAGACAATGAACCTCGAGCTCGATCTTTCTAATCAGAAGACAAAATAAAAATGTTGTTGTGGTTTAAGAATTTTTAGCAACTTTGTGAAGAATTACTAGGTTGGTAGGTAGGCCTTTACAGCTAGTTTATGTGATATCAATCGATCATAAAAGCATATATTCAATTTTGGAATACATTGTTTTATTCTTTAACTCGGGATTGTTTTCATTTACGCACGTAGTATGAAATGCTTTGTGGTTTGTGTTTTATCTCATAATGTATATTAAAGTATTTTGTGAATCGAATCTCTTAAAAAAAATAATTAAAAAATAACTATAATATATATTAAAAAAAAATTGAAACCTAACTTATCAAATTATAATTGCAAAATCAAACACAATTTAGAAAAAAAATAGTAGTAAACATCCTCACCACCTTACATTCTATTTCCTTTTTACACCCTTTATTTTTTTTATTTACTGATGTAAGACAAAATAAAAACTCAAGTTAAATTGCATTTTGGAAGATTTTTTTTAAAAAAGAAATTAATTGTACATCACATTGCTCCATCAAAACTACTAAATTACAAAGAGGTGGGGAAAGGAAAAGGAAAAGGAAAAGGAAAACAAGAAAATCAGAAATTCATAGGTTTTATTTCTATCTTAACATTGTTTCTCAATTTCAGCAATATTCGTGATCTGATTTTGAACAACAACAGACATGGACTCTTGCCGACGAAACATCAAGTGCCTTGCAATGAACTCATCGATGGCACGCTGAAATTCTTCATCACTCAACTCATTCTCTCTGCAAAGCAGATTCTCCTCTCCTGACCCCAACTCAGTCTCCGATCTCCGCAGCAGCTGCTTCTTCTCCTTCACATAATTCTTCCTCTCCATCTTCTCCGACTTCGTCCTCCGAATTTTAATATTTTTGCAGTCTGAATCCGAGTCTGAATATATTTCCGCGTTGGGAGCGTGATCCTCATCCCCATTTCCACGCGTGCGAGTGGAAGCTTTCTCTCCGGAGATGATGATATGTTTTTCTTGGAACACTACTCCCTCCTCTTTTGATGTTGTCTCCATCTCTGTCGTTGTTGCTGTCGCTGTCGCGGCGTGAGACAACAGCAAATTAGGATTCTCTGTGAGAAATGGCTTTGGACAGTTGCGGTTGCTGTCAGTGTTTTTTATTAACTCCTCGTACAGTTGAGTATCAGCATTGTCTGCGCCGTGATAGTCGCCGGAGAATCTGCCGGATTTTGCTATCAAAGTAGCAATTATCCCGTTAGAAAGCAAGAAAACGAAGAGGGGGCTGGCTATTATCCCGGCTAGTCGCCGGAAAAACTCCCCGAAAATCTTGACAGCAAACGGAAGCTTGTTAAAGATCCATAAGAAGAGGACGAAAGCAAGACAGAATTCCAGCAAACGAAAGAGTTTAGTGAAGGCCTGCAAGCTGTTGTATTTTAGCATCGCATCAACTTTCTCTGCTTTTACAGTATCAAAATTGCTGAAATCCATTTCTTGATTTCACAAAGAGAGTGAAAGATTGAGCTAAAAATGGGTTCTCATGGAAAAGAAAATATGTGCTCAAGGAGAGTGAGTGAAACACAAAAGGGACAGTGAAGAGGAGAGAAGAGTCTGAAAAGGGAGAGGCGCTTCCTCGAGTCTGAGAGAGAACTGAGCCTTCCATGGAGTCGACAAATGTTTGCCTTTTATATTTACAAACAAGAGGAACAGAGTCTCTCACACACACTCTGATTAGCCTTTCCAGAAGATTTTTTTTTTTTTTTTAATTAATGGGGATTTGTTTGCATTAAAGTGTTTAGAGTCCTAGTCAGAGGGAGACCTGATTTTCAGACAGGCGTGGATTATTGCTTCTTAAAGTGGGGCCCAATTGATGTGCCACGTCGATTATTTTACATATTTTGTCTGTCTTTTTGCTCGTTTAATAGCCTTTAGATGTACTGAAGTTACTGGTAGCCGTGGGATGCTAGACATTTTCAACTCTAATCAATAATTATTTGGCTTACTCTTCTTGCCTGCGCTGTTGATCGGATAAAAAAAATCAGTTCTGTAGTGGGTATCGTTGATATTCTTGGAGCCAATAAAAAATCTAAAATGTAGATTGAAAACTCATTGGTGTGTTAAATAAACTTAATCAATTATCATGTGTTAATAAATAATAGAAAACAAATCATTAATGATAAATGCAAACCAAACCCGATGCTGGGGCTCGACATCGGAATCCCAAGCAAACCAAAACATTTTCTTAGGTTCGGGAAAGTGCGACGACCCGTCTAGGAAGCATTAAACTCAACACAGACAACGATGTAAGAAAAACTTAGTATTTATAACATCCACTCATTTGTATTCATGGAGAGTACGGATTCAAGCACTTGCTATAATGGCGAAACTCTTAGGAGAAAGACGAAAGGAGACGACGAACGAACCTTTGTCGTGTTAGCATTGAAGTTGTCTGTCGAACATTTCAATAAACATAAATTTGTTGTAATTATTTTATATATATCTCGATTAATATTATGGATAATTTTATATATGGTTCGAATAAATCCATGAACATTTAATTGGAAGCTTTAACAATTTACTGTGTGCTACTAAAAACAGCTAAACGAACTACGCCAACGTGTGGTCAGTGTCACCGCAGCATCTATCAAAGAACATGCCCTCTTTTTTTTCTTTTTTTCTTTCAAAAAAGTTTGAAAGAAAATAAGATTACCAGGGAGTAAAATAAGATGCAGTTGAGGGCTTTTCACGTGAGCTGTGTCCCATTCGTATATTTTGCTTACCACATCTCCAGTGGTCCATCTCCTTGTGATTGATTCAACAATTTTTCCATACCAAACGGTGCGTCTCACTGTTGCCCCATTCAAATTTCAAACCCTTCTTCGACCTGCCTCTGTCCATGGCGATCGAGAGATTTAAACAGGGACAGCGAGCAGCAGTGGTAGTTAGGGGGGTTGGTTGGAGTCATGGAACACTGTTTCTCTTCATAAATCTGAGACAAACTTTGACTTTTTCTTTCTAGAAAACTAGTTTTTAACTAATGAGATTATGCCCTAGTCCTTTATGTTTTAAAACATATAACTTAGTACTAAACTCTTGCTGATCATCATCTTATTAAAACAGTAATTCGCCAGCTTATTCTTAATTAAGATCTTTAGATTCATGAGAAAAAAACATTGTATATATGTATATATAGTGGGGTTTTAGAGAAAAACATGAAGGACTAAGTTATAACTGCGTTCAAACTTCAAGAATCATTCTCCCGTTGGTTTTGGTCGAGAAAAATAAGAAGAAGCATTCAAAGTTAGGAGAGAATGCAAGCAGGCACCTTGCGTGCACAAAAACTTAGCGTCACGTGGCCCTGAAACCCAGTGTACGGTGAAGCTTTGACAGGGTTAAAATAGTATCTTATAGAGTCCCTAGGCGAAGTTACCTGGTCAAGTAATCGTCAATAAATGAAGTAGCTTTTTTAAATTCCTTATTCTGAAACCGGACGTCGTGTTCTTGCAGCAATGGAGAGGGCTGAGAAGAGGGAGAGCTTGTGTTTGTCAGACGAGAGCTTGTGTGTGCCCTAATTTATTCACGGGCTTTCATTCTGAACTCGATCCACCATGAATATTGGCTTAAAAACTGGATTCCAGAATCACTCTGGTGACCATCTTGACTGCGGCGACGCCATTGTAGCAGGAGTGGAGTTTAAGCTACGTAAATAAACCAATTACCTTTAGATTTAAGTGATGATCCCTGGAAATGATAACTTTTCGAAGAGATGAAGGTGTATATATTGAAAACGTCGAGCACACTGCACACCCTTTTGAAGAAATTAAGATCTTGCTGCAAGTTCTTGTATGTTTATATCCATGAAAACTGATCCGAGACATCATTTATTAATTCCAAGTTCATTTTTCGACTGGATCTGTTAAATCACGGGTTAGTGGGTCTTCGAACAATCTGATATATTAAACGAACCCACCTCAAATCTAGCTTGCACTTCCAAGTTCCAACACAGAAGAGGATTTAGTAACACTAATGACCAGATTTCTCAGTCATGAACACACTTTGGTCAGGATTTGACCATTGCCAGTGGGTGAAAGGTTTGACAGAGGAAGAGGTTCCAGTGAAGAAGACACAAGTCTCTCTCTCTCTCTCTCTCTCTCTCTCTCTCTCTCTGGTCTGTAGAGTTCTGTCCATCTCTGTACTTTCAGATCGAGTTTGACAGTCTGATGGACACTTCTTTGGCGTATATTTCTCCCAAATACAAAACGCAACAACATCATTTTCTCCTTTAACATTTGCTCCCCTATGTGTAGCACAAGTCATTCTCTTCTTTAGACCCCTACCTCCCCATCTACATCACCGGCAATTTCTTTCAAACTTCTTTTTAGTATGGCGGTAATCATGATTTTTTAAAAGTGATTTTTTTATTAAAAATATATTGAAATAATATTTTTATTATTATTTTTAACAATGAAATATCAAAGCAATTGGAAACGGAGAAAAAAATAAAATCAAAATTATTATTTTCAAAAATATTTTTGAAATATAAAAACAAATTAGCTTTTATAATGTTTGTTTTTGCGGTCCAGCAGGTTTTTGAAAATCTTTGATTTTTCTTGCTTCAAATTAGTTTTTATTATTATTTTAATATATATTATTTTAATATAATTTTAAATAAAAAAATATCTAAATTACTATAATATCAAACACTACTTAAACATAGTCTCGTTACTTATTTGAACTCTAGACTTAAAATGCAGAAGTTGCATGGAAGTCCAGTTATCTTACTGTGGTAATGCATACATGCACATAAAAATAAAGTAACTTTTATATTTTAAATAAATAAATATAGATTGATTACTATTAATAAAAAATACATATTCAACTATATATATTAATCAAATTTAATTTTTACATTAGCAAAAATTAAAAGCAGAGTTGAGTTTAATGGTAACTCCCAGTAATTATTCACTATAATAACGCATTGTTTTTTCAAAAATAAAATCTGTTTTATTATTTAATATTGAGTTTATTGAGATTTGGTTTTGTGATTTATTTTTATTTGCTTTTTGTAAGGTTATTATAGTTTCATAACACATATTGTGGGTTAATTTGAAGTTGATTCATATTTTTTTTGTTTTTTATTTAATTTTATTTTTCAACATTAGATTGATTTGAAAATTGAGTTTTATAATTTGTTTTAATTTTATTTTTATGAAGTTATCCAAATCTCATAACCTCGGCCAGAAACGTGGGTTATTTTTTTATAATTAATTTTTTAATTTTATCCTTCAATATTGTGTTGACTACGATTTGAGTTTTATAATTTATTTTGACATGCTTTTTAAAGGGTTGTACCAGTCTCATGACTCAGATCACAAGATTGACAAGTTAACTCGAGCTGACTCATGTAATTTGTTTGTTCTTTTTTAATTGATTTTTTTTCAATTTTGTCATTTAATATTTAATTGTTTGAGAATTGAGTTTCATGGTTTGTTTGATTTGCTTTATATGAGATTACTGCAATTTCATGACTAAAATCAGGAATTTGAAAGGTTAACTTGAAATGATCTAAATCGATTCAATATATTGCTCTCTAAAATACTTTAAAAAACAATAATATTTAATTCTCTTACTTAAAACTATATTTGTATTGATTATTCAAACTACCTATGTTCTTGTGTTTATAGGGTGCTTAAGATCATAGTTATTCTGTGTATTTGAATGAAAAAATAGTTTCAAAGTAGTTATTTTTTTTGTATTTTTAATTTTTTTTGATGTATTGATATAAAAAAAATAAAAAGAATATTTTAATGTATTTATAAACAAAAAATACTTTAAAAAACAACTTTTAGTAAATTCTCAACCACACACTTAATCATCATCCAAATTTATTTTTACTTAGTATACGCAATTGGAGCATAGCCTAATGAAATTTAAGTAAACCAACCTTCAATTTCATGTCTTAAACTCATTACAAGCAGCTTACTATTTGATTTTGAGTACGTCAGCACTTTGATTCGATTCAATTAATTTACAGTGTTATTTTTTATTTATGTTTTTCGATAACCTAATGTTTTTAAATATATAATACGACAATATTGTTTGTTTTAATTCTTTGTAAAATGGGTTCAATAGGAAGATATCATCATGACAAGAAGCATGTCTTTGTTTTATACTGTAATGTAGTGTTTTTTTTTAAATATGTTATTTTTTTTAAAATTTTAATATTTTTATATCAAAATGATCATAAAAACACTGATTTAATATATTTTTTTCAAACTAATTATATTTTAAAAATACTTATAAAAACATTTTCATACACACAAAAACTATTATTCGAGGACTTTGAAAAGCATGGTTAAGGTAATGGTCCAGCACAAATTAAGGAAAGTGGGTGTTTGTCCATTATTAATTAAAAAGTCAAACCTAAACAGTGATCAAATGTCTAAGTATTAATTGCAGTATAATTGAGGTTGTTTTTAAAAATATTTTTTATTTAAAAATATATCAAAATAATATATTTTTTATTTTAAAAAAAATATTTTTAATATTAGCACATGAAAATGATCTAAAAATACAAAAAATATTTAATTTAAAATAAAAAATATTTATTTTTTTAATTTTTTCAAAAATACTTTTAAAACTTAAAGTCAAACATGATTTTAAATTCGTCTCCACTATGTCCTAAATTTATATATATTTTTAAAAAATGATAGATAAATGGGCTCCATTTTTTCCGTATAAATTCTGCCGCCTTGGCTTTATTCCTTTTTATTCTCTTTGTTGGTACATTAACATTTCAATTATAAGAGGTGTTTTCTATATAATTTAAATTATCCAAAAAGCATGAAAAGAAATAAATAAGCAATTACAATTAAAAGGAAAAAAAGGGGTGGTCTAGTGGTGGAAAATTGTTTCCATGGAATCTGCAGTCAATTAAAGTTCCGTGCTTCTGACATGGAATATGTTTTTCTGCGTAAAGTTTTTTTTATTTAAAAATATATTAAAATAATATACTTTTTACTTTTAAAAATTATTTTTAATATTAGTATGTCAAAATATTTTAAAACAAAATGAATTTAATTTTCTATATAAAAAATATGGCTATGCCTCAATAATAAACGGGCAAAAGGAGATTTTGATTCAAAAGCAAGTAGTTTCTATCCACAGAGCATAATGATACTTTTCTTGCCTTTAAAGCCCGTGCGGAATATCTGCAAATAAATATATTAAATAATTTTTTAAATTTTTTGATCAACATATAAGAATATTTTATCAATGTAAAAAAAAAGGAGATGTATTTTAATTTATTATTTTAAAATATAAAAATATTTAATTTATTATTTTTAAAAATAAATAGTAGCTATAAAAAAGGTAAATAATAAATCCAACAAAATCTAATTTGATTTTTACATGTAATAAGAATGCCAAAGTTATATTTTTATTTTTAACAACATTTATCAATTGCTACTATTTACATTATAGCACATTGTTATGATATTTTAAAATTGAAAAAAAAATCCAATAAAAACCATAAGTTTTTCAATTTTTTAAATAAAAAAGTCTTATTTTCATTTTTCATGAAAATATTTTTCTATAAGAGCATAGTTATTTTACACATTTGATAACTATTTTAAATTCATTTAATACAAAATAATTGCATGGTTCTCTCATCATTAAATAAAATAAAAAATGAAATCGAATGATAAAGTCCAAAATAATTATAAGATGTTACATTTTAAAGATAGTTTGAGAAGAGATTTAGCTTTAATTACTTCGTAAACCAATGTGTAAATACATATTAAATAAAAAACAAATCCACGTCATGTATTTAATATTTTCCTTAAAAAAGTTTTTAAATTTATAAAATATTACTTTTAATTTTTTAGAAATTTAAAAACGATTTCAATATAGTGATATTAAAAATAAAAAAGAAAAAAATATACAAAAATCATTAATTAATTTAAACAAACACATGCTAATCAGAGCAGTAAATAAACAAATAAAAATCCAATCCCTTGCTGGAAAATCTATGGCTACAAATCCTCGGTGGATGCAAAACCTTACAATTCATGGCCGAAACACAGAGACCCAAACCAACAGCAACCATCTATGTATTAACAACCAGTAGATCTTAAACTCCACATGTAACATTACTTGCTTGGTCCTGCACTATAAAATTCCAAGAATGGTCCTCTCTGCTTCCACTGTTGTGTTCGCTTCCAAACTCTGGTTCTCTGCCTTGATTTCTCACAGAGATGATGTCAGTTCCTGCTATTCTCCACAAACCCACTTTCAAATCCTTTCCTTTTTGTCCTTTTAAGCTTAGTCAAGCGAAACCCATTTCGTTCCTTCCGTTTCCAGCTTCAAAATCTGATTTTTTTGGTTCAAAGAATCAAGCTTTGTCAAGGAGCATGACTGAATTGGTCAGGATGTCTGCCTTTAGAGGCAGTAATGGTAGTGACAGTGAAGAAAGTACAGGGTTGTTTCAGCAAGAAGCTGTTATCGATGGGCCCAATGAGTTTCAAAGTGGGCTGTTGGCTGATGGACTTGAAGCCACTCTCAACCGCCTGGTTCGTGTTTTTCTCTGTTTAGTTGCCTATATTTAGTGTTTTTATTCTCTGTAATCTAAGTTTTTTTTCTTTCTTGATTTTATGGGTCTTTTTGATAATAACTATGACTTAACATGTTGACTTATTGGAGATGAAAGCACCGAGTTTAGTTACTTTCAACAGCAGTTGATGTGAGGGCAATTACAATCAAAGATAGTCTTTCTAATTTCAGCGACTGTTGGCATTACCTTCTTTATTGGTCAAAACTTATGAAAGTGGACACAAATTGCACTTTCTTTTTGTCTGGTTTGAGGTACGACTTGTGCCCAAAACAGCTGAAATTGTGAAGTGAATTGAGCTTGCAATCGAAAGATGAAACTAATTCAAGGAAGATTCTCTACCGAAGTATTTGCATTGAGAATGCATTAGTTATTACAAAATCTTCTTGGCAGGATGGTGTTTAGCACTAAGGATTCCTCCATAGCTGCTGTATACCAGATTTACGTAACTAACTATATATCTTTTTTTTATATTCGTATGAGGTTCAATTCAAGTAGGGCGCTAGTTTTATAATTTCAAGCATCTAGCACCATATTTGAGCACCACTGCCATTCCACTTTGTTTTGTTATTGTCATATTCTGCAATATTCCTCTGTCAGTATTTCAATTTTGGCATTCAAATGAAACAAATCCTCATGATGTTAGTCGTACATTTGCTGTCGGTACAGAGCAAATGGCTTGTAGCTGTTCTATTCGGTACTGTCATTCTCTGGAGGCATGATGCAGAGGCCATGTGGGCTGTTATGGGGTCAATTGTAAACTCAATCCTCTCTGTAACCCTCAAACGAATATTCAACCAAGAGAGACCCGATTCCACATTGAGGTCTGACCCTGGGATGCCATCTTCACATGGACAATCCATCTTCTTCACTGTGGTGTTTGCTATTCTGTCAGGTATGGTCCCCTCTTAACTTGACATGTTTGCTATTTGTCATTCAACTGACTAATTTAGATCAGCAATTGCAAAATCTAACCGAAGAAGCTTATGATAACTCCATCAATGATGATGGCAAGTAGTGTCATAACTTTGATCTCCTCAAATGCAATGGATGATCTGGGTTAGTTCACCTCAGTTTTAGATAGCTCCAGGAAGCCATGGAGAATGCGCTTGTATAGTTATCTGGATTGTCCCCAAGGGGCGTGACGTGGTGCTAAAGGACTAGAGATCTGCCTTGCAGGTCTCGGGTTCGAGTCAGGGCTTAAAGAGTCTGGGACAGCCAGGGTTTTACTCGCTTAACCCGGACCCGTAAAGAGTGCCTAAAGGGGTGAGGTTTCCTCGAATCAAAAAAAAAAATCTAGATAATTAACAATTATTTTTTTTTTCTTTTAGGACGTAGAATATTTCTATGTTGTGATAAGGGAACTAAATGAAATATATCTCATCTCCCTATGAAATGGAGACTTTCAGTAATCTGTATATTTTGTCTTCTTACAATGTGGCTAATTACCGCTACAGGTGTTCTTTGCATGTCTGTTTTTTATCTTAATGAATGCTCCATGGTAAATTGTCAGTGTACTGACTTCATTGCTGACACGCATTGCTTGTTCTGTGTGCTGTTTCAGTTGTGGAATGGCTAGGAGCGAATGAATTGGCATTGACCCTCAGTGCATTTATCCTGGTGTTTGGCACATATCTTGTAAGTATCATCCCCCGCATAATATAGTCAAATTCAGCATGCGATAAACATTTGGTCTCACTTTCAAGTTTATGAAAAACAACCAATGATGTAGAAACCTAGTGGCTTGCAAATTAGGAAAATCACCGCCGATTATGTGAAGCCTGTGAACTAGTGCAAGGTACTTGCTATATTTTCTAAATCCATTCCAAGACCAAATAAGAGGGTTTAGAGATTGGAGCTTATGACAATTGTAGATTTTTTTAACTGTTTGCCTATGATTTGGTAAGGATTTACAAATCCTATGTGGTTGTGACCCCCATCGGTTGAGCAAGTGAAATGCCTTGGTCAAAGAAGAGATGTAACATATTAAGTAAAATGAAATGGACAGGTTCCTAAGTTTCATCTGTCATCATCTGTTTTGTAGACATGGTTACGGGTCTCTCAAGGACTTCATACAATCAGCCAAGTTGCGGCGGGCGCCGCTGTAGGATCCATTTTCTCCATTTTTTGGTTCTGGTCATGGGATTCATTTGTGCACAAAGCATTTATTTCCTCTCTTTCAGTTCGCATAATTGTTGTCATGGGAGCTGCTGCATCCTGCCTAGGTTTTCTTGTATATGTTATCCGTAATTGGTTCAGAGATGAATGATGAATTTTGTAAATAGTTGAATATGATTGCACAATTTACTACCAATTCATTCGGAGCAAATTAGAATATCAAAACCTGAAATAGGGTTTTAAGCAAAATATTTACGGTCTTTCAATGCTGTTGTCTACTTATAGTGAAGGAAGCTTCATGAACCAAATTTGAAAGCAAAGAGGTTGCTTTATTCTTCAAATTTTTTCTCAACTATTTTCAGTATATTAGATGTGTTTATATGCCACTACACATTATAGAAAACGTCCACTCACCATGATTTTGCGCTTTCAACTTTTTATTAAGCTAGTTTTTGCAGAAAGATCCTTGTGCTTGACCACCATGTTGTTTCAACTTATTAAACTATCCTGTTCAATACAAAAGGAGAGTAGGCTAGGAGAAAAGGAAGAATAAATTTCCCATCTTGACCAGAAAAGGATAGATAGCGACCCTAAAGAGAGATGCTTGAATGAAAAATAATTCAGGGATGAAACCAAGAAAACGGATTCATATCATAGTTGTCAATTTTCTTCCGTTTTGGCTAAAATGTTTCGTACCAGTTAAAAAAAACAAGACAAAACAGAGTCGTTTTTTATCTCGGTTTAAATTCTAGTCCGTTCTGGATTTTTCGGCCAAATACCGGTTGAGATGTACTGGTTTTGTTTTTGCCCGTTTCGTTTTGGTCAAATAGTGTTTTTTTTATAATAAATAAATTTATGATATCAATCATATCTTTTAATCTGATATTTAGATTAAGATAAAATTTTACGAGGTGTCTCTTGACATATTTATATATATTATGTTAAAATGTTAGAGCAATTTAAGAATGTAATGATCTTGCAAGATTGATGATGACATTCTCATAATATTATACATGTTTATAATTTTTTTTTCAGAAAAATCATTTAATTGTTTTTTTTTTAAGATTAAATTGCACAATTCTAAATAATTTTATTTTTGAATTTAAACTATTTTTTAATATATATATATATATATATAATACAATTTCAAAACAGTATATTCCATTCCAATTACAAAAATAAATTACCAATAGAAATGGTATTGTCAACTTTGATTCATAGAGCTTACCTCAGTTATTTTGAGACTAGGGTTTTGTTGACTTGTCTTGGCATCTCGGTGTTTGGCATTATTTAACCAACCACGAGGAAAATGTTTTTTTTTTTGGTAGACATAGTGGAACAAGGAGAGCACTATGCACAAAATCAAGAACAGGTGCTTCAAACTATCTAACCAAAATCAATGAACAACCAACAAGTATTAAAAAAATGAATACTTTCCACATTATTTAGATAAATTAAATCATAATCTAACATGGTGGAAAGAAAGCAAATTATGGCCGCCATTTCATTAATCACAACAAGACTTTAAAATGGACTTGTTAGAATAGTTTCCCCGACATTCCTCTGAAAAAATTTCACGCACAGAGATCTTTGTTTTTTTTTGTGTGGATAAGATGCCAAAGATCTTACTCTAATGTAAATCTTAAAATAATCAGGAAACCCTGCTCAACATTTATTCAATAACATCAATCTTCTTGTTTCACTTCAAAACCTTAATGGAGTACTGGAAGGACATTTCCTTTGAAAACTTGTGGCATCTTGATACTAATGTTGTTAGACAAAAAAGGGTTAAGGAAAAGATAAATCGACAAAAAACTAGTTCCACAAGAAGGTTAGCATTTTGAAGCTTCAATTTGCTGCTGTAACTCTAACATCTTCCCTGTTAGGTAGGATAGGCTATCACCACAAGGTCCGCAAACAAATGAGAACATAGCCTTTGGAAACAGTTGGATTGAACTGGAATGTTCTTGACCAGGATTTTTTTGCAAAATGCATAAAAACTCTTCACAAAAGATCATGGACAGGAGATGGGATTTTGCTGAAATTGAAAGACTCCTTACCTTAAATAGCAAGGTATAAATGATAGAAGCGTGCCCTCGTATTCCTCTGACCCAATTATTGGTGCATCAGCCTACGACTCTTCTTCAGATTGACAGATTCATTTGTAGACTTTAAGCTGCTGCTGCAAAATAGTGATGATATTGAAAATTAGGTATCTCTGCTATGTGCCGAAACCAGGATCATTTCCAGGAGTTTCTGCATAAAATCCCTCTTTATCAGTTGATCCACTAATGGCTTCTGTTCAGTTTTGCTGCAGAATCATTTGTAACTTTAATCTACCATAAAATATAGCAATCCCAAGACATGCCACCCCATAACAAGATGCATCTGCTTTCTGGATTTCTACTTCACTTCATCTTTCAAATGATTTACTTTTTGTACACAAAATCAGATTCCATTTTATGTTTTTGATTTGTTTCGACACTCTGCAACATCCTTGCCATTGTTTAAGATCCGCAGCTCCTAAAGAAGTGATTAAAATGATTTTTAACAGATCACTAAAATCTGCGTTGTTAGAATGAAGCATGGTTCACGTTTGAGATTCCTGGACTTCATTAAGAAGAAAATCCATTTCCTGGACACGCATTTGAGCTCGGGATGCTAGTAAATCCAGCACTTCATATATATATTCACCCTCTGGATGAGACCGATCACCAGACACAAATGCAGAAACTCGATCCTTAACCTTAATCCAAGACCATCCTGGTTCCTTAACTACTCCCTTTGATTTCATCATCTTCCTCACTTCTGCTGCTTCTTTCCACTTTCCTTTGGCAGCATACATGTTAGCCAGGGTAATGTGAGTCACTGCACAATTCGGATCTAGTTGAAGAATTTTTTCCGCTGCCCGTTTTCCACAATCCACATCACCATGTATTCTGCATGCTCTAAGAAGAGTAGACCAAATAACATCATCACGTTGAAATGGCATGCTTTGTATCAAGCTCTCTGCATCATTTAATCTTCCAGCTCGGCATAGGAGATCAATCATGCATCCATAGTGATCTTTTGAAGGATTACTCAAAGAATTGAAGTAGTGGAAACCAAGATCAACCAGTCCAGCATGACTGCAAGCAGCAAGAATCGCAATAAAGGTCACAGAATCTGGCCTCAATCCAACCTTGGGAAGCTTCTTGAACAAATCAATGGCTTCCTGACTGTACCCATGTTCAGCATATCCATTAATAAGGGCTGTCCATGATACAATATTATTATATTCTGCCTCATCAAAGATTTTTGAAGCTTCCTTTATGCTCCCACATTTTGAATACATATTGATTAGAGCACTTTGTACCATGGTGTCCTGTTCTAATCCAACGCACAAGACATGAGCATGGAGTTGCTTCCCTTGCTCAAGAATTGCCATATTTCCACAGACACTCAGCACACTTGCAAAAGCAAACTCATTCGGTCTCGGGCCTTCCCTTCTCATCCATGATAGATAATCAAATGCTTCTTCTCCAAAGCCCCCTTGAGCATACCCTGCTATCATAGTACTCCACGAAATAATATCTCTTCTAGACAACCCTTGAAACACAGTTGAAGCCAAATCTAAGTGCGAGCATTTCGAATACATGGCCATAATGGAATTGGCCACTGACAAAGAATCCACCAGACCTAGACGTAATACATGTGCATGCAATTGCTCACCCCATTCAATTCTTCCAAGAGTAGCACAACCAGAAATGACTGCTGCAAAAGTGAACTCATTAGGACTTACATCTGTTTCTCGCATTCTTCTAAATGCTTTAACAGCATTTCCCTCCTGACCTGTCTGCACATTCGACATTATAATCGTAGTCCACGAAACCACATCCTTTTTGGTCATGCTTTCAAACAACCGCAAACCATAATCCAATTTCCCACACTTATTATACATTGTAGCAAGAGTGTTAGCCACAAAAGGCACTTCGATAAAACCTTTCTTCAATGTTTGACAATGAATCTCCCTCCCATAATTCAAAGCACCAGAATCAGCACATGCCTTTAACGCACTAGCAAAAGTGTAGCTATCACACCCTACCTTTTGTGTCCACATATCAGAGAAATAAGCCAAAGCCTCGTTATTATAACCGGCACGAACAAGCCCAGCTATGATAGCAGTCCAAGATACCACATTCCTCAAAGGCATCTCGTTAAACACAATGCAACCTTCTTCAACTTTACCAATTTTCATGTACATATCCACAAGTGCACTCCCTACAAAAACTGAGTTAATAAAATCAGTTTTAACCGAATACCCATGTAATGACTCACCGAAGCTCACACTCATAGCAAGCCCACAAGCTTTGAGTGCAAGACTAAGAATAAAGGGATCCATGTGGAGACCCGGCTCAACCCACATTTTAGAAATCAAAGACAACGCTTCTGTCGTGTTCATACCATTGACATAACCAGAAATTATAGTAGTCCATGAAATTTCGTCTCTATGAAGCATTTTATCAAACAATTGACGTGCATTGTTTAAACGACCTGTTTTCACTAGATCCTTCAAAACTGAGTTGATTTCTTGCATGTTTAAGTGTTTTTCGACCTGGGTTTTCGGGGGTGAGGATTCTGGTTTTGGATAATAGACAGCGAGGTCTCTGCAATCTGTGTAAGCCATGGTTGCTACTGCACATAGTCTTCTAACATGAGACCGGACTGAGAGAAGCATGTTTCTGTTAAGGAAAGGAAGCAGCCGTTCCAGGCACTAGACTAGCCAGCGGTTAATTACTAGTAGTTCATAATTCAGATAGTCAACCCCCAAATTAACTTGTATTCAGACATGATAGGCCCACTGGACATTGGAGATAATCTGTGAGCAAAAATACAAGGGATTATTACCAACTTTTGTAGTGGTTTGCAGAGATAAAACTAAAGTTAGTGATGGATGGATTGAAAAGGTGATCATAACCACCCTGTATGTATGAGAGAAATCACTGCTCTGATCTCATCACGGGAACTAAAAACCATTTATGTTTTTGTTTCTTTTTAGAGCATTGAATTTGCCTTGCCGTGATTACCTCTTCCTTGTTTAGATTCTGACCAAGCTTCTGCACTTCATCAGAAGAGGAGATGAAGGTGGTGTTTGATTTTGAATATTTAATTTTTTAAAAGTTATTTTTTTATTTGTTTGATTTACTAATATTAAAAATAAATTTTTAAAAATAAAAAAAAATAGTATATTTATATATTTTTAAATAAATAACACGACCTCCCTACATGTAAAAAGAATGCATGCTGTTTTCTAAACTTAATCCCTACCACTCCATAGTCAATTTCCAAAACCAACATTGTTTTGGGATTTGAATGGACCAAGATCATATTGTGGGCTGTGGTTCAATTCAAGGTTGAAAAGCCTTGCCTGCAAATACCAATCTTCTCTCTCATTTTATTTTATAATCTTTCCCTGGATAGAGTAAAGCTAAGAAAATACTATTCCATTCATGATAATGTTGCTGGATTCCAATCAGGTGGTAAGCAAGCCTCGAACTTGTTTTTGCCAATAAATAGCACAACGGCGGCGAAAAAGAATAAATATGGCCACCTGTACACAGATTTAGGGCATTCGAAAAATGAAAGAAACAAGATTTCTTTTGTAACTAGTCATTCATACAAAACTGTATGGCCAAGGCCTAAGGGACGGGTTTTTTCAGACAAACTTTTTCTTCTTGCGTTTATGAGAATCATCCCCGTCTTTTCCTTCTCTCTTCATTCCACCCTTGCGACCTCTCCTCGGCCCCTGAAACCAAAATAATATCATTATAAGCTGGCATTTCCAACCACTACTTAGCTTGCCTTTGTGATGAACGAAGGGCTACTGGTTTGTAAAACGCTTTTTAAAAATATTGAATTTTTTTATTTTAAATAAAAAAAAAATTGGTGTTTTTAGATCATTTTAAGTGCTGATATCAAAAATATCATTTTGATGTATTTTTAAACCAAAACATTTTCAAAAGCAACCTCAACAACATTCCCAATCATGCACCAAAGATGAACATATATTACCTCAGCAGAGAAAGACTTGAGGGGGTCTTTACTTTTTCTGAAGTTTCTCTTTGGTCCTTGGCGGCGAGCAGAGTTATTATTTCCCATTGCAGCTCTCGCAAGCCTGACCATCTTGCTTGCTTCCTTGGTTGTTGCATCCAGTAAGTAGTCAGGCACGTCGGAAAGATGCGGAGCAGGGGGCTTCTTGCTCAGAACTTTGTCATGTTTTAAAAGATCTGTTCCAAAAAAAAATCAAAGCTAAAAAACTTAGACAAGTAGTGAAGTGAGGGAAGCAGGGCAAGTCAAAATACACAAAATTAGTAAGCGCATCACCTAAATCCCTTGGATTGACTTCAAAATGAGCCTTCAACCTTCACAAGCGAACATAAATTGAAAACATAAATAAATAAATAGAAAAGGTCAATGCTAGCATACAAGTTCAACAGATGTTTCATAACAACTGAAAATCACATGGGATAGAACACAATAGACGATTATATCAAGAATCTGTTACATAACAGGAGATAAATTTAAAAGACTATTAAGAAATTGGACAGAGGAAAGCATATACTCACTTTTCAGAGTTAAGAATCTCATTTCTCAAATCCTGAGCTCGTGCTTCTCTGACAGCAATTTTTGTCACACTCTTTGCCGTGTCCTGCAAAATTAATCTCTACCAATTAATGATTCAGGATATTTATGAGCTTTGCTTCTTCTGGAAGTAAATTGTGTCCACACAACGAATTCATAACCAAATTTAAAGGCAAGGACAACAACTGAGAGTTGGACAAAAACACCAGTTTAAAAAGGATAGCAAATCACAGTAAGCAACTATGATCACCAAAACTTCACATGCACCATTCATGGAAGGAGCTAGGGAGATCACAGAGTAAGAAAAAAAATTACCCTTCTAAATGGCATGCTTTGTAAGGAGAAACAAATTGAGGAAAAAGCTATTCTGAAAGATAGAAACATCCAAGAAAACTAAAACACACATGCGCTTCTTTTTGGGGGGCTACAAGGGAGATGCTGGAACCTGAGACCTCTTAGGGGGAGGGGAATAGATACCAGTCATTGGCACTCATATGGACTTCAGGATACACCTACCACAGCTTGGCAACAACAAAAACACAATCCAATACACCATCCTCTTCTTAGCGGATATCACACCAAAAACAAAACTCAGTATTGTATCTTATCTAATCCAAAAAAGAAGTAATGTTATTAAGTGAGGGAATCAGAAAAATCACCTCGGCTCTGTACCGTAAAGACTCCACTGCATTCTTTGTGAGCAAAGGATATGGAGAAATAACATTCAATTCATTGTTTTCATCATCCCCTAAAAAGGATTTTATTTCTTCGAGAATTTCCATCTCATCCGGAGAAACCTATCAACAGATCAATAATCAGAATGTCAAAGTATTGGAAATGCCATATATATTCATAGAGTCATATCGACAAACAGAGAGAATATGAAAACAAAAACAAAACTTATTCATCTATACAAAGTGATTACTATATCTTATGCATGGATAGGTCTAAAGTCATTCTGCTCAGATCTCAATAAATCTTAATCCTCTGCGTCAACTCACCAGAGAAACAGAAGCACCAGTACTGTAAGCTCTTCCAGTACGTCCAATTCGATGTACATATCCGTTGGTACTTAGAGGCATATCATAATTTATAACCTGAAATGGGAGAAGGGGGAAAAGAATGTTGAACACACTATTTAGCTATAATAATTAAACCATCTACAATGAAAATAATGCAGATCACCCCAAAAACATAACTAAAACAGCAAATGAGTAGCATTAAAAAACAGAGAATACAAAAATGAAATTTACAGTGATATAATAATAGTCAATAGTTTCCAGCGCAACTTAAACCATACACTCCTGTGATGCCACAATGAGCTAAATAAAGTGGTTTGTAGAAATTGGTGATTATGTCAATTAACTATTAAATTCCAAATTTGGCATTTTAGGGCATTGATTATATGATTGGGAGCCCAATCCAATAAGCAGGAGTACATGAATTCATTAGTTTAATGCAAATTATAGGAACCAGGTTCCCTTTCATTCTTTCAAGTGATTTGGATAAAAGAAAACAGAAACTCGATCTGAAAATATGTTATTGCTAAAAAAAAGACTGGCACAAAATGATGAGGGGGGTATAGAAACCATATCAACTTTTAATTTAAACTAAATATCATTTTATACATTTGGTCAAAGCAACCAAAAGATGGTTAATCTGTTTGCTAACTTGATAGGAATGTTCATTCAAACCCTGTGCCATGAAGATATTTGCAAAGATGAAAACATACAAGCACTGCAGCCCAAGTCATCAGATTTCCATAGAATCTCAGACACAAAAATGTGCAAAATTCAAACATGAGAAGCTATTAATGAACCTCTTAAGTCTAGAGTCTACAGATCATCTCCAAAATAGATCAAACAGCAAAGATACAACAGTCCAATTGAATATAATACTACAGTCTGCAGAACTGCAGTAACAAAACCTATCCAAAAGGGGAAAAAATCATTAGCTTACTGTGTGAACATTTTTGAAGTCAATTCCCCTCACAACTCCAAATTCTGAGTCCTGCTTAGCTTGCTTTTTTGATTTTCTTGTTTCGGAAAGACTTCCCTCGTTGGCTTTTTCCTTCTCTTTTGTTTCTCTGTCATCCGTTGCAATCAAATAATCAAAAAGCCCAGCGTTGAATTCCTAAAAACAAGCAGCATTGGAGACAAAATGAGCTACTTTTAAGAGCAATAACAAAAATTTTGGTCATAAAAACCATACTTGGAACCTTCAAACCTCAAACCATCATTTGACCTTGGCCTCTTATTTGTCAATTTTCTGAAATTGTGGGCCTAACATACCTCTAGGATATGGAGACGAGAATTCTGCGGCAACTCGGCATTTAAAACAGCAGACTTTATTCCAAACTGAGGAAAAATGACCAGGACATCAATGTTGGGATGAAGATATTAAACCAAGATCATTACAAGAAGTAACACAGCTACATTAGAACAGCTTGTGGAGATTAATAGTTCCACCTAAAGAGAATAGTAGTGAAAATAAAAACAAGTAATAAACAAAATTTGATGCCTAGCCTTCATTAGTCTGTCAACAACATTTCACATCATAGGTGCAGCACCTCAACCATACAATATCTCAACAAAGAGACAAAGTTGCTATGTATCAGAAGCAATTATTTTCAAAATCAATGATGAATTAAAATAATTCAATGGATACCCAGTAAGGTAGTCAGAGACTGCAAATACCTTCTCTAGAAACAGTTTCAATCTGAAACTCATATCAATGGCATTAGTAAATATCAAGACTTTTTTCTGAACCAGATCCAGCTTCAAAAGAGCAAGAATATGAACTAACTTGTCACGATCACCACATGAAACCTGAAAAAATATGATAAGGTTGTAAAGCCATAGAAAGCCGATACCCTTGCTCAACCATATATTAAGAGGCCCAGATGATAGATATAGATAAGAAACACTAAAAGTCCACAAGACAAACCCATTGGAATCATAACCACAAGTTTTGCTTATACATATTCTGATATCTACAAGATGACAGCGATGTCAAAGCAATACCTGACAAGACACATGTAACTACAAGTGTTCCACTATTACCCAGGTTTTGGACCTAAACTGACAAGTTCGGTGGAAAATGTGATCTATATTAAGAGAGGAAGCAAATCAGGTTTCTGTGCCAGTGGCTGAATGCTGAGAACTAAGGGTTGTTTAATAGGTGGAGAAGACATTTAATATACAGGGAATTTTGGGATTTATGCTAAATGAAAGGATGATTAAGGACCGATTAAAATGAGAACAGGAGGGAGCTTGTTTGAATCTTAAAAAGCCCCCTCTTCCCCTCCCTCAATAAAATCTTGTGAGATGGTAGAATTCCATACTTGAACGGGGAGGGGTAGTTTGTGCTTTGCTTTCAATTTATTACTAGTGGCAAGACAATGGTAGGGTGTATATTTTTCATTCTCTTTATATTCCAATCTTCTTTTAGCCGGTTCCCAAGGATTACAGAGGAATTTCAGTTGAAGGCCAATTATGTTATTGACAGTCTCAAGGCCAAATATAACCAAAGTTCCATCTGGCACTGGCTAGACAGGAACAAAAATTCCATCCGAAAGTTCTTTTTTATCTTATAGGTGCAAAATAATTCACAAAAAATACAGGTAGGTCACATCAGGAAAAAAAAACTCAAAAGGAGCACCCACTTCTCATAACTTCCAGAAAAGTCTATAGAATTCCTTACCCAAAATTGCTGAACATTTTTGGGGATAACTTCATCCTTAACACCTTCAACTTCTGGCAAAGTCAAAACATATGGATTGTGCAGAATGAGCTTCTTCAGTTTGTCAACATCAGCACTGAACAGCAACAGATGCCAAAATACCAGGCATGAAATTTCTCAATCCAAGAGTGATGAGTATAAGGACTTTGTTTTATTAATATGAACATCTTTTGGGTAACAAAGATGAAGGGAAGATATTTTCAAGACTTGCTAAACTAAAAATTGAAGGTAACAAACAAAACATAAGTAAAAGAAGGAGGGAGGGTGAGTGCCATAATCAACACACCTTGATGTCGCAGACATAAGAAGGCATTGACAACGTCTTGGGACAAGAGCACTAAGAGTTTTGAGATCTTCTTCATAGCCAAATGACAACAAGAGATCTGCCTGAAAATAAATAGATATTAATGATATCATTCAAGGAAAGATATCGCAGATGCCTTTTTTGAAGAGATTGAGAGCTTAGTATCTGAAGGTCCATCAGTAAGATGGTAGAAACCATGGAAATCTAAATTGCACACAGCAAATGTACTCGATCAATATCAATAGACATACCACTCATTTTCATCATAGTCCATTATTTAATAAAGCAGTCAAGTTGATTTCAACGCACCAATTGATGAATTCAGACAATCTATTATCAACAGAAATCCCAACTTCCATCTATCATGAATGAATTACAACAATAAGCAGCATCACAAACAACAAGTTCTCACCTCATCAAGAACAAGAATTTCAAGGGAGTCATTAACAGCTTCTGATTTTAGCACACCAACAGACAAGGACTTGGCTACACAAGAAGGTGTAGACACCAAAATATCAGGTGGTCCAGCCAACGCATTCCGCTGCAAGCAATCAATCAATCAATTGTGCTGAATATCACCACAAAATCCGCTAAAAATGTAATTTTTTTATTAACCAACCATATCAGAAGCAGGCATGTTGCTAGTCAACTGAACAACTTTCAATTGAACTTTACAGGAATCAATCAGCCACGAAACCTCCTTATAAACCTGCTGGCATAACTCTCCACTTGGCACCAGAATAAATGCTGAAGGCGAAAGTTTTTTCCGATTCGAATCAGTCGTACTGAAAAGCTTCTGAAGCAAAGGAAGCAGGTAGGCTAATGTCTTCCCTGAGCCTGTTTTCGCCCGGGCAACCACATCTTTCCCTTGCTAATGATATTCAAAACAATTGATTACAAAAATGAACGAATAAATAAATAATAAATAAATAAGAGTTAAAAGAAAAAGAAACTGACAAATATTAGAGGAATAGCGACTCGCTGAATCGGAGTGGGCTCTGCAATGCTAGTTTCTTTCTTGTTTAGGGCTCGAATTAGCCTAGGGTCCAACCCTAGCTCTTCAAAGCTCCGTGCTTCGTCTTCTTCTTCTTCGACTACATCTGATTCCTGGTTTAATTGTATTTCTTGTTGGTGTTTGCTCTCCTTTTCATTTTTCTCTTCAGTTTTATCGTCCTTCGCCATTTTTAAGTTTACGCAGACAGATGGGGGGGGGGGGGGGGATTATTAGGGTTTTTGAGGAGGAGGAAGAGGTGAAGGGTTTTAGACTTGGGGGTCGGGTTTCATTTAATTGAACTAGGACCCGTTTTTAGTAAATATATATCAATATGATTAGTGTGATTGTTTTTCGGGTTAACTTGTTTATTTTTTAAAAAGAAAAATCCGTGAAAGTGATTATTGTTTTTGGATGAATTTGATTTTTTTAACTTTTAAAATTAATATATATATATATATACTGTTTATTAAAAAATATAATATATGTAGGTCTTGTTTATTTTGAAAATATAATTATTAAACCCGACTTGATATTTATTTTGGATTAGTCCGATCACAAATTGAATTAATTAACTTAAATTGATTTTATTTTAAAAAAAATATTATTTCTTTTTAAAAAATAAAAAGTACAAGATTTCTGATTGTTTTAATTTTGAGTTGTGATTCGAGTTTTTACATGTATCATTACATGAATTATCTCTTCATTTTTTACAAAATTTGCACCAAAATCACCTGTTTTAATTCAATTTATTTGATTTATTTAATACAATTTATAGTCGGTTTGTTTTTACATTTTAAAAATATTTTTTAATTTTTTTTATTTACTTCAAATTTATATTTTTCTATTGTTTTCTAGATTAATATCAAAAAATAACTTTTTAAAAATATATATATATTTAAATAAAAAATACTTTAAAAAATCACGTCATTTATAAAATTACTAGCAAATTGCCCGCGCGTTGCCGCGGGTATTTTTTTTGTATATAATTTACAATTTTGAGTTGAGTTTGTAACGTAAGCATAGATTACATCTTTTATAATATAGATATTGCGTCATAAACGATCACAAAAGAGCGCACACTAACATTAGAAAAAAGAGCAAAATATTTGAATAAGAAAAAAAAAACTTACTTAAATCATTATTGTGCAGATAATAAAAGTATAAAAATCAATTAATAGAAAGAGCAAAAAAAAAAAAGGGAAAAGGAAGTAATATTAATTTAAAATATTATAACAATAGGAACATCGGAGTCTTAACATTTAAAATTATTATTGCCGCTAGAATAAAAACAACAAAACAATTGCAAAAATCTGCAAAAAAAAAAAAAAATGAAATTATCCGGAGGGAAAAAGAACATTAAAGAAAGAGCAAGCAGGCAAAACAATTTAATTATTATTATTATTATTATTATTATTATTATTATTATTATCTTAATAATGAAAGGAAAAAAACAATGAAAGACTAAAAACATGCAAGAAATTTTAACAAAAGATAAAAAAAATAAAAATTATTATTATTGCTATAACCGGCAAAAAAAAAATTATTATCAAATTATCGGGAGAAAGGAAAAAAATAGAGAAGCGTAAGAACAAAAAATAATTAAGTCATTATTATTATTATTATTATTATTATTATTATTATTATTATTATTATTACTACTACTATTACTATTACTATTATTATTATTATTATTATTATTATCATTATTATTATTATTGTGTTAAATACACTTTTATATATACATGGACAAAAGTAGGGATTATTTTAGAAATATAAAAAAATAAAAGTATAAGGACTTAAATGAAAATCAAATATAAAGGGCTGAAATTAAAAAATTAAAAGTCAAAGGGCTGAAATGCAAATTACATTTATTCTAAATTGAAATCAGAGGACCAAATTGCAAAAATCGGAACTTTTGTACTGAATTGATTGAGTTATATACAACCAATCCGGAAATTGAAAGTAGAAGGACCGAAGTGAAACTTTGACATTCAATCAATTGAAATCGGAGGACCCAATCGAACAAAATTAAAACTTATATAACAGAAATTAGGACCAAAAACGAAATTAAAAGTCGAGGGACCGAAGTGCAACGTCAAAATAAATGGGGGACTCTCCTGCACATTGACGTGTAGGAGAGAGAGAAAACGTGGCCGACGGCTTCAACCGGCCTCCGCCGCGTCCACGGACATCTGGTGGTTACACGCACCACCGCGGGAGGAAGACCACGC
Organism: Salix caprea; assembly: GCA_964035475.1. Classification (NCBI taxonomy): domain Eukaryota; kingdom Viridiplantae; phylum Streptophyta; class Magnoliopsida; order Malpighiales; family Salicaceae; genus Salix; species Salix caprea. The sequence goes on along the minus strand of OZ037756.1, from coordinate 13,411,847 downwards.
GGCGGCGCATCGTTCTCTCCTCCGGTAGACAATTTCCGTCCACCGGAGGAGGCCGCACGCGCCACCTAAACAGGGCGTGAGGGCGGAAAACCGTCTGGCGCGTGCGCCTCACACCCTGACAGACGCCGATTAAATAATTCGAAAAATATGGCCAATTACCGTTCCACCCCTGCACCCAATTCATGGTTTTTGTCTTATTAGGGGCTATAATCGTATTTAGCCATTTAAGAAAATATTAAAAAAAGAAAAAGTTGCGGCGGACCGGACCGGACCGGGCCGGTCCGACCGCGCGCAATTACGCCGGTGTCCCTCAGCCGGATGCTTGTTTTTGTCCTATTACCGGGGACGAAACCGTCAATACACTGTTCACAAATGAATATTTTTTTTAAAAAAAAGAAAATCAACTGGAAAAACCGAGAATAGCCCCGCCTGCCAGCTCCTCTTCGCCGCGCGCCCGAGGGCCATTTTCGGGCGTGCACTGTCACAATCCACAGTGTTTACTGAGAGGGTGTACAGTGCAAAAACCTACGCTGTTTATATGTTTTGTAATACAAACGTGTAGTCGATCTCTTTTAAAAAAAAAAACCAAATTAACAGGACAGGGAGTGTAACAATGGGCCTACATCCAATCTAAACTGTCCTTCTGGGAGGCCCAGCCCACACATTTTATTTTTCATCCTTGTAATGAAACGACATAGCACGAGAAACAATTGGAAACGATGGAAGCGCGCTATACAAAACGACGACGGGTGGTTGTTATCCAGTAGTAATAGGAGTAGCAGTAGCAGTTGAGAAGAGAAGATGGAAGAAGAGGTGAGGAAACAGTGAGAAGAAAAGCTCGGCTTCAAAAAGAGAATGGAGCTAGTAGCCTTAAACCTCTCTACAAAAATTCCAAAACAGAAACCAACCTTCCACTCTACAACAACAAACACGAACACAAGCACTCTTCTCTTTCACAATTATCATTACCAGTCACGAAGAAGAACAGGTAGTCAGTTTCGATTTCAAGCCAGGAATAATCAACAGAAACAGCTCTTTACTCGTCAACTAGATTCGGAAAGTGAGCTGGAATTCGACAGCGATGAAGATGAAGACGAGATGTCATCGGGTTTGTTATCATTAAGTGTGAAGCCAGACAGGAACATGGTTTTACTTGACGATTACGAGATCGAAGAACTTGCCTTGCATGATTCTTCCAGTTCTAATCATCGTAGCGGTCAGTCAGTTACTGAATTATTTTATTATTATAGTTATTATTTAAATAAAACAAAATTTGGGTAAAAGGATGGAAGGATTTTGGTGGTGTAGGGTACGTGGCAGTAGTAGGGAAACCGAATGTAGGAAAGAGCACGCTTTCGAATCAAATGATAGGACAAAAGTTGTCGATTGTTACCGATAAACCTCAGACCACTAGACATCGCATTCTTGGTATTTGTTCCGCTCCAGATTACCAGGTTTCCTATTTTTCTTTTTCTTTTTTTTCTTTTTCTGGGTGTCTGTGTTTTGTATCGTGTTATTTGGTTGTTTAATGTTGAATAATTGCGGAACCATTGTCAGAAAATTGAAACCCAGAATTCCCAAAGCTGTTGAAGTTAATTTCCTTTTACAGAATGGGGCATTAGAGTTGAAAGTTGCGTTTTTTCGATTGTATATATGATTTTATTCTTCGGTGTGTCTCACTTTGTTCTACAATTATTGCCTATTGGATTTGGTCACTGTTTTTGGCTGTTGCGTTTAGCACAATATAATGACAATCTTGCGAGCAGGATAAGTAGAATCATCTTTCATGAATTGATGTTGGGCGTTGAGCATTTTTTCCTAGGGTAATCTAGTTATTGTACAGTGTTGCGTTGATTAATGTCTTTTAGCTTGTGCATGTTGTAATGAGAAGCTTGTGTTCCTCCTTGTTAGAAGACGTGATAAATGGTCTTTAGATATGTAGGAAAAAGATTTGTAAGAAAACCAGAACCGTTGAAAGAAAATTTGAAATCTCTAGGCTATGCATTAGAATGACTGGACTGCTTTAGATATGAGCTAATCATATTTCTCTTATAACTTGTAAGAAATATTGTGATAGTGTTTTTTTCACTGTTTAGGTTACTGCTTTAGACTTGTAGAAAACTTGATGATACTTAAATACATGATTGCTTAGTTGCCCAATGCAGATCACCTGACCGAAAGGTTTGATTGCAGATGATACTTTATGATACACCAGGTGTTATCGAGAAGAAAATGCACAAGTTGGATTCTATGATGATGAAGAATGTTAGGAGTGCTGCCATCAATGCTGACTGCGTACTAGTTATCGTTGATGCTAGCAGAGCACCCGAAAAGGTATGCTAATTGTTTGTGCAATTATTTGCAGTTTTTTCTTTATACTTCTCTTCTAAATTCCATTTCTTGATTAGATTGATGAAGTGCTGGAAGAAGGTGGGGGAAACCTCAAAGATAAGGTGCCCACTTTACTTGTATTGAACAAGAAAGACTTGATCAAACCCGGTGAAATTGCAAAGAAAATTGAGGTTAGATCTTTTTGACTGATACTTATTTTGGCATGATAATTTGTCTTAATTATTTATGTTTGGTAATTATCTTTTTTTCTTTCCTTCTTTTTGGTTTATGACTTTTGATCGCTATGACACCAATACTAAGATGATTTACCAGGTAATGTAATTAAGAGATGAAGGGTAGATCAAACTTATCCTCGAGTTGTCACCTCTTCTTCTATATATGTGACTGCACTTACCGACATTTTGGTTCTTCTGACATTGATAAAATATCCTGTCCGTCAACACAAGAAAATCAGAAGTTAAATGTATGGTCAGCCAGTGCATTGGCTGTAATTATGAATCAAAAGTTGCATGTATTCTGGTGATTGATTTCATATGATTCTAATGCTTTGTGCTAAATGCAATAGTGGTTATGGTAGCAAATTGCCAGTGTCATATGTTGGATGTTCTATGGTCCTGTCTTGCCATAGAATATCTACTGTCCCAAAACATGGTATTGTATGTTTTCTATGCTTCTTTAAATAACTCTGATCCCTAAACAGATTTCACATTTTTGCAGTGGTATGAGAAATTTACAAGTGTTGATGAGGTCATACCTGTGAGTGCCAAATTTGGTCAAGGAGTGGAAGATATCAAGGAATGGATACTTTCAAAACTTCCCATGGGGCCAGCTTATTATCCAAAGGTACATTAAATTGAACTACATACCCCCCCCCCCCCCCCCTTCTTCTCTGAGTAAATGTTTTTTTCTCGGAGTAACCATATATGTAGTCTCTGGAGGTATTGGTGGTCTACTGTGGGTATCTCCATCTTAAGTTAATCATTTGAATGTAAGGACATGAATGGAACAGTATATTATCTTGAGCACCTGATCCACTAGTGGTTAATTAATCACAAGAGATGAGTAAGAGAACCACGAAACTTAACTTCCATTTTTGCTATGCATTACACCTTAAACAAGCCAGCAGTAAGTCCGTCAAACTTCCATTATTGAGTCTTCTCACTGGTGCCGCCGACATGGTAAGACATTGCCTTGTTTATTCTTGTCTTATCTGTTTGTGATTGCAAATGATATAAACAATAGTGCCATCTGTGGTCGGCTTTGGCTTGTTTTTCTTATTTTCCTATCATGTTTTCACACATTAGGCTGTTTTTGCTTTGACATTCTCAGGACATTGTTAGTGAGCACCCGGAAAGATTCTTTGTAGCTGAAATTGTAAGAGAAAAGATCTTTATGCAATTCCGCAATGAGGTTCCTTATGCATGTCAGGTAAACAATGGTGTCCCAAGGTTGGCTGCTCCTCAACCCACCAAAACCAGCTTTAGTTGATGACTAACAATGAAGGTTGGTTTATCTATGTACCCCGTAGGTCAATGTTGTCAGCTATAAAGCTAGGCCAACAGCAAAAGATTTTATTCAAGTGGAGATTGTTGTGGAGAAGAACACACAGAAGATCATTATCATCGGAAAAGTAAGTTGGCCTTTTAGTTATGGATTGGATCATGAAATGGCAAGCTGTTTTCAAGACTTGGTATATTAATGGGATCCCAAGAAGCTATTGCTTGACTGACTTAAACCTTATGACTGCTTTAGATTGTACTGGATATCAGAGATTCAATCCAAATATGAAGTCTGTATAACATTTTGAGTAGTTCTCTTCTTTTTTTGGTCTCAATTCAAACGCACTTGACCTCTGCAGGAAGGGAAGGCTTTGAAATTACTTGCCACAGCTGCTCGGCTGGACATTGAGGATTTCCTTCAGAAGAAAGTATATCTTGAGGTAAAGAACTTATTGTTCGCACTTTTTCGTTGACATGTTGGAAAATAAATTTGACACTGTTCCTTCCCTCCCAATACGAGGGTAAACACAGAAATAACAAATACTAATTTCCAAGGAGTACATACCTGACAGCTAACACTGTAAACCGAATGTCGATCAACATAAATGTTCTTATTCCATGTTGCGTTTTCAAACTTCAATGTTCTGAGATTTTCATCTTATAATTTACCAAATTCATGACTCTTTCTTTAAACAGATAGAAGTGAAAGTAAAAGAGAACTGGCGGCAAGATGAAGGGCTTTTGAAGTACTATGGCTATGGAGGGCAAATTAGCGCATTGTAGCATGAAGCTGCCACACCATCGTAAAATTGTTAAATAGATTCCATTTCAATTTTCCATTTGCTTTGATCTTTTTCCAGTTAATTTTCATTTTCAAGCCCTTCTGATCCTCTCAGTAGTTAGGACAGATATATTGTTGTAACCTTTGCTGGAAAATTTTGTCCGTCCTCGGGCGTTGCTCTGCCCCCATTCTCTGTGTGAGCGAATATCTTATTGTTGTCGCTGGTAATGTTTGAGAGAGTGGCTTAAAAGTGAGCATGGCTATAGATTTTGGGCCTAATGGGCCTCATTGTAGAATTGAAGCATCCAATCTACGAAAAAGGGTGAAAATACTTGTTTATTTTTAAGTCTGCTATAGGTTGAATTTATCTTTCTTAATCTTAAATTTTTTGAAGGACTGTAGGAAGTAAGAGTTCGATGTATACCAGAAAAAGGTATTTTTAAAATATTTAAATAGTAATATATTGAATAACATTTTTTTAAAAATAAAATATTAATATATTAAATTGATTAGGGTTATTTGTGGTAGATTTATGAAACTTGTAATTTGAATAATGAGATAATGATAATTCACATGAAAATAAATTAGAAAATCTAATTATAAACACCAATTAAAAAAGAATGTATGTTGATCGTGTACACCAACTAGAAAAAAAAAAGATTGACGATACGGGTCAAATGACGTGGCGGAACAATAATTTTGATTTTCTTACAAAGATGTAGTTTCACTTGTCTGTAGTAGCTTTAGGTTCTGTTAAAGCTACCAAGTGGTCAAAAACCCAGATGTCCTTCAAGATGCTGCTGGTAAATCCTAGAGCTATAGTTTTCAGTACACGGCCAAACATCGCAGGCCACGTGTCTTCAGAAGACAGGCTAGTCATGCACTTGTCACTTCGCAGGATCTGATCATGACACCCTCATTTTAAGTTGATGTCGGCTATTTTATAGCCAAATTGTTTTGGATTTTTTTATATTTTTATTTCCATATGAGAGATTTTTACTATCAAAACTTGGTTTGGGAAAAAAAATTATTTGTAGGTATAATTCTCCTTTTAAATTACAGTTTTTTATTTTTTAAATCCAAGAAATTAGGTCATTTGAATAAAAAATCTGAGATTCTATCTTTTTATTTAAAAGAAATTGATATTTATTGGCAATGCTAGGAGGCCAGAATTTACCATCAATGAGCCCTAATGGTGCATCTCGTTCCTTAGTTATCTATAAGAGCAAGATATTTGTCTACATGTTTAATTTGAAGGAAAAATCTTATCTTATGAGTTTGATTCCAAAGTTCAAAGATCTTTATTTTTTATCCATAATGATTTGACAAATGATTTTTAAAGGATATTAATTCACCAAAATTATGAAGATTTTTATCATTTTTTTAAATCATATTAAAAAAATAATATATTTTGTATCCATTTGATATTATTAAAATTAACATGTTTTTCTCGGAAATAAAAAAAAACAATGGGAGATAAGAAATGCATTCAAAGGAGAGAATTGCAGATGCAAACCACTATGATATTCATGAGTATAGTATTAATTGTTTTTAAAATGTTTTTTACTTGGAAATATATTGAAATAATATTTTATTTTAATAAATTTATTTTTGATATAAACATACAAAAAAAACAGATAAATTAATTTAAATTAAAGAAAAAATAATATTTCTTTCAAAAACAATTTAAAACACAAAAATAAATAGGCTTTTTGATATTATTATTATAATAATTATTTTTAAAAATATATCAAAACAATTCAAAAAAAATATTTTTTTTTTTTTAAAAAAAACACAACTAAGAATTTGGCCTCCCATGCCATGCTCCCTGTTTAATAATATGATGCTCTGTTTGGTATCCATGAGAGGGAAGCAGAAAAAAAATATGAATCAAACAATTTATTTGGATTAAAATGGTCAATTATTGGATACCGACCCCCTATTTCTTTCATCTTTTCACGCTTTAAAGATGATTTATTTTTCATGTTTTTCTTCCTCTTTTTTAATAATGAAATGAAACCCCACTTGATTGCCATGAAAATGCCCGTGATTTATGGAGACCATGACAAGGTGATGTGATGTATGGAAAAAGAGATGGTAGCGGATTCTAATGGGACAAAATAATGTCACCCTGAGGCTTAGAAGAAAGAAGAGGAAGCCTTCTAATTAGATTAGTGATATCAATCTCGTTTTGTTTCGGTTAAAATAATTAAAATGATAATAAAAAAATATCATTTTTTTTATCTTGATTTAAATTTTAGTTCGTTCCAGAGTTTCAGCTGAAATGAAACCGAAATGTTTTGGCCGTTCTATTTCGGCTAAATAGTATTTTTTTAAAATAATAAATAATTTTATAATATCAATCATATTTCTTGATCCACTCGTTAAATTGAAATGAAATTTTATAAAGAGTATATTTATATATATTATTTTAAAATTTCAGAGTAATCAGATAATGTAATAACCTTGCGAAATTGATGATGATATTCTCATAATATTATATATGTTTATAATTTTGTTCAAAAAAATTATTTTATTGTTTTTTTTTAAATTAAATTATATAATTTTAAATAATTTTATTTTTAGATTTAAATTATTATTTTTTAAATAATATATTTAATTATACATATATAGTACAACTGTGATACAGCGTGCCAAAACGTTACAAAACTAAAATTCCAATTGAAAAAGTAAATTACCAAGATACGGTATTGACAACCTTCCTTTTGATAATCTTGCAGTTTTAAAAGACAAAACTTCTCTCAGCTTTAAAAACCAACTCCCCCCTTCCCCGTTAGCCTTGAGATTCCTTCTGAGAGAGTCAGAGTGCGTGCGTGCGTGTGTGAGTGAGAGAGATGAGGAATTTGGCTTTGGTTCTTTTGCTAGCCATTTCGATCCATCAAGGATTTTTTCATCTCCATGTTGAAGCAGGAGATGGTTTCATTAGAACCAGAGGAGTGCATTTCTTGTTGAATGGTAGCCCTTACTATGCAAATGGCTTCAATGCTTACTGGTTGATGTACACAGCTTCTGATCCATCCCAGAGATCAAAAGTTTCAGCTGCATTTCGTGAAGCGGCAAGCCATGGTCTCACGGTGGCCAGAACCTGGGCTTTTAGTGATGGCGGTTACCGTCCTCTACAGCACTCCCCTGGTTCCTACAATGAACAAATGTTTAAGGTCCTTGAATCTTTGTCCATTTTTTCTCTCTGCTTGTTCTTTAAATCTTCAAAACTCGCAAACTTTCTGATCTGTTTTTCTTTTGTCAATCTGTAAAGGGGTTGGATTTTGTTGTAGCTGAGGCTAGAAGATATGGGATCAAGCTCATTCTGAGCTTGGCTAACAACTATGATAATTTTGGAGGGAAGAAACAGTATGTGAACTGGGCTAGAAATCGAGGGCAGTTTCTGAAATCTGATGATGATTTCTTTAGACACCCTGTTGTCAAGGGTTACTACAAGAATCATATAAAGGTAACTCGCCCTGTGTTTTGGTCAATGATTTATCTCTGTTATGTTCTTCAAATACTTCATTCCAGTATGAATAGTGTTCTATGAGAGGATTAACTTGGTCATAGAGAAGTATTTCTGGACTTTTTCCTGCTTGAGACAGGATGCATATGGAGTCAATTGTAACTTATCTATGACCTTTTGTTTTTGCAGACCGTTCTTTATAGATATAACAGCTTTACTAGAATTCATTACAAAGATGATCCAACAATCATGGCATGGGAGCTTATGAATGAGCCCAGATGCTCATCAGATACTTCTGGAAGGACGATTCAGGTTTATTCACCTCCCCTCTTCTCGTTGTCTTTTCTTTATTTCTTTGCTATCCTTGGATAGATCTAAACCTTAATTACCTGGTAGTTACTGTCTCGTGATAGAAGCTTGATGGATCTTTAACATGCCCCACCAATACTTCTGAAGTTCAATTTATTGCATTTCAATTTGAACTCAATTTTCTTGTTCCGCCTTAATTAGTAACGGTTGGCAAACAAAGGTTTAGGTATCCCCAGTCAATGAATGACCTTTTACTTACAGCCCCACCTTTAGTTGAGCCGCGATGAATTCTAGAGTTAGCAAATCATTGATTTCTTCTGCTAGTTACTTCTTTCAACCACTCTTCTTAACTGTTGGCTTCGGTGCTTGATTGATACAGGCTTGGATAACAGAAATGGCTTCCTTTGTGAAGTCAATTGACAGAAATCACTTACTGGAAGCTGGTTTAGAAGGATTTTATGGACCTTCAACACAACAGAGGAACAGTTTGAATCCTGGTTTGAAGATAGGAACAGACTTCATCGCAAATAACCGCATCCCCGGAATTGATTTTGCAACGGTCCATGCATATCCTGATCAATGGTAACTTGCAATCTAATTATAACTCAGCATTTGCTATACTCAAAGAGAACTAATTAGCCTTCCAACAGAGATATGCCCTTCTAGATTGAATCCTTGTGTAGCCAATTCTTGTTAGATGTTGAGTAGCCACTACTGAATGGCTAAATGCCACTAGGTTGATCAGATTTGTAGCTATCCACAGAAACGAATTACTGTGACATAACCAGGCCTCAATTACCCTGTTGATTGTTTCTTACATGCTTTTATAATGCTTGAACAGGTTATCCAGCTCTAGTGATCAATCCCAGCTTTCATTTTTGAACAAATGGCTCGACACACACATCCAAGATGCGCAAAACATTCTTCGAAAACCAATACTTATCGCAGAATTTGGAAAATCTTGGAAAGACCCTGGTTTCAGCACATACCAGAGAGACCTAGTGTTCAATACCGTGTACTACAAGATATACTCATCAGCTAAAAGAGGAGGTGCAGCTGCAGGAGGCCTGTTTTGGCAACTTTTAACTGAAGGAATGGACAATTTTCGCGACGGGTATGACATAGTCTTAGGGCAACCTTCCTCAACTGCAAATATTATAGCTCAACAGGCACACAAGCTTCATCAAATTCGAAAGATATTTCAGAGAATGAGAAATGTGGAAAGGTGGAAGAGGGCAAGGGCTGCTAGGGCTAGGAGTCGCTGGCAGGGTGGAAATAAAGGCAAGCGTATTGGAAACTGAAAGCAGTATGATTTTAATCTCAAAGCAAAGCAAGTGTTTTGAGAGTAATGGTTTCTCTCTTAGAGATGAATAGTGTTCGTCCAGGGGAGAAGCCATGTCGAAGTATATTATATGAGATCAACTTCTCAGTATCTATATTAGAGCTTGAAAGCAGAAGTTAACACCCTATCAAGCATGTTCTAAAACTGTATGGTTTGCCTAATTTTATATGTTGAACCTTGGACCAAAAAAAAATAGATCTGACCAAGAACCAATCCGACCCGGCTCAAGAACAGGTCTGATAATGCATAATTTTGATTTTTTTTTACTATTGGTTTTTTTCGTTTCAGCAATGGCAAAGGCTCCGTAAATCAATCTAATTTCATAGTAGATGTTTCAACGTTTTATTTGGTCAATAGATCGATAGCAACAGGCTATTAGGCAGCAACAGTAAATAATTTTTATCACTAGTTTTGTACATAGATGCTTAATTCAACAAAAGAACATCGAATCTCTCACCTCGAGTTAATAACATTAATTTCTATAATAGTATCCAGAGTAATTCCTAGGTTGCGACCCTTCTAGCAGGGATCACCATGTTTCAACGTATCAATTCCCTTGACCTTAGTTTCATTGTTGCGTAAACTTGCTGAGGAATACAGGAACTTGAATACAGAACAAAGTATAATCAAATAGGCTATTGGCCCTCCCTAGATCTCTCTTCTAATATGTAAGGAATGTTAAGACTAACCTGTATGGTGTCCATGCATGTATCGGCACAGCCTTAAGTTCACAAAAGGCAGAAATATGATTCCGGATGATCATTGAATCAAACAAAAACTAATCACCTCCGAGATTACCAGCAAGGCGGTCATGAATTATTATGATGGTAACCCTGCAATCTCAGCAGGCAGGAAAATTGATAGGAACAAATGCAAGGGGTTGATATTCAAGAGACTGCATATACAACATTTTATTCTCTTTTGTGACATGATATCGGAGTCTACTGATTGGTCAGATGCCCGTCAAGTAGCTGTATCGTCACGCTCTGGGGCATGAGAATCACTGGCAGAAGATGGTCCTCTCATTGCTGGGAGATATGACCATGCCAAGGCTGTCGTGCCAAGTGTGATTGCAGCAGCAATCGAGCCCCAAATCCATTTCCGCCTCCTTTTCCTTATCTGCCTATTACGCCTTGCTGTTTCTGCAAATTTAGAAGCCAGAAAATTAGAAGAGCAGGAATCTAGCAATACATAAAATGGGGCTCAAATTAGAGGTGATAACTGGAACCTTAACTAAAGCTACAAATTGTGCATGCTTACAGCAGGAGATCTCAACAATTCTCTTAATTCACATTTGTTCAAAAGTTCCTCACTCAATCCATTTAGAAAGAATGCAAGAACTGATGTTTTCAAACCAACCCAAACTTGCAAATTAAATCGAACCACTCAAAACCAGTTAGGCCACTGGGTCTACATACAAATAATGGTATAAATGCGAACATATAACCACTAACCATACGTGCGAACTTGCCAATCACATTGAACTACTGATAACCAGTTAGGCCACCGGGTTTGGTCAACCATTTACATGCAAACAATGGTATATCCACTAACCACAAGGTCAGGGAGCTTAAATGTTAGCAGCACTGTTTTAAGCTTTCTGGTTGACTGGATCACAAGTTGTGCAGGAAATTTCAGAGTTAGTTTTATAATAAATTCCTAACCCAGCTATAAGCCAATCACCGCCAAAGCTAGTGCCATCCTTGTAGGAGCACACCAAATTTCTTAACTCTACTTTTTTAGACCCAATAACTCGAATGGTTTTAGAACATCAGCATGAAGCAGCATACATTAAAAACTAGAAATGCAGCTAAGTTTTTTTTATTTCACAAGCAACACCAGTTAAAAATAAATGAGCACTGACTAGCAAAACCTTGAAACATTTAATAAAAATCTCACCAATAACTTCCTGGTTCCGCTGAGACATTTCTTGATTCACAGTCTCGTAATAATGAAGTCGGTCCAACAATCGAGCAATTTCAAAGTTCTTTGCTTCAACCTGAGCTTCCATCTCTATCTCAGCCTCAGCTTTTGCAATGCCCCTTCCTATAGATTCTGATACAAACCGAGCAAGATAGATCTGCTGGCAAATCTCCTCTACAGGATTCACATCTGATGGCTGATCACTCTCTTGTACATCAACAGGGCAAGCAGGGAGGGAAAGCCCTACCAGAGCTAATTCTTGCCTGATCCTCTGCCACTGGCTTTGCATATTATCCAAACCCTCTTCTGCTTGCTTCCGCTTCTCTATCTCCATCAACAAACTCAATCTCATTTCACGCAATTCAGCTCCATTGTGGTGGGGAGAAGGAGAAGGTTGTAGTCCACTCTCAGAGGATAGCTCTGGCAATAGTAAGAAAACAAAAGTAAGCTTCTGCATTCTGTTATGACTATTACTTACAGTTTGTCACACTACTATTTTTGCTAAAAGAATCCAGAAATAGTCTTGGGAAATGCTAATGCTTGAATTCATCTTTTAAACAGCTGCTTATTTTTGTATCCAAATGGGTCAACGAACAACGAACAACGAATGAGAAACACAACATTCAGAAGCAAAATATGTGGTTTGCAATAAAAGTATGCCAGGCTAGAGATGAGATGACTAACAATATAATGAATGCAATACAAAAGAAAGGACCCAGCACAACGTATAGAAAATGTAACAAAAGCAATGACTCCCCAGCATCATAGCTGCAACAAGCTATGAGATACTTCTTAAATGTGGAAGATTCAAAGCAAGATGCCAAACTATATGATGCAAGCGGATAACAAAAAGATGAACAAGCAACTATAACTTTTCTAACAACCACATGATCTACTAAAGTAAAACAATCAGAAAGAATAATGCAAGATACAAACACCCAAGTACCTTCCCAAGCATCATAAAACTCTCCTGCTGGCAAACATGCAGCAAGCTTCATAGAGCTCTCAACTGCAGCGGTGTCCTCAGCATCAGTGTTACTAGTATAACTCATGGAGTCCTGTGGGTCAAAGAAATCATCACTGTCACCATTTCTTTCCACATTCTGCTCAATCGGCTTCAGCACAACCTTTTCCATGGCCAAGTCCTTCCTTGTATTACTAGTCCCAAGTTGCACACTACTGCTCTCTATTTCATCACCATGGCTTGCATTAACACAACCCACTTCGATAGGACAATCACGGACACCATTCACAACATCCTCTTTACCAGGACACCCATTTACATCATTCACAAACTCACCTTCAACAGAACTAGGGTTGAAAAAAGTAGCTGAATGCCCATTACTCAAATCAACAACCTCATTTTCCCCATTATTCACATTCCCATTTACCTCAACTTTCTCCAATTCCTTCTTCCTAGAAGCTAAATCCTCCTCCGAAAAGCTCTTCAAAAGGCGTGGCCCGCGTCTCTTGTGATTAATAATATAAGGAGATGGATGAAATGAAGTTGGTGAATCAGGAAGCGGGGTTGATGCAGGAGTCGCATACAGGCCAGGTGATATTTGAGGACGATTACATTTCCTCTCTATCACCGATGTACTATTCCCCCTCTCCAGGTTTGAATTAGGTAATGGTCGCTTCAATTCTGGTGGAGAAGTCTTCGGCTTCGGCTTCGGCTTCGGAACTGGGTACTTGTTACTAGGAACTGGCATGTCGACAGATTTCGATGCTCCAGGTTCTAACAACCTATCCAAAGCTATTGCAGTAAAATGTGGCATCCTTCTACACTACCACAGCAACAGTCATCGAATGAAATTAAATTCAGTAACTAGAAATTTAGAGATTAAACAACTTATTTAACAGCAAATCAATCCCAAATAAAAATCCTTAATAGAAGCAGCGATTAATAAAAAATAAATTTGGTAATTAAGGGAGAATTTGTGGAAATTAAACAAAATTACCTTAGATTGATTATAAAATGACAAAAATAAACTACGAAATTCAACAAAAATCCAAGCTTTCGAAACAATTACCTGGCTAAACTATACAATCAAATCAAGAACCCCCCCTCCCAAAAAAAAATGCTCCATTTCTAGCTTAGATGAAATTTCTAGATTACAAAAAACTTATAAATAAAATAATATTTTCCACCCAGCTTTCAAGCTAAACTACACAATCAAAGCAAGTGAACCCTAATTTTGATATCAAATAGAAAGCAGAAACCATACCGTTTGGTAGCTGAAAAACTGCTGGCGCTAATCTTAACATCAACTTTTGCACACGGAGAGAGAGAAAAGAGAGAAAGAAACACAGCTAAAAAATTACCTTGGTAGCGAAAGAGCTGGAGGAGAGGATCTCCTGAATGTAAATAAATAAAAATCAGCTGATGATATTAACAGAGAGATGAAGGATCACGGGAAGAGTGGATGATGACGATCATTTGGTATAGGGTGTACAGAGAGAGGGAGAGCGCAAAACGACATGATATTGGAAGGAGAACACTGTATGGTGGTGTCGTGTCGTAGATTGAAATTCACGACTCTTCCCTCCCTCTCCTCTGTCAACAAGAAAGAAGCCGCTTGTTGTCCAAGTGTTTTGGTTATTTATTTATTTATTTTAATTTGAATTGGCCTTTTCGGGTATAAAATATCTCTATCGGTCTCTCTAGGGCACACGTAATTGCCCACGTTTTGCCAAGGGTCTTTTTTTTCAACTTGGCAAAGTTCAGCATAGTCCCCAAGTCATAGCCCATATTTCTATTTAATTCTTTTATATAGATTTACTCAATTAGGTCCTGTGTTTTCCCCCTCTTCCATCCTACAAGGAATAAGGCCTTGCCTATTTTGAATTGGGTTGGGTGTAATAATCTAGACAACAATTGATCACTTCTAAATTTAAATAATGGCTTTGATTTTGGAATTTTTTAAAGTATTTAATTTCTACAGAATATGAAAAATTTATATTTAATGATATGTATATAAAAAACTATTATTATTTAATTTAATAGTAAATTAAGAAGTTGAGAGATTATTATTTAAGGATTTCAAAAAACTTCCATGATTAGCTGGATGAAAGTTGAGTTTATTTCATAAATAAAAAAAATCTTCAAAAATATTTATTTGAAAAAATCCTGGCTTCTTATGAAATTGCTTTGTCTCCTATGCATAATAGGTAATTTTGGATGGATCCATTGTAGATATGGATGGAAGTTCTGAACTTTTAGGGATTTAATTGAGATTAAAAATAATAAGAAGGCTAAATTGAAATTTATCATATAGTAGGAGAGCTAATTTAGAGTTAACTTTTTGTTGCGTTGTTGACTTGTTAAAGATAGAATAAAAATTCAAGCTCCTTTTTTCGGGTACGGACTGCTGGCAGCAACGGTCAAATACGATTGTTTGACTTTGACAACGGGGACAATGTTTGGTGTCTGAGATAAATGCTCGACAAGTTGATCCTGACTCCTGGGTGTTTGGAGATGTCGTACCAGGGCTATGGTTCGAGAAGATGGTGTCGTTTTGGGACCATTGGGTTGCTTAAATTTCGTCTTGTCTATTTAAAGATTTTTTAAAAACTATTTTTATTTTTTACTTTAATTTAATTTTTTTATGTATTTAAATTATTTTTATGTGTTAATGTTAAATATATATATTTTTTTAAAATCAGTTTAATATATTTTTAAATAAAAATATGTTTTTTTAAAAATCAATTATCCTCTAAACAAGCACTAACAGTCCCGCTACGCAGAAGTTCTATTGTTTTGTTAAAACTAATTTGTGGGGATTGGAAAAGATAAGGGGCATGAAACATAGTAATAGCACTCAACCTATAATTATAGGATCAAATATTGGTGGTCCGATCAATCAAAATTTTAATTTCCTTAAAATAAATCATTATGTATTTATATATATCACCTCAGGATAGTGAGTAATATAATTACTGGCATAGTTATATGTTATACTATTAAAAGAGTGTTTGATTTGAGATTATAATAATTATTACTTTTTAATGAATTTTTTACATGTAAATATATTAAAATAATATTTTCTAACATGTATGTATATTTTATTTAAGAATACCCTTTTTTATTAAAAAAATAATTATTATTATTACATAGCGTATTGACAAATGTTCACTATGTGTTTATCTGGAATTACCTATGTTAGGTACATTGTCTTCTTGTCTCTTCTCAACAATCTTTCTATTTTATATATCTTTTTCTTTTTTTCTTAGTATAAAAAAAATTGAAAAAAATATAATCAGTAGAATTTTTGAAGTTATGAATAAGTCGAAGAATATAAGAATTAAATATGTAGTCGGTAAGACCATGAAAACTGATTAATTGATTTTATTAAACTGGATTAAATTATAATTAACTTTACATATTTTGGAGTTTTAATCCTGTAATTTTTAATTCACAATCTGTTTCTCGTCTCTCCTAAAAATAAAAGTAAATTAATTTCAGGGAGCATGTTACATGTGGATCTTACATTTATTCTTCCTTTTAATTTTGATTTAATCAAATTTGACTATTAAGTAAAGTTCAAGCGTGCCATCATCGGTATGGTAAGGAACCAAGCATGGGGAATAATAATAAAGTTCACCAGTCTATATATTTATATAATAATAATAATAATAATAACACCATCCAAACAGTTTTTTTTTTTTTAAATATATATTATTCGAATAAAAACAACTTTTAAAAAGTAAAATATAATTTGTGCGGAGGGCAATAACCTGGCTGGAAGCCTCTCGTCTAGTTGCCTTTGATTTTGGGCCGCAGCTATATCAATCATGGATCGTAACGTGACGTCAGCATGTCCGAACACCAAACTTTGGAATGGCTGTTGAAGATTACTGGTCCACATCATGGGATCAAAGGCCACCTACAAAGATTCCGTATCCAAGGAAAGGAAAGGCCATGACCAAGGCAGTCAAAATCGCGAGCCAACTCGCAAAATCGTACGATTTTGCGAGTTGGTTCCGGAAACCTGGTTGAACCGGTAGAAAAACCGTTTTCGGTCAAACTCGGTCAAACTCGTAGAAAAATCGTTCAAAATCGTAAACTCGTAAAAATCGTTCCGATTTTACGATTTAAAGAATTCAGCCAGTTTATCGCGCGATGCTACTCTTTTTGCTGACGAGTGTTGTCCTTTTTCTTTTCTTTTTCTTATAATAATCGGGGTGTATGGGTGCGTGTGTGTGTGGGTGTGTGTTGCAGAACGAAATATTTTATGCAGTTCAATTTTGACTTTGGTTTTGATAATTAAGTGGATGAGTTATTTTATACTATTTAATACTCAAGATTCTCTTTGCTTTACCATATTCTCTGATTTAGACGGGGATAAAATTAACTTTATTTAATGTGTTTAATTAAAATCTTCAAAGCAACAATTTTCGCTATATGGCTTTATTTTTCAAAAATAAATGTCATAAATTATACTCTTTTTTTTTTCTCTTACAAACTTAATTCGAGTTGGTGAATGTCCAGAGCTACAAAATCTTGCAATTCGAGTTCTAAGCTTGACTTGTAGTTCATCTGGATGTGAGCGTAACTGGAGTGCGTTTGAGATGGTAAGTTTTTTTTAAAAAAAAACAAATATTGTTTTCATTTTTTATAAGAATCTTATATTTTTCATTGTGATGCTATTGATGCAATTCCTGGACATAGTGAGGGGGGTGAAAGTGAAACTGAAGCTGGTTTTAGTTTATATTGTACGCCAGCTGAAGATTTGTTTTAAATTTGTTAATTTTTAACTTATAAACTTTTAGGGACATAATTATTTTGTAATGCGTTTTGAAGTTATTTTACATCATGTATGAACCTAAATTAATTAAGTTTTATGTCCATAATTATGCTATTTTGTATTCAGAAATATTTTACAAACGATTTTACGATTTTTCTTCTCACACGATTTTAGCTGTGATTTTACGATTTTTGTACGGACATTTCGGGTACGATCTTTCTACGATTTTACGATCCGATCTTACGATCCGATTTTTCGGAGCCCTTTCCGATCCGTGTCAAAATCTCGATTTTGACTGCCTTGGCCATGACTCATAAAAAAAAAAAAAAATTTCCAGAAGCACACGTTTTGGATTAGGGTCTCATGCCATCTATCCTTTCCTTTGGGATGATTTTCCTTTGTTCGGTGTTCATAAAGATTGGTAGTTGCTACCCACCAGTCGTCTTCATTCTTGTCTTTGTTGTTCTTTGTGATCAGACAAAGTTTCTATCAGCTGCAGATTTTGTGTATGTTTGGGAGTGTAGTTGCGGTTGTTTTTTATTGAGAAATATATCAAAATAATATTTTATTTTATTTTTTGAAAATCATTTTTGATATTAACATATGAAAATAATTTAAAAACATAAAAAAATAAAAAAAAATCAAATTGTTTCAAAAATGCCTTTGAAACATAGAGGGTGTTTGGGATTGTGGTGCAACCGGAGATTGCAAAAAAGTTGAGGGTTTAGGTGTTTGGTTAATTTTGAGAAGCTAAAATTTGACTATGGGACTCACCTAATTTACTGTTGAACCAGGGTTTCATGGAAAGCACCAATTTGCTGCTTTCCGTGAGTTGTGATGGGCTGGGGGCGGGAAAAAAAATATATATATATATATATATATATATATTATTTATTTTATTTTCTTATAAAAAATATATTTTTAATATTAAAATAATCTAAAAATTAATTACAATAAATAAATATATTAGAAGGAAATCACAATATAATTTTTGTCTCGCAATCCTAATTTTATTTCAGATGATATTTTACTATATATTGTTCCGGGATCGCAGAGGCCTTCACGTATGGATTTATAGTTCGTGATAAAATTACAAGTAGTTTGATGAGAGAATAAAAACAAGTGTTTAATTTACTTGAATTATTAATTATATTTTATTATTATAATTATTAAATATTTAAAAAACTATAACACACACACACACTTTAAAGTAATTTCACAAGTTGAAAGTAATATGAAAAGTTTGGTAACCAAATACTTGAAACTGTTTTTTATTAATCTCAAATTCAACCATAGTTTTAACCAAACACTTTAAAAACTATTTTGAACCGCAACTAAATTGCTTTTCATGATTTTTTTTTTTAAAACCTCAACTACAAAAACAAAAGTAATATCAAATACGCTCATGGTGTCAAACATGGCCTAAATCTAAAACACACTAACCATAGATTATTTGACCATCACAATATGCAAATTGAAAGGTTTTGGTTTAGTGTTAGTTATTAAACTTTATCGAATCCCAGGAGTCTGTTATCAATGAAAATTTTTTGGGTTTGAAATCTGCACAGACTTTATATTATATGATATTTATCTTTCATCAAATAGAATAACAGTAATAAGATTCAAATTTATAATCGCTTGATCAATAAAAGTCTGATATATATCAATAAATAATCTCATTTAAAAATTTAATTTATTAAATGAAACTTCAATAATTTTTTAGTGCTTTTTACTGATGATTTAGAAGAGCTATGATATTTTATTTTCTCTCGCACACATACATATCATCGCACCATAATAATAATATACATGTTAGAAAATAATATAAATCATATCTCGAGATCTTATCTAATAACTTAAGTTTTTTAATGAGATAATTTTTTGACATGATATTAAAATCTTTTTAATACAGTGGTGACAAATTTGAATTTCACAACCCTCATTCTATTTGATAAAAATTAAGCAATGTAGTGTGAATTCATGTAAATTTTAAGTTTAGAAGGCTTTCACTTAAAGGAGTGTGTTAGCGAATAATATAAATCATATCTCGGGACCTTACCTAACAACTTAAAGTTGTAGATGAAATGGTTTCTTAACAACATATTTCATCCGGATATTGTTGTAAAAAATTACTATCAAAGAATCAATTTGATTTAAAAAATATATAAGATTTTAAGATATGATTTATATAATTTTTTTTTAATTTAAATAGAAAAGAATTAACTTGTTACATCGTTGACAGGCGTACAAGTCGATTGCTGGCTACTATCAATCAACATAGCCACCCGCAGGACCCAATAATGATATGAGCATTCAATATTCCTTTTCAATTGAAGTCTAAATTACAAAGATTGATCATCTGTGTTATTGTCAAATATTTTCCACCACTCTTTAAACGTTCTATAACATTAATTAATTAGTTATTAATTAATCTGCCAATTCTTGCCCTTTATTGACAATGCATCACCATCAATTTAATTAGTAATCAACACTCCTAATCTTCAATTAATTTTAAAATGATAAAAGAAATGGAAAAATGGGAAAGCCTGGGACACAAGTAAGAAAACTAAAGAGTAAATTATAAAATGACCCCTCTAGTTTTGAGAAATTAATTAACCAGTCCTTCTCATTTCAGAAACTAATTATTTTATCTTTTAATTCAATACTACTTTATTCTAAAAAAATGTCTTCTTTTCTCATCGATTTTTCAATAATATCTATTTATTTTTTCCTTTTTATATTCTTTAAAACAAAAACAGAATAAACAGGAAATTAACATAAACTGAATAAAAATATTAAATAATTAGTTCTTTAAAATAAAAGGACTAATTATTTAAAAAACAACTAATGGGACTAATTTATAAATTACTTAAAACTAGAAGGGACACAATTAACAATTATACATGCAGCCTCTACAAAATCATTAATTCTCATTATGAGGCAAATTTTTAAGGCGTGGTTGAATTTTTTTAAAATAAATTAATATTTTTATTAGTTTTTCTTTTATTTTGATACTCTGATATTATAAATATATATAAAAAATAAAAATATTTTAAGAAAATAGCATGTTCTTGCTTTTTTTGTAGTAAAAATGATTGCAACATTTATTCAAATCAGGTGAATTAGCCAGCCAAAATATGGCACCACATCCAATTCACCCAATTCTCCACGATCCAATTCCAATCTCGAACACAATTTCAATTAATCTGTGCAATCAAATGGATCATAAAATGAAAGGGTGCATCCTTGCATAATTAGCTTAGGCAATTTGCTACGTACAGAACTTATTTTAATACAAACAAACATTCATCAGAAGAAGAAAAAATCCAGTGGAGTATGAAAAATACACTCCAAAATACATTTTTATTTTCCATTTGTAAAATACAGGAATATATGACTGATCATACCCATACCCCTCCTTCCTTCACATACTGCAAGTATCTGGCAAATTCTGGCCTGGCCGTAGTGTTCTTCTTTCTACCTGCACCGTCGCAGAGACTAAACAATGGGTGGCTCTTGCTGCCCTTTCTTCTTCTGGGGTTCACCGGAGAAACATTTTGAGGGGCCAGCTCCGGTCCTAACGTGCAAGGCTTTGGTGAGCCAGAAACTTCATGAGACGGCGAGCTTCCACAGATGTCTTCAACTCTCCCTCCAATAGACATTCGGTATCAGGCTCCTTGTCTAGCCTTCCATACCTGCTTGGATTTCTGTGTTTATTTAATGCTCTAAGCATGGCTTGAGGATGATGGTGGAAGTAATCTGCCCGGCAGGATTACAAGAACATAGACATATGTATGTGTGTATATATATATATATGGAAAGCAGTGGCCACTTGTTACCGGCCAAGTTTTTTTTTCTTTGTTTATTATTGCGAAGACCTCGTCCCTCGTCTCTCATTTTTGGACACGGCAAGTTTTAATGTTTTAATGAGTTGTTACTTGTAAGTATTTCCCACAAATCAAGCTCTCCTTTGTCGGTCATTTATTTATACCATCATATGACGTTTCATTTTTAATTGGATTTAGAAAATGAAGTCTTTAATTTCTCTAAATTAATTACGGGTTTTACTTGGGAGTTGGGAATTTCTTCAAGAAATCCCTTTTCACGAGATTTTAATTTAAAAATATAATGTGAGAATTAATCTTACTTATTTTCTCGAGACCATGCTCAAAATATTGTAAGGTCCAATACTTGACCTAGACAATGGGGATATCCATATAGTAAGTGTTTTGTTTTTTGCAATAATAATATAGGAAGTGTGTTGTCTTAGTCATATGTTGGTGTGGCTCCATGGTGTTTCTTAGGAACAAAGGAGAGAGTGGAATAGGTCTTATGATAGATAGTTGAATTTTGATGTTGATGATGGCAGGTGACGTGTGATGTGATGAAAAAACGTTAAGAGCCTGTCAATGAGCAACCTCGCAAAACCAGGATTAATAAATAAATTATTTGTGTAATTTAATTTGTAAGTTGAAATTTGATGTTTTAATATGTTATTTATCCTTTTTTTCCACAGTTGCTTAGATCATTGCATTAAGAAATTTAACACGGTTTTTGCTCTTACCATAGCACCTAAAGGTGGTTGTATTTTTTTATTTATATAAAAAAGTGAAACCTAATTCACAATAAAATATAATGATGATTTTATTATATTAGCAGCATTGTTTTTTTTTTTTTTTTTATTTAAAAATGAATATCATTATATTCACCATAATTGGATCACTGTCGGTAAGGATAGTTGCATAGTTATAAGACTTGCTTAAGATTTCGACTGTGAATATGTTTCGTCAACTTTTTTATTTATTTTTTATTAAAATGATATATTTTTTAAATAGGGATTAAAATATAAAACAAAAAATTATACATGTTATAACGAGCCAATAAATGTTTTTCTTCTTGCAACGTAGTGCAGGACAAATGGCTCGTAGCTTACTAAGTTGGCTCGTAAAGCTGGATTTTATAACTATAGATAATTGTTGGTTTTAGTTGATTGGAGTGACTATTTAATAATATGATTGAAGTTGTTTTTAAAAATATTTTTTTAAAATGCAATAAAATATTTTTTTTTAAAAAAATATTATATGAACATAATCTAAAAACACCAAATTTTTTAAATTTAATGTAAAAAATAAAAATAAAAAAAAATATTTTTTTAAAAAGCACTTTTGAAATGCAGTGTCAAACAACTCCATATATGCAAATGCAAAGGTTTCTTCAATTTATTTTGAAAGAGAAAAGGAGAATCATGAAAGAATAAGAAGTGTTTTACTTATATATAGGCTTAAGAAATTAAATCAATTTTTTTAATAAATAGACAGATAATTTTCTCTTTTTTATTATTAAAAAATGTATTTTATTGAATAGTGATTGATCTACTTAGTTATGATATATAATAAATCATCAATGTATAGTAATATATACTTTCACTAGGCGGGACTAAAAACTTTTTACGTGTAGGAAAATAATGCCTGGACTAAAAACATTTATTTGACAGCTTCATTAAACCAAATTCAGAGGGTTGAAACTGGAATCTCTTAATCACTGTTTTATTTAACTCAAGTTTTAAATTAAACTATATAAGAATTATTTCTACATGATTTAATTAACTTGAAAATTTAGAAAAACCCGGATAATTGATAAAAATATTATTTGACTTTAAACTTATTTTTAAGATGCTATTTTTCAAAAAAAAACAAAAATTGAGATACTAATATGTTAGATTAACTTGTTAAACTCATGACCTAGATCATGAACTTCATTTAATTTAATAACTTTGTTTCATTTGAAACTATTTTTATTTAATTATATGATAAAAAATAAACACTTGAGAAATTGAGCATTAACTCAATATTAATATGTTTTTCTAAGATTAAAATAACCATATAAAAATTAATTGAAATAAATCATGAATTACAATTCTAAATTATCATATTTTTTTGGAATTATATTTTATTTAATAATAAGATAAAAAACACATGCTAAAAAAACTAAGCACTACCCAATACCGACATGTTTTTTTTTCTTCTAAACTCGTGATAACCCTATACAAAAAATAAATTGAATTAAATTATAAAACTCAATTCATAATGAATATATTTTTATTTGCCTTCAGAATGGTTCACAAGAAGCAAATATTTGATAGGCCCCAATAAACTGTAATCAGCCCTGAGAGGAATTCGGCTCTACATATGTGGATTCTGGTTAGCCCAGGTGCTGCATAAGTCTGGAGACAACTTATTTCCAAAATACTGTTTTGGAAATGAGAAACTAATTTTCCGAACCTGCACCATCATCTCATAACTACAAAAACAAGACCAGTCAAGTAATTAACCAGATGCATCTGATCACACCTCTATGATTTGCTTCAATGGAAATCTTCCACATGGAAAAAGAATAATGGAAATGCCAGAAGCCAGACCTGAGATTGCTTTAATGTTCTTTGATCAAAATCAAGAAGTTCAAACAATAACCCCTTTTCTTCTCTAATTTGTAGTTAAGTGGCAATTTCATGAAACATCTAACCAGCTACCCCCTAGAACTTTAGCCAGTCCTTTCTTCCTCATATTGCATCTCAAGCTCTCCACAACATCCCACCTATCAATGGATGCATAGAACTTTGAAACCAGCACATGAATGCCATCATTATTTGGTTCTAATTCCAAGAGATGCTTTGCAGCAAACTCACCCCTCGATACATCCAGGTTAAGACAACAAGCGTTCACTAGTGCTGCCCACACTGCAGCTGTAGGCCCTACACCAATTTTAACCATATCATGAAAAAGGCACCATGCATCTTCGATTAGGCCAGCACGGCCTAGGATATCTATGAGGCAGGAATAATGCTCCTGATTTGGATCCAAACCATATTTCTCCCTTGCAGAATTAAAAAGTTCTCGGCCTTCCTTGACTAGTCCTGAATGCCCACAAGCTGATAGAACAGCAAGAAGTGTCACAGAATTTGGCAAGACTCTACTTCCTTCCTGCCCCATCTCTTTAAACAGCTTGAGTGCTTCATCCCCATGGCCATGCCTTCCATATGCATCTATCATGCTAGTCCAAGAAACAACAGTTTTATGACAGATCCCGTCAAATATTGATCTGGATTTCAAAATTCTCCCACATTTTGCATACATATCTAATAACACATTGCACAATTGAGTATTTGCAATAAATCCAAATCGCAGGGCCACGCAATGAATCTGCATCCCAATCCACAAATCTGAATTATCAGAGCAAGCAGCAAGAGCAGTAGTAAGTGCAACCGCATTTGGTCTCATAGAGCTCATCACTAAAAACGCCTCCTCGTATCTCCCATGCTTGACACACCCAGCAATCAAAGAATTGCGCAAAACCTCATCTTTCCTGCAACTCAAACAAGAATAAACTTTCATAGCTTCGCTAATATACCCCACATTAGAGTAAAAATCAATAAGAGCAGTACCTAAAACCACCAAATCTCGACCCATCACAATGACCAAGCCATGAACTTGCTTACCTTGTCGGAAAGCCTTAATAAAGGCACAAGCCTTAAGCACAGAACACAGTGTAAACTCAGTCATCTCCACTCTCTCCCTCCTCATTGCTCTAAAAATACCAAGCGCTTCCTTAGCAAGACCATGCCTTAAAAAACTCGAAACCAAAGCATTCCAAGTCACAACATCCCGGAATTCCATTTCTTCAAAGACCTTAACTGACTCACCCAAGCACCCATATTTTGAATACATATCCATGAGAGCAGTTTTTGTTATAGTTCCCAAATCCGTGCCTGTTTTAATCATTAAAGCATGGACTTGTCTGCCACACTTCGTGTCAGGCAAAGCCGAGCATGCACGGAGAACCGGCGAAAAGGTGTATGCATCAAGTTCAAAAAACGCAGAATGAATGCGAGAAAAGAGATCCCATGTGGCAAGAAAGTTTCCATCGCGAGAATACGAGGCGAGTTGAGAGTTGAGGGAGTAGAGGTCTCTGTGAGGCAATTCATCGAACAGGTTGCCGGTATGAACATTACGGTTCTGAAGGTAGAAGGCTGCAGTTGTTTTCGAATTACCGTTAATGGGTGTTCTGGCGGAGAAGTTAGGGTAAAGATTGGACAGCAACGGGTATTTAGGAGGCATCAAATTCGAAGGGTCAGTGATTATTTCTTCATTGACAAATGAGGGGGAAAAATGGGTTTGGGAAAGTGGACGGCGCCTTCTTATATATATTTCTTTTCTGAAAAAGAAAGGGTAGGAAATTTCATTTTTTTGTTAGGTCCTTGTATAAAAAAATTCAATGAATCTTCTGAGATTTATTGTTTTTACAATACAATGAATTGATTATAATTAATCTAAATTCATTATGCAACCTGTATAAATAGGGATGGAGAGAATTGATTCCTTAAAAATTGGAAAAAGGAAAAAAATAAATAGAAAATTCTTGCTCTCACCCCCTCTGTTGAAATATAAAAATTGGAAAAAGGAAAAAAATAAATAGAAAATTCTTGCTCTCACCCCCTCTGTTGAAATATATATATATATATAGGAGTTGATCATTTGAATAATATTTGATTTTTTTTATAATTCTAATTTTATCTTGTGCAATGATTTAATAATTAATAATATTTGAGAACATGTGAGATACTTTTTCTTGTTCATCCAGGGTGATGAGTTTCTCTTGATCACTCAAATACTTTTATAAACTTTATGTTATATCCAATGCATGCCCATTTGTTATCTTTACCAAGATAACGTGTAACATGACTGAAATATAACACTTTCTATATAGTATTACTTAATGATCTCAAGTCTAAGGATCACTTACACAATTGTCACTTGAGTCTTTTCATAAACACAAGTGAACCTTCATATGAAATTTTCATAGAAGTCAATTCAATATACATGTCTTATAACATACACCTACATATTAGTTCTATATATATCTTATACATCAACTTATAAGAATATTTACTTTTTAAATAATAAAAATAACATAATATATACGAGTATTTATGACTCTAATAAATATATAGTATATAAAATAGCATCGACCAAAAATATTTTAAAAACAACATTTTGATGGCATAAAATTGCATAATTATAACAACTTCATAATTTACTGTACAAAATATTTCTTTCCTATAAATTTTATCTTTGTCTAAATTAATTAATCTAATATTATATAAATATTAAATATATATTTATATGAATATAATAATAACACATGCAACCTGTCAAACGAACATTTGCATTATCTGTTAATGACAGATTCAACTGACTGTTCAGAATGATCATATTCTTCCGACAGGCATACTACAAGCCTCTCATCTATATTCGATTCCATGATTAGAATAGAATCAACCCCCCTTCCATTGAAGTCCCAGCTCCATAGATTGTTCTTTGATTTGAAGTTCGTTAGTCTGAAGGAAGAAGAAGAAGAGAAATGCAAGGCCCTATCACTCATAATCGATTCTCAACTCACTTGTCAAATCAGAACGATTGAACAGCTAAAACAAGATAGTAAATTAAATGAACACAAAGCTAGAGCTTTCAATTCAATTCTAATTCTGTGAAATCAAATGGATCGTACAGAAAGTGAAAAGATTTTTCATATTTGGCATTGCCAGGTATCAGATTGTCAAAAGCAAATTTTGCTCAGAATAATACACTTCTTTGAGCTAAATACTGCCTTTTCTCGCTTCAATACTGATGAATCTATGGTCAGGCACGTATATATTTGACAAATCAGAGCCATATCCCTCCCTCCTTCACATACTGCAAGTACCTAGCAAACTCAGGCCTAGCTGTAGGCTTCTTCTTTCTACGATTATTGAAGAGACTAAACAGTGGATGGCTCTTGCTAACCTTTCTGCTGCTAGGCTTCGCCGGAGAAATGTTTTGAAGGGCCACTTCTGGCCCTAACTTTCGTGACTGTGATGAACCAAAAACACTAGCTGGCACGCTTTTAGCCCTCTTCAACTTCCCGTCCAGTAGACTTAAGTTAACAGGCTCCTCGACTAACCTTTCATAACCCCCATGGTTTCTGCATGTGCTCAACGCTCTCAACATGGCTTGATGCGAATACAAGTAATACTATGCTCTGGAAGATAACATGAACCTGGAGCGTATTTATGGAAGAAACAGTGTGGTTGGTGAGCACCACGATGTGGAAGAAAAGGAACGAGTCAAGATCAGTGAAATACTAAAATAAGATATGGCCATGTGTTTGATGCTTGATTAGTGAGAATTGCTTATGAAGTTGATGCGGGTAGATCCTGTCCGTCCATAGGATGAGGTGTACATGAAATGAACAGATAGGATTTGCTAATGCATGCATGAGGTCTTTGTTTGGCCTCTTCGTTCTTTTGCATGTTTTTTTAATGTATGGGAGGTGTAATTGCAGGTCTGACTTTTCAAGAAACGGCTACTTGGCTCTGTCTGTGTAGACTTCGTAAAGCGCAGGCGGTCTCTCTTTCCAGCCACCAACAGGAAGAAAATTTCAAAGTTCATAGGTGAGATGGTGACCTCGAGCATGCAAAATTTCAACTATTCTTTATGAGCAATAGATTGTGTTTAGTTCCAGCATGTCAGCTGTGTGGTTCGTAGAAAGCTGGTGGATGGATTTAAAAATGGTGACTTTTTGTCTTGATCATCAAAGCAACCGGAACAGGGAGAAGAATTCTGAGTTTAAAGGGCATCAGCAAGCTGCTGAAACCATTGTTATTGTATCTGCTACAGGGTTGACCTGGCTAAACGGCCGAGTCAACTCAGGAAAATTGTTACAAAAAAACATATATTTGAGGTTTTAATATCTTAAATATTTCTTTTAATATAATGCATATGAATGCAGGTTATAAAAAAAGAAATGAGAAGCATAAGTATATTATAATTATTCATGTTAAAAAGCTAAGAGACAATTTATAGATTAAATATAATTATTTCATATTCAAAAGTTAGAAAACAATTTATATAAATATATAAATGTAGGATATATATATATATATATAGTAATTTCGTGTTACCCTTAAGAGTCTGAGACACCTAGAGTTTTACCCGTTCACTTAGACTCACAAAATACACTTTTTAAGGGATGAAATTTCCTCGCATCCAAAACAGGAAAAAAAAAATTCCGTTGAAAAGTTAAGAAATAATTTATACAAATATAAACTATATATATAGTTATTTCCTAATTGTTTTTTAAAAATAATTATTTTATAGACTATGAACAAATTTTACAGGTAATCATAAATTAAATAATCAAATTCCAATCCTTCTCTGCAATATTCTATAAATAATCGATTAGCTGTATCTTCCATTCGAATAAAATTAATGTCTGACGAATGAGGCTCATGCATTGGCATAAGAAATTCCTATGCATAAATCCTTCGGTATTACACAGTAGAATACCAAACAATTCCTCATGTTATCTGTTAAAAAGCTATCCTCTCCAAAAAGAGGAGATAATTGAGGGCTCTAGGATTACTCACCACAGCAATAACATACAAGGAACCATTTATTCAGCAGCTAAGTATAACATACAAGGAACCATTTATTCAGCAGCTAAGTATATATATATAGGCCTAGACAGCATCATAAGCTGCTCACAATACCTGCTCAAACAGTAACAGTACAGATTGTTCATCCACTTGAGAAGTACATAAAAACCCAGCAAGAAAAAGACACCAAGCATTGAAATGCCATTATGGAGTTGGCCAAACGAACATTACCATGTTTTAAGACCCCAATTCTCATCATTAATAAAATTCTGATTTTTTTTTATCAAAGAATCAAAATTTACAGCAAGAACAATTCAATGGGGATTTAGAGATTAAGATACATACCCTAGATAAGCTGCCAAAGATTTTAAAGCCAACCAGAACCCAAAGTTCTGCAGTAGAATGCCATCCATTTTTCTCCAATTACCCTATCCAATGCTTTCCTGGCTAATATATCCTTTCGAAGCATACCACACCTTCCAATATTTAGCTTCTGTACCGTAAATATTTCTTTTTCCATTTTCATGGAAAAATGGAGCATTACAAGATTACTAAACACACCCGTAAAATCTGTCATTCATGGCTTTCTAAACTAAGGAAACATATTAGTACCAAGCAATACACATAGCCCAGCAGAAACTCTTACCCAATAGAACCAACTTGCTTAATGCTACATAAAGGTGAAACTTGCCACACAGCTTTATTGGCAGAACATGTAAAGAATAGATCACCCCTGGCCGCATTTTAGGGTTCACATCACACAAGAAGTTTTGAACGCCCTACCCATCTTCTTGCTTGCATCCCTCTCCTTATTTCCTATCCAAATTATCTTTGCTCTAGATTAACTAATCTAATATTATATAAATATAATAATAACACATGCAACCTAGCTATCAAACTAACATTTCCATTATCTGTTAATGACTGACTGTTCAGAATGATTATATTCTTCCGACAGGCATACTACAAGCCTCCCATCTATTCTTGATTCCATGATTAGAAAAGAATTAACCCCCGTCACTTGTTATGCATGGCTTGGCAGTTTTCACAAGAATATCTCCAAACGGATCAGACACTGAGCATCAAATCCTCCTTCCATTGAAGTCCCAGCTCCATAGATTAATGTTCTTTGATTTGAAGCTCGTTAGTCTGAAGGAAGAAGAATAGAAATGCAAGGCCTTATCACTGTAACATAAGTCATGTAGCATGATGTAGTTGATCATAGTTTGTAGCTATATACTCGTAATCGATTCTCAACTCACTTGTCAAATCAGAACGATTGAACAGCTAAAACAAGATAGTAAATTAAATGAACACAAAGCTAGTGCTTTCAATTCAATTCTAATTCTGTGAAATCAAATGGATCGTACAGAAAGTGAAAAGATTTTTCATATTTGGCATTGCCAGGTATCAGATTGTCAAAAGCAAATTTTGCTCAGAATAATACACTTCTTTGAGCTAAATACTGCCTTTTCTCGCTTCAATACTGATGAATCTATGGGCAGGCACGTATATATTTGACAAATCAGAGCCATATCCCTCCTTCCTTCACATACTGCAAGTACCTAGCAAACTCAGGCCTAGCTGTAGGCTTCTTCTTTCTACGATTATTGAAGAGACTAAACAGTGGATGGCTCTTGCTAACCTTTCTGCTGCTAGGCTTCGCCGGAGAAATGTTTTGAAGGGCCAGTTCTGGCCCTAACTTTCGTGACTTTGATGAACCAAAAACACTAGCTGGCACGCTTTTAGCCCTCTTCAACTTCCCATCCAGTAGACTCAAGTTAACAGGCTCCTCGACTAACCTTTCATAACCCCCATGGTTTCTGCATGTGCTCAACGCTCTCAACATGGCTTGATGCGAATACAAGTAATACTATGCTCAATGCCCTGGAAGATAACATGAACCTGGAGCGTATTTATGGAAGAAACAGTGTGGTTGGTGAGCACCACGATGTGGACGAAAAGGAACGAGTCAAGATCAGTGAAATACTAAAATAAGATATGGCCATGTGTTTGTTGCTTGATCAGTGAGAATTGCTTATGAAGTTGATGCGGGTAGATCCTGTCCGTCCATAGGATGAGGTGTACATGAAATGAACAGATAGGATTTGCTAATGCATGCATGAGGTCTTTGTTTGGTAAGCTCTTCGTTCTTTTGCATGTTTTTTTAATGTATGGGAGGTGTAATTGCAGGTCTGACTTTTCAAGAAACGGCTACTTGGCTCTGTCTGTGTAGACTTCGTAAAGCGCAGGCGGTCTCTCTTTCCAGCCACCAACAGGAAGAAAATTTCAAAGTTCATAGGTGAGATGGTGACCTCGAGCATACAAAATTTCAACTATTCTTTATGAGCATACAAAAATTTCAACTATTCTTTATGATCAATACATTGTGTGGCCGTGATTTTGGAAATGATATTAATTGTCTTTTTTTTAATGTAAAATTATATTTAAAAATATTTTTCGTTTAGAAATACATTAAAATAATTTTTTTTTTTTATTTTTAAAAAATTATTTTTGATATCATTACATGAAAATGATCTAATTTTTTTTAATTTAAAATAAAATATAAAAATAATTTCTTTCTATTTTTTTAAAATATTTTGAAATGATAAGTGTTTAGTTCCAGCATGGCAGCTGTGTGGTGTATGGTTCGTAGAAAACTCGTGGATGGATTTAAAAATGGTTGACTTTTTCTCTTGATCGTCAAAGCAACCGGAACTGGGAGAAGAATTCTGAGTTTAAAGGACATCAGCAAGCTGCTGAAACCATTGTTGTTATACGTGCTACAGGGTTGACCTGGCTACAAGGCCGAGTCAACTCAGGTAAATTGTAATAAACAAACATATTTTAAGACCCCAATTCTCATCATTAATAAAATTCTGATTTTTTTTTTTATCAAAGAATCAAAATTTACAGCAAGATTTTAAAGATTAAAATACATACCCTAGATAAGCTGCCACAGATTTTAAAGCCAACAAGAACCCGAAGTTCTGCAGTAGAATGCCCATCCATTTTTCTCCAATTACCAACCATGTGGCTAATTCAGCCTTTCGAAGCATACAACACCTTCTGATATGTGTCTGAGTTCGATTGGAAAGTTTTTTTTATAAAAAAAATATACTTTTTTTATTTAAAATTATTTTTTTCTGTATTTTTAAATATTTTAATGTGTTGATTTTAAAAATTATTTTTTAAAAAATAAAAAAAATATCATTTTAATATATTTTTGAAAAAAAAAATATTTTCAAAAATAGTTTTTGAACCCTAAATATTTATTTGTCCATTTTAACGCAAAACTTCATCTTTCCTGCAACTCAAACAAGAATAAACTTTCATAGCTTCGCTAATATACCCCCACATTAGAGTAAAAATCAGTAAGAGCAGTACCTAAACCCACCAAATCCCGACCCATCACAATGACCAAGCCATGAACTTGCTTACCTTGTCGGAAAGCCCGAAGCACACAACACATTGTAAACTCTGTTTTTTCCACTCTCCCTCCTCGTTGCTCTCAAAACACCAATCGCTTCCTTACATTACTATTTTATTTTTTGAGTAATAAATAATAATTGTAAAATTAATATTTACATCTATATCTAGAACAAATAAATAAAATATAAATCTCTCATCCAAGTAATAAGCTGAGTATAAATATAACACCATGATATAAAAATAGGTTATAAACATACAATAATTAATTAAGAGCACATCCGAGCATCTAGTCAGGATGGCCGAGTGGTCTAAGGCGCCAGACTCAAGTTCTGGTCTTCGAGAGAGGGCGTGGGTTCAAATCCCACTTCTGACAAATGTTTTTTTTTTTTTTTTTCAATATTAAGTTGCATTACCTTAATAATAATAATAAATAAAATAAAATGAGGTATATCATATGAAAATTGATTTGATTTGATTGATTAGAGACTGTTAAAAATTGACGAGACTTGGTTTAATTTTTTTTATATATAAATAAATTCACAACTATATCATTTTAATTGTTCAAGTTTTGCCCTTTTCCTGATTATCTTTTTATGTGGTGTTGAGGTTTGACCTATGCTTAAAAGCAGTTTCACTTATCAAGAATGATGGCGGGAGAAAGCAGGATTGATGCTGGTGTTATGATGCGTTCTTACCAACCCATTCATCAATCATTACATGGAAGCAACCTTCATCACCACTTCACCTTAGCTCATCACTGAAATGTTTTTTCTCAAGATCCTCAGTTGCCATGGATGCCACTAATCATCATGTTTTCCATTGAACATAACATGCTTGCTCTCTTTTTAGTCATCGACGTCTTATCTTATGTTTCTTTTCTTGGACTTTTATCCAATAATTAAGGTGGTTGCAAGGAAATGAATTTCATTTAGAGTGATTGAGATGAATATCTTGAAGCCTTCACATTTTAATCAGAGAAGATTTCAAGATATTAAAACTAGTTAGGTTCCAAACTGTTAGATAAAAGCTCAGAATATAATTTATATTATTTTTTAACACATCCCTTCAAATAAAAACTCTTTACGCTTTAAACTTGCACAAGTCCATACTACCTTGCTCTTGATTTTTATCAAATAGAATAAAGGTGGTGAAATTCAAACTTGTGACTGTTAAGTCAACAAGGCTCTGATACTATATTAAAAAATCATCTCATTTAAAAACTTAAACTATTAAATGAAACCTCAAAATATAATTTATATTATTCCATACCGGATAAACCTAGCCCGCTACTAATTTTCATCTCTGTGGACATGTTTCTATTAAAAAAGGCCAAGCCTTCAAGGCTGTCTCCTTCAATTTGATTGCATCGAAACTTAATTGGATAGCAGATTGAAGCAGATATTGGCCACTTTGCATTGAATAATATTTGTTTCTACCTATTTCCCTTTGAGCATAAATTACTTTCTCAAACTGCAATACATAATGAAGTATCTGATGGACTTGACGATATTTACCTACAAGACGAATGTATTTACAGAATGAGTTGTCAATTGTGAATAAGTAATTGGCACAGATATGATAAGCTCAGGCTACCGCTCTTCTGAGTTGAACTTGTTCCAAGCCTCCTGAAAATAAGCCAACAATAAAATGATAAGAATACAGGTATTAGCAAGAATCTCCATGGTCAAAGACTTGCTGCCTCTGCCTGATGGCATAACAAAACTATGGTTTGGATGGAATGCATACTGTATCCTTGACTTGTGAAAAATAGAAAAGCCATTGACAATGCAGACTGCTGGACCCTGATGAACATTTAGTGAGAGAGTTGAATGCAGCCTCAACAGATGGGGATGAGTGAAGCAGAGTAATTCTAACCTAATGAGTAAGAGTAAATCCTACATAGGGGTTCACACAGCTTCTTTGTCATGGGTGTACGAAAGGCTATTTTCCAACAACAAAAATACAAGACAGTCTTAAAAATGATTTTGTGAACTTGTCAAGCATATTTACTAGTTTCAATAATCACTGAAGTTGCTGGAAGAAACTTGCAAAACAGTACCTTCAGAAGATCAAAGACCTTCTCACATATGTACTTCTGCTGAATACTTGCACCCCGTTGTTGTAATTTGTCCGGATGAACACAAAGCGTGGCTTTCCTGTAAGCTTTCTTTACAGCTGCTGAAGTTATTACTTCAGTCAATGGAATTGGCTGCCAGCCGCTGCCAGACCCAAGGATCTGCCACAAAGAAATAGTTCAAGTAACATTGTACAGGCCAGATTGAATGAAAATTGAAGAAAGGAGGCCACAAATCTAAACATCTAGAAAACCTAAAAAAGGAAATGACGTGAACTAGATGGTGGAGAGTATTAAACAAGAGAAAGTCTACCCAGACACCTTAACAACACAAAAGGGATACACCTTCCGATATTGATTTGGCTATAAAAAATATTTATTCAAATTTTATCTTCATATATTATCCAAAAATGGGTATAGCAGCAAAAACTTCAATTGATTACATTTTAGAAGCATTAAAGGAAACCAGAAGACTTCTTCATTCCTAAAAAAAATGCAAGGAGAATACAACATACATATTGCAAAGTTGACAGCAATGCACGCAAGTTTCCTTCTTTCCCGCTGGACCACCTCTTGACATCAGCATCCAGAGTTTCTGCTAATCTCTGCAAGAAAAATTAGATTGGAGTTTTACATGTGAGATATGCAGAGCAAGTTAAAAAGTTCAGAATCTCTTCATGAAGAATTATTACATTTCTCTCTGCTTGTTCTCTCTGAGCAACAAGATCCCGCATATTTTTCTCTGCTAGAGCTTTTGCCTGCCAAAAAGCCAAAACATTACAGATGAACTCCTTCGATGTAAACAACTGATTGCTATTTACTCTGTAGGAAGAAAATCATACCGCACGTTCAGCTGTTCGCCTATGCCTTTCTAACCTTGCTTTACACCTTTGAGGTGACTCGCCTTCTACCCCTTCAGATCTCTCCGTATAGTAGGAACCTTTTTGTACAGGGATATACATGGTTCAGAAGCAATAAAGGATAACAACAAATATGTGCAAAGGTGTGTAATAAGTTTTGTATTAAATTCCAGTTTGCACAGTGTACATACCATTATATACTGAGGATAAAGAACTAGGTCCCATTCCATCATTCCTGGAAGAAACAGAGAATTTATCTGAGACAGATCTTTCTACCCGTTCCCTTGCCTCCAAACCAGTCCTTTCAGACATAACTTTTCCAAAAGCACGCTCTCGTGCCTCTGCAGCACGTTCCCTGAGCCTGGCCTCTAAAGATCTGTTATCAGTTAACGACTTCTCCCTAGCCTCTGCACAGGCCTTCTCTAGCCTTTCACGGGCCTCAGTTATTGCTCTTTCCACAGCAGCCCGTTCTGCCCTATCACGAGCTTCAAAATGTACCCTTTCTAGAGCTGCTCTGTCAACAGCCATTCTGTCCTTTTCTCTTTCTTTTTCCCTCTCCCTCTCTTCTTCTAGCTTTCTAAGACGTTCCATTTCCAGCTCCTTTTCTCTTTTCATCCTCTCAGCTTCCTTTTCTTCTGATGAAAGGGTCTTATTGAGATTATTCACTTTTCTTTCACTTGTATTAAGCTGCTGAGTTGATCCCGGTGTACTTCCCTTTGCTTCTAAATTAGCTTGCTGAACAGCTTCTATTTTCCTTCCAGTCTCGGCCGATTTTTTCACTGCACCAGTTGACATGAAATTGTCCTTTCTGTCTACATGATTCATAGCAACTGCTTGGGGGGTATTCTTTCTTCTGTCGCTCCTATCCTGAGCAAATTCCTTCCCTTGATTTGCAATATCAGATTCTACTTGGGAGGCTTTCTTAGTTCTCTCTATGCTCTTTTGTCCAGTGGCATTTCCAGCTTCCCCTGCTTTCCACATCTTTTCATCACCATAAACTGACACAACATCATCTTCCAGTACAGATTGATTATTTTCATGTTCTAAGTTGCCTTGAGCCACACCAGACACTTTTGTTTTTCCATCAACCTGCACGCTCACTGTTTCAACTGCTTCTTCCTTGTCACTGATTTTCAGCCCTGGAGGTACCTTGCCAGTTTCTTCATGGGCAATCTCCCCAGTCACTTCTTGTTTTCCATTCTTCCTCTCATGTTTTCCAGCTAATCTAGTTGAACCGAGGTTTCTATTGGCATTCGTCTTACAGGCCTGCTTCACTACCCTGCAGTTCTGACCCATCTCATTTAGTATCCTTGGTTTATCAATCTCAGAGCCATCCTTCAGTTTCACCTCAGTGTTTTCCAAGTTGCAGGTCTCTTGGGATGCATCCCCCATTTCTTCTGACTTGCATGTTCCTAGTTCACTTACTTCTCCCTCTGGAGTCTCTCTTAACTTGCCACTTTCATCTTGCTCATTTGTCTCTTCTAGTCGCTTTTCAGTTGCCTCCTGCTCTAGAGTCTCTACAATCCTTTCATTTTCAAAAACCTCTTTACATTTCTTCTCATTTCCTTCTTTTTCATTAGCCTCTCTCTGTTTTCTCTTATTTTCATGCTCAAGAGCTTCATTTAATATTTTCTCATCCTCTTCTCTTTGACGAGCTTCTCTCAGCCTCGCCTCATTCTCTTGTATTCTCCTCTCATTCTCTTTCTTCTCAAGAACTTTGTTTTGTCTCTTCTCATTTTCTTCTCTCTCACGAATCCCTCTTTGTCTCCTCTCATTCTCCTCCCTATCAGCAACCTCTCTTAGTCTCCTCTCATACTCTTCCTTCTCATGAATCTCTTTCAGTTTCCTCTCATTCTCCTCCTTCACCAAAGCCTCTTTCAATCTCCTCTCATTTTCTTCCTGCTCAAGAGCTGCTCTTAATCTCTTCTCCTCTTCTTGTTTCTCATAAGCATCTCTCTGCTTCTTCTCAGTTTCTTCCCTCACACGAGCCTCCTTTATCCTCTTCTCCTTTCCTTTCTGCTCCAATGCCTTCTTTTGTCTTCTCTCATTTTCCAATTGTTCAAGAGCTGCTTTGAGCTTCTTTTCATTTTCTTCCTTCTCAAAAATGTTCCATTGTCTCCTTTCACCACCTTCCTTTTTACGAACGAATAGTTTCTCATTCTCCACACTTCTAACAGCCTCTTTCGGCCAAGGCTCTTTCTCCTTGTCCTCTGCAGTCTGCTTACCTTCGTGTTTACTTTGTGCTCGTGGAACCTCTCCCATGAGCTCATGTTTTCGTGACCCATCAGCTCTAGTTTGTCTTTTATCAGTTTCCAAAGACTGCTGCTTTTCCATTCTTAGTTTCTCCTCATCCTCCACTCTAAGAACCTCTTGAGCTACTTGAACCTTCTTCTCAAGCCCTTTCTCTCTGTGTGCCGCTTTAGCAGCTTCTGATCTCCCATTGCTTCCCCCTAGGTCACGAGCTGGTTTTGATACTTTGTTGTTGTTGGCATATTCCTCCAGTTCATGATCTGCTGTAATTGCCTGTACTTTCTTGCCATTTTCTAACTTCAGCCGTGATGATTCCATGGATATTTGTGTTCTTTTCTCTTTCTGCCCTTGTTCATGGATATTTGTGTTTTGCAGAAAGCAATTATCATTATTTGCCAAGTCAACGACTTTTCTGGGTACATTTGTTCTCACCAGTTCAAAAAATTGTGTAGCTTCTTTCCATTCACCAGCTT
The DNA here is from genome assembly GCA_964035475.1 of Salix caprea. Lineage (NCBI taxonomy): Eukaryota > Viridiplantae > Streptophyta > Magnoliopsida > Malpighiales > Salicaceae > Salix > Salix caprea. The sequence continues at coordinate 13,373,863 of OZ037756.1, read as the reverse complement.
CATCAATTTTATCAGATCCTTGAGGTGACAAGGATTCCCTTCCATGCTTCTCATCAGACTTTTTTGCTGTGTTTAGATGCCTTTTCCCTAAAGAATCTGGAATTGTAACCTTTTGCCTGTCATCCATTCCATTCTCTTCGCTTTCACAAGTGCCTTGCTCCCCTTCATATTTTGTACCATCAGACATATCAACAAGCTTAACCACCCTACCTTCTCTATCCTTTCTATCATTCTTTGAACCCAATTTTGTAAGGTTTTGAAAACCACCCCTCTTCCTATCCATCAATTCTTTTGCACTTTTCAGTTTGACTTGAGCTTTCTCCATAGCTTCTTTTATAGCAGCAGCAGAGGCAGCAGCAGAGGAACTTGCATCTACCTCAACATCAAAGTAAGGTGGAGAACTATCACCAGCACTCCCCGAGGAAGCAGCACTTTGACAATTTGGAGTTGATTTACAAGAATCTCTCTTTTCGACATCTAATGCAGGAGGTGGTCTAGAAGGTGGTGGCAATTGAGAGGGGTGAGTTTTAAGGCTGACATCAGAAATAGTTACAAACATCTCATTACGAAGAGAGCCATTTCGTACATATTCTTTATGATGTCTAACTTCATTTCCAAAAACTAGATCATCAGCGCTACCATTAGCCGGATATGACATGGTCTTCCTAAGCTTCTTTCCTCCCAACATTTCCCCAGTGAAATCAATATTGAGATGGCCATCATCACTCACCTGCAGAGGTGGGTGCTCATCATCTGACTTTGGCAAAGACATGGTTTTATCAACCATAAAAGCATATCCAGGAACATCAAGTGGCTGAGTCACATATGTAATCCCATTTGGCTCGTTGCTGCTTTGAGCAGCTTTATGATATGATATGTTAAATTCCATGCTCCCCTCAATGGACTCATGAGAGTCACCATTGGACAAGCATTGGTTCTTTGTAGAATTATCTGAGTCTTCTGATAGATATTCAGGGTCTTCTGGTGTCCTATGAATGAGTAAACAGAAAAACCGCAATCTACTATCAGATTTATCTTGCTGGGGATACCAATTAAGATGCCATCACTTTTTACTCAATGGAAACAAACATACAGAACCCACAAAACAATTCAAGAAATAAAATAAAATAAACAGTCAACAACTACATCAGCCTGCAACCAAAGCATCAAGATTTTCATGACTAACTAATCATTTTCAAAATAAACACAACTCCTGATTTTTCAAAGGGCACAACCTTCTTGGAGAAGCTTCTAGCTATGCTCGCATACACTAAAATCCTCAAAACTATTCTTGCCTACACTAAAAGTAATACTCAATTCCCTGGAAAAAGAAACCTCATATTTTTCAAAGAATAAAACAAATTTCTCCTCAGAACATCTGATCATCCAGCCTTGAACTTCACAAAGCACCAACATATGCGTAATCACACCACGATCTATGATCCCTGAAGCTAAAATCTCAAAATCAAACCTCACATAGTTTACCTCATGCTAACTTCCCATATACCGCAATCTCCAATATTACACTTTAAATCGATACACACACACACACACTATATCTATATATAGCCCACATATTCAACTTAGCTTTGAAAAAGCTGAAAAAAACTAAAAAAACAGAATTTACACTAGAAATAAGACACCTAAAGAAAAAAAAACAGAAATGACTACACACATTATTTTTATATTTTAGCTGAAAACAAAAACCCCAGAAAAACTTAAAAAATCAACTTTAAGAGCACAAATAACCATACCAAGCTTCATCAGAGGAATAGCCACGGCCTTCAGATTCCTTCATCGTCAACTCCTCGAAGGAAACAGCAAAGTCAGAGCCATTAAACCCACCAAAAACCTCATTATAATCAAACCCAGAACAGCTTCTAACATCAAAGAAAACATCTTCAGCCACTTCATTATCTACCAATGGGAGATCGAGCACTGGAATCGAAGAGGAAGCTCCACGAGGTGCGTGAAACCCACCGAATATCTCGCTGTAGTCTTCCACTCGGGGGGACAGGGTTGGGGCTACTCCAAAACGCGGAGGGCCACCAAATACGTCGTTGTAGACAGTTTTGCTGGGGTTGGTGAAGTGTTTCTTAGAGAGCATGTTTGGGTGCTGAGAATGTGGGAGGTTTTCCATTAAAGTGAAGGGAAGAGAGAGATTGTTTCGGGGTTTTTGAAGAGTGTTTATGGGGTTTTCTTTTTATTGTTTTTCTTTTTGTTCTGCTACAGTCTCTCGCTCTTCTCTCTGCATACTGTCAGAGCAGCAAAGTTGACAGAAGAAAGTGAAATCAAAACGAAAAATAACATCGAAAGCTATCTGTGAAATGACAGAATTGGACACCAGCCATTATTCTGTAATAAAGTTCTCATTCCAGAGGAAGGCTACGGTATTACTAGCATCTCCTAGGGTTTTATTATCGTGCCCAATTTAAGGCGTGAGTTGTGATTCATTCCATCATCTACCTCATGATAAAACCCTAAATTAATGTTATTTTAGGTTTCTAAAAATAAAACAAATTCTTGGAGTTGACTGGCCGGGCTCGACTCTGTTCCTTGCCAGTTTTTTTTCTTTTCTTTTTACAATAAGCGGTTTAAAATAATTCAAATAATGATAAAATGATCCGGAGAATACAGAAGATAATGCAGTGTGGAGGGTTTTTTAGGTTGAAGAAAAATCATTAATTTTTTTTTCGCTTTTCAAAGATTATGATAAATAGCAAAGTCTAGATTAGAAGAGTAATTCTGTAACGGTCATAAAAGTGCCCGTAGGTGTAGTGATAGGCGATTTTTGGAAGAAAGAATCGAGATGGAGTAGCCGGTAGCCGGTACGAACGCGGGAAAAGTGAGGGAGAAAAAAGAGAGAGGAGGAGGAGTGGGTATATATTAATGAGGCTCTTGGGGTTTTGGTGTTGTCATAGGAATTTTATTAGTTACCATCTTGGTGTTGCTATTGCAACTATACTTTGTTTGAAAAATCATTTGAAAACATGTTTTTTTTTAAATAAAATTAAATAATTGTTTTAATTCATTTCCAAGCAAAAAAATACTTGAAAAATGAGTTTTGTATGGCAACACTTGGGACTTGGAAAATCCCAATGTGTTCTAATCATTTTTTTGGTCTTGGCTTAATTAGTGATTGAGTAGACAGTGGTTTTGTCTTAGCAAGGATGTGGTTATGTTTTTTCCTGTTATTACTCACTAATTCAATTAAAATAAAGGTTTGATAGAAATTGTGTTTCATAAATGTTTCAAATATAATTGAAAGAGTAATTTAATTCATTGTATAAAAATGATAAGAGAATAAGCTAACAATAAGACAAAAAAAAAGTGAAGTCTATTTGATGATGTCTTAAGTAGCTTAGTAGCAATGTTTATATGTTGAATAATCGATTAATCTTTTATTTCTAACAATCTAAGTTATTCTCCCCAACTAAGATGGTTGGTAGCTTGTATCGGGTGCCTAGTAGACCAAGATAGTTGGTAATTGTATCTTTTTTTTTAAAAAAAGATTCAAAGATTTTCATATTCTTAAGTAAATATCTTAAAATATATATGCTAAAATATTGAGAATGAATAGATAATAAACCTATAGATTGAAGGATTCATGTGTTATTTATAACTCATGGGTCTTGTTTTCATATAAAGAGGTGAGGCTAACGTATACTCTTTCCCTAATAACATTTGATGAGAGATAAAAAAAAAAAAACCTATAAAACATTATTGTTTTAGAAAATATGGTAGATCATTGAAAGATTTTTCATACACTTAGGGGTACAGGGAGAGTATGATATTAAATATAGCTCATCTCATAAAAGTTGAGTTCTTCCTTTAGGTTGGACCCAAAGGAATTAGGTCCTTTTTTTGGCTAGACATGATGTTGGGTCCAAGCACTTTGCCTTATACCATGAGTTCTTAGAGCCTTTTAGACCAATTTAATTAGGTTTATTAATAACCCTTTAAGTTTTCGTGATATTTGCACACAAAGACTTGTAAAAATATTTGGTACAATGAGTTTATTTTTTTTTTTTAATGAGAAAGAAGATAGAAATCATAGGTAATATACCCAAAAGACTGTATGTATAAGCATATAAGCATGTACCATGATTGAAATTGTTTTTCTAAGTAGGTAAAGGAAAATCATTAAGAAACCTATATTTAAAGATTTTTTTAGGAAAGTAAGGTGAAACCATAGAGGAAATCATTTTTAGATTTTTTAATAGGTAGAGAAACTTATATAGGTGTTTATACGTAGAAAAGTTTTTACATGGTTGAAGGAACCTATTGGAAAAACTCATTGGGTTGGAGGAACCCATATTTTAACACAGGAACTCATTCCCTTAAACATTCATCTCTAAACTCATTGCAAGAACTCAACTCCTATTAAAGGAACTAACATCTCCAAACTTATTGAATGAACTATCATCTCAGAACTTATTGGAGGAACTTAAATTTTTTTAGTGGATGAGGGGAAATCCAAAAAGGATGATGTTATACTTGGGGATGAATTTAGTCCCTTTAGGGCATTAGCCTCGTAACTCTCCAAATGAGTTGTGCTACTGCACTAATAAGACTTTATACCAATCCTCTAGAGTGTTGTGAGACTTTTTCTTTAGAAAGCCTTTGTATCAATCACATCTTTAAAGAGTTTTGCAATCGTATTGGGGACGCTTCATATTCATTCTAGTTGTACAAGTAAGTATTTGAGAGTGTAGTAATTAACTTTAGCTTTTGACTATGTTTTAAGTTATGTATTCCATGAAAAAAACATATTTATATTTCTTTAATGTTTTTATATGGTTTTTATGTTTCGATATAAAAAAATAAAATATACTAAAAAAATCATTTTGATATATTTTCAAGAAAAAAATATTTTTTTTGAAAAGTATCATGCACCACAATATCAAATACATACTAAAAATAATAGCTACAAAACTCCATCTAGTGAGTTAATTTGATGATCTATAGTTGGATTGAGTTTTATTTGAAATTGTTTTTTAAATAAAAAATATCATTTTATTTTTTAATATCAACACATCAAAATTATTAGAAAACACTAAAAATATATACTAATCTAATATTATTTCAAGCTAATCAGTAATCAAACATAATTTCCAATGCAAAAACTAACACGATCATAATGATATTGCTCTCATCTTTTAAAACTGGCAAATAATTTGTATAGTAAACAACATTAAAGTTTTGGATTTATCCAAAACAAATAAGCTTTGATGTAACTCTGTGTCAAGTGGTGTGAAATTTAATTAGACCCAGCTTGATGCATGGAAGTAAAACAACAGTGGTACCATATATATATATATATATATATATATATATATATATAATGAGATTTCCCAGTCGGATGGCAGTTTAATAGAATCAAGAGAATGGGTGGTTGTTGAATGAACATGCATAATTTTCTTTGCAATCAATTATTATAGTAGTCCTTCCTACCTTGAGAAAAAAGTTTTTATAATTAGTTTTAAAGTATTGAATCGCAATCCACATGCATATATGATAGATTATATTTTTCTGACATCGAGGGTCATCTTGGAATAATGTTTTGTCTTCCATTATTGAATTCCTTGATTCATAATTGAAATGATAGCTTCATAAAGACTTTTATTTTCTTTTACCATTTACTTGGATTTTATTTTCACCGAGCTCATTAAATCAACCCACCATTTTTAAGTTACATAGAAATATCAGTGAAAACGAGAGTTCCAAGCTAAGAACGGGCAGCAATTTCACTCTAAGAAAAAAAAAATCTATATCATATTAAACAATATGATCATGTCTCTATCTATCCTATTCCTTGACGTTTGAAGGGTGTGATTATTTTGCTCAACAACAAACACATTGTGAGGTTGCTAGAAGGAGAAAAAAAGATTAGGTGATGGCATTAATTAAAAATTCAAGAAACTATAATAATGGGTCAGACAGTTCATGTCAACAACGTGGACTGGCTATCTATCAATAACATGCATGGATCTCTGCATTTCCTGAGAAGGTTCTGATGGCGACACTTGATCATACCATTAAGGAAACCCTAGCTGTCCCCACCGGCGGCAAATAGGGTGGCCACCATCTTATTACTACACATATATACTGCTATGATTTGGACAAAAATCAATACACCATGGCCCTGCCCTGAATAAAAACAACATTCTGAGCTAGGGTTTGGACCCGCTGTGATGGAAAACAAAAACGATATACCTTAACCTTCTTCTTGCATGTGCTTTTGCGTTTTCAGACATTAACTGTAGCATAAATGCAAGGAAGAGATTTGTCATAGAGTTATTAATATCACTATTCATGATATTACTTTGATAAAGAATAATATAAATTATATTATGTGGTCTCACCTAACATCTTAAGTTCTTAGGTGAGATAGTTTCTTAATATGGTATCAGAGCCTTGTTGACCCAACGGTCAAGAGTTTGAATCTCATCACTTTCATTCTACTTGATAAAAATCAACTACAAGGTAGTGTGAGTCTGTGCAAGTTTCAAGCCTAAAAAGCTTTCACTTGAGGGGAGTGTTAAAGAATAATATAAATTATATTTTGAGACCTCACCTAACAGCTTAAATTTTTAGATGGGATGTTCCTTGACATAAATTATCAGAAATTGATTGATTTACAGAATATTATTCTAAATTCCTGATAAAGAAGAAGACATAATGGTTACTCTTTATTCTTGATAAATAGAGAATCCAAGCTTTAATTGCTGTTCTGCTACTACCATTAATCATTACTGATTAAGCATTTGACGTCCAACAGGTACACTTAATTTTAATTAATCTTAATTAATAAAACCCGACCATGATGGCCAAGGATGACAGCGGCTAGCTGTCCTCCGGCTTTTGCTAGAACCAGAGCTCAAGAAAGACAGCTAGAACACCGCAGATCAATGCGTGTATACAACAATTAAGCTTGGATTGCGCTTTTTGAGAAATCAAAGTAAGATAATGGATATATAATATGATTGAATATTTAAAAAACTGTCTGCAGAACACGCCCATGAATAAGAAAATCATGCTTGCCTTGTTTTGGAAGGTTTACTAAGAACAATCTTGTCCTTCGTGGAAACCCTTTTTCTCTCTCACACAGACAAGATAATATAAAGGATAAAAATGAAGTTCTTGGAATCAGAATGTAATTTTATCCAACAATGTCTGTCAGTATCTTCTTTAGTTTATTGCTTTGGCCTTTGTCCCCAGTCTAGCCCACATCGGGTGTTTCTTTTTGTCGTCGAAAGATCTCTTCTGTGTTGTGTTCTGGCCAAAGAAACTACCTCATGATGAACACATTCATAAAAAGGTGCAGGGAATTGGTGTTCTGGTCCTCGAATCTGTTTTCAATTCCTGTGTGAACTCTTATATATTCTTCCAGTTAAAAAGAGGCCTGAAATGTTTGATTTCTCGCGCGTTAAAGAATCATCTCACCTAAAAGATTAAAATAATAGTTAAGGCTCCAGAATATGATTTATATTATTCTCTAACATCACGTGGTCCAGCTTTTGAGGTGTTTGTTACTGCGTTTCAAAAATATTTTTGAAAAAAATTAATGATTTTTTATTCATTTGTTAATTTAAATTAAAAAAATAGTGTTTTTAGATTATTTTCATGTGCTGATATTAAAAATAAAATAAAAAATCATTTGGATGTATTTATGAAGAAAAAATACTTTTAAAAAGAACCTCAACTATACTCCCTGTTTAGGAGTGTGGTTGCGGTTGCTTTTGAAACTGTTTTTTGTTAAAAAATGTATCAAAATATTATTTTTTTTATTTTTTAAAATTATTTTTAACTGCACATTAAAATATTTAAAAACATCATTTTTTAAAATTTAAAATAAGATATAAAAATAAAAAATCTTTAAATTATTTCAAAAATATTTTTGAAATGTAGTAAAAAACAATCTTTTAAGTCTGCTAGTGCTGTTGGTATCCGGTGGCCAATCACAACCCACAACACCGTAGGCTTGCAAGTCGCTGCTGCATACATCATGGTAATATTTGATTATTTTCTCGGTACAAGGAGTGCGGTGTCTTTTGCTTTTAGGTATTTTTTTATAGGTATATTTACTTTTAAGAAAAACATCAAATACATCACACATTAGTGTTTTTTTGTTGTTTTTTTAATGTGCTGATGATGTATAGAATAAAAATAATAGTAACTTTTAAATAAAAAATATTTAAAAAAAAACATCATGCACCGCAATACGAAACTACTACCACTCTCGTTCTTTTTGTTTCAAAATATAAAAATATATTGCTGGATTATTCAAAACATATATTTATTTCTATAACCCATGTTTGTATTATTTATATCATATACGATTGCATGAGTGATTTTGAGTGGTGAATGAAGAAAAGAAGAAGATAAAATTGAAATCATAAATGGGGTCCATTATAAATTTATAAGAGCCTGAAACCAATTACCAATGTCAGAAGAAGAGCAGATGGGCCATCCTGGGCCCTAGTGTTTGCCACTTTATCAAAAAAGTCATCATTCTTGGAAATAATTTATCATAATCAACATGTTTCTTTAATAATTAAATACAATTTTTCTGGGTATGATAGCCAATGCATGCCCTTACCCTTACCTTACGGTATTATATATTGATTAAAACTGTGTCAGCAATTGTGTTTTTTTATAAATATTTTATTTAATTTTTAACATTATCACACAGTAACAATACAAAAACAATAAAAAAAAATACAGTGTCGCCTCAGAAATAAACAGTAACAGTAAAGCTAGGTTTTCGAGGATTGAAAATCTTGGTGGAATGGGTTAAGAAAGATACAGTAGTAGTGTTCGAGTAGTATAATATAATATGATTCTTCCTGCTCTGTAAAATGTGCTGATGGTCAGCATGCTTAGTGGGGGGCACGGCACAGCATATATTATATTAGACATTTGGGCTGATTTAGTAATTATTTGGCATTGTATTCGAAAACATTTTTGAAAAAAAATTAAAAAATTTATTTTTTACTTTAAATTAAATGTTTTTGGTGTTTCTATATAATTTTAATATGCTGATATTAAAAATAATTTTTAAAAAATAAAAAAAAATTATTTTGATGTATTTCTGAACAAAAAACACTTTAAAAAACAACCAACACTTAATCATACAAACACCGAGGAATATTATATTGGCACCACAATTTGGTGGAATTTAGTAAGCAATTGGTTGGCCTTGACCAAGGGAAATGAGCTTGAGGGTGTACGTGTACAGGTACAACTTGGCCTGCAATTTGGTGAGTGGGAGAGCATATTCAAACCTGTGTGCAGTTAGCTTCATGTTTGAAACCGAACAGCTATTCATGAGGAAAAAAAATAAAAAAATGATTAAATCTAGAAAACTGAAAAAAATAAACTATTAAAAAAACTGATTAGAATATTTTAAAAAACTTCCGGTTTAGTCCACTTTTGGTTTTTTAAGGTTGAAATCGATAAACTGAAATCGAATCGATTCAAATTAAAATATACTATAAAATCTTTAGGTCTAGTTCAATTTTTTTGGCTCGATTCTGTTATGGTGAAATGAGAGAGGAAAGACTGGTTAAAGTAAAAAGAAACCTAAAAAACCAAAATTATTATTCAAAGTTTTACATAAAAAAACAAATCAAATCGGTCGGTTTACACCTGTTTATATATATATAATTTTGATTTGATTATTTTTATAGATAAAAACTGAACCGAACTGAAAATGATCACTTCTACAAATAGCTATGGCAACCATAATCATAAACCAGCTCGGCTTATGACTCAATTCAAAGTTCGAGTCACAAGCTAGATGGTGAAATCAAGGTGATACAGATTAATTCAAAAAAAATATTATTTCAATATTTGTAAGAAAAATAAAATATTTATTTTACTAGATGAACTAAGGATACATGACTTATCAGGCCAATCAAATTTGGCTGTATCAAACTCCCATTTTTATTATTTTTATTAATGTGAATATTTAGTTTAGTTTATACGAATCTCGATTAATTCCACGAAACCTAAATTTAATAACCATATAAATTTGAGATCATATAAACCTCTAATAACTATCATATTAGCAACCATATAAATCAAATCTAAAATTAAATGGAAATAAACCTCTTAGTTTTAAAATAGTACCACTGACTATCTAGTAGATGTTTATCAAACTTTCATCTTGCAAAACCCGGTTGGTGTCCCTGGATTTGAGGCCATTAGTTTGATTGGCAGGGCTGAATAAGATTGCTTTTAGTTTTTTCAGTTTTTTGAACTGGCTAAGGTGAGCCCACTGGATGATAGATTCTGATCCAAGATCCAAGAAACAAGCCCAGCTGCGTTAGTGAACTGAACCTGGGGTGACCCATCAAATAGAAACACTCACCCTTAGGCTGCATGCCATTGTTAACCAGGACTGCATCAAGTAGCTTTCTCATGGACAAAAAGATGACGTCAATTTATTCATTCTGCCATTAACAACCACCCCTCCTTGCAGTGGCAAGCTTGGTTTGCGGTTGAGGGTGATGAAATTATTGTAAATTTCAAAGCAGCTTTATCAAAAGGAGGAGGTGAAAAGAACCACGTCCTCCAGAATTTAAGCATCTAATTTCATGTTTTCCATTCTAGTAGGAAAATTTCTTTTATTTGCCCTTGCTAACTGTTTGATTTCACAGACCATTCATCACTACAAACACGTATACTTAGTTGAATCATTAGCTATATATTGTATTCCTAAAATAGAAAATGAAAATAATCACTCTATGAACCAAGACCCTATTGAAGTGAAATATATTTTCGTCCAGAAGCTGCAACGAGCATCTGGTATTTCTATTGATTAGATATAAGCATAATATCAAACACAAGCATGGGTGAACCATGAACTCCAGCGAATATTAGAAGCATTGCAAAAAGGCATTTATCAAGAAGTCTAGCCTTTGTATGATTGATACTAGGTGGTCTTAGCTATCAGCCACTCACCTAGCTAATCTTCAGAGTCACTGCCTCAGACCTTCAACAATGTAAGATGCATACAGATCCCTGGAAAATAATACAAAAATCACGAGGAAGAATACTCTATTATACACACCAGAAACCCATCATAGACTTTAAGTCTGATAAAGTGCAATTTTTTACATAAGATAGGAAAGAACTCACATGGAATACTTGATGGCATCAACTGCAGAGGCAGCTGGCAAGAAGTCTTCAACGTCAACTTTCTTGTTCTCATTCTTCTTATCTATTATTCATCATACGTAAAGGATAGACAGTGGAGATGTTGTAAATGGATAATATGCGCACATGCTATGCAATGGATTCAGTAAGTTTTGCCAGCTTATTCAATGGAGGAACTAATTACTCGTTCTAACTTATGACTACAAGTAAACCAAATTATGAACTTGTATGAATATGGATACAGTCCTCAAAAAAGCGGCGAATTTCAGCCAGGCGATGTGGAGGAAGTTCCTTGATGTCCTTGTAATGGACGAACTCAGGGTCATCAGCACACACTGCAATGATTTTGTCATCCTTTTCACCCTGCAATGCAATTCTAGTTAGTGATTGCTAATTCCTATCCCGCGCTTGAATGAGGTACAGATGAGGAGAAAAAATATGTAGTGAATTTCACGTAATCAAATTTCTTCTAGAATATAATGGAGTAACAAACAAAGTTCCTTTGTTTTTGACATAACCAACTGCTTGTTCACTACTTGAAAATATGGCTGCATATCTATATATTGATGCCAGGATGATGCATAATATGAAAATAGTTTTGTATACCAGTTTCTGTTCAGACTCAATAGAGATAGTCAGAGCAGCAGAACAATTCACAGACTGAAATGTTCTCTAGGTACAATGCTCAATAAATCTAATACAATATGAGAAAAAGGTGGAATCATTAGACAGTCCTTTCTTTTGTATCCCCAATGGTCCCAAAATCTGTTATCGGGATTATCTACTCAGAAAAGAAGATCAACAGTAAGAAGAAAGGAACTTATGGGAAAAATCAAAAGTTGCACCTGATCAATCATGGGCATTAAACCGATTGCACGAGCACGGAGGAAAGAACCGGGTAGCACAGGCTCCTATGGCAAAGAATAATCCAACAACTTGTTAAAGTAGCCGGGCTTTGAAATTCAAGTCATTATTTTTGAATGGACAAGATTTGTTTAGCCAAAAGGACTACCTGCATCAGTACCAGAACATCCATAGGATCACTGTCCTCACAGAGAGTTCGGGGGATGAAACCATAGTTGTGTGGGTAAACAACTGATGAGTAGAGAACACGATCAACCTGTTCTTAAGAGGAGTAATAAATTTTTTCTTCATGTAACATGACAGGGAGTAAAACCATACATATGGCAAAGCAGTAGTGCATGTTCATCTTAATAAAGGGCATAAAACGAAGGAAAACATGAAATATGCAGAAGTTGACTTTGCAGTATTAATTGCACTTAAAAGAACTGAATTCACCATAATGCGACCTGAGAGGTGAATCCCAGAATTTTAGACCCTTGAGGAAGACCTGTAGTTCAAGGGTTCATCGTTCTCTCTGTGTTTTCTTTGTCTAACAGGACACCATATTCAATGTACATGACATTATTCAGTTGGATTTCCAGTCTATTCCCTACTAGGCATGACAGCATGCAGAATGGAAAGATGAAAGGGTAAAACCACATGGTTCTTGTTTTTCACTACCGATGTATTAGCAATCCTACTTTCTATCATTAACAATAAGGTTAAAAAAACTCATCATCAGAAAGAAAACATTTGAGGTTACATTTCCTGTTAAGGAAAATAAAACGTAGATTATTTATCTAAAAGGGTAAAAAAAAATAACAGAAGAAATGAAGAACAAGATCATACCTTTATAAGGCCACTTGCCTTGTCAAGCTCATACTTAACCTTGCTGCCTTTGCTGATCTCAATCACCTGTCATGCAAACCCACTATAAAATCTAATTCAAAGTATCTTAATGTAAAACAAGAGCAAAATACTATAAATCCAGACTTCATGGTCAAGAATCCTTGTTCAATTAGCATTGGGGGGATATAACATTCCATGAATGTGACTATATACCAATTTTCTGCATCATCTCATAAGGCATATTTCTTGAATGCACTTGCTTATCTAATGCACCCATAACCAAACATAGTCTCAAACCTCACTAGTTCTCTTGAATGAAGATGAGAGTTAGTTACTCATGAAGATAAGAGATAAATGCATGCCTTCTCCATGACCATGGACCAAAATGAGAGGGAAAAAAACTTACACAGTTGAAAACGCTTGGGGCACCTGGTCCTGCATAAATTGAAACATATAGCATGATCAATGAAAAACGTGAGAATTGCAAAAACACAATGGGACCATGCCGACAGAAAAGTATCTGTATAGGGATACTCTACTTATACAACTATGGCATGTTAAGCAACGAGATTTACCAATCTCCAAATCATGCCAGGGATGCGCAGCAATAGATCTTCGGGACATTGAAGAAAGGATCCTTTCATTGAGAACAGGAGGCCATCCTGCACGTTTCCCGAGCACTTCCCCATCGTTGTTAGCCATGTTCTCAGTGTTTCTGCGTAAAATAAACACAACGGTAAATAAGATTATTTTGATTAGGAGGAGCCGAGGAAGAAAAACAAAAGCATAAATACGATTATTCGATTAAGAAAAATAATTTTTTCATAATGAATGAAATGAGTAAATAAACAGGTCAAATAAGATTCAGCAAGATGTTGACTAGGACAAATTGTACAAACACATACATAACGAAGTTCAAATTGATACGAACTCAAACAACATATACTGAAGCCAACCCGTAAATCACAGAAGAGAGACAGAGCATTTTCATTTACAGAGGAAAAGAAAACCATAGTACAAAAAAACTTTTGTTTGTTTTGCTCTATTTTCAGCTGCATATCTCTGAATCGTGCAAAAAATCACAACAAATAAAGAAGCCACAAAACATATTAGTTTATAATCACCAGATGATTAAAGCAAATCAATCAAGACGAGAAAAAAAAAAAAAAAAACAAAATCAGTAAAAATTAACCAAAAAAACACAAAACAAAACCACAGTCAGCATGCGCAACAAAATCAAACAAAGAACAGGAAAACACTAAATATAGTTCTTGCAAACTCAAAAAAAGAAAGTATATGAAAACAGAAAAAGCCCACACACAAAACCATCAAAGTACACAAAACTAGAATGATCAAACAAAACCCTGAAACCACATGCAGCAGCCACTAAAATATAAATACTTAAAAAAAACCATTTGAAAATCTAACAAATACCCTTTATTTTTATCACAAAAAAATCCAGATTCCATCAAAAAAGCACCAACGAAATAGAACCAGCTATTCAAACCAAATTTGAAACAAAACAAAAAAAAATGGAATGTTTAAAACCATTAAAAGAAGAGAGAGGCTTACAGAGAGAGAGAGGAGACGTTAAACACTGAGAAGCTTGAAATCAAGAGAGCATAAAATACTGTGTACGTTAATGAGCGTGTGTGTGTATATAAATGCAGAGAGAGAGAGAGAGAGAGAGAGAGCTTTTGGCTTTATTGAAGGAGGGTGAAGAAGACGTTAGTGTGATTGTCGCTTTCCTTTTTTCAACAGCCAGTCTATGGTGAGTCTGAACCGTTGGATGCATTAATTTTAATCTTACGGATTATGGATTATAGGAGGAGTCAGTGCTTGATTTTCTAATTCTCTAATTGTTCTCCGTTGACATCAGCATTATAGTGTCTGTTTACCTTTCGTTTAAAAAGTATTTTTAAAAAGAATTAAATATTTTATTTTAAATAATTATTTTTAATGTTTTGAGATTATTTTGATATATTAATATTATTTTTTAATATATATATATATATATATATATTTAGTATTATTTGTTATAATTAGGATGGTTTGATGTTAGAAAATCTTCCAAGGATAACTGCAACCCTAACCCAAAGCCATAATTAATGTTCTTTTAACTTTCATAAAATTAAAGATTTAAATTAGATAAAAAAAATATAAAATTGTTTTTATTTTTTATCATGCCTGAATTATTCAATCAAAACTCAATAATTTATATCTAATAAATATGCTTATTGATGAACATGATGAAAAGATTTTAATCCATTATCTGCTGATAGTTTTTGTACGAGGAAACCCTAATTTACAATATCGATAATAAAAACAATTCATATGCTAAATATAGAAAGAGTAATAATTAAATAATAGTAAAATCTCAAAGTATGCGTCGTAGAGCTTGCCACGTTATCTGTGAACTTTCCTTTTTGTGCTATTTACTGAAGGGATATGCTCCCAGAATGTGCTATATTCTTTTTTCTTCCTTCGATGAACAGAAAAGAAAGCAGAAAAGTGCTGTCAACTTTTATCTGAAGATTCTTCCCAAATTTTCCTTCTTAGATATCTCTTTATGGGTTTGTTCTGTATGATTTGTAGATCTAATAACTATAATCTTTCAAGAAAAATTCGATTAAAACCAGTAATATTGTTTCTAATCAAGCTTATCCCAGATCTGATTTTAGAAATATTGTTTCTGCATGAAAAGTATCTAACTTCCATTGATGCGGATCCTCGTCGACCCTCCACCAAAACCAATGCGAGGTTGCGTGTTCCTGCTCCTCCATCTTCATTGAGTGGCTGACGCAGCTCCATTAAAGGAAATCCAAGCTGTGGAATTACGCCACCTGGAAACCAAACTGGTAAATTCTATATATATATGGAGCAAAACACTTTGGCGTATTTTGGTTCTGCTA
Source organism: Salix caprea (assembly GCA_964035475.1). NCBI lineage: Eukaryota > Viridiplantae > Streptophyta > Magnoliopsida > Malpighiales > Salicaceae > Salix > Salix caprea. The sequence goes on along the minus strand of OZ037756.1, from coordinate 13,358,096 downwards.
CAATCCATCTGATCATTATGAGTTCAGGATCAAATTTGAGAGGTCATCCCTTGTGAAAAATGATCTGTGGATGGAAATCATTTACGCAGATGCTTGACCATCTTGCACTTTTTGAAAGCGTTGACTGGTGGTTTGGCCAGCTATATAGTTAGAGTGCAGGGACACTGTTCTTCATCGGAAGGCATCTGTTGCAGGGATAATTACATCTTATCTGAGATTTGATCGGGGAATTAACTTTGGAATAATTGATACAATGAATTTGCAGAGTCTTGCAAATATGGGAGTGCTGTTTGCAAAAGAGATGGATGGGAATCTGGGATTCCCCATTCTAGAGGAAAGGAATCGCATTCTCTTGAAAAGTTTTCAGATTCGTGACGATCTGATATTTCATTAGAGTGAATTTTTTTTTTTTATATATTTTAAATTAAAAAAATTAGTTTTGGATGGAGGGTACTTCAGTTATTTTACTATAGTTTTTTTTAATTCTAATAATTAGATAAAATAATATTTTATAAATATTATTTGATTGTAAAAATAGTTGGCGTGGGCCTAGTGCTAGTAAATGGACGTCACCTATATCCTTAGAGTGACACGTGGAATGCCATAACAAATTCAAGTGTCGTTGTCCCATTCATATTTTTTTCTCCTCTCACTTGATTCAATCCCTTCTTAGAAAAACATATTGGCATTAGAAAAACAAATTATGATTATTTGTCTGTTTAGTTTTTTTATCCATTTGATTATAATGCATTTGGTTTATTTATTGAGTTAATTTCATCCGTTGATATTTGATTTTTATATAAGATTTTATACCCATTCTTTTTATATTGAATCCTTTAATGGTTTTTTTCTTTTAATTTCATCCATTGACATTTGATTTTTCATTAAATTTGGCTCTTATTACTTTGATTGTTATTTTTAGTTTTTCTTATTATTTTCCTAATTGGAATTGTTTTTTTTTTAATTTTATCATTATGATTTGATTTTAATTTTTTATGAAAGTTTTTTCTTTTTCTTTTCAAGTCTATATTTCTCTCTTTCTTATCTTTATTAAAAAAAATATTTATCCCTAATTATCTTGGTTTGTTGGGAATTCTACATTATTATTTTTTTATGATATGATCCGGTCTCATGATTCATCTCATAAATTTTAAAGGTTGGAACATGTTAATTCTAGTTTTTTTTTATGTATTACCATCAAGTTGGTTGAATATTGGTGCTAAAAAAGATTACCAATATAATTGGTAGCTATAATTAACGGGAGGAGTAATGTAGATGGGGAATCATCTAATAGTCTTTACCTCTTTTTGAAAAAGATATCTTGGAGGTACTAGCCACAAATTATATTGTCCTACCAAGCCCCAAGTATAAACTATCAAACACATTGACTAAAGATAATAGATAAGATTGATAGGTCCGATTGATTAACTAATTCTTCAACTCTAAAACCTTGTTCCTAGACCGCTTGATTTTTAGAATATCATCAATGTTTTCTTATCTTATAAACATTTTGATTTATGAAAATTATATCCTCAAACAAATAAATAACATGCGTTTGTGGCTAAATGGAATATGAACATGGAAGCTTTATTGGTGTCATAAATTATTTATTTTTAAGGAACAAACATAAAATTTATATGTTATTATAGGAGTGTACCTTTCACATAAAAAATTAGATTGTAAAACTTGAAGTTTAGACAACGATAACAACCACTTGATCATGCAATTTCTTTATTGGCAGGATAATTTTTGGAGGGTCTAGCCATTTTAAATATAATGTATGGTTTAAAATGGATCCATCCAAAATACAAATATGTATATGGTTGGTGGTCGAAGATCAATTTTCTACGGGTGATTTTCTTTTTAGACACCGATTATTACCAATAAAGCAATCTAAATGTCCTTTTAATGAAGTTGAGCATGAGACTTTGGATCATTTGTTATTCCATTGTTCCAGCACTTGACAATTATGGGCAAAATTATTTCAATTGTGAGGAGTATACAGGTGCGTCTTTTCTCATTTGTAATGAGGTCATTTCTTTTTATTGTAAATGATCATTCAACTTTTTAGAGATTATGTTCTAAATAAATGTAGTTTAATTTTAAAAAAATAATATCAAATTTATACATACTATGAATTAGATATGAAGACTTTATTGAGATTATATTCATAGATCCATCTGTTAAATTTCACTTCCATCATTTTCCAAATGTATTAGTGTATAAGATAAATAGAGTGTGTGTGACGAGGACTAGGTCAACATCAAGCATAGTCACGTAAATAATCCATTGACGGTGCCAAATGAACCTATTATAAGAGTTAGGTTAAAGAGACTTAAAGAAACATTGAATAAGTTAATTTAAAATACATGGAGTAAGATGGATCAAGAGGGACAAATGACACATATGGAGCTTAAAAGACAACTTATAATTCATCTAATTCAAGTCCAAGAAAGGTCTCATTCAGGTTTTGAAAAGAGATGGTGTGTTAGGTCATATGACAACCTTGATTTGGACTTATTTTTCCTGATATAACATGGAGTCCAAGTTTAGACTATTTCCTCAAAAAATGAGGATTTTTTGCATTCAAAAGGAGTTGTTTTCTAGTCTAGAAAGAAAACCTAAAAGTCATCAACATTTAAGACCAAATAAATTTTATTTTTATCTTATTTTTATGTGGCTGCAACTTATTTTTTTTATTTTAAATTCGTATTTTGTATTTTAAGGTTAATAAACATCAATTGGGCTTAGGTACTTAGGGATTTGGGTTTGATTGTAAATGAGCTTTATACAAGTCCAAAATTTTGTTATTTTAGGGTTTAACTTAAATTGAAAATACATATGTAACCTCAGTTTCAAGTTATGTTTTTTGCTCAATGATATTCAAATTACGACCGCAACTTTGTGTGCTTATGAGGGTGAGAATTCTCTTTTCCTTGATTCTCTAAAGGATTGAAAATGACTTATCAAAGTTCAGCTGATTTCATGGCGTCAATCCATACTTCTTATTCGCGAATTGTTATTCGTTAGGTAGGCGTTCGAATCCAATAATATCGGTGCATAAGTACAAGTTATCTTTGTGTTATATTCTTATCAAACCTGGTTTACTTGGCTTTCCAGGAATTAATATCTTTGTGTGTGGGTTGCTTGATCACGTATTTAAGAGATTCATTTCAGCATGAAAAGAAGAAAGAAGAAGAAAAGAAAGATAAAGAAGGAAATTTCTCAGAAAATATTCTACTTTTGCTGTGGGTTTTTATATTAGATTTAATGTGTGTGAGTGTCTATCTGTGTGTGTGTTTTAACACTTGAGCACACACTTGCTACATGATTGTGTCTATGTGTGTGTGTGTTTTAACACTTGAAAAATATTGAACATGAAAAATATACCTCCAACTATAACAGCACATTGTGTACAAAATTTTGCCTTTTTTCAAGTTATAATCAGTCAAAATAAAACTATGTATTTCAAGGAACTAATTAATTCATAGCAGAAAATATGAAGTACTTCAAGTAGCTTTAGCATCCATAGAAGCAACACCTTATAAGTATGGACATACAAGGATATGGCTAAGGGCTTATAAAGACCAGCTCCATTATACAAACTGACGAGTGCCACAACCCTTCCTGTACATGCTCATGAATTTGGCCACAAATTCTGCAGAATAAGTGGATGAATTAGGCTATGAACTGTCCAAGTGCTTACAGCAAAAACTTCCATTTGGATATTGAGTTATAAATGATGCAAGACATTGTCGCTTCAATGAATTGCAGAATCTTTATGTGTGTGTAATTATAAAATGATTATCCTGTTAGAATGGTTTGTCCATTTTTACCTTCTAATTTGAGTAGAGCAGTTGTTCTTGTTGGGAGCCTCTTATCCTGTAAACAAAAACCTCGTTTCATTTCAGTATGTTGGCAAGTCGGCATTACAACTTGGACTTGGTCTCGCAGCACCACAGCTAGCCTGAAGACACCACTTGGCCGGAAAACCATAAGAAAAAAGACCAGCAAAATGGGAAAAGAGAACTTACATAATAAGCATGCCAATAATAAAGCTCCCTTCTTGAATTAGCCTCTACTCCCTTCAGGAATAGCTCCACCAATTTCTGTTTGGTGGAATTGCAGCTTTATTAGAAATGTATATTTATTGCAATTGCATAAAAAAAAACTACTGTCAGTGATAGTGAAATGAATTATTTCAGCATATGCATCACCAGGAGAATCAGTTTGGGGTGAACAAAATCCACAAGAAGCCTTTTCAACTTTCCCCGTATAGAAAATAGCCTGCCAAATCCATAGAAGCAGAAAAGGATAGTTAACATTCATCAGGAAAGCCGAGTATGGTAAATTTGGTTGCTACCCAATTGGATAAATTATACTTATTAGGTGATGAATCAATCACGATTTCTATTGCAAGCTCTACCAAAACCTCTTCCCATCCAAATGGAATTGGCTGATCATCGGAAAAAGGATAGCTGTAGAAGAAGATTGCCACAAACATTATTTATTAGTGTTACTAATTATCATTGCCCTTTTCTGATACATAGTTTAAGGAATTTATTTAGTTCATTAGTTCAAGTCCTTACTTGTGTGCTTTGCAGGCTTCAAGAGACATGATTGCTTTTCTGAGGTTCTGCCTCGATTTGGCAACGATCTCAGCTGCAAAGTTCATCGTTAGATCAATCTATTCATTCCTTGCTTTCTGAAAGAGAACCTCCATGATCTGGGAATGAGGTTGAGTCAGGAAAAGAGAGATAAGACATAATCTTTTCTTTTATTATCATTATTTTTTGCAAGGTCTAATTTGAGCAAGAATAATTCAGTAGGACCGAGGTACATTTCAAGTATTGATGAGGGTCATGATTAAGGGCTTGGAAATCTTAGTTTTGGACATTATACTGAACAACTCGATAAAGCACACCAGAAAAACTGTCATTATAATCATCAGTTCATTCAAGCAGTGACTACACTGATTTTAAATGGAACATTCTTACCTCATGAGTCACAGGAACATCAACTTTTATAACTTTGCACCGATTTTTTATGATCTCCAGAATGTCTGAATCATCTTCACAGTAGAGAATGAGTTTACAAGCATCTGTGTAACAGTCCATGATCCATTTTATCAAGGGCTGGATGTTCTCTGGTGCTTTGTCAACCTCGTAAAGAACTAAAACTGAAATAGAGAAGACAGAAGATTTAGATTCGAGTGGATGAATGAAACTGTTGAGCAGGGCAATCGTGCTCATGTTTCTAGAGTCCACCTTTATAATCTGGCTTAAAATTGACATTGCTAACATCAGGGGTAATCGCATAATTGTTACTTATTTCCTTCACTAAACCCATTAATGCTTTTTTAGCAGTTGGCTCTGAATTTACATTGATCTCTACATGATGAGCACTGGATGTTATTGGAACCGCTACTTGTCCTGCTCCCCTTTGTTCCTGTCCACAAGAAAGCATAAAACACTGAACCCCTAAGTTCTCCAGAAAATTAAAAACGAGTTAAATGTAGTTGATGAATCTTCAACATTCCACCAACTTCATTTTAAAATATAAATAATAAAGAGATATCGAGCTTTTAAAAATTTCAGCTCTGCTGATATGAGATGGTAAATCTATAAGAGTGCTCATATATATAACCGGACTTGGAAATATATCAAATCATGTGTTTTCTGCAAGAAAAACAGTGAATTAAGTTAACTTAATCATCCAAAAATGTTGTTCAAGAGAGAAAGACTTTAATGTTATAGTTTCTGATAACCAATGGCATACATTCCAACATGCATCACCAAATATTTCAACTATCAGAGCCATTGCTATCATGTGATATGGCAATACATAAATTGAGTTAACAAGACATCCTACTAAAACAGACTGGCATCAATGATCTACATGGCATTGTTAATAAAGCAGTTAGCAGAAGCCTGAATGCAAGTGATCCTCAAACATATTCATCTCGAGTTAAGCAGATAAATGGGAAAACAATTACTCAATCCTGAAATAACTTATGAGTTGACCGAGGATTTGAGCTTCATGTTTATGGCATATAAATCCATTCAATGAATTGGGTTGATGCTTATCAGCCCAGAACTGTCTCAAGCTTTCAACCACAAATACCTTCTCGATGAATGATGTTTCATCAAAACGTTTTTTTTTTTCCAGGTGATTTTGAGGTCTTGCAAGGTCCCTTCCTCATTCAGGAAAACCAAGCTTCTTCTGCTTGCTTTTTCTTCCTGTTTTATGCGAACTTCTTCAAGCTCCCACTTGTTCTAACATCTGCACCACTTATCTTACTACTGTCACTGTTAAGTTTGCTACTGATCTGCCTACTTGCAGGAAAAGCTGACGTCATAATCATTCGTGGACCAGAACTTGCTGTCGAAGTTATTTGAGAGTTATGATCGATATTACCATTTACTTTATTACGCTGAAGAAGAACAGAATCCATATGAGGAAATGATGCGGGTTTCATTCTGTTGGAGCTTACAATCTCACCATCTTCATGCATACCGTGTTCCTTTCTCCCAGATTTAAAAGGAGAAATTTGTCTTCCCTTGTCTGGCTTTGACAAGGGACTAACGTTTCTCTGCCTGGGTTTAGGTGAAATTGCACCACCTCCTCTTTGTGCCTTGTAGGGAGAAACCTGTCTTCTCTGGTCTGGTTTTGACAAGGGACTTACATTTCTCTAGCTCGATTCAGGTGAAACAGCACCAGCTTCTTCTCCTTGTGCCTTGTATGGAGAAACTTGTCTTCCTGACTCAGATTTTAACAAGTTATCAAGATTTCTCCGACTTGATGTAGGTGAAACAGCACCACCTTCATCTCTCTGTGCCTTAAATGGGGAAATTTGTCTTCTTAACAAGGGATTGGCATTTCTCTGATTTGGGATACGTTCAGAATTACCATCATCTCTTCGTGGCTTGTAGGGTGACTTGCTGCTGTGCCTCCTTCGAGGATGACTGGAAACAGAGTCCTTCGTTGGAGAATAATCATCAAATCTTAAAGAAAATCTCCTGCTGTTTTTCAAAGGGCTGACATTTCTTGGTAAATATAACTGAATTGGACTCTCAGGACCAAAAGTTCCATTTTTCTGATCACGCATTGGACTGTCTTGCCAATCGGTTTCTGTATCTGATGGCTCATAACCACTTCGCCTTTGCTTCAGACATTAACAAGGTGAGGATGAGGTGCTCTATATCTACTCGAACCATTCTCCTTTGTGCTCATTGTTTGCGAACAAGAATTTAGGAGCTTTCAGATTGAAAAAAAAATGTCTCTCTTCGAAATAGCCTTGGAAAGTGTAGAAATCAAGAAAGAACAATGCGAGATTCCTAAGAACAAGAAGGATTTCGATGCTGAGACAGATAAAAAGGAATGGAATCTAAGGAGGAGACTGACACTAAGGAATGCAGAAAGGTGCTTAAATTTAAGATACGATGATTACAAAGCTGGAACATCGGTAAGGACAATGCTTGGTGGCGTTCTGTTTCAGATTTTTAACAGCAAATTTACAACCTAGGATTTTCTTTTGTTTCCTGTAAAATCTAAGCTTGCCAACCAGAATGTTATGCCCTTTTGTCCTCTTATCATTTGTCTTTTTACTCTCTGGCTGGCTGATGGACGAAAAGAATCTTGGATATCTGGAAGCAGCGTTGATTTTAGCTGCTGAAATAGCAAGAACTTTTATGTTCAGGACAGGAAACAAAGTTCAAATCCATTTCAATCCTGTCACATATTCTTTGAGGATTTCCTTCAGATTGCAACATCATATTCTTTGTCAAGCATCTTCTGTGATTTCTAAATTTCCAATATGTTAATTTTGCTCAGATTAGTTGCTGAATGTGATGGCTCAATATCCTATGAAAATAAAACGGTGGAACTATCTTTGGTTTTATCTGCACAAACTTAACCTATTATTATCACATTAATTTGGATCTTACACCAAATGCATGAACTGGGTGTCAAAAATCTGGCACTGGACACTGTACAGGCACTTCACTCTCGAAACAAGGTAACAAAAAAGTGTAATTCTGCTTCATCCCGCAAATTGCCAGAGCAACACTGTTGTAGCTGCTGAGAAATGGAAACCCAAAGTTTCTGGTTTTTGCTACAACATCATTCCTGTCTGCATAATTTGAATTGTAAGAGGTTTTTAGTAACCCTCAAGGTCGCATTCATTTACTTATAGGATATAACAATCAAAGAGTAGTTTATTTTAATCTTCATCTTGTTCGAACATGTAATGCCTCTGTCGGTTTCTTGGGCTTCCATTACAAAATTCAAGCTATCTTCCTGGTTAGCCCTCGACCCTGTACTGCCTTGTGCTGTTGTCACAAACCTCCGTATCTTCGCGCCATCCGCTGACAAAAATACTAGTTTGGTTGTCATGGCTGGATTCATCAAGTCTATTATTTAGACTATGAAGTTAATTGAGTTTAATATTTTTTTTCTTTTAAATTTGTGTTCAACTTAAAAGATGTTAAAAGAGTCCGGTTTCGCAAATTTATGGCCTGACACATTTGGGACCTTCAAATGAAGATTCAGAGCACTGGTGGGCCTTACTAATAAATGTCTGTTGCAGTTTGGCAATAAAAAAATCAGACAAAGACAAAGCACCCATTCTTTTTCAAAAATCCACCCCTCACCCACACCAGATTTTCCGCCATGGAAGCTCCTGTAAGGGTCATCAATCGCAGTCTCTTCTCTAATAGATCAACATCAACCACTACAAATTTTCTAAAACCCATTTCAATAATCCATCGATCGATACCCTCACAGCGACAAAATCTCCAGACCCACATCATTTCATTACCCAGATTTTGCCATTCTCGCATTCACTCTTCGTTTTCACCGTTCTCTCACTCACCCGTTACTCCTAACCCAAACCCCATTAATTTCTTCCTCTCGCTTTCCTCTTCTCATCTCTCAAACCCCACCAAGAACTCTGATTTTAACTTCAAGTCTCATCAAAATGAGAGGCCTTTTACGTGGAACAAAGCACCAGAGAGTGTTGTTCGCGGTAAAGTTAGTGTCTTTAGTGATGAAAAACCAGTTGTGACTGTGGTTCTGCTTGGTTGGCTTGGAGCTAGAGAGAAACATCTAAGAAAGTACGTGGAATGGTATAATTCAAGAGGGATTCATGCTGTTACGTTTGTTGTTGATATGAGAGAATTGCTTTGTTTTGATTTTGGGAAGGGAGTGGAGAAGAGGATTACAGAATTGGCTAATCAGCTTGTTTCGTGGGTTTCTGAGAGAGAAGATGATGGTAGAGAGAGGTGTTTGGTTTTTCACACCTTTAGTAACACTGGTTGGCTTGTGTAGGTTGATTTATTGCAATTGTTTTCTGTAATTTGTTGTACTTTTTTTGGGTTTGTAACTGGATTCGTAACTGTTATGGTGTGTTGCTGTTTACAGGTATGGTTATATCCTTAGACTCTTGCAAGAGAGGGAGGAACTAATGGAGAAGATTAAAGGGTGTGTTTCTGATTCTGGAGGTGGCAATCAGTTTAATCCTAAGGTTTGTTGAGTTATGGTCTTGTTGAAGTCAATGATTGTTGTGATAAATTTGTGCAAATCTTCTTGTGTGGTGTGGAAGTTTATGAATGTTATAGTGGTGCAAATTCTTGTGTTCCCATAATGAATGTCTTAGTTGATGATAAATTGTTGTTATTAGCTTGGTCTTCCAGGAGAAACTAAATGTTAGCTTTTTTACATCTATGGATCATGATTGACCATGTCTCGAATGGAACCATTTTCATGCTTTAATTGAGAGTTGCAGTCTTTCTAGTTGTTCTACTCTGCCAGACTTCCCTATCTTCTTATTTCATGTCCTGGTATATAATGCTTTTCAATTTTGTTACTTAAGTGTCTTAATGGCTTGCGTAGGATCCAATGATTTGAAGCAAATTTGAATGGTTCTTAATCCTTTCTCATTAAAGCTTATTCAACTGGTTTAGATACTCCAAGGTTGATAACATAGATCATACACGAGCTAGATGTTGTCTGACGAGCTCAGTGTGAGCCTAGGCCTTGCAGAATAATATACAATTTGAATTAGCATAGCAACCTCATTGTGGAGTTGCATTAAAGCTGCAATTGATGTTACATTTTGTCTAATTTATTCTGGCCGCATTGCTTCTCAGACAACCATTACAGTCGCTTGATGCAATGAGAACAAAGTTAAACTTCAGCAGGATGCTTAACTTTATGAACCTAACCATGAATGGACTTGAACTGGTTGTGGAACCAGTTTCTCACTTTCCAAAAACAGAATTAAGGAAGTGCTTATCTGCGGCGTGGTATGAACACGGTGACTGATGGAAAGTTTTGAGCATGTTGCTATTAAACTTTTCTTAATTATTAGCTCAGTTATGGTGGAATTCAGCAGTAGTGTAGAACAGTTATTATTGTAAGGTTTCAAATAGGCATGTAATCATTGTTTGGAGTGCTAATGTCATCTTGAATTGAAGATTCTGCTCTAATTGGCATCTGGCTGTTATTGATGTTTGGTGTCAGTTTTTGGATATTTTTTGTGTATATATCCACTGGTGCATGTGTATCTCTTTGAAATGCTGCTCATTTTGAAGGGGTGCTAATGGCTGATTTTCTTCCATCTTGGCAGGTCTGGGCTGGTGGGTTCTCCACTGCCTTGCTGAAGAAAAGCAGCTCTTCCGTGCAAGTTATTGCGACTAAAGAAATAAATGGATTAGAAAATCAAGCCAGTGAATCAAAAGAGAAAGAAAATGAACCTTCAATGATCGAAGCCATGGTGCTACATGTATTTGAAAAGCTATTCTCTGTAATTCTGAAGTTGCCAGAAGTGGATCAGTAAGTGCTCTGTTTGTGTCTCGCTCCTTTGAATGTTGCATTACACCTTGGCGGGAACTAATATTTTGATCTAAATAATGATCAGCACATGTATCAGCTGTAAAAAATTTATGCATGATAGTGTCTCTTGCTATTTTTGCAGGAAGTTAACGGAAATTGTGTCCATGCTCTCAGAAAAGCAGCCTTCTTGTCCCCACCTTTTTTTATACAGCACAGCAGATAAACTTGTTCCATTTCACTTAATAGAGTTAGAGATCCAGGATCAGAGGAGAATGGGGAGAAAGGTGATTGCCTTTAATTTTGAGACATCCCCCCACGTGGACCACTTCAGAACTTTCCCAGATATGTATTCATCACTGCTTCATAATTTCTTGAAGGAGTGTTTTCCAGTAGCTAAACAGATTTGAATTCTGAAAACGCATGTTATTTCCTTAGCCACCATTGATGTTGTTGTACCAGAAGCTTATTGATAAATAAAAATCTTAAGGGAGGGAGTCTCTCTAATAGACAACAAAAAATGCATGTTATTTCCATCAAACAGTCATGTTAGCCACCATTGATGTTGTTGTATTGGAAGCTTATTGATAAATAAAAATCACAGGGAGGGTGTCTCTCTACTAGACAACAAACTTCAATAATATGATTTTTCTTCAACGTTCAGAATTCCAAGTATGTTTTCTTTGATGAAAAGAGATTACTAGTGCATATATTCTGAAGCTCAACATATTTTTTTCTTTCTTGCCAAACCCGTTTGGTGAAGGAATGCTGTCGAGGTCCCTTTTTTCGAGCAACATGATTTTCTCGGTATTTGACGATGCTTGGTTATTGATCCTTGTTTGCTAAGCCTGGAGTAGTTTTCACACGAAGGCAGGATTTTGCTTGTGATGGAATCCTGTGAAATTGGTTCAAGTCTTTATTTATTGTTTATAAAGCTCGGCTTTATAAGGATTTGACTGCTGATGTTATTAATGATCTTAATTGATAGGCCAACCCGTGAGATTGGTTGTTAGGCTCAGTGATTTAAAACAAAATAAAAATCAATTTTACTAATTTAAAACAATCAAGGCTTGAGTGATCAAATTTGAAGCTGAAACAAAAGCAAGGACGAGATTGAACAGTAGTAAAGGGGAATGGCTAGAATGTGCGAGGAGATAAAATTGAATGTAGTCGGTTTGATTATTCAACTGCCATCTCATGACCTTCGGAAGGAACTGCACCGTCTCAGCAATTTTAACGGCTACTATTTCCATACAACTAATTTTTGAAAATTTTATAACTGTATAAAGAGGAGTTAACATAACAGAAAGATCACTACCCTCTTCTCTATCTCTCTCATCATCTTTACAAAAAAAATAAAAATATTTCAAGTGCTTCTTGATCTTCACTTCACAACTCCAAGAAACACGTATCAGAAGTGAGAGAGCGATAGAAGGAGAAAGAGAGACAGAGAAAGGATTCATTTTTCTCTTTTGTAGAAAGCAGAGAGAGTCTCCAAGGTTTTAACCAAACCCCTTTTTTGTTTTCTTTCTATTCTTATTGATTTTCGTGGTTTCTTTTAGTTTTAGTAGAACTTTTGGGGGGTTTTTGGATTGCCTTGACTTCTGATAACCATTTCTGTAGGTTAGTTTTTTGTTTTCTTTTCCAAAACACTTTTTTCTTCACGGCTTGTAGAATTTGATAGCCGTTGTTTAACTTTTATGTACTGTTCATAATGGACACGAACTGTTGAGGGTTTCCTTGCCATGATTTCTCTAAATCGTTTCTTTGATGGTTTTTTCAAATTGTTTCTCCTTTCCAGAAAACCCTTTTTTTAAAATCAGTGAATTTTCTTGGTTTTGTAGAATTTCATACCACTGAATATCTTGTGTACTGTTCTTCATGTGTTTGCTTTTCGCGCGTGTCTAACTTTGTCACTGTTATTGTATATTTCTCGGAGAACATGATAAATTTATCTAAAAATAGATGATTTCATATCTCATTTAGATCTCTTGGAGGAAGAATTCCTCAGAATCTCAAGATTTTTTTAAGCTTAATGGAATATTGAATCCATTTAGGATGTATACAGCGTTTTCTTTGGCGTTCTTGATCAGTAGATATTCAGATTCCTGCATCACTTGTCTAAAAAAGAAGTTTATTGCAGGTGGTTTTTGCAAAATTCTTGCAAAGATGAATGATCTAATGACAAGATCGTTCTTAAGTTATGTAGAACTGAAGAAACAATCCCAAAAGGACCATAAAGCCGACCTCGACATTGAATTAGGCCAACTAAACCCCACGGATGAACCAAACCTCTCTCAGTTCTTCCGAGAAGTCGATGAAATCAAGATCGAAATGGAAGAGATTACCAGTCTCTTGTTTGATCTTCAAGCCCTTAATGAAGAGTCAAAGTCTACTCACAGTGCCAAAGTTCTTCGTGGCATAAGAGACAGAATGGAATCAGACATAGTTGCAGTTCTTAGAAAGGCCAAGATTGTGAAGGAAAGACTAGAATCACTAGACAGATCCAATATATCGAATCGCAAAGTCTCAGAATTATATAGAGAAGGGAGCCCTGTTGATAGGACAAGGGTATCAGTCACCAATGGCTTGAGAGTTAAACTTAGGGAGATTATGAATGAGTTTCAGATCCTGAGAGAGAAGATTTTGTCAGATTACAAAGATGATCTGAAAAGAAGATACTACACTGCAGCTGGAGAGGAACCAAGTGCAGAAGTGATCGAAAGGATGATTTCAGGAGGAGAGGGAGTTCAGATGTTTGAAGGGAAAGGAGCGATGGACTTGAGGAGTAAAGAGAAACATGAGGCTGTGATGGATGTACAGAGAAGCTTGAAAAAACTGCATCAGGTGTTTCTTGATATGGCTGTTCTTATTGAAACACAGGGAGAGAAAATGGATGATATTGAAGAGAATGTGGCCAAAGCTGGTAATTTTGTGAGTGGTGGAACAAACAGTCTTTACTATGCCAATCAGATGAAGAAGAAAAGGAAGACATGGTGTTTATGGGTTTTGGCTGTGATGGTGATCATAATTTTGGTTTGCATTGTATCAACATTAGCTTCTTGAGAGATCAGGGAGGGGAAACTATACGAGGACTGTCTACTGATAGTTGTGTTTATTTCTAGTTGCTTGCCTGTAAATTCATGTGTAGTAGATTTTTTAATAGTTCAGAAGGGATCTCTTACTACTTCGCAGCTTTAGATGGCTTTTTGAGGCTCTGTTAATTTGTCGCCAATGTTTCATCAAGAAAAAATTAGGAGAAATGTCTACTTATTCCTGTGTTGTTCTTCCCTTGATTGTTGATTTGTGAGTGCTTTGAGCGATGAGCAATGGATTCTGAAATTAATTCTTGAAAAATGCTGCGGTTTAGTATCTCATGAATGGAACAGATCATCTGAAAATTATGCTTGGCTCTCTATTATAGCAAAAGCAATAACCTGACAAATAAAATCTGCATATTTGACAACAGCAGCTCCTGAACGGGCTGAAAACTTGATTTTGATGAAATAGCTAGTTAAAACTGATAATCAAAATGGCAACCAGCCAAAAGCATGGCGCATCATCCACTGGAGGCACAAAAAAATAAAAAATGAAAAAAAATTCCATCATGCTTTACGACCCTTGTTTAGAAGCAAAGTTGTCGATGTTGTTTTGATTGGTGTTTTTTTTTTTCTTCAATTGAAACAGAATATTTCAGTTTTGAAGTTTTTTGAGGCGCCGTGGTTGTACTATTTATATATATATATATATATATATATATATATATATATATACAATGAATTAAATATATTAATTTAAAAAAAAATTAGTTCAAATCCAAAACTAAAATTATTTAGAATTGTACAATTTAATCTAAAAAAAAGACACAATAAAATAATTTTTATGAACAAAATTATAAACATGTATAATATTATGAGAATGAGAATGTCATCATCAATCTCGCAAGGTCATTATATTTTTCGATTGCTCTGAAATTTTAACACGATATATACAAATATCTCAAGAGACTCCTCGTAAAACTTCATCTCAATCTAATGATCGGATTGAGAGATATGGTTGATATTGTAAAATTATTTATTATGTAAAAAAAACACTATTTAGCCGAAACAGAACAAGCGGAACGAACTGGAACGTTTTGGCCGGTATTTGGCCGAAAAATCCGGAACGGACTGGAATTTAAACCGAGGTAAAAATAACACTGTTTTGTCTCGTTTTTCTAACATATACGAAACGTTCCCTGAGCAAGCCTCTGTGTGGTTCTGACAAAATAAGCTGACTGAACAAGAACATTGTCACAGGATATGCTAATGGAAGTGAACAATGGAATGCCCACATCATGTACCATTGCATTAGGATGTGCTGCTATTCATTTCAGCAAAATGTTAACGCCCTTCATTGATGTGTGTATTCTGATGAGGAAAGAGTGAGGGGCAAAGACTACAAAAGCCACTGCGTTTAGGCCTTTCATTTACATAACCTTATACATGACATTGCAGAGAAAATTAAACACCATTATTGCTTTATAGTGGAAAGTTTGGCAAAACTGGAAACAGGAATAAAATGAAAAAAAGTAGGACGATGGTATTACTCTACAAAAGCTGAAAACAAAAGGTGGCTATCCTTCAGTCAATGCTAAGATGCTGCTTAGCTGTCCAGGACTGCTGAGGCTCTAACTGGACATTTCCAATCTGCAGTTAACAAGTGAGAAACACAATCCCCTTTTTTAGAAAATTCACCACTCCACACAAATATTCATCAGGAAAGGCAACTAGAAGATTTTTGGTGTATCACATTGCTAGATAGAGGAATTAAGTAGGCAGTTAATCATAGCTGCCCAGAACTAGGATTCAGAAAGATAAAACTCTCAACTTTCATGATGCTTGGAATTATGGAAGCTGCCAATTATATCACAAGAAGGTAATATCTCAATACCTGTGCATTTTCAACACAAACAAAATCTTTGTAGCATGCTTCCATTTGCAGATGAGGGTTCCACAAAACAGCATCTGACCAACTGCAGGGGTCAAAACGACAGCATAGTAAAATACATGAATACGCAAGGTGAAATGAGAGAAATCATGGGGATAGCAAAACAAGAAAATGAAATGAGCTTCCAATTCATACTTTGTATTCTTCACAGTTATTACATCGCCCAAGCCGTTGTCCAGGTGCAACTCACTTGGAGCATCAAGATAAACACGGTCTACAAATCCAGGGAAAGTCACCACATCCCTGCATTATTTACAGGAAAATTAGAAAGTGCAGATATATGTTCCTATATTGAGCACAGAAGAGGAGCCACACACTTTCAACAGGCCAATGACAGCCGTAAGCTATTTTCAAAGAGAAACCAAAATCAATTTGATAATATGTTTTCTGTATGAAAACTGTGTATAGAATGTTACTGACCTTTCTTCCTTGCTCTCCACTGGATTGGTAGGATCCAGCTCCTTATCCAGGGTTTTGCAACCTTTCAAACCTTTCACAGATGCTCCTGTTACAGATGCCTGCATGATATCATCTTATCATTTACAATAAAGTCCTGTATAGGCCATCAGATTTTGCATAATTTTCGGTTCACAAGTATCTTTCTATCATTGAACAACCAATTATCTCCTTTCTACGACACATAAAACTAACAATACTTAATCACAGAATGCCTGCTCCATTCCTCCAAATTCAAGGAGTTTTCCAAATCATTCCCTCGTATCAACAACTCCTCATTGAACACAATTCAGAGTCCGACACTTTCATTCTGAACAATGAAATTTACTAATTTGGTCAGACCAGCAGGACAGCAGTTTGCTAAGCTTGGAAATAACGACACTTACACTTTAGTATGTGTGCAAAGCACTAATGAATGAAAATACACTTACACTGAAGTATGTGTGCAAAGCACTGGTGAATGAAAATGGCTTCTTATCGGTGTTTGTGATTTTTAGTTCTGTGGAAATGCTCTTTGAATTTAGAATGACCTGAAAAAAATTAAATGACAAGTAGATGTTCAGTTGCAAATACGTAAACCACAATGATTTTACTCGATGCTGTCCAAAAACTTATTAAAATAGCTGGATGACACCAGATGCCTGCTAGCACTACTATATACTGGAATATATTTGTTATATATGAGGTACATGAAACAGGATCAATATATGTATTTGCTGTAGCCAAGCTTATTAATGTTTACACTAAAGGGAAATAATTGACTACCTTATATAGAGCTTGAAAACCGAAGTCCCACATGGAACGACTATAAGGACCATCCTTGAGCAAAAGGGTTACCACAGGATTGCCATCGGCATTATCAGAATCAACAACTGACCAATCCAAATTCCTTGCAAATCCATGCTATTAAGTAAAGGCAACACATCCCCAAAGTTCAACAATATAGTAAAGGAACATAAACAAAAGATAGACACATTAAATTTCATAAAACAAAAGGGCATCGTACCTGCTGAATAGCACCGGGGCCAAACTGTGGGAAACAATGCGGCACACCTCCACTGACCCAATAGCGAAGTAACAGTCAATACATATTGAGCCAACTGGGTCCTTTAAATGCTTAAAAAGAACACAAAATTATGAACCTGATTGGTTTTTTCTTGTTAAACACAGCATCTGGCCTAACAAAAAGGAGGTCTTTTCCACTGGGAACTTTCCAAGATGTAATGCAACCTCCAAATAGATATATCTCTGCCTCACTGAATAACCCAATAAACAAAAACAATAAATCCACAAACTTCGTACCACAAATTCACAATATGTATTGAGAATGGTGTGTAGCTATATATACTCACCTACCATGAGGAGAAGTGAGGACAACCTTGGGCAAGTTACCTTCACCTTCTGTGACTCTCACTCCTACAGTTGTACTAGTTTCTTTATTTAAACTTGCAAATGCCATACCAGAGTATCTGTGTCACATAAATTTAACAGAGAACCCATTAGAACTTGATCAATAAATCAAACAAATAAACACAAAAATCAAGAGTATTAAGCAACCCTTCGATTATAAAGCCAAAGTGGATTAATTAATTATGCAAGAGGTGACAAGATTGATGAGAGATTGAGGGAGAGGAGGGAAGAATAGAGAGAGAAAATACTCACCGGTTGACTCGGCGTAGGTTAAGGTTAGGAAGAGAAAATGGCAAAGAGACAATCGCCATTGCTTCGTTTTCTTAATCAGTTAAAACTGCGATGCAATGCAGTGCTACCACTTAAAACTTTTAGCCACACAAATGGAAAACAGAACTCAGCGACTGAATGTCTCTTCAACTGTCGAAAGAGTTATGTTTGGCTCCTCAATTATCAGCATACGTCATGTGATCGTTTACGCCGTCATCTGTACTCTTCTTCTACATTCGGATATTCCCTTTTCATTTTCATTTTTACATTCGGATAATCCTTTTATCATAATATTTGCGGTGTTTACTTCTTCTTCTTCTTTCAATTTTTAACTATATTTTGATATTTCAGACCAATTCGTTCAAATATCCGGTTGAATCATAATTCATTTTGATTGAAAACCCCATGAATTATTATAGTTTATTTATTTATTTAACTATAGAGTTTTTTATTAATACCTATTATTTTATATTTCATTAAGTTTCTTTGTTAATAATTTAAGAGTTACATTAAAAAAATCAAACACAGATTTTAAGAGATCTACATCCATTTTTCTTAGTATTGTATAGACTTATCTAAAAGTATTATCCATTTGGTAAAGAGAAATTTCTTTTAGACTATGCACCTAAGTCTATTCATCATAACAAACATATCCTATAAATATTGATAAACATCAATGTCATAGCAATTATAAGACAAACCAAAACATCAAACAATTTATCTTAGATAGGACGTACTAGGGATGTTAAAACCTTCCATTCACGCAACCAATTTCTTGTCTTATAATCTGTTAAAAAACTAATTAGATTTTTTAGTAATCATAATAGTAGGCGACGATACCCTTTTTTTACAGAACAAAAAAAAAAACGACAGCAATCCCCACTCCTGAGGAGGGTCGTCGCAACGTCGCGCTCTCACGGAGGGTGCAACAAACATCTTGTTCTTAATTTTTATATTTATAATAAATATTTTATTTTTATTAATTTAGTTTTAATTAATTTATACTTTTGTGTAATAGATTTGTAAAAAAAATTATTGAGGGTCTTAGTGATGACTTAAATCAATCGGTATATTCCAAATAGTTAGAAAATAATTATTGGAAATGCCATTGTGTCTCTATTTAATCGTTGATTATTTTATTTTGTCAATGATCTATTATATTTACTAATGGTAATATCGATGGAATAAAAAAAATCATCGATGAAATTATATACGGTGTTTTTGTTGATGATATGATATATTCACCAATAAAAATACTAAAAAATTAAAATGGGTAGTTTTTTAATCTAGCTTATATAAATCCATTGGTAATTTTATTATTGATGAACTCACTAACAAACCATAAATCACCAATAATATATTTTTCAACAAAGTATTTTTGTTTGTGAGATCGTCGGTAAAAGTCGTGTTGACATAATCAATATATATATACCGATAAAATATTCCATTTGAAAATTAAAAAGTTTTGTTAGTGTTACACATGTTTTCTTATAAATAATTTAAAAAAAATAAAAAATTCTCAAAATATTTTTGAAAACCAACCTCCAACCACCATCAATTATATATATATATAATTGATTTTTAAATCAATTAGAACTTTGAATATCAGATTTTATATTGAAAAAATAATACTCAAACATTGTTTTTTATCACTTGACTTTTTCTATACTCAATCTAATCCTTTTATATTAAGTTGACTTGGGATTGAGTTTGGTGTTTTGTTTTGGTTGGTTTAATGAGTCTTTTGTAGTGTAAAAAATAAGTTTTGTCATTGAGTCAATACTCAATTTGGCAAAAAATCAAATTTATTGATTTAAATCAATTATAACTTTAAGGATCAGATTTTATATTGAAAAAATAATACTAAGCCTCTTTTTGTTTTTTTTTTTATAAAAAAATAGTATATTTACTGTAGTTTTTTTATGCAATCTTTAGTTGGAATCAATATATTTTTATTATTTATTAGCACATATACTAATTGATTTATTTTATTAAACACACCTATTAAATTTTTAATTTTTAATCTAAATTTCTCTTAATTATAAAAGAAAAAACCCGTTAACAATGTGTTAATTTTTTTTTACCTTAAAAAAAAATCCTCCATTCTAAGCACATAACGCAAGGAATCAAACTAATATTGGGGTAAAAACTTTATTTATGTTAAGAAAAAGCAATTGTCATTAAAAATAAAAACTTTTAACCTTAAATATAAACTTTAGTATTTGTTTTAAGATAAACATGGAAGACTTTCATTTGAATCGATCAAAATATGGCCTATAATTTAAGGGTGTTTGTATGTTTTAGTCGATATTTTATATAGAAAAAAATGTACTATTCACATATTCATTAACAGAAAATTAGATAAAATATAATAAAAGAATGTCAATCAAACATTCTATAATTCAAAGTTTCAAATAAAAGAAAAATAATAGTTCATAACTTGATCAAAGGTGCCTAAAGTTGAGGACAACATGACTTGATTAAACAGATCTAGATGTTTATTTGAAAGTATAGTTGCAGTTTTTTTTTTTAAATTATTTTTCGTTCAAAAATATATTAAAATGATATTTTTTTTTATTTTTTTAAAATCACTTATGACATCAACATATAAAAATAATTTAAAAACATTAAAAAAAATTAATTTAATATAAGAAATAAAAAAAATCATTTTTTTCAAAAATATTTTTAAAACACCATACCAAATAGAGAGGTCTGTAATGCAATTTTTCACTTTTGTAAATTCTATCAATTTGCCCCCAAAGCATGACGGGCTAAATTAAAAGAAAGGCACACATGGTTTGTTCAGCTTTGAAGTGAAATACTTCTGGAAAATTGTTAAATAATCGCAAAAATAATGATGGAAACAATTATTATGATATTTATTGATGAATCATGATATTATTATGTTTCTTGGTATTCATCGACAAAAGTTTTTCATTTGTCAATATCAAGAAAATTATATAAAAATTAAAAATAGATGACAAAATAAAAATCATCGAAGACAGGTTAATGTCTATAATTTTATTAATGTCTATAGATGACGAATCATGATATATATAATCTTGATATATTTTTAAATAAAAAAAAACATTTTAAAAAACAATTTTTACTGTATTCCGAAAAATACCTTATTATCATACATTTGTGGAGTTTCTTGAATTTACATTTTGTGTCTCATTTAAAACCTTAAATTTATTACTCAAACTTTGTCCTCAACAAACATCCCACAGCTTTTGCAGGAAGCAGCATAAGGGGATTTACATCTTCAAATGGCATGTCAGATTTTACAGTAGCTTCAAAATATCTAGCAGGGTGGAAGATCCTGAGGAGGCGGCAGAATAGATTGATCAGATCCTGGCCCTTCTTCTACCACGAATGCTGTTTTTAATCCCCACCCAGTATGCAGCTCCAAATGACAATGCATAAACCAAACACCTACACACAGTCAAAAATTAAAAAAAGAAGAACCAGTTAACACTATAATATAAACTATGTTCTAATTTATGCATTTTGATTAAGAGTTAGATCATCATCATACCTGGATTATCTGCTCTAAACCGGATAGCAGTCCAGCCCCCAGTAGGGACACCAACTGTATTTCTCTCCACGGGATCAACCAGATTATATTTAGCTGGATCTTTAGCAGGATCGAAGTTTCCAATTCCTGTGCCGACAACAAAGAAGTTATAGCCGTGAAGATGGAATGGATGAGACTCAACTGTCAGCAAGTTGGTGTCTTGAAGAACAAGTTCCACAGTAGAATTAAACGCAATCTTGCTCAGCCTTGTCCCATGCACTGTTCCAAGACTTGCTGTAAGCGGTACACCGGTGTAGTTGAAAGGGGTGGGAGGCTTGTCGGGAAAATTGGTCTTAAATACTCCATTAATGTTGAAGTAATGAGCTTGAAGTAGTCCAACTTGAGGCATAACAAAAGATATATTGTTCAAAGAAGCTAGGAGTCGCGTTCCATTTACGCATGTGGGGCATGAATCTTTTCCGAAACCAATTGTGTAGAAGAGATTTCTATCAACTTTAAGGGGTACATTTGCTGGAAACAGCGGTGTGTTCAGGCTTCTAAGCTTTTGGCCGTAGCCCAACGCAAATTTCGTATCATTATATGCAGGCAATTGAGGCAACGACGGGAGGACTGTGTTCGGGATGCCTTTGTATTGCAGAATTGCGGTGGCTGTTCTATTGTCTATAGGGAGTGGAGCATCCATGAAAGCCCTGGTAGCCATGAAATATCTGCCTGGAACTTGGCTGGCTTGGACCAGAACATTTGTGGTCTGGCCAGGTGCAATTAGTATAGTTTGAGTGGTGAATGGCTTCGTATAAACTGCATCCACCTCCACTACTGTCATGTTGTGACCAGCTATGCCAAAGAAAAGCTCGTCGTTGAGGGCAGCATTGATGATTCTCAGGAGGTATGTCTTCCCTGATTCAACCTCCATTGCAAAAGTATCTAAAACAAGCATCAAATGAAAAATGAATGTCTTATGATTAGTACTGTTAAGTACTAAACTCTTTCACCTAAAAGCTTAAGTTTTAAGTAAAATCTCAAAATATAATTTATATTATTCTCTAACACACACCCTCAAATAAAAACGTTTTGGGATTGAAACTTGCATAGGTCCACACTACCTTATCAAATAGAATAAGACTGATAAGATTCGAAATTTTGATCGCTGGATCAACGAGATTCTGATACTATATTAAGGAACCATCTTACCTAAAAATTTAAGCTTTTAGGTAAAATCTCATAATATATTTATATTATTCTCTAGCAATTAACAATTACTTCATAAATTGAAAACCAACTTTGGCTTTAAGCATTCCCTAGTCGTACTGCTATATTATACTGTGGCTTTAAGCATTCCTCAGATTATTTTGCTTACGTTTATCAGAACATGGAAAGAGAGGTCCTGGCTTCCCGTTAATGGTGTGCGCATCTGACATATTTGGTGGCAAACCCATTTGAGTCCCTTGCTTTTCAACCTCCTCCACATCCGAGTTCCACCATTCACCTAGATCACACAGTACCAGCAAAAACATTTGTAATCAACGAGGCGACTATACATTACTTGAAACATCAAAAAATAACTTTGATACGAAATAAATTTCACATAGAATCCTACCTAAGAGAATAGGGACTTCCATTTTTGGTTGTGGGAAAGGATATGGAGTTCCTTGCTTGGGCATAATCACAATTGCACCGTAAACTGTAGCCCTCAACCAGAGAATATGTGCGTGCCACCACAAGGTTCCTCTCTGTCCTGTTACATTGAAGTCATAAGTGTAGCTACTTCTTGTCTGGATCGGACACTGTGTTATATAAGCTGGCCCATCTGCCCAGCCATTGCGATATTGCTTCAATCCATGCCTACAATGACAAGCAATCATTCTTATTTCAACTGGGATTAATCCATGAAAATATGTAGAATATCAGCATGCCCTACCAGTGAATAGACATGTTATATTGTGCATGATTTGTGACATTGATCATAACTCTATCATCTTCTCTGACATAAATAGTTGGCCCTGGAAACCTCCCGTTTACAGTTACAATAGGTTTTGCATGGCACAATCTGCTCACGTTCTTCACTTGAATCTGAGGGGAGAAAACACCAAATTGTATATATATAAGAGTTGAGTTTAATAATCATCCAAAGAAGTGTATGTATGTGCATGATTTAACTCACATCAAACTGATATTTCTGTACAGCAGCTTCTGCTGGAAAAGAAATGAACCCTAGAATTCCAACGAAAACAAAGATTAACCATGACAAGAAACTTCCACTGCTAGCCATTTTTTCCCAGGATTTTTGCTGTGTTCTTTCAAGGATGAGGCGTACATATAAGTGACAATATGAAGAATTTATATGGCTGTATAGATGATTAGGTAGAGAAGAAGAAGAGGTTGGCCTCCAAACCTTGTAAGCAAAATACTGAAAAAGACCTCGAATCAATGAGATTATAGAAGAAGCATCAAATCAATGAGATTATTATTTCCAATTTATGTTCATGTATTTTCTTTTTTACTCTTAGTTCGTATAGCAAGATTGAGAGGTACAGAAGGCCAACCGAGTCCCAAAATGAGCTCATGCTTTAGAGTTAAGGGAAAGGAATAGCTTTGATGGTGATAATTTTGCCAGGAATTCCTTCTAGCATTCAATGATTTAATTACAAGGTGATTTTTTTTCTATGGAAAGGCTCCATTATTATAATTTAGTTATGCAAGTAGGTTAGATATCATTCTCTATGATGTTGGTGGTTCTGCTCAATCATATGCTATGTGGATAGCACATTGCCACACTATCTAAATATGGATCAATGGAGTATCTAGGGTTAAGTCAATTCAATAATTAACCTAACGAAAAGGGCACGTAACATTCAATACAATAATTGGATCATGCTTAAATATTCTTGTATAGATCAGGTTTTACATCCAATTCTATAAATAGATGTTGTTTAAGATAGATTTGTTATTTTTCTTATTATTTTCTACTTAATTTAGTACTTTTATGTTAAAATTTATTTAATTAGGATGATTTTAGGTTTATTTAAAGAGTAAATATATTTTTAAGAAACATAATACTTGAAGAGAAAATATTTGATACAAAATTTTAAAACTAAAGTTTGTGTATAATGGTTGTTATGTAGAATTATGTTTTTTTTTTTATATGCAATTATCTCAATCTTTTTATTTTTTGTTTAAAATCAAATGAGAGATGGATATTTCTGAGCATTTTATATTATATAGAGACTGATAATAAATAGAATGTTTTTTTCAATGAAAATTAATTCTTAACTTGTTAAATTTTTAATTTTGGTCCTTCAATTCATTTTCTCTTGTTTTTTTAAATATTAAAAGAATAACACAATTAATTTTTTTTTTTTAAATAACATAGTTTATACATATCATGATTAAAAGAATGTGTTGTTCAAGCTTGTTGATATTAAAAAAAAATGACATTTCAAAAACAAATTTTAAAATAGGCTACACATGAGGAAAGAGAAGAGAGGGGAACATAAAGAAGAAAAAAAAATTAGAGACACACTGAAGCTTCGACTACAGCACCATAAGTAACATAAAAAAGATATTGATGAGACGAATCCAATGATATTAAGAAAGACAATTGATAGTGATCTAAGTGTGCCACATTTCTGTGTAAAAGTGAAAGGTGATTCATCAAATGTGGCTTACATCATTCATCTCTGGTGATTTGCCTTGTTATCATTGAGTTCATCTTGTCAAAGTCTTTTCAATTATATTAGTAGTGCCATAATCAAAGTCTATGAGAACTTTTTTCTCTCTCTCCTCTCTCTTCACAAATAATCTAACCCCAATCCAGAGTAATCCAAGCCTTAAACTCTAACTCTAATTCCACTCCTAACATTCAAGTTACATAACCATTAAAAACTTATATTAATCCAAGTATTAATCCTAACTTAAACATAGATGACATGTCTTGGTGTCATTTGATTTGTTTCGTTGAAATCTTTTCAATTGTATTGATGAAGTCGTAATCATAGTTTCGGTGTGCCTATAAAATCATGTCTTATCCTTTATTTCCTTTATTCTCTCTCTTCACAAACAACTTAGCCCCAATCCATTGTAACTCAAACCTCAAGCTCTAACCCTAATTCCACCCCTAACATGCAAGTTACATAACCATTAAAAACTAACATTAATCCAAACACTAAACTCTAACCTAAACACTTAACCTAATTCAAATTCAAATTACAAGCCCTAGCCTTGACTTTTAACCATGAAACCAATCCTAATCCAAAACCAATAACTAAAAACATAACTCTAACTAATTTGAACTATAATCCGAACATCAAATATCAAACATTAACCTAAGATATAAACTCTAAACCTTAATCCCTGAAAATTAATAAACTAACTCTAAATTCAAACTAAAAACCCCTTAGCCTAAAAATTTAAATTTCTTAATGATGTGAAATTAAGGCTCTGTTTGTTTGCAGGAAAGTGGTTTCCTTTTGGAAAGTGAATTCTGGGGAAAGTGAATTCCGATGTTTGACAGTGTTATAGAAAATGAACTGGAAAACACTTTCCAGTGTTTGTTTGTGTTATGGAAAATGAACTGGAAAATAATTTATTAATAAATTAATTTTTTTTTCAAGTTTATCTAATATATATAAAATATTTAATCACTTAAAATAAAAAAAATGAAATCTAAAAAGTATAATGATGAATTTTTTTATTATATCCTATATTCATACATAGCTTATTTTATAAAATATAACAATATATGTCATATCATATTATAGAGAAATAAGCTTGTGAAATATTTTTTAAGTAAAACTTATTAATATATATTTTTGTCAATTTTAAAAGCTTAAAATAAGTTTTTTTTTTCATATGAAGAAAGCCAAATTAGTTTATGTTAAGAGTTATATATTTGGGTTTTTTTTTTGGTATGAAGTATTTTTTAAAAGATAAATAGATACAAAAATATTTTGATGGGTATTTTGGATAAATATTTTTTTTATGGGTAAAGGCAATTATCCCTTTAATATCTATCAAATAAACATCAAGAAATAAATATTTGTGATCCAGTTGTAAGGATATAATTCCAATGTCAAATCCAGTTGCAAGTTTTTAATTCATAATCAATCGAAAAATAACAGGGTTGTGGAGTGCAACGAAGTCACACGTCATTGTTTTTCATCAGAACGGATTTTTATCTATCTATATATATGTATTTTTAAAAAAAAAAATTAAAAAAATTCAGAATGGGCCTGTCCCAAACTAAATGGGCCGACCCAACCAATGTGGGCCAAAAGGGCCCAACTCTGCTGGACTTGGGCTGGGCCGGGATCAGCCCAGCCCAGCCCAACAGTTCATAAAACGCTCAAAATGCAAAAACGGTGCGTTGCACCCGACGTTCTCTCAAGAATTTATTCTGCCATGTTACTGTTCACGTGAACAGTAACATGGCCGACTGTGACGAGAGGGTGAACGGCTGATACCTACGGGTAGAGGAGGCCGAGGTGGTTCTTCCTGTGGTGGTGGCGTCTGAAATGGTGGCCTGTGGTGGCCGGAGGCAGCGTTGGAAGGTGGCGGTACTGTTCACCGACCACGACGAGAGCTTCAACGGAGGATACCGACGGGTAGAGGAGGCCGAGGTGGTTCTTCCTGTGGTGGTTTCATCGTAAATGGTGGCCTGTGGTGGCCGGAGGCAGCGTTGGAAGCTCTCGGCTTCCATGGCTGTTCTGTTTTGGGCACAGAGAGAGAGAGAGAGAGAGAGAGAGAGAGAGAGAGTTGCATGCAGAGTCATCTTCTTCATCGTGAAGGTGAAGCATGCACTGTCATCTTCTTCGGACACAGAGAGGAGAAGATGTGTTTTATGGAAAGTGTTTTCCTTTTGATAAGGAAAGGAAAACACTTTCCTGCGGGTTCTTTCAAATTCTTTGTTGACCGGAAAGTTAAGGAATTAACTTTCCTTTAACTAACTTTCCGGTTGTGAAACAAACATTGGAAAATGAGGAAAATGAATTCGTGGAATTCAGTTTCCTTGAAACAAACAAGGCCTAAAGAATACTGGCCCTATTTAGAAAAGAAATTCAAGCACCTTGTCATCAAAATTCCTTTCGGATTTAGGGTGAAATATATAAAACTATAATTGTTTTGCCTAATTTATTTTCCTCCCTAATTTAAAGTGAATTACATAAAAACAGTATTTTTTGCAACGTTTCTTTCTTACAATTTCTGTGATTCTCAAGTAGCTTATAATCAAAATTTATTTTGGATTTTTGGTCAATTGCACAATAACTACAATTTCTATCTCGTTTTCTTTTCTTGTAATTATTTTTTTATCCAACATATTATACTTAGAATTTCTTTTTGATTTAGAGTGAGATGCATAATAACTATTATTTTTCTTACCCCGTTTTATTTTCTTTGGCTCACAACACTTGTTTAATGGTTATTGATTTGTTAATAATACCACATATCAATTTTCACTCCATTCACCTGCAGATACAATTACTCAATACTATTCAAATTAAAACTAAACTCAACATAAGATTTTAATTTTAATTTCTAGTATTCCAAAATAAGTTTTTTTTTTTTTTTAATCTGAATCACAAAATAACCAGCCTAAAATATATATATATATATATATATATATATATATATATATATATATATATATATATATATATATATATATATATCACGAATATAGTAAAATACATGTAAAACAAATTACAAGCTAACAATTAATACAATTTTGCCAATTTGAAAAGAGAGATGTCTTCAAAGCTTCTGTGGTCACGTCCAGGCTGGGATTATTTTTTTGGACTGCCAAAATTAGATGCTTAGTAAAGAAACTCCCTTTTGCTTTGAAGACAACCCTAACTGAGATCAAATTTTTAACGGTATATCAATCTTAAAGTAAGGAAATAAAGGCAGGCATCAAGCTTGGTGTATAACCTAGTCTTTTGGTCCCTAACGCTGTCAGTTTGATCTACTACAAAAAAAAAAAAAAAAGTTGGAATTGTTAAAGATTATCATATACGAACCCTAATTTATATTCTACTTTTTTATAGTCCGTTTCTTTTCTCCTCGATCATAGGTTTACCACTTTTTACATGGCTGCAAACTAACATTCAAGATGATTGTTGTCTGTTTCGGTTTCAGAGTGTGATTGAGTTGTTTTTTAAAATATTTTTTGTTCAAAAATATATTAAAATAATATTTTTTAGGGATTTTTTTTTTGAAGAAAATGCAATTCAATTAATCATAAATAGAAGCTGATGGATGTCGGTTAACGTACTTTTTCTTCATTTGATTTTCCATGCCTTAATTAAAGAGATTGAAAGTGGCTATGGAAGCAGCTGAGGCCCTCACCATAGCAGAGGTGCAAATTAAGGACTTGAAGGCCCTGTCCAATTCAGGCCTGGCCCAATAGTATCTTATCTTGCTTTTTTTGTTGCCACAGAATAAGGAGCCTAGAAAAGATTTCTGTTTTTTCTTTAGGATACTTTAATTTATTCGATAGATTCTCGATGTTTTATTTTTTAATAATAATAATAATAATAATAATAATAATAATCTAGGGTTTAATTAAAGGTTCATCAAGAGAATGACCATAAACAAAAAGATATTTTTGTAGCGGTGAGTATAAAAAAAGAAGATATTTTCTTGATATTTTCTTCTCTTGAGAGAGAAGAATAATAATTATCTACAACTCAAAGATATTTTTTCTCAATGCATTGTAGTGGTGAGTATCATTAGATTGAACCCTCATTGTTGTGTGGAGATGATGAATTTGTAATCTATCATGTCAAAGTTTTTCCAAGAAGTTGAAAAAAAAATGGAAATTCCAATAGAGTTCTATAATAATTTCTAGAACTCAATAAATATTTGGAACTAAAAAAATGGCATGGGAGTTCCATATTATTATTTATTTATTTATTTATTGTGAATTCAAGAAAACTTTATTTCTCTTTAGATACTCTTTATGGACCCAGGTTAAGCGAGTAAAATCCTGGTTGTCCTAAATTTTTATAAGGTGAGAATGTTCTGACTCGAACCCGAGACCTGTAAGGTAGATCTGAAATTCTTTGTCACAACGTCACATTCTCTAGTGATAATTTCCATATTATTATCTCCAGCAATTAATTCATAGATTAATCGTTAAACCGGCCCTTAATCCACGTATTGGAGGAAGTCAGCTTTCGAGTTGGGTCTATAATGTAACCTGCCAAAATCAATCATAACCTCTGATGAACGACTCTGAGTGGCATCGACCTCGTCAAACGAACAAAAACAATGCACCTACCGAGTCCACCAATATTGTCACAGTTGCGAGGAACATGAAAGAAAACATAAGACCAGCACGAAAAAAAACAAGAAAATGCGAACAAAACCTAACTAAATTAGCTGGAAAAAGAAGAAGAAAGTGTTTTGCTCCTTGTTCAATCACTCGGTCCAAAAGTACAATGATTTAGGGCTAAAGTTTTTGCTGTACACGAAGATACCATTCTGGTTTGCTGCAAGTTGGCTTTTGATATGCCATTTTCCAACCCTAAATGCTGCAGCTGCTGAGTAGGTAGGAAAACAAAATCAGAATCAGTTCATCATCCTGAAAAGCCATTGATTTTTCAAAAGTTTCAATAATTTGTCTATGAGTAGTTGCCACCAAAAGAGGCGGTGTGCTAACTTTCTGAGTAGAATGAATCAGGAATTCTCATGGAATTAATCAATCAGAGATGAACAAGCCTGTAAAGTAGCTGAGCTCGATGCATAAACAATGAGCTGACGGTTCATGATACTTTCATAAAGCAGGAGTGGTTAGCTTTATTATCTAATCCCAACTCTCTCTTCTTCTTTTTAGCCAAATTAAAAAGATATTAGCTTTCGTGCATTAAAATTATATGAAATTCTTTATTATGGTTGATGTTATTATGTGTTAGATCATTCTTGATGATATATAGGTTAAAAAATTCATTAAAAAAACCTTAGTTCTCAATTATGTAACTTAAAGCTTTAATTTTGATAATAAAAAACATAAAGGAATATATATTTTGTATGTCATTCACAAGACTATAATCATTCTCAAGAGTCAAATAATCATGATAGAGACTACCAACACGAGATCCTTACTGCAATTGCCCATTTATTTATAGGTTAGAGTACACAGTGATTCTCAGAAGATCATATACCCTAGTAATGCTCAAACCCAAGTATGTTTAGCATCAGAATTCTCATGAGATCCGGTGCATTGAGCTAGATATACAAGCTACTTGGAAAAAACACACACGAGTTCTAATTTTATAACTTAAAGTTTTAATTCTATAATAAAAAAATTAAAAAAAGAATACACTCTCTTAATCATTAGATTAATCTATATATATTTCTTTTCAACATGAAATATATATATATATATATATGATTAGTCTTGTTAAACACACAATTAGGATGGCTATAGCCTATTTTCATATATAAAATGAATTCATTTGTTTTTCTTTTGAGAGATGATGAGTTTTTATTGACTAAATTTTAGGGTTAATGGCTTAAAATAAGGTAATTTTCTAATATGTTGTAAATGTATAATATAGTCTACTTTAAAATTGAATATAACAAGATTTTCAGGGTAAACTATCAAATTTAGTCATATAATTTGTAAATGATTACTTTTTTATTTATAGAATTATCATGTAGGCTGGATAAATAAAAGGTTTTTACGTGCAAGTGACTAATATTGATGATTCAACTTAAAATCTTGCTCGGAAGATAAATTACAAACTTAAAATATATTTAATGCTCAATCAAAAATATAAAAATAGATTGGAAAACTAATTACCCTACTATCTAAGAAAGGATTCAGCCATTAACGCGAGATTTTAATCAAAAATACTTAGACTAATCTTCATTAGATTTGGCTTTTGATATGACAATCGTTAATAACGATTACATTAAAGCTAGAACATGCTCAAAAGAATTCATTCTTGATGCTTGATATATCCTTCTCAAGCCTGAACCAAGTGGGCAAAAAGATTGAAAGGCTTGCCCGATCTTATCAATAATGCCAGCCAAATGTTTTGAACACATAATGAGAACGGAGAAGCCTCGAGTTGTCCCCATCCTCCAACTCATGCAAGTATAGAAGAACTTGAACAAAATAAGAACACAAAATGTAGTGATGGGTTCCACAATCAGCCGAGCAAGTAGGCAAACAAGCGTGGAAGCTAATAATTCCTTAACATGCAGCGAACCAATATCGTTGATTATCTCTAATATTTCAGGGTGTTTGGCACTGTGTTTTAAAAATATTCTTAAAATAAAATTTCATTTTATTTTATTTTTTATTTTAAACTCACAACTTTTTAGATCATT
The DNA here is from genome assembly GCA_964035475.1 of Salix caprea. Lineage (NCBI taxonomy): Eukaryota > Viridiplantae > Streptophyta > Magnoliopsida > Malpighiales > Salicaceae > Salix > Salix caprea. The sequence goes on along the minus strand of OZ037756.1, from coordinate 13,326,271 downwards.
TTTATGTGCTAATATCAAAAATAATTTTTAAAATTGTTAGAGAATAATATAAATATATTATAGGGCCTTACTTACAAGCTTAAGCTCTTAGGTGAGATGGTTCCTTAACATGGTATCAGAACCTTGTTGACCCAGCGGTCACGAGTTCGAATCTCACCACCCCCATTTTATTTGATAAAAACCAAGCACAATGTGATGTGGGCATGTGCAAGTTTCAAGCCCAAAGGACTTTCACTTGAGAGGGGGTGTTAGAAAATAATATAAATTATATTATGGGACCTCACTTTACAAGCTTAAGCTTTTAGGTGAGATGGTTCTTTAACAAAAATATAAACATAATTTTGATATATTTTTAAATAAAAAATATTTTCAAAAACAACCGCAACCACACTCTTAAACAGTCGCTTCACTCTCAAAGTGAATGGCATGGCATATTGACAGCTCTTTTTTATTTTTCTGTCCCACAATTGCCTGAACTTAGCAAACATAGGAAAGAGTATTATTGCCTTAGCTTCGCGTTCACTTCAAATTATTAGTGTACTCGAACGAGTGGGAGGTATCACCTAACATCAACGGGTCGGGGGGAGGTACCCTAAAATTCTGCTTTTCAATACTAGCTGCTCTTTTTTATATCACAACTCGCAAGCCATGGAGCATTATGTGCTATCATATCCACCATGGGACCGAGTTGTGGATTTCACTGTTTAAACTATTCCATCTGTTTTCCGATGAGATCTTAAGGGCTTAGTCGACAGAACAGATTTTACAATTAATCCCATCCCATGATTTTCATCCTCGTTCTTCTTTTCTTTTAATTATGGCAGCGTTATTCTCACATCTTCATTTATTATTTCCCCTTTATTGATTTTTTTAGTGGTACATTTAAGGTCTGTTTAGTCCTGCTATCTTTATAAGTTCATACATTTAATTTCGGGTCCAACTTCATATTGGTATTCCCTACAAGACAAGTTCTCTATCATAAGAAAGGATCCTGTATGCTAAAATTGGTAGAAGTACAAGAGAGAAGAGAGAAATAATGTATAGGAAAAGGAATGAGAGTGAAGAACGTATAGTTTTTTCTGTGAAGTTCTTTTTTCCTGTATTGTTTAAAGTATTTATACATCTTGATTACATGAAACTACTTCATGGAAAATAAAATAATGAGAGAATAATTTATTTCACTTGAAGATAATCTTAAAAGATGAGTTTTTGATTATTGTATCTTACTATTATCAAATAACTATCTCATCTAAAAATTCAGGCTATTAGGTGAGGCTCTAAAATATTATTTATATTATTTTTTAACACATTCATTCAAATGAAAGCATGTTAGCCTTAAAACTTGTACAGACTCACACTACTTTGTATTTGATTTTTTATCATATACAATGAGGATGGTGAGATTTGAACTCATAATCACTGAATCAATAAGGTTCAAATATTATATCAAGAAATTATCTTATCTAACCACTTAAACTGTTAAATAAATTATTAA